>CM070726.1:38298425-39022848 GCA_036346275.1 Otatea glauca
TATTTATGGAAACCATAATTTAGGATCAAATCAGATTGGGAGGAAATTTTGGCAATAGAGCACGAAATTTGGGGAATTAACACCATAGATGGAAAGAGGAGATTTGGTGCGGGATTGATGGAGCTTTGGAGCTTCTTTCTTGCTTTAATGGAGGGAGGAAAGAGAAGAAGCTTCTCTGGTTTGGGCTGCAGCTAGAAGAAGCTACAGGTGAGTTGCCTTCATTTTATTAAAATATAGAAGGATTTTTGAAAAGATAGCATATTAGGATAAAAAATTCTAGAAAAATTCTCAAAAAAACTTTCGATTATTTTGTACTTAATAAAATTATTTTCAAAAAAATTTAAATTATAAATTTGCCGAGGCACCGCGGCCGTGAGGTCGCTGACCAGCAACCTTGCCGTGTCGGCAAAGCCACTGATGGCGACCGTGGAGCCATTGCAGACCTGCGTTCTCCCGGCCGCGCTGCCCCATCTCCCGGTTTCCTTTTCCCAGCACGTAATGTATGGTCCTTTCCTTTTCCAGGACGTTTGTTTCCTTTTCCTTGATTCCAAGACATTTGTTTCCTTTTCCTTGTTGATGCTGGAGGTGAGGGAAGGTCTGTTGTGGGCCACAGGGATGATTTCGAAAAAATATGGAAAAATAAACTGCGCTCGCCGACCGCTGGTTCCGCGAGAAAAAATTGAAAAAAATTAAGCAGCACTCACAGACCATTGGTTCCTTAGATAAAAAATAAAAACAAAAATTCAGCGCTCTCCGTGCGCTGAAATTAGGCTCTGTGGGGCTAGATCCGGTCTTGAGAAGGGTTATATTCGGAAAAAAATACGATCGCAATTCCAGGACAATAAAAAATTCAAGTCTTGTTTCCTTGCATGCGGATCCTCTCTGTTTATTTTCTTGTTTGATTCACCCTCTTTCCAAATATGTAGTAGTACAATTTTGGCCAGTAAAAAATTCAAGTCTAGTTTCCTTGCATGCGGATCCTCCTTATTTATTTCCTTGTTTGATTCGCTCTCCTTCCAAATATGTAGGTGGGGGAGGTCTGTTGTGGGCCACATGGATGATTAGACACATTAAATAATGGCCATCGGATGTAGGTGAGTAAAACTTAGGAAAGATCTGAGACGTTCATTTTGATGAATGCAAGTTTCTGGGGACGTTTTGCTGGGTGCACAAACATTAGGCTATCTCTAATGAGGTGCATTATTTAGAGTGGAAGTAGGAAAAATTGCTTAGGTGCATTATAAAGGGGTATAGATACAACACCAGCCGGATGGTCTTATTTGAGTTCTTACTGTCAACAGTAACCAAATCCTCACCACATCTTTATTTTTAAGAAGACAGTGCCAGTTGGATGGTCATACTTGAGTTCTCAAGTACTCAACAGTCACCAAATCGATCCACACATCAGCATGGACATGGAGTAGTAGTGTTTTATTTTGTCATATAAAAAGACAGAAATGGAAAGAATTACAAAAATGAGAGTTTTTACCAACCTTGAAAGGTACCATCAAATTACCCTTAAACTTTTATACCTCTTAGTACCTCCACCTTTTAAACTTTGGCGTATCTTTGTATTACCTCAATATATATTTTGGTACCTCCCAAGGTGTAGAAATTTTGGGGAATATTGTGTTCATCCATAAGACCCCTGCACCCTTTATTTATAGCATAAGGATTAAAACCAACTTGCAACCGAACTCTATCTCAAATTTGATTCTAACTAGAATTCTATCCCTAACACGATTTCAAGTCATACACGACTCGAACTCTTATTTATCTCTAATTCTCCAACACTTCCCCTCGAGATGGGCATGAGATACTATCATGGCCATCTTACTACATAATGTGACACCCTCACTAGAACATTTATTTTACCAAACCTATAGGTAACACACCAAAGTTTCCTTCGAATACCAACACCAATATTACCAACGACTTCACCAAAAGTTCGCCTTCACCATCTGTCAACTTTCGCGGCCTCAACCTCTTCCTCCTCTACCCACACACCCCTAGCCTCGGCCTCCACCATCTTTGCCTCAACCATCACCCATTACGCTTGATTCTAGTCCTAATCTAAGTCTACCCACAACTACTACAGCTCACTAGCATATACTTGCATGGTCTTCTCCCCTATTTCAGAGCATCTACCCTACCCTGAACCTCCATAATCATCATCACATTGCTAGCCCCAGAGTACATGTTCCCTAGCGTCTTTCATATCTCCACCGTACTCGAGATCACCTCCACTATCTTAGTAATGGATGGGAATACTGAAGTCAACAACTATACCACCACCACAAAGTTGGTGGAGTTCCATGCTTTCCAATCCATACTCTCCCATGTCTACAAGCTCAACACTGGTCTCCTATAGGTAATGCTTCACCCCCTTCGTCTTCATAATTAACTGAGCCCTTCTGGGTCAACTCAGGTAATTCTTGCTCCCTTCTAGCTTCACATCATTCGATATTAACTCCAGTCTCAATTCAGATGATCCCGTTCCGACTCTAGGACCTATCAAGCCCATGGCGATGAGGTCCTACAATATACCTCTCATCTCACCTTTTGTGACCAAAGAGGATTCTCCACTTCCCCATCTACGTTCACAATACTCTTCTCCATAGCTTTTCGCTTAGCTTCTTCCTTAGCCTTCCTCGTAGCCTCAATCTCCTCAGGGTCCATCTTGCCTGAACAACTACAGTAATATCGATCACAAACTTTTGCCGTATGTATCTCCACAATCACACAATCCTTCAAGCACCAATGTCTGAACAAATCACAAATGTAGCACTACTAATATACATAAGATTAAAAACCAACAACAAATCTATTTAAAAATGCAAACCTCTTTTTTTTCTCTCGTTTTCCCTTCTCAGCCTCTCTTTCCCCCTTTTTTCCTCAACTGTACGACCGAGTCGCACGAACCTTAGCTCTTTTCCTTCCTCCTCTCTCGGGTCTCTCTCCCCCCTTTTTCTATTCGTGTGACAAACCAATGAGCCTCGATGAGGCGTAGATCCGGATCTAGCAGTGAAGACGATAGCGCCTAAGACCCTCTTGATGTGGTGGTGGCCTGGCTCCCCCATAGCGGTAGCCTGGCACCCGATGCTTCGAGGTGAAATGCGCGTGTGGGCAGGCTAGGGGGGGGTGGGTGGGTTGAGAAGTGGTGGATCAGAAAAGATCGGATCGTGCGGTGATGGCGAATCAAAGGTAAGACTCTAATACCATGTAGAAATTTTGAGGAATATTGTGTGTTTGTCCATAGAACCTCCACACCCTTTATTTATAGCATAAGGATTACAACCAATTTGCTATTGAACTCTATATCTAATTTGACTCCAACTAGAATTCCATCCCTAATATGATTCCGAGTCATACACGACTCAGACTCTTATTTATTTCTAATTCTTCAACACAAGGATTAATACTCGGTGTAACTTTATTCTGAACTGTCCATCCACATCTGCTAAGCGGGAAAACGACCCCAATAATGTTTCTGGGGATTTGGCCGGAAAATGCCGATGTCTCTGTTGTTCACCTCCTGAATGGGTCTTGCGTTGTCCTCCATGCCCTGCAGAACAACACGGAGGGAATGAGCCCAAAGTTGAAACCAACCCAAAATCTGCTTTCATATTGCTTTAGAATTAATCATGTGCTTGGTTTCCAAGTGCCTTCTAGATGTCGGCAACTCTACAGCTCTATCTCGATATTCCTACCCCGGTCTATTATTAGTCAGACAAGAAGACAAGCCTGAAGACTCTGGAGGCGGCGGTCACGTTCGTGGTTGAACGACATAACTAAAACAGCGAAATGGAATTGACACGTCGAGATCGCAGACTTGCTTCCTTGAAAAAGGGTGGTTAAACGGGAGAAAATCGCGAAAAAACTTACGTCATGGACGGCCTCCCTGAGGAGCTTCAGCTGGTACCTCGACACGGTGCGAACCTGCAAAACCACTTAAAAATCTCAGTAAAAAATTCCCTCACCAACCCTAATAACCGACAAGGTACACCTCCCCGAAGAATATAACAACTACATCTTTGCACAGTTGGTCGTGTCGTGATCAAAATTCTAATCACCATAAGTAAACAAAGACCAAAAAGAAAAGATTCTTGAGATGAGGTGAAATGTCGGGAGAGGTGTCCTACGTACCCTCTTGGCGATCGTCCAGATGACCCCCTCCGTGCACGGAGGCGTGGTGAGGGAGCCCATGTAGCGGTAGTACACGCCGGCCCAGCCCATCGCTTCCCTGGGATCCACCACGCCGACCTTCTCCTCCCTGTCCTTCTTGCCTGCTATCATCTTGATGAACGGCTCCAGCTGCAAGGGGAACCACGCGTGCGCGGTGCATCAAATTGTTAATTGACCAACTAAAACGAGTACGTAGCTGCTGGTGGCGACGTTGCAGCTTGCAAGGGATTATATTAAGTAAGCAAAGCAAGGTGTGCATGCCATGCCATGCCATGCTATGCCATGGCATGTCGCTTAGCTTAGCTTAGCTTGATCAAAGAAACGGGCAAACCTTGTGCAGGAAAGCGTCGTCGCAGCCAATTTGGTAGAGGACGCCGATCACGGCAGCCTTGTTCTCGGCGCTCTCGTGGACCATGTGCAGCTCCATGTCGTACCTGCAAGCGCGCACGCATCTCGGAGCGATTAGGACTTGCTAATTAGCATTTAAGGTGTGTCCATGTCAACGCTAAGCGTACGGGGCCATTAAGAGAGGCCGTGAATATTAACGGATTCGCTGGTAACTATACTCCGATCAATCGGACGTTAGTAACTAAAGTCCACAGCCCATGAGAAGCCCACGAAACACATTGATGCCTCTCGCTCCTTATAAAATCGATCACACGAGTAATAGAGACGCCTCCTAGTTGCTCCCTTCATTCCTTGATCTATCCTCCCATCCAATTCTCCGTTTCTCCAAACGCCGCCGTAAAGAAGCTTAACAGAAACATGTGCCAAGTGGAGCGGGAGTTCTGGGCTGAGGTGGATTCCCTGTCCGCTACCTGCCACGAGAACCTCGTCCCGCTCCAGGGCTTCTGCATCCGTGGGGAGGCTCCGGCTGCTGCTCGACCTGTACATGGCGAACGGCAGCCTCCACCACTGGTTGCACGAGCAGCCGCCGGACGCCGCCACTGGCACGGCGTAGCTGAACTGGCGCGCGCGGCCCGAGCCGCAGCGTGCTCCACATCCACTAGCACTGCAAGCCCCAGATCGTGGACCAAGACATCAGGGTAGTGGCAACTGGCAAGGTGCTAGGTAGGCCTCATTCTCATCATATTCATGTTTACTGGTCATGAGCTATCAGGCTAGCCTTCTCCTTTGTTACTATCGAAACTAAAAACCGGTGAGTGAGTGTTTGTTGTATCTATAAGTTTTTTTTGTTACCATAGATGTTTTAAGACATTAGAATTATATTTTTTTACTGCATATTCTCGAGATGTTGCAATTCACAATTTAAAATGTTGCGTCATCCTCTTCTAAATATTGTCGTCATTATTTTTGGATGTAGATAGCGTTTTTGTTGAGAATGGATTTTTAATTTTTTCTCAATATTGCAATAGTCATTGCACACGGTTGCACAATCAAAATTAGAATATTTCATGAGTTATCTCAATTGTTGCATGGAAGAACGCCTGAGTGTTGTGTTTTGTGTTGTAATCCAATGGATTTTTCGTTGCACTTCGTTATACACTTTGTTGCAATTGAGTGTATTTTGTTGTATATATTGATTATAATTATTGCATATATTATTTAGTGATGCTGCACCGAGGTATCTGATGTGAAGCTTTCCGTCTCATGTCCGATTCCCGGTAGTTCCGGAATATTAATCGCTAGTTAACCCTCACCTTCGGCCGTTAACGCTGTGCTCGGTGGGCGAGTGCCAGTGGAGCTGCTTGAGGTAGTACGCCGTGCCGTTGATTGAAAGTCTCCCGGCGTCGCCCTCGAACCTAACCTGCACACGGTTAATCAATCAGTCAGTCATTGATTAGGAATGCTTCACTATCGATCAATTCTCCCTACTCCTAGTAATCAAGAGAGGGATCAGAGAGACAGGGCAATGTAAAAATGCTCCTTGCTAGAATAAATTACTATCGGTCGTCGAATTAAGGATCCTATCCTACCATGATGTCGTGGCCGCGGTTGACGATGGAGGCCTCGGCGGGGCGGTAGGAGTGGTTGAGGTAGCCGAGTTGGGGCATCAGCGAGACGTGCTGGTCGGAGAGATCGATGGGCGACTGCATCTGGCCCCTGCCGCAATCCGCCCACTCCTCCTTGATGTCGCCCCAGTTCTCCGGCCCGTTCTCCGCGCCGGGCACGTAGCTGAACTCCTCCTCATGCTCTGCAACAAACCAACCAAAGAATTTTTCGGTCAAAGCAATGGACAAGCATGCGTGGTGGAATCGTAGCTTCAGTCAGCTTAATCTCGTAAGCCATTGAACTAGGCCGGTTATACAACGATATATTTGTTATAGACTAGATCTAACTCAGTAAGTTATCGAACCTTGATATATAATGCCACAGGTGAAAAACTATGTTGTGTGCGAGGTTTGGAGAAGATATGTCGCTGTAGCAACATATCTAATTATTGAGCGAGCTTACAGACGTGCATGCGCATGCATGGGGAATCGTAACATGCATTAATTAATCTGAGGGAGCGAGAGAGCTTACCGGTTTCTTCCTGGGCTCTGGCCGCCGGGACGGCCGAGAGCTGGAGGGCGGCGGCGAGGAAGAGGGCCAATACGGCGAGGTGGAGGTGGCAAGTTGAACGCATGTTGTGTTGCTCGGTGTTGCGCTGCCGTCTGGTGTGTGTGTGGGTGTCCCTAGTCGTTGAGCTAAGATGGGAAAAGCGGTGACAGATTTGTAGGGAGTAGGGAGTATATATACAGGGGGAGGAGTGCTACACTGTGTCAGGTTGCTAGCGTACGCAGCAGAAGTAAATTTGGTTGCGTCTCTTTTCGTAGTACGGTAATGAAGTATATACACATAATCTGCGCCTGGCGTAGTGCCGTGTTTGGCAGGGATGCGCGGGTACAAATATACAATACATCCCTCTTCTTTCAAGCTGTTCAATCCATTGGGCAGCTAGTACGTCCTTTCTTGGATGCGAAAATTTTCCTTGATTCTTACTGAAATTGAAATGTTTAGTGTAAAATTTTCGTAAAATTTATGTGAAATTCCTATGTATTAGGCGAAGAATACACAATAACAACAAATTTCCCTCTCTTTTTTTTGAAACAGGACACTTGTCAATTTGAAATGATGTTCTTCTTTGATCGATGACTCGAACCGCGCTACTCCGGTCACTGTGTGCAGGGTTCCAAATGTCGTCGAATTTCAGCAAAATTTTGCTGAAATTTCGGATTTCGGGCCTTCACGAAATCTAGACTACCAGTCGGACAGAAAAAATAAAAAAATTGAAATTGCTACAATAATTTCATTTTTTCGGCGAAATTTCGTGTTTTTGGCCGGTTTTTGAACTTTTAGGGCCGGATTTAGTCCAATAACCCTTAGGAAAGTCATCTCCTATGAAAATTTGTTGAAAAACCGAATTTTTGAGACATTTTAAAATTTTGGCAGAAACACTGTCAGATTTTTATAAAATTATACAAGCTTCATAATGATTTGAAAATTTTATGATACTATATTTAGTATCTTAGGATCATACATAAAAAATTAAAAATAATTTAACTTTATTTTTATCCTTAAAAATCAAAAACAAAATGAACATAATTGGGATAGTTACATTGTCAGAATTTTATAAATTTTCTTGAGTGTGATTATGATCTAAAATTTTTGTGAGAGATTAATAATTGCCTCAGTACTATTATATAAATTTTTTTTAAAAAATTAAACTTTGTTTGTTTGGTTAATCAAATCTATGTGAGCGTTGATCTTCATTTGTTATATTATATTTAAAAGATAAAAAAGAGAAGAACATAAATGGTATTGTGCCTTGTAAGAATTTTATAAATTCACTGGAGTGTGATCATGATTCAAAATTTTTATGAGATATTAAGCACTTCCTTATAACCCTTCTGTAAAATTTTCAAAAATTTTAAAATTTCTTAGTACTAAAGCAAATCTATGTATTGATCATCATGCTTTTATCAGGACGTAGCACTGTCTGAATTTTTAAACATTATTTGAGAATGATCATCATCTTAAATTTTAAAGAAACATTAATGTTACATCAGGAACGTTCACAAAAAATTTCAAAAGTTTTTAACGTGGTTTAGATAATTTTTTATTTTGTTCAAGTTTGCCGGTAAGCCTTTTAACAGGGCAGTAGTACTGTTCGAATTTTTAAAAATTCATGAAGTTTGATCATTATCTGAAATTTTTATGAGAATATTAGAGATGCATCATAACCAAGCAAAAAATTTCAAAAGTTGATAACATGGTTTGAACCATTTTGCATTCGGTTCAAAATTGCCGGTCAGCGTTTTATCAGGACAGTAGCAATATTTGAATTTTTAAAAATTCCACAAACTTCAGAATTGTCTGAAATTTTTATGGAAATATCAGCTATGTGTCAGGACTCTCCAAAAAAAATTCAAAATTTTTCGACATTGTTTGACCCACTTTTCTGCCATTGCAAAAACGCCAAAATTTCGGTATTTCGTTCAAAATTTCGGGATTTTTCGGCGAAATTTCGTTTTTCTCTGTAGAAAACAAACCGGATTTGAATTTTTGTTTTTGAATTTCGAACGAGATTTGTCTAAAATATCCGAATTTCGGTGAAATTTCAGATTCCGATCCAGAGCGATATTTTATCCAAACACGAAATTTGAATCCTTGACCGCGTGTCTGCTCCTTGAACTGATCCTGTCCTCTCACGTGGTTCCCTGTTCGGACATGCACACTGCTGCAACTTTTCTTCTAGTGCTTGCTATATCGACCGCGTTTTCGTTGCGTGCAAGCAATTGCTCACTTCAGAGGACGTTGCAGTGTTTACGCCGGCAGAAACGACCCCAATATAACGCATATTGTCGTGCTGTAACATGTGCAAGCCTGTTGATGTACACATGGAACACACAAGCTGACAGCCTGACAACACATTTCTGGTTGACCACATGCAGCCGGCAGCTAGCCGCCCATTGCATGCACCCAATGGCCGAATCGATTTTCTGAAGTAATTGAGATCCTTTCTCGTTAATCTTGCAAAAGAGTTTACGATTTCGACCTCTTTAATTTCACTGACTCTTAGTACATGTAGTCCCGTGTCCGACATCTTACCCTGTGCAACTTTAGATCATACAACTCACGATCCAACTAGAACAGGTGGTATAACCATCTCGCGTGCCCCATGGACACTCAACCACCACACTTGGAAAATATGGTCCGGTTCCATCCCTTGTGTACCCATATACGGAACCCATTCTCTATAAAGTATTTTAAATTGTACTCGCTCATCCATTCCTGTCAAGCATTTCATCAAATTTTTATTACGTACACAACATAACACTGTGAGACCCCGTTCTGATGAACAGGAACCTCCATGTGATTACTGTGCTATTCCCTGGATCAGTAGCTAGCACTCACATGTTTACAACATTCGTATCAAAATCATACACGCAAACAAACAGAAGAACTTACATAACTGAATAATTATACAGAATTCAGTACAAATTTAAACCATTTTAACAGCGGAAATTAAACACGAAAACCAAAAGAAAGCTGAAACTCCAAACAGCCTTGCGGTTGCCCACTAAACCCTCAGGCAACTGACTAGGCAACCTAGAAGAGACTATCGTCAAAACCCCCGAGACCTGCTTGAAAGAACGCGTCGTCTGCGGATCGCGATCTTCCTCCTCCGAGACAAGCGGATGCAAGATTGAGTACATTGGTACTCAAGAAGACTTATATTGGTTCACGATGCAAATAATTAATTATGCAAATGAGCAATGGACGAGCTATGGTTATTTTGCAGTTGCATGAAAACATTAAAATGAATAAGCATAAAAGATTGCAACATCGCATTTTAATAAAAGCAATTGAAAGACAGAAAGATAAGTAATTATTCCAGATTTTCAACCTAGTCTACCCGACTGCATATGACCCCGGTGTCGATCCTTTGACACAAAAGATGGTTGTAAAACAGTTCCAAAACCCCAACCCATTTTAGAAAGCACCAAAACTCTAGCATTGGGAGGATTTTCCCCAAGTGCCCATTACCGCGGGCGCGGCTAATCGATCAGATTTTTCACTCTGCAGAGGTGTACACTTTACCCACAAGGAATGATCAACCTCTTTTGCTAGGCCAGTTAACACACTTCCTTTGGTGTGTTGGCAAGGAGATCATACAGAGCCGTTACATTATCTAGACGTGGCTTTACACCAGCCCAGGACGTTAACCCTCACCCTGAAGATAGAGACACTCACCCAAGTCGTGGATCCACATTTTCACACACACACCACGTCTCTGTCCAGGGCAAGGCGTACATCGTTACATTGGTATGTAGAAACCCCTACAGACAAACCCGACCGAAATGCCTGTGCAATCTCCCGCCTTCCATAGATGCAAAACCACATCTAAACAACTTATTAAGCTAAGACCCGCCCATACAAGCCCTTGTGGTTGCACGAAAAACATGGATCTATAACATCCCATTTGCTCGGTCCTTAATCCGACACGGGCGATACTCCACCCTAGCTACGTGCATATCCTTTTGCACAACCGGCTAGTGCCAAATAATCACCCGCGTCAAACCATAGTTTTGTTTAAGGATTTTTAGCAAATTATCATCAACCAATTCCCAAAAGATCATATACCGGTTGAAAAGACTGAAAACACCAACGAGATGCTTAAGCAGGAATATTATTATGCTAGCGATTATACCCAAACCTGACATTAAGTATGTCTAGTTCAATCTAGGGTTTACAAGGTTCACATGTTCATACAAATTGAGACAAACCATAATTTACAGGATTAACTACAGTTCTAAACCAAATTAGCACTTTTAAGGGGAATTGTCCGGATGCACTGTACATAAGCAAAAACAACATAAAGTAGGTGAATTATCGGGCTCAACGTGATCAAGGAGTTGCTTGCCTTGCAAATCACTGTCAGGAATAAAATCCGGATCTGCAGAACCGTCTTCTTCTTCTTCGATGATGTCGGTCTCTACTCGTCGAGAACAAGAAAAATAAAAGAATATCAGCAAACTCCAAATGGCAAAAAGAAAACAGACAGACAAACAGATAAACACAATTCGAATTAAACATGAGGTTGCTATTTATAAAATATTTGAATTCAAACATCGAATTATAGATGCTAAAATTATTTGAAATGAAAAGATTGTTCATTAGCTTCTTTTAGAGGATGCCATGCTTAACCAACACTAAAAACAGAGCTCTCTGTTGTTTTCTCAAAAATTTCAAGGAGAGCACTTAAAAACTATATCATTTAGGGTTATATATCTAACAAGATTTATGTGCAATAGCTAAAGAAATTAGGATTTAAGTCTTGAATTAGCTAGAGCATCCTTTGATTGACAATTATAATGACTTCTTTTAACTTTTAGGGTTTGGGTAAAGCTTAAAAACTATTGTTGAAAAGGCTTAGTTGAACTCTAGACTTAGGCTACAAAACTGGCTAAGGAATTTAGACTAAACAATACTACTTAAGGTTATTGCACTTATGAAAACTAAGTGAAACAAAGCTTCAAAACAGAATATTTTTCTGGAATATAGTAATACAAACTTTGGTTATCACTTCTACACTATTCTTCCTAAAATTATCATTTGGATGAATTATTTTACACATGGTTGAAAAAGCCTGATTGTTTCAAATATTCAGCAAAACATGAAAAGTAGGTTTATTCCACTAACTTGTTTTGCATACAAACCTTAGCAAAAAGCCATTCTTATTCCATAATCTACTAGTATATACTTTTTTAAGTGTTTATATACCACTTTTACATTCTTTCTAATTTATATAATCTATTTTATCATATGCTGAAAAGGGCTACATGAACACAAACACTGCTTTATAGCCAAATCAACTTGCACATTCATTTATTACTAAACCACTTATCAATTTTAATTCATTTTCATACTGACATCAGGGCATGATCTTAAAAACATTTCAAAACTGAATTTGAATTATTTTGAACTTGTTCATAGCAGATACATTTATTTTGGTTATTACAAGTATTGTTTTTCTTAATTGAACAACTATCACATACTACTTTTCCTAAGTATTTTCTCATGAGCAACTCCCCATGATTTAGGCCCCATTAGGATGAACTTTTAAACATTCAAACTTTAATCCTTTCTTTTATTTACTTAATTTCATTTTCACGCTTAGTATTCATTTTTGAGCAACATGATATATAATAAGGTATCATGCCAACATTTTCTTGCTTATTTGGAATACTCATAACCCAGAGGCCTCATAAAAATTTATCTTACCTTAATTGGATCATCCCAAAAATATTTTATTCATACAACCTTATTTACACTTAAGCATCTCTTTGATTTTTCCTAAAATCACATTTTACTCATCTTCAGAAATTTTTTGCATATTCTCAAACTACAGAATTTTATACGAATTTAGAAACTAGTTTCACTAAATTTGGCCAGATGATTCGAAAGTTACAAGCATTTGAATTTCAGCTGGTTTCTGAAAATCATCCAAAAATCAGAAATACGCTTTCAACCCAGAGGAGACGGTTTCTCTCGCGCGCAAAAAAATGGGTTTAAACGCGGGCTCGTGACACACTGGTCCCACCGGTCGCTGACCCGAGCAGTCTGCCATGATTCTTGCTCGCCGCCGTAAGTAGCCCCGCCATGACGGAATGGGCAGCGGTTCTAGCTTCACCGCGCCAAGGCGAACCTAGGGACGGTGCTTACTCGCGGAAGAGAACGGAAGGGGCTGCCATGCGAGTGCGGCGGCGCCATGGCCGTGGACGGCAAAGCCCGCTAACGGCTAGAACTCAGCGAACCAGGGGCTAGGCGAGCTACAGTGGAGCAAGGGGATTCGAGCTCACCTGCTGGCTGGGTCGGAGAAGGCCCCAGACGCGCTGCCACCGTGCGCCGGCCGGGAGGAAGAAGAACAACGGTGCGGCGGCGCTGCGAGCAAAATGGAACAAGAATCCCGGTTGATCAGTGATCCTTGAGGGCTAGAGGAGCTCGAGGTGGAGTTGATTCAGAGGATTGGGGAGAAACTCACCCGAATCGCCGTTTCCCCCTCTTTCGGGCTCCTGCGGCTCAGCGAGGAAGACGACCCCGTTCAGGGCTCTTGGCCCAGCAAAATGGCGAGGTGAAGAGCACAGGGGCACTGCGACGTGAGCAGGAGGCTTAAAGCTGAAGGGAATTGATCGTTGCTGCGATTTTGGGCGCTTGGCTTCGGTCGGCATTTCCTGTACTGAGTGCAACGAAACGCAGCCTTGTCTCCCGGGTGGCTCGACCGTGGGCAAGCAACCACAGGTGAGGAGGAGCTCAACGCGACGTGGAAGGCTATGCTCGTGCCGGATGGGAGCAGGTGAAGACCGGGCGACGAAGGACGGCGAGGACGGCGACTCGCCTCGGCCAGGGGAGAAGAAAGGGGAAGAAAATCGCGAGTGAGGTCGACGGTGGGGCCGGGCCCACCGGCGATGAGACAGCGCCGCCTCAGCTTGCCAACAAGAACGGGCTCAACAGATGCGGCCCACCGTCGGCGAGAAGGGGGTGTTTAATGTGATTTGACTGAACGAGAAATCTCTAGAATTCGAATTTGTTTAAGCCCCAAACCGAGTCAAGATTTTCTAAATTTTTTGACCAAGTCTTAATGGAAGTCACACGTCTACTGAAAAATTTGGAGACAAAAACTCCTTTTAGACAATTTATTAAAATTCTGACACTTTACCCTGGTCCTGAACTTTGATTTCGGTTTTTTGATTTAATTAAAGATTCATTTTCTAGGATTTATTTTTGACACTTTTTGGAGAGGTTCAAATCCTTATAATTGGATCACTATAAAATTTTCAAATAAAAAACATGAATAATTATTTTATAAAAATTCTGACAACTGTTTTCCTTGCATTTTGGACCCACTGTATTTAAATTTTTAAGAGGCTTATATTAGTTCATTTAATTATAAAATTTTTACCAGTGATGTATTATACCTCCAGAGCTTTATATAAATTTTATTGGCTTTATTTGACATTGGTTATTTTTCTTCCTACTTTTTGATTCACTGTTTTTAGTTAAAAAGTAGATACATGCTTTATTTAACTTGACCCCAAGTTTGTAAAAAATTTATTTACTGGTCAAACATTATGACCAGATTGAATAGGACCCATGGTAAATTTTCTAAATTTTATCTTCATCTTTTTACCTTTTCCTTTGTTTTTCCCTTTTATTTAATCTTTTCACATAACACAAAAGTCTAAGAAATTCTAATTGGAGCAAATAATACCTAGAAATTCCAGAACCATTTATATTAAAATTTAAATTGTTCATTTTTCACTGTTCCAAACTTTCAGGACGTTACAAACACCATCTTATCTACTCTATACTATATGAAACGAGTAATGCAAATATTCATAAATTTTATTTCTGAACTATATACTACCGCACATACTTTTCACAATTTTTCATGTCTAATCCTATCCATTCTACACATTTTAAATACTACTACAAATCTTAAAATACATATATAACCACACAACTATTGCTACTCTATACAACTAAGTAAAAAATTGAAAGAAGCAAAAATTATACCTGCAATGTTGTCAACGACTTGTTTTTCCTCCTCCTCCCCTTCCTTCATCTCCTTCTCCTTCTCCTCCCTTTGCTCCTCCTCTTCTTCCTTTTCCTCTTCCTCTTCTTCCTCCTCCTTGATGAGTCTAATGGAGCCCCGATCTTTTGGTGAGATAGATAACTCTCGATTAGTGAAGACGATGCTCACGATCCAAGCTACCGATCGAAACACGACCAACGTCAAGCAATTGCTGAACCAAACTCTGAATTGTTATCGACCGTGCCAAAGTCTGATTGACCTAATCACGAAGATCAATTCCTGCAAGCAACAAGGAACAAGTAAGAAAAAGCAAAAGCAATTTGAAATTACAAATATAATTGAAGTATTGATGCGGGGTTCCGAAGTACGGTATTGTTGTTGATCTAGCCGAACAAGAGAATACCAAATAATTTCACCAAGGAAAACTTCAACTAAACAAAACCTGAGTCTCATAAGTGAGCTCGACTAACTTAAATAAACATCCAAAGGGGGTGTAGCTAGGAGGTGGACACGGATACGGATTCCTTTTGGGTGTCCCTCTTGGGCCTTTCTATTATATGGGTCAAAGCCCAATTGGCAAAAATGATGTAACACATCTCTTTCATGATTGTGACATGTAGATAACGAATTTGAAGTTGAGGCTAGATCCATTGGAAATGTTTCATCGTAAGCTTTCAATCAAGTATTCGCACACCTCCAATGGATTTAGTATGTGAAAGTTATGATTGTTTTAAATCAGAACTGTCAGGCTGATTCTGAATTGGGCTGGAATTGAAGCAGGGTCGGCCTGGACTTGTTATGGTAGTAGTTCTACTCTCCTCACGATGATTCTTGAGTAGAATAACATCGCATAACTTAGGTAGCAATCCATCCTCAATAAGAAAATTATGAACTCCATAGAAATATCCTTTCAAGGTACACTAGGAACAGGAAAAGGCATATATAAACCATGTGGATTTAACTGAAACTAAGCTCTTTGGTATGTAGTGCAGTGAGCAATATAGCGCTCGATATCGCTCCTCATCTTTGGCCAACAAAAATGTTCAGCAAGGATGTCCGATCTATCTTCTTGATGTCAAAATGTCTCATGAGTCATCCTTCATGCGCCTCCTATAGCAACAAAAGATGAACAGAGTTAGCTGGAATGCATAACTTGTTAACCCTAAATAAGAACCCTTCATTTAAAAAAATTTATTCCAGCATTTGCCATTTTTACAATTTGACATGGCATCTTTTAATTCATCATCAGAAGCATATAAACCTTTAATTGTCTCTAAGCCTAAAATTCTACAATCAAGTTGAGACAACAAAGTATACCATCTAGACAAAGCATCAGCAATCATATTTCCCTTCCCTTTCTTGTAATTTATGACATAAGAAAAAGATCCAATGAATTCAACCCAATAAGCATGTCTGAGGTTCAGTTTAGCTTGACTTCTAATATGTTTCAATGATTCATGATCAGAATGGATAACAAATTTTTTAGGCCATAAATAATGTTGCCAAGTTTTAAACACAAGTACAAGAGCATATAGTTCTTTATCATAAGTAGAATAATTCTAACTAGGCCCATTCAATTTCTCACTAAAGTAAGCAACAGGTTTACCTTTTTGAAGTAATACACCACTAATTCCAATTCCATTAGTATCACATTCAAGTTCAAAAGCCTTACCGAAATCAAGAAGTTGGAGTAATGGTGCATTTGTGAGCTTTTCTTTGAGAAGGTTGAAAGGTTCTTCTTGTATTTGTCCCCATTTGAAGGTAACGTCTTTCTTGGTCAATTCATTAAGTGGTGCGGTGATGGTGCTGAAATCCTTCACAAAGCAATGATAGAATCCACCGAGTCCATGAAAGCTCCGCATTTGTGTGATAGTTTGTGGTGTCGATCAACTCTTTATAACTTCAATCTTGACTTCATCTACCTCGATTTCTTATGGAGTAACAACATAGCTAAGAAAATAAACTCAATTGGTGCAAAATGTGCACTTTTCGAGGTTATCAAACAAACATGCATCTCTCAAAATAATAAAAATAGCACATAAGTGTTCAAGATATTCATCAAGTGACTTGCTATAAATTAATATATCATCAAAATAAATCACCACAAATTTACCAATGAAATCACGTAAAACTTTGTTCATTAATCTTATGAAAGTGCTAGATGCATTAGCTAGACCAAAAGGCATCACTAACCACTTATATAACCTGAATTTAGTTTTAAATGCAGTTTTCCATTCATCTCCATGTGTCATTCTAATATGATGGTAACCACTACGCAAATCTACTTTAGAGAAAACGGTGGAGCCACTCAATTCATCAAGCATATAATCTAACCTAGGAATATGATAAAGATATCTGATAGTGATATTGTTAATGGCTCTACAATCAACACACATACGCTATGATCCATATTTCTTATGAACTAAAATCACAGGAACAACACAAGGGCTAAGACTTTCACGTACATACCCCTTGTCAAGCAAGTCTTGCACTTGACGGTGAATTTCCTTGATCTCCTTCAGATTAGTCCTATATGGCGCACGGTTTGGCAAAGAAGCTCTCATGATAAAGTCAATTTGATGCTCAATTCCTCTAACAAGTGGCAGCCTCAGGCGTATTTCAAATGGAAACACATCAGGAAAGTCCTACAAAATGTTAGTAATAGTAAGAGGCAAAGATATAGGCAAATCCTCAAGTGAAAACAAAGTATCTTTGAAAAGTAAAGTATAGCAAACAAAATTATCCACTTTCAAGTCATTAAAATCAGATTTAGTAGCAAACAAAATAGATCCTTTCAATTTAATTTCACCTTTGCTAGCACTTGGTTCTTTCTTCTTATGTTGTACAAATTCTTTAGCTACAATACTCTCCTTTTTTATTAACTCTCTCTAATTCATCTTTTAAAATTGCTTCAGTAGACATTGGGAGCAAAACAATTTTATTTCCTTTAGATATGAGAGTATATTGATTAGTTCTACTATGATGAATAGTATCTCTATCATATTGACAAAGTCTACCCAATAATAAAGAACATGCTTGCATAGATACGATATTGCAATCAACATAATCATGATATGAACCAATAAAAAATTACTCTCATAATGCGTGTTAGCTTCATCTTACCACAAGAATTAAACTATTAAATGTAGTAAGGACGAGGGTGCTGATTTGTGGTCAAGCCAAGCTTCCCGTCCATATCCATGCTTGCAAGATTGTTATAACTTCCATCATCAATAATGACTCTACACGAATACTCCTTGATGACGAACTTCATTTGGAACAAGTTGTGGCGTTCGTTTTATTCAGCATGCTCCATTTGAGCACTTAGCACATGCTTCACAATGATGCTTAAGTACTTGTCAAAAGCTTCAGCACCAAATTGTTCCTCTTCATGTTCAGATTCTTGTTCGTCACCTGCAGGGACAGTTGCAAGCATATCATATTCCTCATCAATATCACTAGTTGAAGTGTACTCATCGTTGCCTTTGACAAGAAGGGCTTGCTGATTTGGGCAATCATGCGCCATGTGCCCAAAACCCTTGCAACGATGGCATTGTACATCCCTAGATCTCTCGGTAGAAGCAACTGAAGTGGAACTTTTTGCAGGAGCTTGAACCATGAACTTGCTTACTTTAGGAGCACGTGGAGTAGTGGTGGATGATGTAGGGTGCCCACGTGTGGTGGTAGGTGGCCAGCTAGGTGCAAGGGGTGGCGCCCGGCTCTGTGATTGGTTTGGCCTACCTACAAAAAACCTCCAAAATTGCTCCGAGAACGGGATTGTCTTCCCTGCAGTTCATGTTCAGCTTTACAAGCAAGATGAAATAAATAGGTGATAGAGTTGTACTCTTTATAATCAAGAATATCCTAAATTTTACGGTTAAGTCCTCCTAGAAATCTAGCCATTTTAGTATCTTCGGTTTCTTCTAACCCACAATGCAACAAACCAATTTGCAGTTCTTGGTAGTATTCTTCTACTATTTTATTACACTATCTTAAGCTGTAATGACTCTCCTTTTTAGGCCCTGTTTTTTCGGCTTTTTCACTGGCTTAAAAGCAGAAAAACCAAAGCCGAAACAAATGACTAACTTTTAAGCCGGGCTTAAAGAAAGTCAAAAGGCTCCATATAACTATAAGCCAAAAGCCAGGTGAGAGATGCTTTTTTGGGCTTTTTTTGGATGAAATAACCCTTTGCCACTGGAAATCTCCAAAATTACCCACCAAATGCCATCATAAATAAACTCAAGAATCCTTATCCCATCTCCTCATTTCTCCTCGTCTTCTCTCGCTCCCCTATGCGACATGCCTTCTCCCTCCGCCACTCCATTCTCTGCCATCCTTGACCTCCTCCTTCCTCCTCAACCGACCTGGATCCGGCGTGGCGTGGGTTGAGGCGGCCAAACCCGAGCTTGGAGCAGCGGGAGCCTACAAGGTCCGAGCGTGGCGTAAGTGGAGCTGAACTGATCCGGTCGTAGCACGACGGGACGCGATCGGATCCAGCGTGGCATAGGTGGAGGCAGGCGGACCCGAGGGTGGAACGGTGGGAGGCGGGTGGAGGTGGCCGGATCTGGTGCGGCAAGAGGCGTCGAATCCGCCTCATTGAGCCCCTCAGTATATGTTTTTATTTAGTTTGACGAGAGTTCAGAATTGTTATGCTATTTTCAGTCTGAGAAGAGTTTAAAATTGCCATGTAGTAAGAGTTTCAAGTTGATAAATAATTATGCTCAGAATGAAGTTTGATCTCAAGATTAATCTATGTTTTTCAATACGACATTCGGTGAAAAAATATGAAACATTTGTATTAGATAAATCAGTACATAAGAAAAGTCCTTACAACCTTAAAGGATATTTCAAACTTTCTAGCAACAAGCTACACCATCCAACCCATCAAAAAGCTAGGATGCCAAACAGCATGTCTTGGCTTAAAAGTAGACGGTTTGAAAGCTCGTTAAGCAAAAAAGCTTGCTTTAAACCAAAAGCCAAAAAGCCTAAGCCGAAACAAACAGGACCTTAATACAGAATATCAAGAAGGATGATCTATATGCATACAATACTAGTCCCATGATCAGTGACTAGTACGCACATTTACAAAATTGGTAGCACATCAATACATAATATTATTAAAGCGGAATCTATTTATACAATATAGTATTATAATTCAAAGTAAGTTGCAGCGAAAATCCAAAAGTCTTGTGGTACGCTTATACAAACCCTTAGGCAACTGACAAGGTACAAACCCTAGAAAGTCGTATCATTGAATTTTTCATATCCTGTGACTAAGCATATATCTTCAGGGGCCTCTTCTTCAACTAAACCAACAAATAAGCAAGGGTAAGTACTTTTGTACTCAATAAAACTTAAGGTGTATCGCAAAAGCGCAATAAATGCAGGTTATGTCAAAGGAGGCTTCTACGGTTATTTTATGTAAAGCGAAGTTGAACATAGAAATCAAGTAGTAATTTGCAAGTGGAATTTTGTAAGAGCAAGTTTGTCAAGTATATAAATAAATAAGAGTAGCATAGCATAGTATAACTCATAGTCCTCTGTGAATGTGAGAATCGCATCATCTCATTGCCATTCCCTGGTATAAAATCTGAAACAAAGACTTTCAAACAAATATTTCCAAATCATCCATTTTTGAAAATAATAAAACATCTAACTAGTGCAGGTGCACCAAGTGTCCCTTAACCACAGGAACGGCTTTTCAAAAAGATTTATACTCTGCAGAGGTGTACAGCTTTATCCACAAGACATGATGACTCTTTTTACAAATCATTAGCACACTTACTTTTGTGTGATGCAGAGAGTCATGATATAAATGTTAAATTACTTAACCATAATTTTGCACCATCTCAGTGATGATAAACCCATACTATGGTGGTGAAAGATATTTGTATATTTTCTGTATGACAAATGGTTATATTCCCCATTGTCCCACTTCTCTCCATAGTATGGCATACACTGTTGTATTAGTATGCATTTACCCACATCTCTCTGTGGAAGTCCCTACAAGCAATCAGTCTCAGAAAGTCTATACTTCTCTAGCCTTTCAATGTGCAAAGCTAAATCAAAGTAACTTAATAGGTTAAGGCCGTCCCATACTAACAATTGTGGTTGTACAAATATTCTTGGATTTATCGTGCAATACGTTCAGCCTTTAATCCGACCCGGACGATAAACTCCCCTACACTACGTGCAAGTCTCATGCATATGCGGCTATTGCCAATAATCGCCCATGTCAAAACTGTAGTTTTATTTTTATTTTTACCAAAATATTAGCAACCTTTAATGTCATATTCAACTATTTTAAATTCTGAAGAAACAATATAAATTGATTATTTCAGTTTCTATGACTAAAGCATGGCTAAGCATGTTCATTATATAATCGCATATACCCGTGTTGATATTATGTATTGTCTAACCTTATTCTAGGGTTATGAAGATTCACATGTCAATATTTATTAAGAAAGTTCCATGAGATCAGCTAATAGCTACCAATACCACAATATAGCGAATTTACAGAAAATACGCACATACATAAATAGATTTGACAAATCTAAACAAAATTGAAATATTGAGATCAATATGATCAAAGGGGATGCTTTCCTTGCTTTGTTGGTTTAGGAATCAACTCGGGGTCGAGGTCTTCATAGTAGTTTTATGTACGTCGGTATCTACACGTGATTATCGTTTTGTATAACAGCAATAAGAAGCAATGACAATATGAGATAAAAAGAAGTCAAATAAATTGATATAAAGGTTTTGGGGATAAAAACATTTTAAATATTGATTTCCTATTAATCAAGTTTATTGGCTTGTGTTATAGATTTTATGGTTCATATTATATCGGGTTGTGCTTTTAATAGGATTCAGATGCAAAACATGTTTAAATAGAATCATTTTTTGCAGCATTAGGTGGTATGAACCTATAGAGCACTTGAGGGTAGGTTTTATATGCTTTAATATTCGCTTAAGTGGTTCATTCATATTCTACCATTATGTTTTTCTAAAGTTTACATTATAAAAGACTAGATTTCTTTTTAGATTTGTGAATGCAATTCACCTATATATATAACCACTTTTATAGCATTAGAAGGTTTTTCATCTTTTTGCTTTTATCTGAAAAGGTTATTAATGTTTTAGTTTTTGTGTGCATAGATAATGAATTCTCTTATGAACTCAACTCATTTTTGAACAAACATTGAATCTTTTTTATAGATTTGGGGTTCTCATGGTCTTGGAGATCATCAAAATTTATTTTACAATTTTAGGAGTTAATGCGTAATCTTTTTTAATAGTGACCAAACTATACTATATACAAAATTAAATTACAACATTTTGAACAAAGGTCTAAAATTAAATGTTTTTGCATAAACAGGGATACTATGGTCTTATAAAGTCTTAGGAACTATTTTTACTTTATTTTCAATTTATAAACATTAAATATAGCTATTTGGATTCTCTATGCATTGAATAATGATATATTTATAAATTTAATTATAAAATAGTTAAAATTTAAATGTTTTTAAATAAATTGGTCACTTAGGGTCCCAGGAACATGTAAAAATTTGTCTCATAATTTTAGGAGCTATGGTTTACATATTTCCAATAGTAACCATATTATGTTAGTTTAAGTTTCAAATACTTTTGCACAGGGATCCTAAATTAATTTTTTTGCACATTTTGAAAATTCATGAGTTTAGATAAATTTAAAAATTTATTGCACTGGATTTAGAGCCAAAAAACAAAAGTTACATGAATTTGAATTTCTAGGGTTTAGAAAATGGCTGAAAATAGAGAAGTATGTTTTCTCTACCAAAAAGCGTATTCTTGGCTTTTGTCTGAATTGGACTGAGGCATGGGACGTTGACACTTTGGGCCAACATGTCAAAGACTCGGGAGCAGAGGTGGCGTAGGGGCGATGCTCCGGCGGCGCGAGGAAGCCAGGATTAGCCGGCCAGCGAAGGGATAGCTAGAAGAGGTCCCAACACGGCTAGGGCTAGCCTCAGAAGTGACCGACAGTGACTGAAGTTGGGTGACCACCATGCTCAAGCGGTGGTGATCATGGCCGGATTGATGCGAAGCAACTCTAAGGGAGCTTTACTTCGGCTAGTGGTGGGAATAGTATCAGTAAGGTATGGGGAGCCCATTTTACCTATTAGCCGAAGCGGAGACCAGCCGGAGAGGGCTGCCACTAAGTGGCTAGAGGCGAAGAAGAGGATGACTGAGGCGGCGGTGTTTTGGATTGCTGTGATGTAATCGGTGTGTGCTTATGAGTTCGCGGGTATACAAGGATGTTCTGGATGGACGGAATTGAGGTTTGCTTTACTAAGTAGCTTCAATCGATTGTTTCCCCTTTTTGGTGAAGTTCTCAGCTATGGCAGAAGGAGGTAATCCAGGCTAGGCCTGGGCAAGGAAGGTTGAGAGTGGTGTGGGGAGACTCTGGAGAGGTCTAGCCGATTTTATAGGTGTGATAGGTCAGTAGCAACAGGGTTTGAACACAAATGGCTAGAGGCATCAGAGCTACATGTGGTGGTGCAGGTCTTCCAGAGCTAGGATAATGCAAGGTATGGAGAAAAGAACCCTTGGTGGCGTGGGCGATGTGCTTGGCCGTGTCCGATGGAATTGGATTGGTCAGCGTGATAATATCGATCGATTGATTTGAGGAATAGAGGAAGCAAGGAGGTGTTTGATGAGGAGGGAGGAGGCAGGGCGGTAATGGGCTGTGAGGCACGGGCAACACGGTAGTGTGGCCCTGTGTGGTGCATGACGCGGTAGTGGCGCAGTCAGCTTTGGTTCTGTTGCGGCCAGACCCAGGCAGAGACGAGGTAGCATCAGTTGAGGTGTGGGCAAGGCAGAGGGAGGTTGGGTGCTAGCGCTGAGCTGCTGCCAAGTAGGGTCGGACAGGAGGGGACCCCCATGTCAGTGAAATGAAGAAATGGGCTTTGGATTTCCCATTGGGACATGATAGGATTCATGCAATTAATTAGGTGTTGTTTGGAGTAAAAAGTTTTTGAAAAAATTTATGTATGATCTAGAGAAAATCTTCATCTTTCTGTAGAAATTTAAGCTCATGATCTGACACGTGTAATTTATAAAAATTTTGACAATGCCATAGTTACAATTATTTATTCTTTTTTTATTTTTCTAGGGCTTTTAATGGGTTTCATTTTATTTATAATTTATTTGGATTCTTCCAAGGGTATTTGGAGATTTCCATAAAATTTTAATATTATTATCAAATATATATATATATTTATAAAATTCTAATATTGATATATTAAGATATTTGTGTTTTCTATTTTTGATTTTTTAAATGCATCAAATGAGCTTGTATTTTCTGGATATTTTCATGTATGTTCCCTAGGTAATTTGAGTGCTTCCATAAAAATTTCAAAGGGTCCTCTCAATATTAAAATTTTAATAAATTTCGACAAAGGTACTCTTCTAAGCCACCTATCATTGTTTATTATTTTACATATGCATTAAATATATTCAAATTCCTTTGAAACTTTTTATTCAGATTTATTAGAGGCTTCACAACACTTCATAAAATTTTTAGAGAATTATCATGCTTAGATGTTTTTGAACAAATCTAACAAGATTCATGTTCTTTGTTTAAATGCAGTTTCTGATTTCCTTGAGGTATTAAATGTATTCATTTTTGAGACTTTTTGTGATAATTATAAATAAGTATTAGAATTTAAATAAATTTTCTTGAGATTCTTTCAACATATTATTTTGGGGTTTCATATTTGCAAAAGAGAAATCCAACAATAATAATAGTTTTCCTAAAGACCAAAAATTCAGCCTAAATTCAAAAAAGATGGGAATTAAAAATAAAATCATAATTCAAACTTAATTTCATTTTTTTCATTTTGAAAGAGAGGATTTCGATAGTGCAAATGTTCTTTCTTAAAGACCAAACTCCAAGAAAATAAGGAAGAAGATAAAAATTAAAATTAAAATCTTAGTTTCAATTAATTTTTTTATTCTCTCCATTTTTAAATTTTATTTTATCTATTTTTAAATTTTTTAGGATGTTACAATCTACCCCCTCCCCTTACAAGAATCTTGTCCCCAAAATTCGGTGGGACCCAAAAGGATTCAGGAAATTTTTCTTCGAAGATGGTTTTCTTGTTTTCCTTGCCTATTTGTGTTCAATGTGGTTGCTTCATTGAATCTTCAACATCTTGATTCTGAGTCGAAGTGCCACGAATGGAAGAGACTCCTTCTTGGTTTTCATTTAAGTGGACAAGAGATGGATTGATTAGTATAATATATATTTCCTTGTGGTTAGACGACTAATCTATCCTGAGTTTTTATTAGAATAAGTTCGACATGAAATGCTACCCCATTGGTCTTATTATCAATTTTTGAGCATAGGTTAGATGTATAGAATTAGGTTGAGGTAGAGCAAGGATGACCCAACTTAGGGAGAGATATATGTAATATATCAAGAGTGTTTGAGTTAAAAGGAAAGGTGCATATTAACTAGAATGTTTCGGAAAAGACAGAAAGTTGACATCAAGGAGGGTGTTCAGTTATAATGGCAAATTTAGATAGCTCAACATGTGTTGGTGGAGTTAGCAAAGATGAATACCCTTACTGGTTCCATAACCAACTTTTGAGTGTAGGTCATATGTATGAGGACTAGGTCAAGATAGAGCAAATATGATCAAGGATTTAGGTCAAGGTAAAACGGGAAGGTCAATTTTTTTTACGCTGAGAATCTTATGTTTTATTACTCCTAGTGGGTGCATTGATGGTTCGTGTCACAAGCATCCTGTAACAAGCTATCTGTCATAGAACTAGAATAAGGAAAACACAATTAGATATAAGTTATCTAGGTTACAAGGCAACATTCCGTTCATTAAAATATCACTTTAAGAATGGTTTCTATATGGATTAATTAATTGCTAGTCAGTTTATAAAGCAACGTTCCATTCCTTAAAATTTTCTTAATTAGATTTTCTTATTAATTAAGGGTTGTCACATCATGAATTTTCAACCAAATGGTTTAGTATTCACAATAGTAACCCGAGAAGTAGTACAAAAGATCTCATCACAAAAGTTCAATAATACCAAAAACCACACATTCCACTAGTATATAGGGGAAATATAAAATTCCTAGTTGCTTGGCTTGGTGATGTCGGAATCTCATTCTAGGGCTCCCATTCTGTCTCAGAAATATAGAAACTCTATAGTTCTAGCTCAAAGTCACTGTATACAATCCAGGTAAAGCGGTGAGGTGGAGACAATGGTCGAAATCCTTCGGCTTCAGAGGTATGGTCAAGTGGAATTTGTGGGGTAAATTGGGTAGTGGCTGGCCTAAAGTTGCTTTGGTATACTTGGCAGTTGCCAATACGGCGAGGTCTTGGTCCTGGTTCATTCATGAGTGGTGTAGGCTCAAGTACAGTTGGGGGTGGTGATGGAGGCTGTGCTATTAATTATGAAGCTAGATTTTGGGGAAGATCAATGACTAAAAGAATATGAAGGTGAGAAGTTCTACAGAAAAAAGAGATAAGTTATTTTATAAATTTTTCTTTTAGAAATTATGGGTTGAGGTTTCTAGGTTCATACATGAGGGCAACTTATCATGAAACTATAACCTAAGGGTTATGTTCACACATAAATTAGCCCGAACAAGAAAATAAAAACCAATTGCAAGTCTCAAGATATAAGCACTACATAAAAATACTTTATATAACTAAAGCGGAATAATAGTGCTACGTGTAGGGGTTCCTTTTCTAACGAAGAAACTAATATACTCTAATCTTCCTCATTTTATTATCGAGTGACACCGACCCTTCATGGAGTAGGATCTTCAAGCTTTACTTCCAACTTGTCGGAGCTAGCAAAGTATTATGTCCGTCTCCTTGAGGTTGTTGGCGTAAAAATTGTAGTCTTTGCTGATTGGGCGAAAAGTCTAGTAACGATATACTAAAGTCGAACTATGGCCAAAAATTATTTTTAAATAAAGCGGAATTTTTAGAAATCAAAATGACGATAGGGGTAAGAGTAAGAATCTAGGAAGGGGAAAGGATAGCAATGAATACATTTAGCAAATATAGTAGCTTTTGAAATTAAAATTTTAACATTGGCTCATCCTTAATACTAATGTACATTCTATCTAGGGTTTATCCTACAGTCGGTATGTCTCTGATACCAACTGTAACAACCCTCCTTTTTGGTACGAAAAACCAAGAAGGATGATCTATGTGCATACAGTACTAGTTCCATGATCAGTGGCTAGTACACGTATTTACAACATTGGTAGCACATCCATACACAATATTATTAAAGCAGAAGCTATTTATATAATATAGTCTTACAATTCAAAGTAAGTTGTAGCAGAAATCTAAAAGCCTTATGGTATGCCCATACAAACCCTTAGTCAACTGACAAGGTATAACCCTAGAAAATTGCATCATCGAATTTCTCGTATCCTGCGATGAAGCATATATTTTCAGGGGCCTCTTCTTCAACTAGACCAACAAATAAGCAAGGGTGAGTACTTTTGTACTCAGTATGACTTAAGGTGTACTACAAAAGTGCAATAAATACAGGTTATGTCAAAAGAGGGAATATGCATGTGTGCGTCTGCCGTCTTGTCCATGACTGGGTGTTCGAATGGAGAGATTAGAAGCTGCATCAATTGCCCGTGAACACTTCCTCGTCAACTACTCACATCACCACCCCAACCCCCAAGCAGCGAACTTTGCATTCCTCTGCGATTCGATGTTCATGCTAAAGTGGCGAGGAATGCAGCATGCGTACTGTGATTCTAAGACTATTTGTCGGGACCCGAGTATGCAAATTTGGACCCTCCATGTATATCACACTAGTCCAAGTTCACGCTGGTGCACACAAGCCCAACATAAATGGGTATCACAATCATACACAGTGGAAATATAATAAAAGACTTCATATATTAAATATAACTTGTTGATTGACCTTATGATCAACTTACATGATTAAGTCACACGGGGCTAAACTAAGAATATTAAACTAAGATATTACAACGAAAAGAAAAACATAGATGATCCTTCAGTTTACCACAGGCAGCTGACAAGGCTCACACCCTAAATATTCGTATTCTCTTAGTACTCCTTCAGAATAGGTATAGATTCCTCAATTGGTGATGTTGTTGGCAAGTGTGAGCACTTAAAGCACTTAACAAGTTGTGCACAGAATACAACTCTAACAATCTATATGTAGGGCTTATTCCAAAGGAATGGCTAACATGATTATTTTGCAGTAAAGCAGCATTTATAAAGGAATACAGTAGATATATTGAAAAGACAGTAAAATAATAAACAATAGATAATAACTTTCAACATTTTCCAAGTAAGCATGGCATCCAGCCCTAAATCAAGTTCAAACCTTCCAATGGCAACCTGCCATCCCATCCCAAGTTTTTATTTCATAAAGTCTAACCCTTGACTGTAATTCCCAAGTATTCCACAATACTGTGAGCATGACTATCCAAATAGGTTTTACACTCCGCAAAGGTTTGCACTTTACCCACACGACATGATCCTCTCTTTTAGCCTCTAATTTCAGGCTTCCTTTGGCGATCGACCAAGAGGTCATGACAAAGCCTTTACAATGCTCTGACTTAACCTACTACCCGCTAAGGTTTCAACACTGAAGGGACTGGTTACCACACTCAGGGCCACCCCCTTGCGCCATGTGAGTTCATAAAAAGGCGAACCTCACACCCCCACTAGTAATACCAAACCTAAGACATTATAAATTAATCAGATAGGTCTGTCCTATTCCAAACATATGGTTGTATGTTTGACTCAAGTCAAAAGCTTGCAAGGTTAAGTCCTTAAGATGGCTAGGGCAAGACTTCCACATACCCTCTGTCCTTCCGGCCTACCTTGGCACACTGCTTCTTGCCACTTGTCCCAATCTAAATGATTACCACCCCATTTGATTACCAAGCACCACGTGCTATCAATAATTCAATATCAATGCGTGACCTCATCACTACAACTCAACATCATTGTGTGACTACACCTGACACATCAATTCACAACATGTTCCATATTCCATTAATCGAGATAAACCTTTGATATTTCAGAGAACATGAATTACATATGGCATGGCTAAGCATACTAAACACGATCTAACCAACCCATGTTGATTATTATTATTAACCAACTAGTAAAGAACCAATATAGGGTGACAATTAATCATGGCATACAAATGACATGGTGTAACATCCCGAAAATTTCAAAAATAAGAAAAATAAAAATTTGAAGTTTGAAAATGAAACTAAATAAAAAATTCATTAAAATCAAGATGTTGATTTAAATAACTATCTTTTCCTCATTTTCTTGAAAACCAACCTTAACGAAAAGAAAGAGCTGCAATATGAAACTCATCTTTCCAAATTAAACAAAGTGTGATAATGAATTTGAAATACAAATCTTATTTTGAAATTTCATAAATCTCAAATTCTCCTGAATTTTGGTTCTTAAGAAAAACATTTAACCTAATTATTTTATTTTCCTCTTCAATACAAACTCAAATACAATGAGAAATTAAATTTTAATATTTAATTATATTTATTGATGCTTTTTCTGAATTTGTCTAGATTTTTTTGACTTTTCTTGGATTTTCTTGATTTTTGCTGTAAAGGAGAAATCTTTTTAATATAAACTTGAGTAATAGAGAAAAGAAAAGAATAAAATAAATAAAAATTTTATTTAAACTCAAGAAATCTCCAAAAACTCAATTCTAAATTTAAAAAGTCATAACAAAGTAATTAAGCTTGAAATGAAAGAATTCAATGAACCTTAACAAATAATAGTAATATTGTCATAATTTAATAAAAACAATCTTACATTATCTTGACCTACAAATTCTATATTACCCTCTTTATGGATATAATCATCAATATTAAATATAATAAAAATTAATAACCAATTTTGTTATATTTAAAAATTCAAAAACTGAAAAGCTAAAAATCCAAAAGTAAGAATGTCAGAACTTTTATAAATTAAAAATAAAATATTTCAAGTTTAAATTTTTATTGAAGGATTATATGGATATATGGAACTCCCACAAAAAGTTTCATAATTTTTTGAGAATATATAAACTCCCAGATAAATTAAAAACAGAAAACAGAATTATGAGCACAGTACCTTGTCAGAATTTTTATAAATCCCTTAAAAAAATTCATAAAATTTCTTACATGATGGCTAACCGATTCAATGAACTTAACTCCCTTCTTTTCTTAGTCAATTCCTGATTTCGCCTCGCTTCACCTCTTCCCTCACTTACACGTGGGGCCAAAATCCTGTGCAGGCCCATGCGCAGCCTCCTCTCCCTTCCTTCTTCTTCCTCAGTTCACTAGCGCCCTGAAAGCCTAATTTTCGCCACTGTATCTCATGTCACTCCCTGCGATTTTGTGCCACCCAAGGCCCCCACGGCATCATCACCACGCCACGCTGCTACTCTCTCCGTGAAATCCGCTACGTCGCCCATGCCTTCTCCTATGCTGAGCCGCAAGAAACGCACCGAGTTCACACCGCGACCGAGCTCCTCTACACCATTTTTTGGCCTATAAATACCGCCTCCGGGTTCGCTTTAGTGCCGCACATCTCTTCCCCAACCATGTGCTCACTGCTTCGTAGCCAAACCTTTCAATTTCCTACCGATTTTGCCATTTCCAATGAAACCCTAAGCTTGAAAAACTATTGATTAAAGCCGGTAAGATGATTTATTTTCCAATTGCTTCAAGCCTTAGCATCTATGCCTCCTGCTGATCAAAACCCCTAAACAAGTTCTAGGATCTTTCGTTAATAAACTCGTGCTCTGCTATTGCTCATCTTCTTAGGTCACGGCGCACGGTGGCAACGCAACATATCCACTCTCCTGCCAAGCTAACCGGTAAAATGAATCCTTAATGCTTCCCTAATGACCAACTAACCATTTCCCGAAGAAAATGATGCACCTTTTTAGCTCTGCCGTGCTCGGCCATGGTGTCTGCCGCTAGCCCATGTTGGCAAGGCGACCTGGCCCTCGCCGGTAGCAATGGAGACCACCTACAGGTGCATCTTCATGCCTTGAAGCTATATAAACCACCTGCCAAGTTTGATATCTCTTGTAGCTCCGCCGATGAACGCCATACACGCTGGCTCTGCTCTGGCTCTATGCCATAAGGGCCACGGTTGTCAGCCTCCAAGGCTACATCGAATCACTGACCAACCAAGCCCGATAGTCAACTCAGGATTTGAATGATAAGCCAAAAACAGTAAGTTGCTTCCTCTGATTGAAAACATAATTTCTAATTATAGAATAACTCGCAAACCTAAATTTTAAAGTAGTTAATAACTTGTGCATTTCAATTCCAAATTTGATGAAACAAAATTCTAAATTCATCTAAAATCAAGTGCTATCAGATTATGCAAAAACATATTGAAAATGAACATCATGTAATTTTGAAATTTAAATTTCAAGTGAAGACCTAAAGATAGGCTACACATAAAATTTTTGCAAACAAACTCAGAATTGAATGAAACTAATTTTTTTGAAATCCCTATTATTTTATACACCCAAATATATAAAAATATTTTAATTTAAACTTTGTTTGAATCATTTTCTATTAAAGGTTAATTTCAATGCACTAAATGTTCAAAAGGGTATAATCTGTGCAAAAGAAATCTAAAAGGAATGAAATTGATTTCAATGAGTGAAAATGATAGTAGGACTCCTAAATATGTCAAGATGTTTAAATAATGAACTTGATTTGAATTAGTTTTAAGAATAGAATATGACCCAAGTGTACAAAATGTATATATATGCATAGAAAATCAAATAGTTAGAATATGGATCAAATGAACTCAAATCTTAGCAAAACTAGTTTTGTTATACTCCTGAGGTCACAAGGATCCCAAATATGCAAAAAATATTTAGATTTTCCCATAATTGCAACATATTTTCAATAGTTGAAATTCCAATACTTGTATAGTCTGAATAGTCATAACTTTCGCAAACAAACTTCAAATTTGACAAAACCAAATCTGAATACCTTGAAAAGTGATACCCTTTCTGGTTATGCAAAAATATTTCATATTTATGCAATGTTAAAATAAGTCCACATTAGGCCCTAATGATCACTTATATGAAAAACATCTCGGACAAAAGCAAAATATCGCGGAACCAACTTTAAAACACTCTTAGAGACATCCCTTACTAGTTTTGAAAAATGGTTAAATAATCTTGTAAGGTGCACCCGCAAACTTAAAACGAAAACTGAACCTTTGTCGCGTAGACTTTAGAAACACTTAAGCCTTTTCGGCAGCTCATAAAACATCTCTTCTAAATACAAATTTAGTGAAGATCAGCCTAAAAATGCTCTTTAAGATATAGACTACCACAATCTGAAAAAATATTCTTAATACAACCTCTTTTTCATCTAAATTTTACTAGTGTAATAACCCTAAGTGTTATGTTCGCCAAAGATACATTATATGAATAGTTGAGCTTAACAAACCTTTAGTTAACATACTTTTGTCACAAGAATCCTCGTGAAACCATGTAATTGCAAATAGTAGCCTAATCCTGTAGATCTAACCTATATAAACCACTTTTTATACAAAAATGCTAAGTACTATTCGCACATAACATTCAACGTAATGACTAAGGTCTTACTTCTATTAAACCGAATAATTTTAGCATTTGAATTCAAAATTATAAGAATACATAATTTTATCCTCTTGAATTTATAAAACAAGAATAGACGTACGTACGTACGTACGTACGTACGTATGTATGTATGTATGTATGTATGTATGTAATCAATTAAAATGTGAGAACATGAAGTCATTCAACCCAGACCTTAAATAATTCCTGTTTTCTATAGTAAGTCTTTATTTGGTTTTCTATCTGTCTTCTTTTTGCCCTTATTAAAGTTTGTTATTTGCTATATTTGCGTTGAACAACATGTAGAATCCGACGCCACTAATCCCGTCGTCGACTACATCAACTGCGACCACGACTTCATCGTAAACAACAAATAAGCAAGGCAAGCACCCCCTTTGATCATATTGATCCCAGTATTTAATTTTTACTTTGTTTTACTAAACCAATTTATGCATGCTTTTATTTTCTGTAAATTTGCTATATTGTGGTATTGGTAGATACCTGTTGTCTTATAGAACTTCCTTGATAAGTATAGACATGTGAACCTTGATAACCGTAGAATATGGTTAGACAATACATAATGTCAACATGGATATATGCGATTACATATTAATCATACTTAGCCACGCTTTAGATTGAGATGAACAAATTGGATAAATTGATCATTAGGGATATTGAGTCATGATGATGGTTAATGATATTTTGGTATAAAATCTCAAAATAAAACTATAGTTTAGATCCGGATGATTATTGGCAATAGCCAAAGGTGCAGGTATTTCATGTAGTGTAGGTGGAGATTATTGCCCGTGTCGGATTAAGAACCAAACTATGGGTTGTTTTCAGGCCAAGAAACACGTACAACCACAAGTGCTGGTGTGGGACAGCCTTAAACCAATTAAGTTATCTAGATTAACTTTGCGCATTGGAAGGCTGGAGTAGTACGGGCACTCCAATTCAGTTTGCTCAGAAGGGGCTTCCACACCGAGGTGTGGATAAATGCATGTCGATACAACGGTGTACGCCTTGCTATGTGAAGAAACGGTGCCTGACTATTGTTGAGAGAATGATACCATGTTTTATATATATGTGTTTCTACCACTATAGCGAGGGTTATCGTCATCGGGTTGGTGCAAAGTTAACTTAGTTAATTTTAAAGTTTTCTTCATGAACATTCTGGCCACAAGCTAATGGTGCGTGAAACATGCGGCAAAAATAAAAGATCATGACTTGTGGGTAAAGCTGTACATCTCTGCAGAGTGTAAATCTAATCGATTAGCTGCGCCCACGGTCATGGGAATTTGGTAATGTCATCACATAGTTAGAAGTTTTGTTATTTTCTAAATGGTTGGGATTGGAGACATTTGTTGAAAAGTGTTTGTTTTAGATTAATACATGTGTTGGCAATGGACGATTGGATGATTCATTGCTTACGAAGGACTGTGAGTTATTACTTATGCTTTACTTATTTTCTTATCAGTCAAACTTGCTCTTACAAATTCCATTAGCAAAATTACAATTGATTTACAAAATCAAATTCGCTTTATGCAAATTAACCGTAGAAGCCTATTTTGACATGGCCTACATTTTTGCATTTTGCAAACACCACTTTAAGTTTTGCTAAGTATGAAAGTACTTAATCTTGCTTAATATATTGTTTTAGGTGGAAAAGATAGCGAGGCTCCGAAGATTACTTTTCGTTGCAGGATGCGGGAACTTTAATAAAGTGATCTTTCTAGGGATTATGCCTTGTCAGTTGCCTAAGGGTTGGATGGGCACACTACAGGACTTTGCTTCTTCTACTGATATATATATATACTCTGAATTGTAAAATACAATGTATAAATAGCTTCTGCTTTAATAATATTGTGTACGGTTGTGATTCCAATTGTTGTAAATGTGCGTACTAGTTACTGATCATAGGACTAGTACTGAAGGCACATAGATTTCTATTTTTGCATTTTATGCGAAAATAGGGGTCGTTACACAAGGTAAGGTATAGATCAATTAGGTAAATTAAATAAATCCTAAACTATTTTGACACAGTTATACATATAAAATAACATGCATAAATTAAAACAATATAATAATTTTATAAACTGAGTTCAATATGATCAAAGCACAACTTGCCTTGAAAAAACTCATGGTTCTTGTTCTGGAACCTAGTCATGTGTCAACAAATCTTCCTCAGATGCTCCGAGCACTTCAACGTCTACGAGTAACGAGAGAGAATACCAAATAAATACCAAAATAGAGAGCAAATAAACTCCAATAAATAAATAAATATCACCATTAAATAGATCTCAATTTTACACATTTTTAGAAATTTCAGTCGCCTCAATCAGAGCTCGTATGAGGATGAATGGGCTCTCGAAAGATTTGAAAATAAAGAAAATACCAAAAATTAGAATTATCCCAAATTATTTTTATATTGAAAACTCGATTTATTGTGCAAGCATGACGTCAACCCTGGATCTGACCAACTAGGGCACGACACATGGCCTGGCGCACGGACTCAGTCCCAGAACAGATTGGTTCACCGTAGACTCGGTCCACAACGCTTGGGCTCCATGCGACACATGTCAAGGCCTAGTTGGTCACGGCAAAGTCATGATCGAGACTGTCCATCCAAGATCTGATGGCCCGCATCTACTGCTAACACAACGAACATGCGACACAACACGAAACCGACGCGCAGTGCACATCTAGCGGCCCTCCTAGCATCTGACGGTTGCGAACACGGCTTCTGTTGTGGTGCACGGCTGGACATGTAGATGAAGGTACCCGCGATGGCGCTACAACAACATACCCGCAACATTAGCCGGCGCATATGGGAGAGCTCGATCTAGCGAATTCAGGGCTAACTTTAGATCCGACGGAAGGTCCTCAATGATGAAGATATATGCGAAAAATGGCGGTGGAAGTCCAACAAAGTCCGACGAGCTCCAATTGCGTGATGAAAGCACCTCTACTGACGAGCCTCGGGGCAAACAACGCGGAGAGAGACAAGGTTCACAATACGGGACTTAATGCAGCTTTTAAAGGCCGTTGGAAGAGGTGCTCGAGCGTGTAACATCCTGAAAGTTTAGAACAGTAAAAGATGTACGGTATAAAATTGAGAATAAGTAATTCTTAAGTTTTAGTATTATTTGCTCCAAGAAAGATTTTCCTTGGACTTTTGTGTTGTATGAAAATACTAAATAAGAGAAGTAAAACAAAGGAAAGTGGTAAAAGATAAAAAGGAAGATGGTTAAGGTAATAAAAATTTCTAGTAACCCAAGCTGCATTGGTATTTTAGTAGGACCAGCAAATGAATTTTTCATGCACAAGAGTGGAGGTTAAATAATTAAATATGTCCAGCTTTGACTATAAACAGTGAATCAAAAAGGAGAAGAAAAAAAATACTAATGTCAAGTAATTATAAGAAAATTTTTATAAATCCCTAGATATGTAACACACCACTGGAAAAAAATTTATAATTTAATGAACCGATATAAGCCTCTTAAAAATTCAGAAACAGTGGGTCCAAAATGTAAGGAAAACAGTTTTCAGAATTTTTATAAAATAATTGCTCATGTTTTTGACTTGAAAATTTTATGGATATCTATTGATAAGTATTTAAACCTCTCCAAAAAGTTTAAAAAATAAATCCTAGAAAATGAACCTTTAATTAAATCAAAAACCGAAATCAAAGTTTAGGACCAGGGTATAGTGTCAGAATTTTAATAAATTGTCTAAAAGGAGTTTTTGTCTCAACATTTTCCAGTAGACGTGTGACTCTGTGTAAGACTTTTTGAAAAATTTTGGGAAAATCTGGAATTAGTTTGGGGCTTAAACAAATTCAAAATCTAGAAATTTCCTGTTCAGTCAAATCACATTAAACACTCTTTTCTCGCTGACAGGTGGGCTCCGTACTGTAGAAACTTTGACACGCTGGCAGGCTAAGGCGAAGCTGTCTCGCTGCCAATGGGCCCCGGCCCCACCCGTCAGTCTCAGCTCGCGTTTTTGCTTTCCCTTTCTTCTCCCCTGGTCGAACCGAGTCGTCGTCCCCGCTGTCCTTCACCGACCGGCTTCACCTGCTCCCGTCCGGCGCAAGCGCTGCCCTCCACGTCGCGAGGAGTCTCTTCCCCACACCTGTGCTCGGTCAATCATGGTCGAGCCGCGTTGGAAAGGCGGCGTCGCGGCAGCCGCGCTTCGATGAAAAATGCCGACCGGAGCGTCGCGCAAAATCTGATTCCAACGCAAATTTGGTCGCAGTCCTTAAGCCTGGAGCCTTCCCTTCACTTCGCAGGCTCATTCCCCCTCCTCCCATTCGGTTTTCACTGCGCGGAGAGACCCGAACGGAGTCATCTTCTCCGTTCGTCCGCAAAAGCCGAAAAGGAGGGGAAATCGTCGATCGGGTTAGTCCGCCTAATCCTTGAATCAATTGCATCCGGAGCATCCTTAGTACCTCAGGTTCACTGATCAAGCGCCATTTTGGCTTCATTTTGCCTGCAGCGCCGCCGCACCGTTGTTCGTCTTCCTCACGGTCGGCGCACGGTGGCAGACCGTTCCAGACCTTCTCCGACCCAAGCGTTAGGTGAGCTCGACTCCCCCTGCTCCACTGTAGCCCACCTAGCCCTAGACCGCTGGAATCGTAGCTTCTAGCCAAGCTTTCACCGTCGCGGTCATGGCGCCGCCGCACCTCCGCGGTGGCAGCCTTACTCCATTTCTCTTCCGGTGAGTGAACACCTCCCCTAGATCCGCCTTGGCGTGCTAGTGCTCATGCATTGCCCATTCGCCATGGCGAGCTGCTTCGCCGGGCGAGCAAGAAATCATGGCGCTCTGCTCGAGTCGTGATGGCGGGTCCCACGTCGTGGTGGTCGAGCATTTCAACCCGTTTTTGGCCTGGTGACCGTTTCCGATGAGCGAAAGCGTAATTTCGATTTTTTGTTGAATTTCCAGAAACCGACTGAAATTCAAATGCTTGTAACTTTTGAATCATCTAGCCAAATTGAGTGAAACTAATTTCTAAAATCGTATAAAATTCTGTAGTTTCAGAATATACAAAAATTTCTAAAGATGAGTAAAATGTGATTTTAGGAAAACTCAAAGAGTTGCTTAAGTGTAAATAAGGGGGTATGAATAAAATATTTTTGGGATGATCCAATCAAGGAAAGGTAAATTTTTATAGAGTCTCTGGGTTATGAGTATTCCAAATAAACAAAATGTTCCCATGATACCTTATTATATATCATGTTTGCTCAAAAAAAATGAATACTAAGCATGAAAAGTGAAATTAAGTGAATGAAAGAAAGGATTAAAATTTGAATGTTTAAAAGTTCATCCTATTGGGGTATAAATCATGGGGAGTTTCTCATGTGAAAATACTTAGGGAAACATGTATGTAATAGTTGTTCAATTAAGAAAAACAATGCTTGTAATAACCAAAATAGATGTAAATTGCTATGAACAAGTTCAAAATGACTTAAATTCGATTTTGAAACATTCCTAAGATCATGTCCTGATGTCAGGAAGAAAATGAATAAAAGATGATGAGTGGTTTAGTAATAAATGAAAGTGAAAGATTGAAATGTTATAAGTCAGTTTTTGTGTTCATATAGCCCTTTTCAACATATGATAAAATGGATTATATGAATGAGAAGGAATGTAAAAATGGTATAGAAGAACTTCACAAAGTATATACTAATATATTCTGGAAAAATAATGACACTTTGTTAAGGTTTGTATGCAAAACAAGTTAAGGGAATGAGTCTACTTTTTATGTTTTGCTGAATGATTGAAGCAATTAAGCTTTTTCAACTATGTGTAAAATAACTCATTCTAGTAAGAATATTAAGAAGAATAGTGTAGAATTGATCAACAAAGTTTTTATTACCAGATTCCAGAAAAATATTCTGTTTTAGAGCTTTGGTTCACTTAGTTTTCATGAGTGTAATAACCTTAAGTGATATGATTTAGTCCTTTTTCCTTAGCCAGTTTTGTAGCCAAGTCTAGAGTTCAACCAAGCCTTTTCAACAATAGTTTTCAAGCTTCATCCAAACCCTAAAAGTTAAAAGAAGTTATTAGAATTGACAATTAAAGTATGCTCTAGCTAATTCAAGACTTAAACTCTAATTTATTTAGCTAATGCACATAAATCTTGTCAAGTTTAGAACCCTAAACGATATAGTTTTCAAGTGCTATCTTCTTGGAACTTGTGAGAAAGCATAGAGCTCTGGTTTTGTTGTTGATTAAGCATGGTATTCCCTCCAAAGAAGCTAATGAACAATCTTTTCATTTCAAATAATTTTAGCATCTATAATTCGATGTTTGAATTCAAATATTTCATGAATAGCAACCTTCTGTTTAATTCGAATTGTGTTTATCTGTTTATCTGTCTGTTTTCTTTTTGCCATTTGGAGTTTGCTGATATTCTTTATTCTTCTTGTTCTCGACGAGTAGAGACCGACATCATCGAAGAAGAAGAAGACGGTTCTGCAGATCCGGATTTTATTCCTGACAGTGATTTGCAAGGCAAGCAATCCCTTGAACATGTTGAGCCCGATAATTCACCTACTTTATGTTGTTTTTGCTTATGTACAGTGCATCCGGATAATTCCCCATAAAAGAACTAATTTGGGTTAGAACTGTAGTTAATCCTGTAAATTATGGTTTGCCTCAATTTGTATGGACATGTGAACCTTGTAAACCTTAGTTGAACTAGACATACTTAATGTCGTGTTTGGGTATAATCGCTAGCCTAATATTCTTGCTCAAAGTTGTGCGTTGGTTCTTTTCAGTCTTTCAACCTGTATATGATCTTTTTGGAAAAGGGTTGGTTATATTTTGATAAAAACCCTCAAACAAAACTATGGTTTGACGCGGGTGATTATTTGGCACTAGCCGGTTGTGCAAAAGGATATGCACGTAGCTAGGGTGGAGTATCGCCCGTGTCGGATTAAGGACCGAGCGATGGGACGGTGAATCCATGTTTTTCGTACAACCACGAGGGCTTGTATGGGCGGGTCTTAGCCTATTAAGTTGTTTAGATGTGGCTTTGCATTTATGGAAGGCGGGAGATTGCACAGACAGTCCGGTCAGGTCTGTCTGTAGGGGTTTCTACATACCAATGCAACGGTGTCGCCTTGCCACGACAGAGACGTGGTGTGTGTGTGATAAATGTGGATCCACGGCTTGGGTGAGTGTCTCTGTCTTGAGGCGAGGTTAACGTCCCAGTGGTGTAAAGCCACGTCTAGATAATGTAACGGCTCAGATGATCTCCTTGCCGACACACCAAAGGAAGTGTGTTAGCGGCACGGCAAAAGAGGTTGATCATTCCTTGTGGGTAAAGCTGTACAACTCTGCGAGTATAAATCTAATCGATTAGCGCGCTGCGTCAAGGGCACTTGGTGACGTTATTCCATGCTAGAGTCTTTGGGTGCTTTCAAAATGGGTGGTGGTTTTGGAAACCATTTTGTAACCATCTTTTGTGTCAAAGGATCGGCATCGGGGTCATATGCAGTCGGGTAGACTGGGTTGAAAATCTGGAATAATTACTTATCAATCTGTCTTTCAATTGCTTTTATTAAAATGCGATGTTGCAATCTATTATGCTTATTCATTTTAATGTTTTCATGCAACTGCAAAATAACCATAGCCTGTCATTTGCTCAACCTGCATAATTATTTATTTGCATCTGTGAACCAATATAAGTCTTGCTGAGTACCAATGTACTCAATCTTGCATCTGCTGTCCCAGAGGAAGAAGACTGCGATCTGCCAGACAACGCGTTCTTTCAAGCAGGTCTCGGGGGTTTTGACGATAGTCTCTTCTAGGTTGCTTAGTCAGTTGCCTGAGGGTTTAGTGGGCAACCGCAAGGCTGTTTGGAGTTTCAGTTTCCTTTTGGTTTTCCGCTTTTAATTTCCGCTATTAAAATGGTTTAAATTTGTACTGAACACTGTATAATTATTCAGTTATGTAAGTTCTTCTGTTTGTTTGCGTGTATGATTTTGATACAAATGTTGTAAACATGTGAGTGCTAGCTACTGATCCAGGGAATAGCACAGTAATCACATGGAGGTTCATGTTCATTAGAACGGGGTCTCACAGAGCGGGACTCCATGGCAGATGCAGCGGGGACTCCGTGTCCTCAACGGAAAGGGCGGCGGCGCTGAGCAACAATCTACACCGTCCACGTGGTGAGTTGTACACATAGGATTCTCCTGGCCAAATCTAATCCTAACCGCACACGAAACCTACGGCCTAGATCAACTAGGGTTCACCTTTTGCCCAATCAATCTCGTCCACACCCTCACAATCCAACTGTCAAACTTACCTAGGGTTTCCGATCCAACATCAATCGTCCGATAGGAATCTGACGGCCATCGACAGAGCTTCTAGAAAACATGCCAAACAACGATTGGGCTAGCCGCACAGTAATGGGCTTCCGGCCCAAATACAGTTTGAAGATTTTTCGGATATTCTTATTTAAAATAATTTCTAAAATTAGATTAATTTGTTTCAGCAATAAAAATATCTAGAAAAATCTAAAGAATGTCGAAAATACTTTATGACATTTGGAACTCAAACAAAATATTTTTGGAAAAACTGTATTTTGACTTTTTCATTATTTAATTAGTTTCACAAAAGGCCAATATAAAGAATATTAAATAGATTCCAATAAATTTCAGAAAAATCCAATAAATTCAGAAAATCAATAAATTGCATATTAAATTCAAATAAAGTTAAAATTGATATGTTACACTGTTACTTCACAGTGCAACGGGGTTCAATTAATTCCTTCTGTTCCAAATAAACTAATGAGGCAGAAAGAGGGTGTCTTCTGTTCTCAAGACCATGGTTCACAAAGCCGACGAAAACCGGTCGGATTTCGTGAAAACCGGGCTTGCCGGGGCGGTTCGGCATAAAAAACCGAACGAAAAACCGATTCGATTCAAATTCAAATTCAAAAAATTTGAAAAATTTTATGTGACGTAAACCGGTCGAAAATCGGTGAAAACCGCTCGATTTTCGATGAAATCGAGCGAAAATCGCTCAAAAATCGGCTCTAAGGAATATTCACTTGGTCTGTCGGTTTTCGACCGGTTTTTCAAGGTTTTCGAGGTTTTCGACCGGTTTTCGATTTCTTTTGAATTTTTTCCATTTTTTTATTTCTTAACTCTTCGGTTTCTGATGATTTTCGAGCGATTTTCGACTCGGTTTTTCCGGTTTTCGAAATTCGGTTTTCGAACCGGTTTTTCGAAATCGGTTTTGTGAACCCTGCTAAGACCTTATGGCACATGCTGTTCACATGCATGCTTGGCAAACCAGCTACAAATAGTAAGCATGCAACAATTAATTAACGAGGCTGGGCAAGGAATCTCGCCTACAGAAATCATCATCTAATCGATCTTCTACATCTCAGAAGAAAGCAAGCGTGCAGTGATCGTCGATCTGCGTCGACATAGCAAGGTTTTGAAAGGAAAAGCTCATCCAAAACGGAGAGAGGAAGTGAAACGAAGACTGCAAGAAATTTCTGAAAGGACCAAGAGTGTTTATGCCCTAATGCCGTAGCAGGGGGAGAGAGGCGAAGACAGGCATGAACAAAACGTTAAGATTCAGTCCTACTGCTCATGTAGTTTGTGCCGTGCAGACTGTGCGTTGCAGGACAACGAAAAGGCTGCTACACGGGGCCACAGGGGCATATTGCAATCGAGCAAAAAGGAAGTACGCGGGAGGAATCCAACCAAAAGCCACTGTTACTCAAAGTTTTTTCGTCATGCATATGCGTCTGAATTTGTTTTCTACTTTATTTTATATTTACTTCTATACGAAATCTATTATGTATTATTATTGTATGATCGATATACACTAATATTACAATTAGAGGAGGTGAATAATTGTGCGGAAGCTAAAATCAATTTTTTTAGTGATTCTCAAAACACATCTAAATCAAATATGAAAAATTGTTTCGGTTTTCACGAAAACAGAATGATATATGTTCACTAAAACAGTAATTTATGAAGATCCTACCGTTGGATTGACATGAAATTTTAACTATAGAAACTAGATTCAATTTCAAAACTAACCCAATAAGAATCAGCTCGATCGGATCAACGGATCTAAATTTATGACCTTTGCAATGTGACTGTAGCTAATAATGTCTAAAAAGATCAAACCCTAATTACGAGATTAATCGGGACTACAAGGAATTAACCAACCAAACTTTTCAGATTAATCACTTGATGCCCTAAAAAGGTTTTGAATAAATCAAATCAAAATTATCATGGTGAAACAACGAATCAATCTAAAAACAAAATAGGCATGCAAACAAAGAACGAAAAAAAAAACGAGATTATCAACACATCAATTTGCAAATCTTAATCTTTATTACCGAGGTGTGTTCTCAAGATGCCTTAGATCACACATGTCTTGGGTAGGCAGCTTGCTGTTTGTTCCGCCATGCAAACAACCAGGCGCCAGGAAGTCACAAGCGACTAGAAAATCTCAAGTCGCAAGAAAAAAACCTCCAGGGCGCTAGGGAAACACTCTGGCCGCAACAACCTACAAGGCGCAAGAAGGTCTCTAGCAACCATGGTTCACAAAGCCGACGAAAACGGTCGGATTTCGTGAAAACCGGGTTTGCCGGGCCTGTTCGGCATTAAAAACCGAACGAAAAACCGATTCGATTCAAATTTAAATTCAAAAAATTTGAAAAATTTTATGTGACGTAAACCGGTCGAAAATCGGTGAAAACCGCTCGATTTTCGATGAAATCGAGCGAAAATCGCTCAAAAATCGGCTCTAAGGAATATTCACTTGGCCTGTCGGTTTTCGACCGATTTTTCGAGGTTTTCGACCGGTTTTCGAGGTTTTCGACCGGTTTTCGATTTCTTTTGAATTTTTTTCCATTTTTTTATTTCTTAACTCTTCGGTTTCTGACGATTTTCGAGCGATTTTCGGCTCGGTTTTTCCGGTTTTCGAACCGGTTTTGCGAAATCGGTTTTCGAACCGGTTTTACGAAATCTGTTTTGTGAACCTGCTAGCAACCAGGAATTATCAAGCCGCTAGCAAGAAAAAAAAAACTTCCTGACCGCAATGAACTCCACGCCACCAGGAAGTCTCCAGCGGTCCAGCCGCAACTAGTTGCCCAAAATTACAGCCGCCGGAGCTCCTTTTTTTTAGTCAGCCACCATAACCACAAAACCCTAAATTACAGATATACATGTAAACACACAAAATCCAATAACACATGGTCTAATACATGTATACAGCTCAAAATTCATACATGCACGCGTACAGCTCACCTGCCGCTCTCACGTGACTCACTCGCCTCCACGTACACCGTTCTTTAGTCCGAACGTCTCGCATGACATCCTTAACCACTAGGACCTCAGTTCCTCTTTTGACCTAGTCTCGAATCTCAGTTCCTCCATGAACCTAGTTCTGGTCCCGTCATCGATCACGTTCACCCTCAAACAACACCTGCACATGAATAAACACGAAATTGTGTACGAACACAAGTCCACGACTTGACTCAAGATCAGTCTATGCAACCACTTACACGAGCGCATTGCATCAAGCGAAACCATTATCATGCTATCACAAGCATATCAAATAATCATCTGAAATAGCACATGCACAAGCACCACACATGCCATGAGCACAACCACTTTGCAATGCCAATTTTAATACTAAACCAATTTTTCAGCACATGATTTCACAATTTTAAATATATCCTTATAGTCAATAGGAAGAGTAAGAGCTTCATTATAAACATCTCCTCATATAGTGATGTAGTCATTATACGCCTGTGGTTTTTCTCAAAGGGTTTTTCTCAAGAACTTCATTGTAAATATCTTCTCATATAGTGAAATTGCCTTCGTGCGTTCGTGGTTTTTCCCAGAAGAGTTTTACACATAAAATCTGTATCTTTCGTTCCTTCGATCATATATTTTTACGTGCATTTTGTACCACCCTCTATGCATGGAGGCGGCCATGGCTTCATGTCAGATGTCAACTCTCTGCATGCAAGCCATATCTTCTTGAAAGGCTACTTCTCCCCTATTGTTCTCTTCCTCCACTGCTCAAGAAAGTTTCTTTTTGACGAGGATTAAAAGTCTTATCATTTATTTAGGTCCTTAGTTATTCATAACAATATACTATATTAATGAGCCTGCAAATCAAAAAGCTCATAATATATAGAACGAAGCCCGCTTTTATCTGAACAGTTGTCTCTGACCAATTCAATCATGGTGGTCAATAAACTTTACTTCACATTGGTCGTCCTCGACCAGTGTAATAACCCCCTGACCAGTGAACTGGTCGGGACAAGTGGTTACCTAGCACATGTCTCCGTTCGGAGAGTTATCTAACAGGTATATATAACTACTTTGAAGTTATCTTTGAAAAAAGGCGCCCTTTGGTGAGATGACACCATTTGGCAAGAAGACACTCCTCGGTTACACGACGCCTCCGTGAAGAACAACTGTCATCTCTTCAATCGGGATAAATAGGAGGCCAATTCATGTTGTTAAGAGCATCTGATATAGTGTCTAAAAGTATTCGTTCTGTAATTTGTATACTCTGTAGAGTTGCTTAGCTAATAAAGAAGCAATCCCTGTATATTATTTCCCTCATCTTGTTTAGTAGGAGCCCACAATTATATTTTTTTAAATTCAATTAAGGCATCTAGGTCTTGAACATCAACACTTTTGTTTTTCCCTCCCTGAGACTGTAATGCTAAATGTGCAGATACTATTTTTTTGAAGCATGTGTGTAATTTCTATCCAAATTTAAACAGGGTAATTCAGGGAAAATGTGATGGATTAATTGACACCAAACTCGAGTCAAGGATGTATAATTACATAGAAGCATAAACAGAAAAAGGCCTTGTCGACGGATCTATGTGCGTTGTTTCGATTGATTAAGTGAGAAAGCAATAAAGTGGAATTCCAATGAAGTGTGTCTAGTGGATACTGGATAGACATGGAAAGTTGAGACATCTTTCTTCTACTCGGACCCCGAATGACAAAAGAAAAAAAATAAACAAGACAATGTACAATTGACTTGATCATGCTACTAACATGTAATGCATATACCAGCTGAAGAAAATGTCTTTTTACATGGAGTTACTAGTTGCTTTCCTGTTCCAAAAGCGAAGAGAAACTTCACGAGTTCTGAACATGTAAGGATCTATTTTATCCGTCAGTAAAAGCTATGCACTTTTATTTTAGATGAATTACGTCCATTCTAATTGAACTTTTAGAGAGTAGACTTTGTGTACGAAACTCAACAGCTTATACTATTTCGTTGTCAACAAAAAGTAGATTATAGTTACGTTGTTCCAAATTAATGGCATTAACTCTGAAACTTTAAATTAATTTTCATCCAATGAAGTTTTGTTTGCATCCAATATGCATCTGTAGAAAACAAATCATAGCAGGGTTGTTACAGGATGCAGAGGGCTTCATTCAAGAACATTGTCAAAATGCAGGTGGTAAAAAAGTATGATATAAAAAAACTAAGAATGTCAAAATGGGCATTGATAGATAGTACGTGCTCATTTGACTACAAAAATGTCTTTGCATCAGATTTTTTTTGCCAAGTATGACTTCTGGCTTAACCAAGTTAAAGTAAGAAGGTGACCTTTATTATTACGTAGTACGTACAGACAAAAGAACTGGAACTAGCTGCACCCTATATTCTTCCTACCACTTCATGGACCAAGAGTGAATATCTTTCAGAGATTCAATCATGGGCGTACTTAGTATAGGGTTATAGGTATACAGATATACACCTAAAAAAATTTTAAAAAAAACTTAGTATACAGTAAGAATATTAGATGTATATACTATTAAATAAGCTTAAAAATACGTATTTCAATGTTTAAACCCATTTCAACCTGTCTTACCCATTCCTTATCCCAATCTTCCCTACACAGCCTATTCGCTAAGGTCCGTCTTCCTCTATTCCTCAAGCACAACATGTCAACACCAACTATCCCTTAATTCCTAACACCCCCATGCTCTCTCTTTATGACAACAGCGCAGGCGGTAATCCAACAATAAAGAATAAGGGCTATGGAGTAGACAAAAACCAATAGGGAGTAGGGCAGTAGACAAGCGTCGAGCAGCTACCGGCACTGGCGAATAGGCAAAGGAAGCAGGGTGAGTAGTGGCGCAAGGAGCAATACATGGCAGGGTAGCTATGATCCCTATGGCCACAGCAAGCACCGACTCGGAGATGGAGAGTGAGACACCGACGACGGCTAGCGGGTCAAGGCGACGGACGGCAGTGTCCAATAGGGCAAGGAGTAGCACGCGACGTATTGCATGGCAGCCCTATGCCGCTGAAGGACCGAAATGGCGAACAGAGGGGGGGTGAATGGTCGCAAATAAAAATTCCCCCAAAATACTCCAACAAAAAAACCTCGACAAGATCGCTCAAAAGGAATTGTGAAAAACCCGAAAAACTAGACAACTATGTGTACCCCAAGCTTGCATGGATAAGTACCATAAAATATGTGAGGATTTTTGAGTCACAATCCTGGTTGTCTAGTGTCCAAGATAAAGAGGAATCAATTCAAACTCTTGCTTTTAGAAAGGACATCAATTCAAATCACAAAAGTCACTTTCAGAAAGGCAAAAGCAGAATTCCCAGAACTTGTCCTCAATTTGCACAGGAGGTTGGTGGGTTTCTGTAGCTCACAAAATTTTGAGACTTTTTCTCCTGTGAGCATCAGAGTCTTGAAGAACTCCACCAAATTTCTCCTCAAAAAGCCATACAGAAAAAACACGAAAAATCGAAGAACACAGTCTGATCAAGAACTTCGAGCAGAACGTTTGGGGCTCGGTTTTCACCTCATGGCGCCCAAACGGTACAACAAGTGAACTCAAAATTTTTCTGCAAGCGGATATCAGAGTCCCGCACCTCCTCCAACAAGAATCACTCAAAAAGGATTTTCTATATTTTTACAAAATCAAACACTGACTGCTGCGCGAAGAACAAGTTCAGAACAAAGTTGGAACTTGAAAGAAAAGATGTTCTCTACTCAATCCAAGAGTGCAAAGAGATGTAAAACCATATGAACACACTCAAAACATCCAAGAACAGCAGCATTTAGAAGGAGGAGAGCAAATCCAAATTACTTGAAAGTAAATTGCGGGAATGTAATTGCGGGAAAGTAAATGCTGAATTTAAATTGCGTAAAGTAAAGACATAATGTAAATGCATAAAATAAATTCAGAGGTGGATGAATAAAACTTTCATTTCTGGAAGGGAGGTTACAAAGCCTCACATTCATGTGGGCAAAGCTCAAATGAGCATCAAAACCTCAACACCTTCAAGGAGAGGAGGCTACCCTCCACCCCTATTTATACTACTCTTGGGCCACCTACCACCCTTGGATGAGTCCCTCAACCCTAGAGCACTCATCTAAGGGCTAGGATTAACCCACACACACAGCCATGCAAGGCTAACCCAAAACCCACACACATACCGGGTTTTCTTGCACGGTTTTCAAAGCATACTACCTAGACCCGCTAACCTATCAACTAGACCTCAATCCGACGGTCCTCATTGATCCACGCGCATCTAGCTAGCATCATCTCCTTTCCTTGTCTTCTTGACTTGCCGGACTCCGTCTTGATCATCTTCCGCGATCTCCCAACCGTCTGGACCTCAAGCGCTCCTCGCCTAGTCCGGTCATCCTTCGCCTCACCATGAACTAGCACCGTCGTCCCGCAACCATCAAAGACAAGGAAACTCCTCACATAGCAATGCCCACAAAGATGTGCAATAAACCATCCAACTCATCACTACACGCGTCCATACGACCCAGATCGCCACTCTGGCAGAGACAACTCAAATTGCTTCATTTTGAAAATCAATCCAAATCAAACTCAAACTTGAGCACACCTTGCTCAAATAAAGTCAAATACTCATCACAAACATGGATGGACCTCCACATGGTCCTTCAATCTCCCCCTTGATGAGTATATTGACAAACCATACAAAAGGCATAAATTTGAGTTTGAAGAAAATGAAGAAGAAAGCAATTTTCAGTTGCAAAGTCAAACTTGGTCCAAAGATAGAAATTAGAACCATGACCAAGTTGACGAAGAGGAATTCAGATTTTAGAGTTAAATTTAAGAAAGAGCAAGTTTTCAACAAAAACTCTAAAATCCAACTAAACATGTCAAATGTGATTATGAGATTATGATCCAACAGTAGTAGCATAGTTTTACAAAGATCATAATAACCAAATAAGCATTCACATTTTATCTTTTAGTGATGCCTTTTCTCGTTATCTCCCCTTTTGGCAATATAGGCATCAATTTTTTTATGTATGCATGAAATGCAATCGAAAGAGCTTTGAGGATTATCCAATTGATCAAAATGGAAGGATATTACACCAAGCTTGTCAATTTAGAAGATGACTAAACTAAGACATGTCCAAGTGCAAATCTGAGCTTAGTTTTGAATATTTCATTTTAGCAAGATTTGACAAGTGCAACACTTAGCTTTAGTTTCAAAAATAGAAGAATAGCCACTCTAAGGATCAAAAGGAAAACCTAGAGTTCAACCTACTCAACACGTTGGGGAATCTAGAAGAGCATACAAGGTCCTTGGGCTCATTTATCACTTAATGCAAATTTTGATTTATCATCATACAAGACATAGCGGGTGCAAATGTTTGACATTATTTGCATTCTTTACCCACATATGTCTTTGTTTTTAATTTATTTGCATTTTCTTTTGACAACCAATTGACTCAAGCCGTATCGACCATCTCAAGATGAGCTCTTAAGAGGATGGTCTAGGTCAAACACGATGTATTCCAAGTTCATCCCAAGTGCAATGGGAAGCGGTCTTGTGAATACAAGGTGTTGAGTCGTATGTGCACAAGAAGAGTCAATTTTGTTTAATTTTCATTTTTAGCACAACGATTCATGAGCAATTGAAGGACTCTGCATGGATCAAACTAGTTTCACCCAAGTTGCTATAGAGACTCTAGAGAACTCCTAAATTTCTCAAATTATGGCACAAACCTCTAGAGAAGAAACCTAGCAAGTAAAAGCAACAAGTTTCATCAAGTTTTTAATTTTAAGGCTTATTTCATTTTTAAGCTTAGCAAGTTAAATGAACTTGGACATACCTAAGCTAGTGATTTTCTTCAAATGATGTAGCATGGTGTATAGCATGAAGAAGAAATCAATTGCATAATAGACAAAGCTCATAAAGCAGAAAATGCAGTCTAAATGCAATGCATGAACAGATTCCCAAACTCCCCTCAACAAATGAATCAATTTTAAGCTCAAATCTGGTTAAAGTTGAGTTATTATCAAGATTAGGCATAAAGAAAACCGAATGAACTCAATAATAACGAGAAAAAGCAGAATGAGGAGAAGAAGTCGAGAAACGCAAAACGGATGGCTATAGAGCATAGAAAAGATAGAAGAGACTCACTACGGCTCGGACTCGCTCTTATCTTCCCAGTGGTGACATAGGGAAGTGACTCTAGATCCCAACTAAGGAGTGCACACGCACTGCATCTACCGGGAGGCCCAATACCGCTAGACTTATAAAGCGTGAGGGAACTCAACCTAGAGAGAAGAGAGAACGACTAATGGCGCATGATAGCAACCTAAAGCACAAGATAAGAGGTCCATGCGAGGCATGCCGAAGTCTAAGTGAGTGAACTCAACTCAAGAAAACAAGCCCAAAGTCATCCGGAAGAAACACAAAGAAAAGAAAAGCTGGAAGAAAACATATAATACATAATATACAAACCAGCTCCCCCTCACGAAAGGCGTAAGGGCTCACGACTCAAGCTCACTCCTCAAGGCAACAAATGGGAGCTATCCAAAGGCTTGGTGAAAATATCGGCTAGCGAAGGTCACTCTCTCTGAAGCCACGATATCTCCCTTCTCCACATGGTCTCTAAGGAAGTGATATCTAATATCAATGTGCTTGGTCCGGAATGTTGCAATTGGGTTTTTAGCAATGCAAATAGCTGAAGTGTTGTCACGAGAAAAGTGGCACACTCTCTATCTCTAACCCATAGTCCGTAAGGTCGATCTCATCGAGCACACAGCTCTGACAAATGGTGCTGACAACATACTCGGCCTCGGTGGTGGGTGTGCAACTCGGATCGCTTCCTAGATGACCAAGAAACAAGAGAAGTGCCAATGAATTGGCAAGTGCGAAGTGCTCTTCCTATCTATCCTCTGACCCGACAAAGTCGGCATCGAAAAAGGCTCTAAGAGATAGACAAGAAGGCGAAGAGTACCAAATACCATAATCGGTGGTAGCACGAAGGTACATGAAAATGCGCTTGACCTTTGGCGGTGAGAGCGCGAGGAGAAGCTTGAAATCGGCGCCGCGGACACACAAAAAAATGTATGTCCGGCCTCGAAGCGGTGAGGTACAAGAGGAGCCGATCATGCTCAAAACTCCTTTTGATCGGCGAGCTCACCATCCTCATCGGGCTCGAGGACAGCGGTGGTAGCCATAGGAGTCATCACCGGCTTCCCATCGGACATGTCGAAGCGCCTCGGGAGGTCACGGGTATATTTGCCTTGATGCAAGAAAGTACCCTCCAGTGTCCGCTTGATTTGGAAGCCAAGAAAGTAGCTCAACTCGCCCATCATACTCATCTCAAACTCTGTGCTCATCACCTCGTAAAACTGAGACACAAGCGAATGAGATGAGCCACCAAAATTATATCGTCCACATAAATCGGACAAGAAGAAAATGAGACTCATGGTGTCGATGAGCGAGTTTTGTCTACTATGCCCATTTTGAAGTCATGGTGAGAAGATAAGACTTGAGCCTCTCATACCATGCTCTGGGGCTGCTTGAGTCCATACAAAGCTTTGGAGAGCTTGTATACATGACTCGGAAACTTGGGGTTCTCGAATCACGGAGGTTGTTTGACATAAACCTCTTCCTCAATATAGCCATTGAGGAATGCACTCTTGACATCCATTTGATAGAGCTTGAAGCCACAGGATGCGAGAGAATGCAAGCGGGATCCTAATAGCCTCTAGTCTAGCTACTGAGGGCAAAGGTCTCCTCAAAGTCAAGACCCTCAACTTTGAGAAAAGCCACTGCAACTAGCCTAGCCTTGTTGCGAATGACAACCCCATCCTCACTCTGCTTGTTTTGAACACCCACTTGGTCCCAATGACATTATGACCGGATGGGGGCTCGACAATTGCCATACCTTGTTCCTCTCAAAGTTCTCAAGTTCCTCATGCATAGCATTAATCCACGATTCATCGGATAATGCATGAGAAACATCTTCGGCTCAAAGGAGGCAACGAAGGCGAGTGGAGGCGGCTGGACAAACCTGATTTTGAGCGAGTGGCGCTCAAGCAGATCACCAATGATCGATCGGTGGATGAGCTTCTGGATATGCGGGGAGGACCGAAGCGAGTGGCCTCTACCTCATGCAGAAAGAGGTAGGAGCAGAGCCACTCATTGAAGGAGAGTCGGAAGGCAAGGGTGGTCACTCGAGGTGCGAGAAATGGAAGCAGGAGGCACCTCGGGTATAGAGGAACTGGATCGGTGGAACACCATCATCTCCATCATCCTCATCTTCTACAAAGATGGTCTCGGAGGGATAAGAAGAGCCTGAAACATCAGGTCTAGCTCTTGGGCTAGCCTCATCGAAGGTCACATCACAGGTCTCTATGATCCTATGCGCATCAACACTCCAGACCCTATAGCTACGAGAAGAAGTCGAGTAACCTAGAAAGATACCATCAGAAGAGCGAGACTCAAACTTATCTAGGTTACCAGACTTTAAGATAAAACACTTGCAACCGAAAACGCGAAAATGAGACACACTGGGCTTTCGCCCATACCTCAACTCATAAGAAGTGCGATGCAAATGTGCTCTCAAAAACACGCGATTAGAAACATGGCAAGCAGTAGCTATAGCCTCATTAAAAACTTCCTAGAGTCTTGTGCTCGTCTAGCATCGTCACAGCCATCTCAACGAGGTCCTGTTCTTCCTTTCCACTCGCCATTCTGTGAGGCGTGGGAGAAAGAACTGATGCTCTAAACCAGACTCCACACAAAAACTCTCAAAGTAGGAATTCTTGAACTCCGTGCCATTATCACTGCGTATAGCTCGTAATGCACATGGGAGCTCAATAGACAACCTACTGATCAAACCCCTGAAGTGAGAAAAGTCTCATCCTTGAGGCCATGAAGAATACCCAAGAGAATCTAGAAAAGTCATCAACGATGACAAGAACATACCACTTCCTCTCCTGATCGCACTCTAGTTTGGACCAACGGTGTCCATATGTAAAAGCTGTCACGGTGCATCGATCATCACTACGGTGGTGGAGGATGAGAAGCGATAACCATCTTGCCATGTCGGCAAGGAGAGCAAACTAAGTCTTTGACCATCTTGAGTTTGGGCAAACCCGAATGAGATCGTGGTACGCTAACTCGGGTCAAATGATCAAAACCAATGTGACCAAGTCTCCTATGCGAGAAGGAGAGATCACGGACTCGAAGCAATCAAACATCGAAGAGAGTCTCGGAAGAAGCGAAAAATCAGCACGAAAGACTCTCCCAAATCTAGAAATCCATAAACTAACCCTCACGATGAATCAAGGATTCTCTGGGCATTACTCTTGAAGCTTACCTCGAAAGAGTCATCGATAAGTGAGAAGCAGAGAGCGATTGTATTGCGACACTTACTAAGGCAACATCTTTAAGAATGAAATTTTGGTTAATGCAGATGGTACCTTTAGCAATGACTCTACGAAGATGTATCCCCAAAAGTGATTAACTCATCACGGGGCTCGGACTAGGAAGAGAACCAACGAGAATCTCCGGTCATATGACGAGAACAACCGAGTCAACAATCCAAACATCGCCCTTCCCATCCGAAGCGAACCTCATCAAGACACAAGAGAAAGATGACTCGATCTTGGGATAGAGTGAAGACTTAGGAACCCAATACTGAACCATACGACACCTCAGAGTACCAGCCACAGAAGAAGACTGGACTCGAGTGTCTCTCTAACGCTCAACTCTCACACGATCAGGAGCAACTCGGTAGATAATCTAGGAGTCAAAGCGGGTTGTACGCCAGTGGTGCAAAAGCGGACCATCCCGATAAAGTGCTGGTTCTCCTACAGAAAACACCTCACGCCACGATATCTACCTCGATGGGAAAAGCGAGGAATATCAAGAGGACGCGGAAAGACCGACTCTGAACAGCTCGGGACTAAAACTCGAAGAACTAGCATGAAAACCAAATCCTAGACGCTGCCCAAAACAAAGCGACTCTCTAACCTGTCTAGAAGAAGTGTGTGTCTTAGGAGCACTCAAAGTGCGGAGATGACCACGAATACCCTAAGAGCGCAACACGCTCACGCCGAGTGATCTTGGCGCTGAGCGAAATCTACTAGGTGACCATCCTTCTTACGGAAGGTGCATGTGTGCCGCCTTGCTAGGCGAAGCAATAGGAGTAACACCTTACGGTCAAAGTCCTATGGACAACCCAGTGAGACCTAAACACGGTGGTACTCACTCAGGAGCTACCACAATCTCACCACTCTTGGGCCGCGCACAATGGTGGGAGGATGCGCCGGCGTGCTCAAGGGATCAAATCCTAGACCTTGATTGAATCTACTAATCTTGGATTGGTCTAGAATAAGATTGAGCTTCTTCTTGCCTCCAACAAACTTCTCGAGAGTGCTCATAAGATCTTGGCAATCTCGGAAGAAAGAAGCACAAGAAGAACAGGGGGAAGGAGAGGAAGAAGAACCAGAAAGATGAGCTCTCTCAGCACGTGCATTTTTCTCCCTCAGCACGGCTGCCTCAATCTTGAGGGCCTCACAAGAAACGCAAGGAGCATCTCTAATTCTATGGGCTTGGTCTTCTAATTTCTTCCTAAGCTCGACATGGATTTTATCCAAGTCCCCCACAATCTCGATTACATCATAAGCAATATTTTTGTGACTTATCTAGTAAGTCCTTAGCAAGTTTAGCACACTTGACATTGGGGTTTCATTGTCAAGTTTTAATTGCTTCTGACCCTCACATGGTATTGGGTCCTTAGAAGCATGTGATTCAAGTTCATTATTTCTAGCAGAAAGCTTCCTAAGGTGTTCGCTCATGGCATCAATTTCGGCAAGCAATTTAGGGCAATTAGAGCATGATGGAGTGGAGTGAGCATGAAGAAAACTAGCCTCAACAGGAATAGCATCAACAGAACTAGTGCTAGCATTCTTCAACCTAAGATCATCAAGTTCAACAAGCACACTATCATGTATGGTCCTTAGGTTCTCCAACTCCACAAGAATAGCATCACACAAAGAGCAATCATCAGTGACTCGGGAGGGAGAAGATCTAAGTGAAGCTAACTCCCGAGTCAAGGTACCTACTTCCTTCTCAAGCTCCGTACACCTAGCTCTAGCTCTAGCATGAAATTTTCCTAATTTGCAGAAAGCTTCGTTGAGCTGGTCATAGGAGGGTACCTCGTCCAGTCATTTGTAGAGCTCGAAGTGATGTCGTTTGTGTCGGCCATGAAGCACATCTTGGGAGAAGTCGTCGCGCCTTTCTTCTCTTGCGGATCATCCTCGCCTCGTCGCTCCATGTCTCCGTGTCGGAGAGGTTGATGTCGTCAAGCGCGGCAAGGACGCGGTGGAAGAGCTTCTTGTTCTTGGAGAAGTTGTGGTACTTCTTCTCGTCTTGCGGTTCACGAACAGGAGGCTTCTTGTTGCGGTTCTTGTCGGTGTAGTCGTTCTTGCCCGAACCGCCAACGTCATTCTTGCCCTTCTCCGGCTTGGGACAGTTCGCGAATGTGGTTGGGGCCACCACACTCGAGCGGTGATCATGCCACCTCTCTTCCTCTCTCTCACCCTCTTGTATGCATGAGAAAACTTGCGGCGAGAAGAGCAAGCTCATTTTCTCGAAATTTTTCGAGTTGGTCATCGCTTAGCTCGCAAAGGCGGAAGAGAGAAACCAATAGAAGGATCGGAAGAAGAAGATCCAATGGGATCGGTGACCAAAGCCATCGTGAGATTTCGTCTTCCGAGAGACGACATCGATCTCATGAGTCTTGAGGCGGAATAAAGCCCGTCAAGAGTCGAGTCGATAAGTCGGTGGTGTCCTTGATGGTGGTCACCTTCATCTCCCAAACCCGAAGGTCGAGTGCGGTCAAGAAATGCGAGCATTGTCCGAGTCGGGGTATATGCAACCAAGCGCTCGGAGGTCGCTCAAAATCTTTGTAAACCGACCAAAACACTCGTCGAGACTCTCACAGGTAGCGTTGATCAAACTTGTTGTACTCGCTTGGCTGATCTGCCTCACGGTCTTGATTTGAGTAGAGCCCTCATGGTAAGCATCGAGGTTACCCAAATCTCGTGGCGAGAGCGAAGGTGAAAATCTATCATACTCACATGGCTAAGACCTGATGAGAATGTTCCTTGCCTTAGCATTCGCCTCAACGTCAACCATATTGATGGCCGTGACATTTTCATCAACAGGAACCTCATACGGAGTTTCACCTTCGCCATATCGGTAGCCCAGGCGTGATGTATGACTCCATCAGGGATTTCCAAAAGGAAAATCAACTCCATTAAAGATGGGAGGCTTGGTGGAATATTTGTCCGTCGCCATGGCTCTTGAGACCGGTCAAGATCTAGAAAGAGCAGAACCGCTCGATACCAATTGAAGGACCGAAATGGCGAGCAGAGGGGGTGAATGGTGCGCAAATAAAAATTCCCCAAAATACTCCAACAAAAACCTCGACAAGATCGCTCAAAAGGAATTGTAAAAAACCCGAAAAACTAGACAACTATGTGTACCCCAAGCTTGCATGGATAAGTACCATAAAATATGTGAGGATTTTTGAGTCACAATCCTGGTTGTCTAGTGTCCAAGATAAAGAGGAATCAATTCAAACTCTTGCTTTTAGAAAGGACATCAATTCAAATCACAAAAGTCACTTTCAGAAAGGCAAAAGCAGAATTCCCAGAACTTGTCCTCAATTTGCACAGGAGGTTGGTGGGTTTCTGTAGCTCAAAAAATTTTGAAACTTTTTCTCCCTGTGAGCATCAGAGTCTTGAAGAACTCCACCAAATTTCTCCTCAAAAAGCCTTACAGAAAAAACACGAAAAATCGAAGAACACAGTCTGGTCAAGAACTTCGAGCAGAACGTTTGGGGCTCGGTTTTCACCTCATGGCGCCCAAACGGTACAACAAGTGAACTCCAAAATTTTTCTGCAAGCGGATATCAAAGTCCCGCACCTCTTCCAACAAGAATCACTCAAAAAGGATTTTTCTATATTTTTACAAAAATCAAACACTGACTGCTGCGCGAAGAACAAGTTCAGAACAAAGTTGGAACTTGAAAGAAAAGATGTTCTCTACTCAATCCAAGAGTGCAAAGAGATGTAAAACCATATGAACACACTCAAAACATCCAAGAACAGCAGCATTTAGAAGGAGGAGGCAAATCAAATTACTTGAAAGTAAATTGCGGAAAGTAAATGCTGAATTTAAATTGCGTAAAGTAAAGACATAATGTAAATCATAAAATAAATTCAGAGGTGGATGAATAAAACTTTCATTTCTGGAAGGGGAGGTTACAAAGCCTCACATTCATGTGGGCAAAGCTCAAATGAGCATCAAAAACCTCAACACCTTCAAGGAGAGGAGGCTACCCCTCCACCCCTATTTATACTACTCTTGGGCCACCTACCACCCTTGGATGAGTCCCTCAACCCTAGAGCACTCATCTAAGGGCTAGGATTAACCCACACACACAGCCATGCAAGGGCTAACCCAAAACCCACACACATACCGGGTTTTCTTGCACGGTTTTCAAAGCATACTACCTAGACCCGCTAACCTATCAACTAGACCTCAATCCGACGGTCCTCATTGATCCACGCGGCATCTAGCTAGCATCATCTCCTTTCCTTGTCTTCTTGACTTGCCCGGACTCCGTCTTCGATCATCTTCCGGCGATCTCCCAACCGTCTGGACCTCCGACGCTCCTCGCCTAGTCCCGGTCATCCTTCGCCTCACCATGACCTAGCACCGTCGTCCTGCAACCATCAAAGACAAGGAAACTCCTCACATAGCAATGCCCACAAAGATGTGCAATAAACCATCCAACTCATCACTACCGCGTCCATACGACCGGTACTGCCACTCCTAGCAGAGACAACTCAAATTGCTTCATTTTGAAAATCAATCCAAATCAAACTCAAACTTGAGCACACCTTGCTCAAATAAAGTCAAATACTCATCACAAACATGGATGGACCTCCACATGGTCCTTCAGCCGCACGAGCATCGAGTCATGGATGGAAGGTGCGACACCAGCGGCAACTAGCGAGGCAGGAAGCGGTGCTAAAACAGCAGGCAACAGCTGAGCATTCGGTATGGACAACCACACAAGTGAATTTAATTCTTGATTCCCAAATCTGAAATCCCCAATTCACAACTCTATCAATGTTGTGTTAATTTATAACGGTGAATCATGGTTTCTTAAATGTAGCATGTAGAGCATTAAAAAATAGAGAGGAAGTATATAGATATGAAATCTCCAATTCACAAATCTCTAGATTATTTTAGGTGTTCTCTATTAACAACAACTTGTACTTTGTATTTTTTTTGCTATTATGAATCTTTATATTTTACATTGAATAATAGTTTTATAACTTTGAAACCCCATTCCAGGAATCCTAGATCCGCCACTGGGTTCAGTGATCTATGAGCACTATTAAATTGCACTTCTAATAGAGTATGCATGATATTGACACGTAACAACCCCATTTTTGCATAAAATACGAAAATGAGAATCTACGTGCATACAGTACTAGTCCCATTATCAGTAGCTAGTACACATATTTACAACAATTGCAATCACAACCATACATCATATTATTAAAGCGGAAGCTATTTATACAATTCAGAGTATATAGCAGCAGAAGAAGCAAAGTCTTGTAGTGTGCCCATCCAACCCTCAGGCAACTGACAAGGCATAAATCCCTAGAAAGATAACTTGATTTGAAGTTCCCACAACCTGTGACGAAAGGTATTCTTCGGAACGTTGTTGTCTTATCCACCTAAAACAACATAATAAGCTAGGTTGAGTACTTTTGTACTCCGCAAGACTTAAGGTGGTATTTGCAAAATGTATAAATGCACGTCTTATCAAAGGGAGCTTCTACGGTTAATTTGCATAAAGCAATATTGAATTTGTAAACCAATTTGTAATTTAGAAACGGAATTTAAAAAAGCATGTTTGATTGATATAAAAGTAAGTAAAGCATAAGTAATAACACACAGTCCTCCGTGACGTGAGCTTCGAGATGACAAATACCTGCCAATACCATTCTTTACCAAAACAAGGCATAACAGATGAAATCAGCCATTTTGGAAATAATAAAACAACTAACTATGTGATGACTTTACCAAGTGCCCTTAACCGTAGGTGCGGCTAATCGATTAGATTTAAACTTTGTAGAGGTGTATAGCTTTACCCACAAGTCGTGACTTTTTCTTTTTGCCGTATGTTTCACGCACATTTGGCGTAGTGGCTAGAATGTTCATGACGAGAACTTTTACATTACCTAGGTTAACTTTGCATCAGCATGGTGACGATAAACCCATACTATGGCAGAAAAACTCAGAGCATAAATATGATAGAACTCCCCATAGCATGGCGTATACCGTTGTATCGATAAACGTTTGTTCATGATCACCTCGGTGTGGACGTCCCTTCGAGCAATCCATAATGGAACAGCTCGTACTACTCCAGCCTTCTAATGTGCAAAGTTAAACTAGATAACTTAATTGGTTTAAGGATGTCCCATACCAGCACTTATGATTGTACGTGATTCTTGGCTTGAAAACAACCCATAGTTCGGTCCTTAATCCGACACGGACGATAATCTTCACCCTACACTACGTGCAAGTCCCTTGCACTTTCGGCTATTGCCAATAATCACGCGCGTCAAAACCATAGTTTTATTTTGGGTTTTTAAGAAATTACCACTGATCACATTAATCATCATCATGTCTCAATAATTCCAATGATCAGTTTATCCAATTTGTTCATCCCAAATCTAAAGCATGGCTAAGCATGATTATTAAATCGTACATACCCAAATTAACATTATATATTGTTTAACCTTAATTCTAGGTTTATCAAGGTTCACATGTCAGTACTTATCAACGAAGTTTCATGAGACAATAGTTATATCTACCAGTACCATAATATAGCGAATTTACAGAAAATACACGCATGCATAAATTGATTTAGTAAAACAAAGTGAAAATTAAATATTGGGATCAATATGATCAAAGGGGGTGCTTGCCTTTCTTATTTGTCGTTTACGACGAAGTCGAAGTCGTAGTTGATGTTGTCGACAACGGAGTTAGTGACGTCGAGTTCTACATGTTATTTAACGGAAATATAGCAAATAACTAACTTTAATAAGGTCAAAAAGAAGACAGACAGAAAATCAAATAAAGACTTACTAAAAAAACAGGTGTGACTTAGGGTTTGGGTTGCGTGATTTCATGATCTCGTGTTTTAGTCGATTATATATATATACATATATACATTCATATCGTTAACAGCTTTCAAGTTGAGCGATGCACGGTTCCCTTTATAGATTATCTATTCTTGTTTTATGAATTTAGAGACTAAAATTATGTATTCTTGTATTTATAATTTCGAATTCTAGATGCTAAAATTATTTGGATTAATAGAATTAAAACATTAGTCAATAAGTTATATGCTATGCATGAATAGCACTTGACCTTAATCATTTTTGTATAATAAACGATTTATACAAGTTAGGTCTACAAGATTAGGCTACTGGCTGCACTTACATGGTTACACGAGGATTCTTGCGACACAAGCATCTTTACTATTGACTTTTTAAGCTTGACTATTCATATAAAGGGTTTTAGCAATCATAGCACTTAGGGCTTGTTTGGATATTAGGGGAGAAAATCCCAGGGAATAAAATCCCAAGAGGGGTTTTAAAGGGCACATGGAATCCCTTGAAAAATAATTCCTCATGGGAAATATTCCCTGCTACTATTTGGAAGACACGGGATGAAAATTCGGGACATTACAAAAATCTCCAAAAAAATCAGAAAAAATTTAGAAAAAATAAAAAATAGGGAAAAGCATTTGACCAAATCCTCACATCCACACATTCAGATTAGATTCATACAACCATTCACACATAGATAAAATCTAAACAAGGTAGTGTTTCTTGCTAATGTAGAATCCATACATCCACACATCATCTAGGATTAAGATATTTACATAAATCCAATCTAGGATAGAACATGGAACATCACCCAAGAAGCTAAAGCTTCGTTCCTTCAAGCAACTATTGGTGGCTGGGGATGAGAATGACATGCATCTCCTGAGCTACATCGAATTGGACGGTTCCTCATTGATCAGATTTCCACGATGGCTTCTTGATCTAGACATCCTTGTGCCAAGGAATTGGAACTGGAACTGTCATTGCCGAATTGCCCTCACCTTTCTCCAATGTTTTCTTATCCTTACTCCAGCTGTCATCAACTGGTGCCCCATTGGCATTCCCCACGTTCGCTGTGGAGGATCTGAAGAAAAAGAATCTTCTCATCTTGCAAAAGTGTAGAATCAATTGTAGATCATTCAAAGATTCTTGAGTCCCTGCATGGATCGGATCTTGATCAGGAAAGAAGTAGCCGTGATAAATTAGGTAGCATGTTAGACTACTGAGTAACACTAGTTAATCTTCAACTAAATTCTAGAGAAGGCAAATGTTACAACGAAATCCATTCTTGGCGAAGTAGCCAAGAACAAATCAACAGGAGAGTTCGGAACCAAACACTAATAGAAACCTACAAGAAGGTTCCAACAATCTCAAATATCATTTGCAAGAAAGTCTACAATTGCTTACAATTTAGCTACCAACATACACAAGGTGCATCTAACTAACTTGAGTCAGGAAATTGGTTGAACAGGTTACAGGCAGGGCCCTAGACCAACAAACCGAGAACCAAAACGTAACCCAGAACTCACAAGCACCATGCAATTTGGTTCTTGATCTCGGAGCAGTAAAGCACCAAATCTAATACAAAATTCAGAAACACCCCAAACTAAACCTAACATATAAGAAATGGAGCAGTGAAAGGCAAGAATCAGAGGTTGCAGCCCTAGCAATGGTCGAGAAATTGGGATTAGTGCAAGGGGAAACATGCGCTAGTTGCGATTTTAACGACAGATTGGGCATAGGAATCGGGGAGCTTTGGAGGAAGAATTTAGAAGGGTTCACAGCGCAGAGATTACAAATAGGCAAACAAGCACAGGGAGGCAGGAAGACACAACCGAATCGATGGCCTAGCGGTTCGTACATACGTAGGGTTAGGGTTCGCCATATCACCAGTGACGGCGGAGCGGGACCGATCAAGTGCTTCGTCTTCTCCGATGCCATCTCACCGCCCTCCTCGCGGAGGTGGAGGCGGCGGTGAGAGAGGGAGGCAGAGGCATTCGACGAAGGTGGAGGTTGCGAGCGTCGTTGGGAGGCGGAGGCTGCTAATCATCGCGAGGCAAAAAGATCGAGGTGTGCCACGTGCACAAGGAGGGGCGACACGACAGGGAGTTTTTTCCCATAGAGTCAAGGAATTTTTCCCCGTGGAAACAACACCAATCAGGCCGAAAAATCCCTATCCTATGGGCATCCAAATGGGTCTTCTTGCTGACTTGGGGAAATTTGCCCAATAGGTTTCTATCCCTGGGAATTGGCCGGGATCTCGGCCGGGATTTGAGTTCCCAAACAACCCCTTAGGGTTATTGTACTAGCGGGATTTAGATGAAAAGCAAGTTGTAATAAGATTATTTTTTTCAGATTATGGTAGTCCATATCCTAAAGATCATTTCTAGGTTGATTTTATAAATTTTAGTGTTTAGACGAGATATTTTATTTGCTGCTGAAATAGCATAAATGGTCATGAAGTTGACGTTATAAGAAATCGAATTTCGTTTTTAGTTTACGACTACACTATACATGATTATTCATTTATTTTTCTAGCATTAGTAGGGTACGATTCTAGAAGTGTTTTAAAACTGGTGTCGTATTATTTTGCGATAGATTATGAGCATATGAAGATTAAAGTCTTTTATAAACTGAATCAAATTAGTTCTTTTTGCCAATGATCTTATCTTTAGGAACATGCTGAGATTAGCCCTATCTAATCTGATACTTAATTTTATGAGGTGTTATACATATTTTAAAATCTTAAATATATATGTATATAGATTCTTTTATAAGGAGAAATCATATTGTCTTTAACAAATTAAATTTGAGCACATGTAATATTTTATTGCTTTATTTAAAAACATTTTAATAGCAATAAATTAGTTTCTTGACTTATTATGAAATATATGCATGCTTATATATATGCTACTTCTAGCTACTCAATATGCATACACATATATGTATTTCTTTTACACCAGGGTTACATTCTAATCATGAAATAGTTCAAGTTTAGTTCATTACTTAAACATTTTGACATATTCTTAGGTTTAGTTCATTAATTAAACATTTTGACATATTCTTAGTCCTACTGTCTTATTAATATATAAACATTAATTTTGTTCATTTCAGATTTCTTTTGCACAAATTAATTAATCATTTTAGAGTATTTAATGTATTGAGAACAATCTTTAATAGAAAATGACTTAAACATAGATGAAATTAAAATATTTTTATATATTTGAGTTTCTGAGAGCATAAGGATATCAGCAAAATTAGTTTCATCTCATTCAAAGTTCTTTTGCAAAATTTTTATATGCAGCCTACCTTTCAGCTTTTTCTTTAAATTTGAATTTCAAATTCATCCAGTGATCTTTTTCAAAATATTTTTGTATATTATGAAATTACTTGATTTTATATAAATTTATAATTTTATTTCACCAAAATTGGACTAAAAATGCAGAAGATATGAATGCTTGAATATTGGCCGCCAGTTCATTAATCCTTTATAAACTATATATAGAATGCACGTTTCTTACTGGAAGACGTATTTGTGCTTGAACTTGCTTCATCCACTTTGGCTGGCGCCTGAGACCTGCCAGGCAGTGACTCAAAACAGAGGTCACGACCGGAGGGGCTCGTCGGCGGCGAGGCAAGCTAGAACAGACGAATGGCTAGCACAGTGAGCACCAGTGCGACCGTGCGCGTCTAAGGGTAGGCTCTACAGCTGCCGTAGAAGGCCAAAAGTGGCGCACCATTGAGGTCCGGGGTGAGGGCCATGGCCGATCTGCGGTGCTAAGGATTTAGAGGTTCCCGAGCTTGAACAACACAAGGTTGAGCATCAACGAGTATTAGTGGTTCCATTTTACTTATCAATTGAAGTGGAGACGGGCTGAGGAGCTATGCCACCGGCTGCCGGCTGTGAGGAAGAAGGACCACGGTGGCGACTAGTTTTTGCATGAAGTACTCCAAATGTTTTTGAGGGGTTTTGATCATTAGGGGCTTTAGATGCTACAGGTGAAAATAATTTGAGAATGAATCACACTATAGGTAGAAATGGGAATTTGATCGAATTCCAGAGTTCTTTAGCTTGGAGGAAGAATAGAAGAAATTCGCATTGCTTGGTGAATGATAGCAGGTGATTGTTGAGGGGAATTAATCTACGAGCAAATACTAACTCGGGGACACCCTTTTATAGCCGAAGAAACACAGATATGCCCCACCTCGGGTGCGAACTCGCCCAGATAACTTGCGATGCTTGCACAGGAGGAGGGATGGTCGAGCAGCGGGAAACACGGCGAAGGGCACCGCGTGGCGGTGAGGAGATAGCTGCGCAGGCTCAGAAGGCTCGCAAGTGCAATGCTGGCGGGAGGCTACAGCGAGGATGATGTGACTACAGGAGAGGAATTCATCGTCGGGGCTTCGAAGACCAGATGTAGAAGACGACCTGGTGCTTCTCTGTCCGGGGCCCTACACAGAGAACTGACCCCACATGTAGGTGAAGGAAGAGGTGATGCAAAGCGAATTCTGGGTTCGACTAAGAACAGAACGGGTCGAGCGCATTCAATCGGTTAGCAATCATGTTAGGAATTTATTAAGAATTTTACAGCGAGATCTTTGGATAATATTATTTATCCTGTCAATTTTACAGCGAGATCTTTGGATAATATTATTTATTAAGAATTTTACAGCGAGATCTTTGGATAATATTATTTTCTGATTTTAAATTTTCTGGAAGTTTATATTTTATCAAAACTTTTTATATGAGTTCCTATTGGCCATATAATCCTTCAGTAAAAATTTAAATTTTATATATTTTATATTTAATTTATAAAAATGCTGACATTCTGATTCATAGATTTCTAGATTTTCTATTTTAAATTTTTAAATATAACTAAATTGATTATTTATTTTTAATATTTTTATTGTTGATAGATCTATCCAGTAATAAGATAATAGAAAATTTTCAAGTCCAATTAATGCAGTTTTATTTAAATCTGACAAGTTTACTTTTGTTAGTCAAGAACCATTAATTGGCTTTCATTTCATACTTAATTGCTTTGATATGACTTTTTAAAATTTAAAATTGAGTTACGGGAGGTTTCCTGAGCTTAGATAAAAAATTTATTTATTTAAGCTTTTATTCTTTTCTTTTCTCTATTACTTGAGATTATATTAAAAGATTTATCTCTTAGAGAAAAAATCAAGAAAATCCAGAAAAATGCAGAAAAATGATCAATAAATATAAGTAAATGTAAACACTTAATTTCTTAGTGTATTTTAAGTTCTGCATTGAAAAGAATACAAAATCAATAAAAGATTTTCTTTAAGAACCAATATTCAGGAAAAAATTTCAGAATTGATAGAAATTTAAAATAAGATTATATTTTGAACACATTTTTGTTTATAGCTTGTTTATTTTGAGAGAAAGTTTTGATATTGAATCTTTACCTTACTTGAAACTGTAATTCAAGGTTTTAGGGCAATATAACATTTCAATTGAAAATCTTGATTTAAAATGAAAATTTTATTTAATTCTGTCTTCAAATTTTATTTTCCTTATTGTTGAAATTTTTGGGACGTTACATGATACCCTTCCTGCCTGCTGCCTGCCTCCTATGCTCCTGCTGCATCCTGCATTTTGCCACACTGGCAATATACCACCGGTGAATGCCAGGCACAATCAAGGACTTGCAGAGGGGGAAATTACTGCGAGCCAGGAGAAGGGTTTGAAGTTTCAAACCTTTCTGATCAGGCATCGATCTCAGCCTCTCAGCATCATGGCATCCATGGGGGCACAAAAGCTGTTGCCCATCCCATGGTTCTCACTGGAAACTCAGTGCGCTGAGGCTGTGCGGTGCATCAGCGCATGTACCTATGTGTACACCACACCATCAAAGGAATGGCTAGCTTTCCCTCCTTTTGTTACCATCCTTCTCTTCTTTTCACTCTGCTCGTGCTCAGCTCGGCTCCATCAAAAGGATTCCTTTTCGGCTTGGCTTTACCCTACCCTAAATAAAACCTGGAATTGAAAACGTACCACGTAGGTGGTGTCAATGGCTCAATCAAAGGCATATCTCATTCTCAGATCATTAGCTCTCTGTCATCGCCTCCAGGATATCGCGGCATGTCAGGGCCAGCGCCCGTGCGGCGAGACGAGGTGAAGTCACGCGCGCGCTTGCTGCCGCGGCACGTCGCCGCCCCGCCGCGTGAACACGTACGTCGACGCGTTCCGTGATTGTGCTGCCGGCTGTCGCTCGCTTCGGCGATTCCCCCTTGCCTTTGCTCGTTGCCGTCCACGCCCCCGCTGCTTAGCCCGTCGTCCCGCACGCGACGACCTCACCTCGGCGTTACGCCGTTGCCATTGTCGTTGGCGGGCGGCCTCCGCGCTACTCGGCCATGCCTACCCCGGAGCATCACCGGGTAAGACGACGTCCCCATGGCCCCTGGGACACGGCAGATGCTTATAAAAAGGGCTGGTTTTATGCATGGGCGGTATTCCTTTCCGCTCGTCAGCATCTTCTGCATTGATCCCGAGCCCGTTAAGGCCGAAAGAATAGAAGTCCTTAGGCCCAACTGCACAGATCTAGCACTTCACAGGACGTCAAAAATGACTAAAAAAATCCGCGTGTAATTGAGTGATTCAAGAACTTAAATTTTATAAATCTCAAAATCAAGGATTGAGCTAATATAAGTTTTATTTTTAAAAAATTAATATTCAAGAATTAAAATTTCCGAACTTGCAAAAGTGAAAAATATAAGAACTAATATGTTCTGGATACTAGGATTGGCCCAAGAGATGGTTCTCCTCCCCCTCCTTTTGGTTCTTTTTGTGAGGATCAGATAGACGGTGTGGATTTGTAGAATTTCTTTACCAGACCAATTGTTTATTTTTAAGAATCGATGGGAAAGATTCAGAAGATACGGTAAAAGCCAACACGTCACAACACAAAATCTCCTTTTGGCATCACGCGGAAATAGGAATGGACACTTTGCAAAACAGGTCATCGTAAGAATCTAGAGGTGCAGTGCTCCTAGCTAGGAAGACTCCATCAGTGTGGCTATGTGACAGCTCTTGGGAGTTTGACACATCCGGTCAGGTTCACGTGGTGCATGCATACCCGAGCCCCTGGATTGTGTACATGGCACAGGCACAGCTCCATGCATGAAGGGAATCAGATTTACTGGTGTTCGTTTCCTTAATCTGCTTCCTCTGTAATGCCTATGTGCGGTGGACTCTGGCATATATAGTATCGTGTTTATATTTTTATCATCATTTTATATAAAAAAGTTAATATGAAGTACTATATTTGTACTTAATAGATATTATATATTGTTATAACTCATTTTAGATAAATAATATAGGACTAATTCTACAATCGCTTCGTATAAATCATATAGACGTTTACACTAGATATTATAGAACCGAGGTATTACAGAAAGCTTTTGTGAAAAGGCTCATGCCCAATTAACACAAGATGAAAAAGTGTCCTGGAGAGTGATTCTGACTTGCGAGCACTACTACAGAAAGGTCTATATAAAACGTCTCATCACAAACGGTTTTTAAAAACCGTCTATATTAAATCTAATCATAGATGGTTTTACACCACGATCATCAGAAGCTACATGATATGCTAAGAACCGTCAGTATTAAATTTAATCACACATCGTTTGAGTTGTAGTTCGAATGGGACTACAATACATCTCTTTCCAAACAAAAACAAAACCAGTTTACAAGGACACATTCAAGTACTGTCTTGCAACGACAAAGAGACAAAGTAGTACTATCTATCCTGGATATAGTAAAAGTAATTTTGCACGATAGCGTGCAAAACATTAATAGCCCAAAACAAACTCACTCCATTCATGGATGCATTTTGGTACGTAACGGCAGCAGAGTGACAACTGATCTTAGCCATTGATCTCGTACGTGAATGGGGTCTCGAGTTTTGTCACGTGTGCTGTTGCCGCAGCGTTTGAGCAACAACGATAGATCCAAAGTTGTACCATAGGCCGGGAAGGACGACTTGATGGCGCATGCCGGCGACAAAATGGCTAGTTTTTCCACAGTGCTCGAAATCACTTCCTTTCTCCATAAAAGAAAATTTAGTTACTGGATTTACTTATATTCCAAAATATATTGTTGTTCACTACAAGAAAAAACCCATATAGTGGCACTTTTTTTAGAGGTGTTTTTCAACTTGCCTCTAAAATTAGAGTTACATAGTCTTGAGGCACTTAAGAGACACTTTAAAAATCGCCGCAAAATTTTATACTGTGGAGACGGTTTTTGACACGTTTAATTATATAGATGTATTTTTTCGATGGTTCATATGTGTTAAATGACCTACATATACATATTGCAAGTCACAAGTAAACATGCGAAGTGGTGAGGTTGAGCTTGCTAGTTAGTGCACACATGTTCAAGAGAAGAATTATTCTCACGATCGCGAGGTATAGAGTTCGGGTGCCATCCTTTGCAAGAGTCCACCATTTTTTAATTTTTATTTTATATGGTACGCTATATAGTGTAAAAAAACCTCGACGCTCGCGAGCTACTCGAGCTCGACTCGCGAGAGGCTCTGTTCAAGCTCGGCTCGAGCTCCGAATGAGCTGAGCTCGAGCTCGCGAGCTCGAATAGTTCGCGATCCTACTCGAGTCTGGACCGATCTTCCTTAAATCGAGCTTTCTCGAGTTTGTTACCGAGCTTCCTCGAGCCGAACTTAATCGAGCTTGTTACCGAGCCTACCGAGATTACTCGAGCTTATCAAGCTTACCGAGCTTACTCGAGCCAAACTCAAGCCTACTCGAGCTTGGATCGAGCCGAGCTCGAGCTTGAGCCGAGCCTTACCGAGCTCGAGCCTGGAGGGCCAGGCTCGCTCGAGCTCGGCTCATTTACAACCCTAACACTATAGTAGTTATACAATTTAACGCCACTACGAAATGCCTCTGTTCCCCTAGTGACACAATAAAACACCTCTATAAAATACAGCAAAGATTATAAAGACATTTTAATATGGTACACTACAGTAGTTATACAATTTAATGTCACTATGAAATGCCTCTATTCCCTTAAAGACATAATAAAACGCCTCTATTAAATACCGCAAAGATATAAAGACGTTTTATTAATATGTCTCTACGTTTCAGAGTGACGATGAATAGGAAGACGCTTACGAGGCATTTTAGAAAACATCTCTACAACATTATAGAGACAAAAAAAAAGCGACTCTATGTGGGTTTTGTCTTGCCGTGACTGTAGAGCCCCTCTTGTTTTAAGCAAGCTATGAACTACTTTTCTTGTGTGTTCTTCTTCTTCCTGCAAATAGATTAATTAGCTAACTAATTAAAAAACTTGGGTTCAGAAAAAGAGATACCATTAGCATATACATCCATTTGTCGCGACATTGGGCACCAACAATTGCTTGCCACGAACCAATGGAGGGTGTGGCGAGGCCGATACTGAAACATCGAGCGATCGCGTGAGATCTAGCAGCATGATGAAACTAAAAATTTCGCACAATTTCGAGTCTAGGTGCATGGTAGAACCAATTGTGAGGTCTGAATTACAACGACTTGGATCCGATCAAATCAATGACTGCACGGCTGTTGACATAGAAATGTAAACTTTTCATTGTTCCAGCCCCTTAAAAAAATTTACGGAATTAGCCTCCCTGAATATTTTTTTTTTGCAAAAAATAGCCTCTGACCCGCAATTACCGCGCATGGGAGCGCAGAAATCACAAGAGTGCGACGCGTGGTACATTTCTGGGAGCACGGGAATCCAATTTTCTGCGGATGTGGGGTGCGGAAAATCCTTTGTCCCGAATCCGGCGGCGGCGCGCATTTACCGCGGAAGGGGGGCACGGAAAATCAATTTTTCGCAGGATAGGAACGCAAAAATTGGTTTTTCGCTGGAGGGGTGTGTGGTATTTGGATTTCTACGGAATAGAGGGCGCGGAAATTGGTTTTCCGCTGAACAGGTGCACATTAATCCAATTTTCAGAGAATTGTGGGCTATCAAATTTCGCGCTCCCTGTGCACGGCAATTGTAGGCTAGGGGTTATTGTCGAAGGTTAGAAATCAACAATAAACTTATAACTTTAGGTACTTTCGGGTTAGCAAAGTCAAGAACAAAATCAGAGACGTACGATGTAGACAGGTTCAGGCCCCTAGCGGAGTAACACCGTACGTCCTGTGTGGATGATATGTGTATATGGTGTATGAAATACAGAGCAATGTGTCTAGCCCTAATTATAAAGAAGATTATACTTAAGCTAAGGCTAAGCTAGGGTTGGAGTTTGACGAAGCATGGGTCGTCGACTCCTGGTTGCTCTGCGCAAAAAGCTCTAAAAAGTCTTCTCTTCTTCTGGTCTAGAAGTCCTTCCTCCCCCCTTAAGGATACCTGCCCACGGCCTTATATAGTCGAGGTAGCCTTGCCCCAAGTCGAGTCGTAGTCAGTTTAGAGTACCGGATTGTAACCGATGAGGAGTCCATCGTCGCGTGATCTTCGCAGCATATCCAAACTTTCCTAGATACTAGGCGTACTCGAGTCAATTTCCTTGTAACGGGAAAGCGATCAAGTCTTTTCTAGTGTGGAAATATCCTCTTCGCGTATATCTTATCCCATAGGGTCAGGCTCGTGATATCCGGAGTCTCTGTACGTCGTTAGGAAATATCCTTCGTGTATCTTGCACGTGCTCATACCCCACATTTAGATATTCGACAGTAGCCCCGAACTCTGTTCAGCGGAGGGTCCCCGCTCAAGCGCCTGGTCAATTACTACCAAGCCCTTAGCTTGGTCGAGTAATACCTCGCCTGCTTGTCATCGAACGATTCGAGTAGATTGGGAATCGCTGAGTATCGAGTAGGGATGTGTTGGGTCGAGTGCCCTACCATCAGCCCATATCGAGTCCTCAGGGTAACCGCAAGTTACTCGATATCGACTCATCGACTCTGAGCAGAGTTGAAAAAAATTCAAAAAATCTAAATGTTGGGCAGTTGAGCATTTATTGCTCTCGTCTGCAATGCCAAGATGAGTACAGCGCTATCATTCCGTCTTTTGCGCCGATCGAAGCACCATGCCACGGGGAATGTACCGTTCGCCTGGAGAGAATATTTTGGCCTATAAATTCTCAAATCTGGAACTGTAGCCATTCCCCTCCTTCTCGCCTTTAACCTTACTCTCGAAACCTACGTCGCGCTCCTTGAGCCCTAGCGCCGCCATCTTCAAAAAACTTACCTTACACCTCTCAATGGCGTCCAATCCTTCAACCATCGCCAGAGTTGATCCACCGCCAGAGAAGATACCCGAAACAACCGAAGCAACTTCGAGGATGAGGCCCTCGAGAGGGTGTGGCAGAAGTCGATCATGACGTAGAAGCGCCTAGCTAAGCTGGAGAAGGATGGCTTTGTTCCTCCACGTGAGTTCTTTCATTGGAGGCCGTCACAAGGTGAGTTGCATCCCACCCCCGAGAATGAGGATGAGATCGTTGTGTTCGAGGCCTTCTTCTGCTGCGGACTTAGTTTCCCCCCCTTCTCTGTTATTGCTCTCGGTTCTTGAGTTCTACCAGATTCAACTTTTCCACCTGAGCCCCAACTCGATTACGATGCTCAGCATGTTCATCCACCTTTGTGAGGCTTTTCTGGGTATCCTGCCCAGCCTCAACTTGTTCCGCCATTTTTACAATTTAAAGCGGGCGACGAAGAGAGAGCCTGTTGGGGGTGTCGGTTTTCACCTCCGCAGCGGCGTGTCGAATTCATACATTCCTGTCCTCGTTACCTCCTCATGGCAATCAGACTGAAAGAAACGGTAGTTTTACATCACCTCCTCGAACACCGTGAACTTCCCTCTAGCTTATCGACCACTCTTCCTTCATCCGATTGACCTCTGGACGAAAGTCCCTCCTTCGACCGTCTGCAACACTTACTATGTCCGAAAAATCGAGGAGCTGAGGAAAACCGCGCTGACTGGGTGGCACGTTGCTAGAGACTTCCTCACGCGTCGGTCGAGTCCATTGAAGATCCGAGACCTCTTGGCCTAGGACTAGTCCGGAGTCAATGATGCCACCAGTGACAATCCTGAAAGTAAATACCTATAATATCTTGATTTCTTTGCTTTAGTCGATGAGTGGTGAACTGACTCATTGTTTGTCAGATCTGTCTGACTCGTACATGTCCTCCAGGCTGAGCAAGATGTTCCAAGGCTTAGAACCTGGTGCTTGTGGCATCGAGGCATATTCGCTCGCCAATCCTCGACCGGAGGTGAGTACTGCATCGTGGCTTGTAATGCATCATCCGTGCATCTGTCATCCACCTTAACCCAGCATCTCCTCAGGAAGCCAAATTTGATGATGAAAGCGCACCGATTGAGGGAGTCATCAGCCTAGAGGATGACGAGCCGATCCGAGATGATGATCAAGCATCGGGCTCTATCCTTGCTGACATCGTTCCTCCCTTGGTCGATCTAGCACCTATCATCCACTCAAGCGAGGGTGAGTCCCTTCAAGTAAGGAGGTCGATATCTCTAGCATCTCGTCGACCAGCCAAACGGCCTCGGACCTCAGAAGAAGAACGTGAAAGCGAAGCTTCGGATGGCGAAGTAAGTTACCTTTCCTTCTTCATGATTCTTTCTTCTTTTGGAGATGTCAAACAGAAAATCCCCTGCAGGAAAGCTAAGCCTAGCGGCAGCATCGATGACGTCGTCGTCACGGCCTTATCGACCCTTAGTATGATCGCCGTCGTCACAACTCCTTCACTGGTAGCTCATGCTGCAGCAATAGCTTCGCCTCTTCCAACTTCTCAAGCACCTTCGATATATTGGTCTGCCCTGAAGTCTCAATTTCAGGTACATGTCTCTGAATAACTCTGCCTTGTGCTTCACTCTATTCCCTGCTTCGCTTTTCTTGACGCCATTTGGTTTCTTTTCATAGCACGCAACATAAACCTTCGCAAAGCTGAAGCTTTTTGTGATCATGCTCATCAACAAAAGGAGCGGCTCATTGCTTCCAATCAGCAAGTGATCAAGATGAAAAACGCTGAGCGGAAGGCACTTAGGGCCGACCTGGAAGGTGCAAAGGCTGAGGCTGAGAAACAGAAGGCTGAGAAATCTGCTGCTGACGCTGCATGGCTCAAGGCCAAGGCTAGTCAAGACAAGGCGGAGGCGAGCAGGAAGGCGATCGAGGTCGAGAAGGCTGCAGTAGATGCGGCACTTGCCACTCTGCAGTCGGAGACCCTCGAGTAGATGACCTCATCTGCACGTCTTGCGACTTCCCACGTGCTTGGCCTGGTGAAGAGCCACCATCCTGACCTAGACTTCTCGATATTAGACGAAGGGTTTGTGTGTGAGGCGAGCAAAACTGCTGATCACATCGAGTCCTTCGGAGACCTTGTAGAGAGGTTCGTGGCCCAGGTAGAGCTATCTCTTGATGGTGATGACAACGGTGCCAACCAGGACCCTTAGGCCAAGTCATGCTGATATAAAAATTGAATCTTTGCTGTTACTGTAGTCTTACATGATAATGCCAATTAATTTGATTCTCCATTGTGCTTTGCCTTCTATTTCCATATCGATGAAATAGAGTAGCACGAGTAGATGCAAATTTGACTTAGCATTTATAGACCCTTAGTAAAGTGCATACCTGATTGTGCCTGCACACAGGACTAGAAAAACGTTCATTAAATGCCTTAGCCCCCGAGCGTATACTCGGAGAGCTGCATGTAACATAAGCACTATATTAGTTAAAGTAAAACTACATGGTTTTTGCAAGTCTTCATCGACCATATAACTTAGACTTTGTAGCAAACATGAACTTGCTGAGCAGCGCATGTAGAATCGACTAGAGACGTCGTCTCCCGCTGGCCGTTGAGCGTTAAATGTCTCACAATCTATTGCTTGTATACGCGCATGACAGAATTGCTTGTCATCGGGTTCAGGCATGGCCACACTTTGGTTTTGTTAGCTGACATGCTAAGTACACGATCGAGTAAATGCGTGCAAAACATTGCATGTAAAAGGAATAAAAAATTTGTGCCTACAGCGCTCGCTCGATAACAGTATCGATCAGGAAATAGAACAAAGGTACAGAGTTACCTGTAGCCCCCGACTCCTTACTCAATGATATGTCATCGGGTAGGGAGTAGAGTGACGTAAGCACAAAGTCTGATGTAGGCCCCAACTCTTTACCCGATAGCAAGATCGAGCAAAAAAGAGTAAAGCATTAGCATCATAGATACCTGTTGCGACTTCGAACCCCTTATTCGATAGATGTATCGACCCGAGAGTCAAGCCAGGTAGGTAAAGAGAAAGATAGAGCGATGTAGCCCCCGACCCTCTACTCGATGGGTGCATCGATTAGATGGTAGAGCATATGCGTCGAAAAGTGCATGATGTAGCTCCCGACTTTCTGCTCAATTGCTGCATCGAGAAGAGAGCAAAGCGTAAGCATCAGTAATAACAGCCCTCGACCATATACCTGGGTGCATGAGCCCCTGAGCGTTTTGGTGAGGCCCAGAGAAAATCCAAACGGTTGAAGTAGATGAACAATATCACTCCATTGCAATGATTGAATTTTGTTACAGTTTTCGCGCCCCTTTCGCTTCCACACGGCACGTCACAAAGTAGCATCTCTTCGGCTTCTGTACTTATGTGGAAGTGCAACAGATGCCTCTTGGATTGGGACCTACGCGAATCTAAACGGATTCGTTGTTGAAGTATGACTCATTCCTAGAGCTATAAATAGACGAGACTCGTGGTCGCATACCACAACTCATCTTCTTTCAGGCCCTCCTGCTCACGATGCTTTAGCTCTTCAATGGCCTCCACTCCACCATCGTCCCCATCCGTGATCATCCTTGGAGATTCCCCTCCCCATACGCCGCTAGCCGTAGTTTCTCCAGGGAGGATCATCATCTCCTTCGATGAGGAGGAGGAGATCGACTGGGCGGCTATCGAGAGGGAAGTTTGCCCGGAGGAGGAAGAAGAGGTGACCAGCAAGCTGAACGTCACCGTCGAAGAAGATGAAGCCACCCCCGCTTCCTTCGCGAGAGTAGATGCCACCGCCGGCACACGAGGAGAAGAAGGTGAAGCCACCGACGTCGGAGAAGGAGGTGAAGCTCAAAACAGCTTCATCAGCCTGGCGCTTGCTCGCCCTCTAAGCCATCCCGGTGCTCGGAGGCTTCTGATGATGGAGAGGTCGCCTTTTCCATAAATTGGTGGCCGGATCTTTGTGTCCTCCTCTGGTCTGTACAGAGGGTGTAGGCCCATCCCGGGGACCATCCTTTTTCAATCCCCGTGGATGCAAGGGAGGTGGCGTGATGCCTCCGAGGACAAGTAGTAGTAGAGTACCTGCCTCACATGTAATAGGATAGCTTTTGTTAGTAAATTTTAATGAAATCATACTTACCTGAATTTTGGCTGTGATGCACTATCTTTCTTATTCATCTATGAAATCTCCTCAGTTGATCGATGTTTCACGAGTTGTCAAGTATCGCTCCTTCTGATATCGATAGTCGTACCGATCCGGGTCGAGTTACTTTGACCACCATATAGGGACCTTCCCACTTAGGCGATAGCTTATTACGGTTATCTTGCTTTTGTACCTTTTATAGTACTAAGTCCCCGGTGGTGAGTGCTCTTTCTTGGATTATCTGGCCATGATATCTATGCAAGACTTGTTGATACTTGGCCGCTCGAATGGATGCCCGATCCCTGTACTCTTTGAGTAGATTTACCTCGATAGTTCGCACCTACTCCTGTTCCTCTTCTGAGTAGTTGTCCACACGAGGTGACCTGAACGTTAACTCAGTCGGAAGCACTGCTTCTGCTCCGTAGAACAAGAAAAATGGCATTTCACCAGTGGCTTGACTAGTCAACGTACGAACGGCCCACAGCACCGAGGGGAGTTCTTTCGCCCACCGAGTCGAGTAAGCCTTGAGCCTATCGAACACGCGGGTCTTGATCCCTTGCAAGATCATGCCATTGGCACGTTCGACCTGACCGTTACTCTGAGGATGAGCTACGGAGGCGAAGCAAAGTTTGATACCCAATTCTTTGCAAAAGGCTATGAAAGCATTTCTTTTGAACTGGCTACCATTGTCTGTAATTACTCGATTAGGGATGCCGAATCGAGTAACAATGCTCCTCATAAACTTCTTAGTCGCTTCTAAGGTGATGTTCCTAACGGGTTCGGCTTCGATCCATTTGGTGAACGTGTCGATGGCCACGAACAAAAACTTGTAACCTCCTTGGGCTATTGGGAACGGTCCCAAGATATCCAAGCCCCAGATGGAGAAAGGCCAAGATAGAGGGATAGTTTACAGGGCCTGGGCTAGTCAGGTGGTTTGCTTGCCGTAGAATTGGCAGCTTTCATACTTTTTCACCAACTCGCAAGCATCTTGGAGGGCAGTCGGCCAATAGAAACCCTACTGAAAAACTTTTCCGACTAAGGTGCGATAGGACTCATGGTTGCCGCAGATGCCTCCATGGATATCGAGAAATATCTTATTTCCCTCTTCCTGAGTGATGCACTTCATCAAGATTCTGTTACTCCCCTTTTGGTAGAGCTTGTCGTCTACCAATGCGTATAGCTTCGACTTATGCGCAATTTTCTCGGCTGAGGCATCATCGTTAGGGATCTCTCGATCTTCGAGATAGGCTTGGAATGGAGTCATCCAAGTCGGCTCGTGTTCGAGTAGTGCATCTTCCGTGTCTGGAGTTTCTGCCTCGTTGACTCGACCAGGCTGTTGGTCGAGTTGGGCAGCATCTGCCTCCCATACGAAGGAGATGGATGGTTTGAGGATTTTCTCGATGAAGACTCCTGCAGGCATAGGCGAACGGGACGAAGCAAGCTTAGCAAGTTCATCGGTGGCGGAATTGTCACATCGCCTGATATGCCTTACCTCGAGCTCTTCGAACTTGTGCTCTAGCTTGCGAACCTCGTTCAAATATGCCGCCATGTTGTCGTCCGAGCACTGGTACTCCTTTTGCACTTGGTTCACGACTAGCTGTGAGTCCCCTTTCATGAGTAATCGTTTGATACCAAGCGACACAGCCATGCGGAGCCCGTTAACCAGTCTCTCGTGTTTTGTAACATTGTTCGAAGCTTAAAAATTGAGTTGGATAAAATATTTAAGCTCCTCGCCTATCAGAGATTTAAGCACGATGCCAGCCCCCGAGCCCTGAAGTGTGAGCGACCCATCGAAGAACATAGTCCAGTAGTCATCGACTGTCTTGTGCTCTTTTTCTTCGACGTGCGTCCATTCCGAGATGAAGTCCGCCAAGATTCCTGACTTGATGCTGGTTTGCGGCACGAAATCAATATTGAACGAGTTGAGTTCGATCGCCCACTACGCAATTCGCCCTATCGCCTCTCGATTGCATATTACCTCCTTCAACGAATACGTCGTCATAACCGTAATCTTGTGCACCTGGAAGTAGTGTCGTAGCTTTCGAGAAGTCATCAGGATAGCGTAGAGCATCTTATGCACCTAAGGGTATCGCAGCTTGGCGTCATGCAAAACCTCGCTCACGTAGTACACCGGCTTCTAGACCTTGGCCTTTTTCTCGGGGCAATCTCGCTCGACCACCAGGACTGTGCTTACTACTTGAGGGGTAGCTGCAATGTACAAAAAGAGCTCCTCTTTTTCGATAGGCGAGGTTAAAACTAATGGAGACGATAAGTACATTTTCAGATATCGAAAAGCTTCTTCTCCCTCCTTGGTCCACTCGAAAGTGTCCTGCTTCTTGAGTAACTTGAAGAAGAGTAGTCATCGTTCGCCCATCCGAGAGATGAATTGACTAAGGGCTGCAATGTAGCCCGTGAGCTTTTGCACTTCCCTCAACGTCCGCGGAGAACGCATCTGGTCGATGGCCTCAATTTTGCACGGGTTGGCATCGATGCCTCGACTGGATACTAGGAAACCGAGAAGCTTGTCGAACGAACGCCCGAACGTGCACTTCTCGGGGTTAAGCATCATTCGATACTTCTTGAGATTGTCGAATGTCTGCTCAAGGTCACTGATTAGGGTACTCCCGGTTTTTGACTTGAATACAACATCATCAACGTATGCTTCCACATTGCGCCCGATTTGGGACTTCAGGCAGTTTTGAATACATCGTTGATATGTAGCATCAGCACACTTCAAACCGAAAGGCATCTTAACATAACATAATACACCAATGGGAGTAGTGAAAGTAGTTTTCTCCTTATCCTCTGTAGACATGCTAATTTGGTGATACCCAGAGTAGGCATCTAAAAAACTTAGCAGCTCATAGTCCGCAGTAGAATCCACTATCTGGTCGATGAGGGGGAGAGGAAAAGGATCTTTAGGACAAGCCTTGTTGAGGTCGGTGTAGTCGACGCACATCCTCCACTTGCCGTTGGGTTTCTTGACGAGGACAAGGTTCGCCAACCACGTCGGGTGACGGACCTCTCGGATGAAGTCAGCCTTTAGGAGTTTGCCAACCTCCTCTTGTATGGACTGCTTCCTGTCTTTCGCAAATCTTCGCTATTTCTGGACCACAGGCCAGGCGCTAGGTTCGACAGCTAGTCGATGCTCTATCACCTCCTTAGGGACCCCGGGCATGTCAAACGGTTGCCATGCAAACACATCGCGGTTTGCTCGAAAAAGGTGACAAGCTCGAGTTCCTATTTGGGATCAAGGTCAAGGCCCACCTTGACCATCTTGGAAGGCTTCGACTGGTCCAGGGGCACTGTCTTGATGCCTCCATCAGTCTTCTTATCCTTCTTAACGTCGTCGACTGAGTCTTTGGTGACACTGTTAGATGTAAAGGCCTTATCGATACCCTTGGACCTTTGGCGCTTAGCTCCCTCGTCATCGATGCTGGTTGCCAATCCGGAGAGATGCTCGGCCATCTCCAGGCTCTTCCTGTCACATCGGACCGCAGCGCGCTGGTCTCCCTTGATTGCGAGGACTCCCTTTGGCGTCGGCATTTTGACGGTCTGATACGCGTAGTGCACCACGGCTATGAACTTGGTTAGCATTGGGCGACCTAAGATCACGTTGTAGGCGGCCTCAAAATCCGCCATGTCGAAGAGGATCTTTTTAGTGCAAAAATTATCTGGTGTGCCGAACGTGACTGGCAGCTCGATATGGCCAAGGGGCATCGAAGATGATCGCGGAGTTATGCCATGGAACGGCTCAGCTTCGACTTTGATCTCTGCCAGAGGAATCCCCATGTTCTCCAGAATCTTCGCGAAGATGAGGTTTAACGAACTACCTACATCGATCAAGGTTCGAGCGACCTTAACGTTGACGATGGTGGGCTCGACCACCACGAGGTATCGACCCGGATGTGGGACCATGGCTGGGTGATCGACTGGTCGAAGGTGATCGGTACTTCCGACCACTTGAGGAATCTGGAGAGAGATGGTGTGGCCAGGTTGACCTCTGTTTCGACTGCCTTGTATTGCCTCTTGGACTCATACGTGGCAGATCCCCCGAAGATGTGCGCTAGCTTGTGATCAGTCCCACTGTATTCGGGCTTGTCATCCTAAGGCTTCTCTTTTGCCTGCTCGACCCCGCGCTCGACGAGGGCAGCCTTGAGTTTCTCCTGGACCTTCTTGCTGATCACCTGGCACTTATCAAAGTCGTGTTTGTCTGTGTGATGGACTGAGCAGTATTTGCCCCCTCCCCAACAGCTTTGACCCTTGTTGTCGCCAATGTTGTGCGCCTTGCTCCTTTCGACCGCGGCTATGGTGGAGTCTCCTTTGCGCTTGTAGGATCGATATACACTAAACTAGTAATCAGAGGGGGGGTGAATGATTGCGCGGAAGCTAAAACTAAAATTTTGATCTACTAAAAATTCACCCCAATTCGGACTCAAATAATTGCTTCGTATTCAACAAAACAGAGTAGATGCATTCGGTAAATCGCTAATACCCGGAGATCCAACCGTCGGATTGACCTGAAATTTGAACTGTAGAAACTAGATTCCAATACGAATCTAACAAAAAGAATCAGCTCGATCGGACATACAGATCAAAAGTTATTAAACTCGCAAGCATGCTGTGATAGATTATGACGAGAATTGACCAAACCCTAATTTCGTGATTAATCACAATCTACAAAAGATTAACCAACGAAACTTTCAGGAACTCTAAGTTGATACTCTAGAAAGTTTTTGGATGGATCAAATCAAGATTAAACACGTTAAATCAAGAGAGACAATGAATCAATCTACTAAATCGAAACCGAGCGACCAAACTAAAAATTGAAATCTTCAGAGCAAACCACGCACGAACAAACCGAAACCGAAGCGGTCGATGAACAGTAACGCGCGCATGAACAGTAGCAAAAGCGAATCATCAGAGCGTGGATGTTTCACTGTAGCCTCGCGATTTTCCTTCGCTTCGCTCGCTCATTGCAAGGAACTCCAGCGCAAGAAGAAATTGATTTTATTTCTTTTGTCTAATTTGGTTAGAGTACTCCAAACAAAAGAGTACAAACCCTAAAACCTAGCTCTCTCATCTAAACAGAGACACCCTCTCCTATTTATAATGAGCAACAGTTCGCATGCATATCCATCCGCCCAACATAGCCCAATACATGCAAACCGCCCCGAATCAATTATAACCGCACGCGGACGGCCCACTGCCGCGCTCGCGTGACTAACCCGACCTCTATGTGCACCGTTCTCTGCCCGAACGTCCCGCATGACATCCTTGACCACTAAGACCTCGGTTCCTCCTCGAACCTAGTCCCAACCTCGGTTCCTCCATGAACCTAGTTCCGGTCCGTCGCATCGACCACGTTCGCCCTCAAGCAACACCTGCACATGAGTAAACAAGAAACAACTCCGAGCACAAGTCCACGACTTGACTCAACATCAATCCATGCAACCACTCACACGAGCGCATTGCATAAAGCAAAACCATTACCATGCTATCACAAGCATATCAAGTAAACATCTGAAACAGCATATGCAAAAGCACCACACATGCCATGAGCACAACCACTTTGCAATGCCAATTTCATCACTAAGCCAATTTTTCAGCGACATGATCTTACATCTCCCCCTTGATGAAAACATTGGCAACACCAATTAGAATTGAACATTGGCATTCACCTCGCAAGAAAAGTTTTTGAAATCAAAAGGTTTCAAAATCAAAAGCCAAAGTGAAAACACAAAATCTCCCCCTTTGACAAATACGCAAAGTGAAAAACTCCCCTAGGTGAAAATAAGAAAAATCTCCCCCTAAGAAGAATAATGTGAGTGAATGATTGAATATCACTTATACAAGAACATGTGCATGTGTAAAGTGCATGTAAAAAGTTCTCCAAAGTGGCAAAGTTCTCCCCCTTTGACAATGGATTCATCAAGAACACAAAAGAGAGAAAACAAAATCTTTTTTGTTTTTTTAAATTTGACAATTTTTTTTATGTAATGAGCATTCTAAGTCATCCACAAATGTTGCAAATTCATCACCAAGTCATGCTATCAAAAATACTTGCACCCTCAAATCTACACATAGACAATGTAGAATAAGCATAACTAGAAATTAAGTATTATTAACAATTTATTGCATGGCATGATCTCCCTTTCTCAACAATCTCAAAACTGAAAACATTGAATTTTGTGCACTTTATTGATACTTGAAAATCGATTCATTGATTGATTGCAACAATAACAATTACAAGGAATTATATGCACCATCACCTTACTTTTCAACTATGCCAAGCCTCATTTCATAAGCTTAAGGTTTCATAGTTTCGGTCATACACAACCTCTTCCAAGTTCATATCAAAGTGCAATGATAAGCGATCTCAGAAAGAAGAAGTGCGATAGTACATAACCTTGATCTTGCATTTACCAACAATCACTCTTTGAGCTTTAGCACTTAATTTTGATAAATTTCATATTTAGCACTTTTGAGCAGAATCAAGATAGCCAAGAAGGTTCAACCATGACAAGATTTAATTCAAGTTGTCATTCCAATTAAATAGTCATGACATAAACTACACCATATATGCATAAACATGAAGTTGCAATGACCTTGTAGCATAAACATGGCTTCAAATGACATATATGTATGATATATAATGCTCATTACTTTTCATTGTTTTTCATTTTTTTGTTTTTCATTTACTGAAACACACAAAATAAAAGTATGTTAACAAAATTTTACAAAGTTTTCACAAACTCCCCTCAAAACAACATCTTAAAACTTTCTTCAAAATTGTCACCCAAAGGGATTAATTTTATAAACAAAAGTCTAAAAGAACAGTCCTCTCACTAGGCAAACGAAATAAATTTTCACCAAAAGTCCATTAACTCCCCCTCAAACAAATAACCAATGAAATCAAAAGAGAGGTGATGATATACATGTGTTTGAGTTATCACGGTATGTTCAGTTAAGCATAAGTATGAATCATGATAAATAAATCTCGAACATGAAAAGGCATGATTTAAGATATAACATAATTGAACATGCCAGGGGATACATATGAGCATATAAGCAAACATCTCATCTCATACCACAATTAGATATCTGTGAATGTAAAAGATATGAGTGTATAAAATAGCTCACAAAGTAGGTGAAGAATTATCGCACATGCCTCTTGAAGGCCATCTCAAAGGTGAGAACCATCCAAGTCTTGATCACATCTTACAAAAGACCAAGATCCACTAAGCTTCTGTTCTCCAACCCGCATCTGAAAAACCTACATAGCACTAGAAGATGTCGAGGCCTCGGTACTAGGGTTAGAAATAAAGCATTTAGGGATCCAGTACTGAGACACACGACACATAGTAGTAGGCACAACACGAGTATTCTTATGCACAAAATCAAATTTGCCCTTTCTCGTGTTTCTAGCAACAAAGGTGTTTGCATCACCCTAGGCACATAATGAGGAGTAAAGCGTGCACATGCTCAAATTAGACCTAGCCTTAGCATTTTCTTTCTTTTGTTGTTTGGCTAGTCTAAAGCAAAAATCTACTAAGTGTCCATCTCTACCACAATGAGTGCAAGTGTACTTAACACGATGTTTAGCTTTAGAAGTGGAAGCAACATTTGCATTCATTATAGTAGAAGATAAAATTCAAAGAGACTTAAAAACAGTTTTCTTAGGCTCATTGACAATTTCAAAATTTTCACTTTCAAGAGCCTTAACAACGATCAGGTGGTTTGGTTTCATATGAAGCATAAGGATCAAAACCTAAACCTTTCTTGTTTGAGCTAACCTTAGATTGATCCAAAATCATGTTCAAATTTTTCTTGCCATTAGTGAAACGTTCTAAAGAATTTTGCAAGTAATCAACCTTCTTAGCAAGAGTTAAACAATTATTGCAGGAACGCCCACTTTAGCCTTTTGCTTATGACAATTTGAGCATGAAAGAACCTCATGAGTGAGCAAATCATTAATCATTTGAGAAACTCTAGCATTTGCATCTTTCAATTTCAATTCAAGAATTGAACATTTAGAACAAGAAATTGATTCATCCAAATTAGAAGTAGAGGAACTAGCATCTTTAATTTGTTTGCAATTCAAAGCAACAAGTTTCTCATTCTTCTCAATTTCATCTCTAAGCTTATCAAGAGTTGAAGCATGAACATTTCTTAGTGAAGTAAGCTCGAATAAATTAAGTCACATGATTTGCAAGCATCATCATCAGGAATCAAGGATTTAAGTCTAGCAATTTCAGCATTCAAAGATTCAATCAAAACATCATGTTTCTTAATTTTCTTGTTTCTTTTCTCTAAAAGCGTACCAAGACGAACAACAGCATCTGAAAGCTCATCGTAAGAAGGATTTACCTCGTTTCCCTCACTGTCAAGTTCATCTTCGGTTGAGCTGTCCATACTTGCCATGAGACACAAGCTCGTCAAGTCTTGTCTCGTCTTACCTTTGGATATTGTATCTTCATCACTCGCTTTGAGTCTACATCACTCAAGTTGACTTGTTCAAGTGCTGAAAGAACTCGATGCACAACTTTGCTATTTAGGAAGCTCCTTTTCTTCTTGTCATTGAATGGACGCTTGTACTTTGTCTCTTTCTCCTCCTTCGATGATTTACCTGCAAGTTTAGGACAATTTGGACGAATGTGGTTGAGATCACCACACCGATAGCATCTTGAGGCCACCATCAACTCTCTTCCTCATTCTCACATTCTCGCAAAGCTTTATTAAAACGAGAAGAGAGTGATGCCAAGTCTTCTTCCGAAATTCCTCAACTGCTCATCGGTTAGTGAAGATAAGAAAGACAAAGCAAAACTTGAAGAAGCATTATTATGAGACATGCTAGATTGGGAGGTCAAAGCAATTGATTTGTGATCATTCTTCCTAGCAAGAACATCCAATTCATGAGTTTTTAATTTAGAGAAAAGAACATCTAAAGTAAGTGTACTCATGACAGTTGATTCTCTAATGGATGTAACTTTCATCTCCCAAATAGACATGTCTAATGCACCAAGCAATTGTCTAGCATTAGCAACATCGCCATAGCTAACCCCAACAAAGACGTAAATTGCTAAGAATTTTATTAAAGCGCAAAGAAGTCATCTACAGACTCACCGTGTTTCATCTCAAACGCATATATTCTTTTTGTAAATATCTTGGCGAACCTCTTTGATGATGTTTGATCCCTCATGATAGTCACAAAGAGATTTCCATACCTCATATGCGGATCGAAGATGAACTACTCGATCGAAGTCGCTCGCCCCAAGCCCCGGATGATCAAGTTGCGCGCTTTGCTTTTTGCTTCAACATGTGCGCGATTGGCGTCGTTGACGTTGTCGTTCTCGTGAACTTCGTGACGGCTTGTAAACCTTCTCCCAAATTGCGAAGCCCTGCGCTTGGATGTACGCCTCCATCTTGGCCTTCCAAAACTGAAAATCAACACCATCGAACACACACGGTTTTGTCGAATAACGATCCATGAATCTAATCACCGTTAAGATAAATTAGAAAACCGTGCTCGATACCACTTGTAGGATCGATATACACTAAACTAGCAATCGAGGGGGTGAATGATTGCGCGGAAGCTAAAACTAAAATTTTGATCTACTAAAAATTCACCCCAATTCGGACTCAAATAATTGCTTCGTATTCAACAAAACAGAGTAGATGCATTCGGTAAATCGCTAATACCGGAGATCCAACCGTCGGATTGACCTGAAATTTGAACTGTAGAAACTAGATTCCAATACGAATCTAACAAAAAGAATCAGCTCGATCGGACATACAGATCAAAAGTTATTAAACTCGCAAGCATGCTGTGATAGATTATGACGAGAATTGACCAAACCCTAATTTCGTGATTAATCACAATCTACAAAAGATTAACCAACGAAACTTTCAGGAACTCTAAGTTGATACTCTAGAAAGTTTTTGGATGGATCAAATCAAGATTAAACACGTTAAATCAAGAGAGACAATGAATCAATCTACTAAATCGAAACCGAGCAGCCAAACTAAAAATTGAATCTTGTAGCAAACCACGCATACGAACAAACCGAAACCGAGCGGTCGATGAACGATAACGCGCATGAACAGTAGCAAAAGCGAATCATCAGAGCGTGGATGTTTATCTGTAGCCTCGCGATTTTCCTTCGCTTCTCGTCTGCTCGCTGCAAGGAACTCCAGGCGCAAGAAGAAATTGATTTTATTTCTTTTTGTCTAATTTGGTTAGAGTACTCCAAACAAAAGAGTACAAACCCTAAAACCTAGCTCTCTCATCTAAACAGGAGACAGCCCTCTCCTATTTATAATGAGCAACAGTTCGCATGCATATCCATCCGCCCAACATAGCCCAATACATGCAAACGCCCAATCAATTATAATCGCACGCGGACGGCCCACCTGCCGCACTCGCGTGACTAACCAGCCTCTATGTGCACCGGTCTCTAGCCCGAACGTCCCGCATGACATCCTTGACCACTAAGACCTCAGTTCCTCCCTGAACCTAGTCCCGAACCTCAGTTCCTCCATGAACCTAGTTCGGTCCGTCATCGACCACGTTAGCCCTCAAGCAACACCTGCACATGAGTAAACAAGAAACAACTCCGAGCACAAGTCCACGACTTGACTCAACATCAATCCATGCAACCACTCACACGAGCGCATTGCATAAAGCAAAACCATTACCATGCTATCACAAGCATATCAAGTAAACATCTGAAACAGCATATGCAAAAGCACCACACATGCCATGAGCACAACCACTTTGCAATGCCAATTTCATCACTAAGCCAATTTTTCAGCACATGATCTTACAGCGCTTCTCCCCGCGATTCTTATTCCTCTTCGCCCCTTGCTTGGACTACTCGGGCTTGTCGTCGCTAGATTAGGGATCGTCGAGATGGTCTTGAGCCTCGGCATGTATGGTGTATTTGTTTGCCAACTCAAAGAGCTCCTTGGTGGTTCGGATCTTTCGAGTGGCAAGCTTTCCTTTTAACTCCCTATCCTTGGCACTGTTCTTGAAGGACAATATGACTGCCTCGTCTGAGATGTCAAGGATCGAGTTGCGCTTGTCGCTAAAGCGCCTGATGAAACCACGCAACGATTCACCTGGCTTTTGTATCACCCGATGCAAGTCAATGCGCATTCCGACACATTCATACGTGCCTTGGAAGTTGGCGATGAACTGGACCCGCAATTCCGCCTATGAGGATATTGAGTGAGGTGGAAGGTTGAGCAACCACGACCTCGCCGCATCATCCAGGGTGGTGAGCAGGTAATTGGCCATCACCTTCTCATTTCCCCCAGCAGCCCTCGTGACTGTGTAAATCTGCAACCACTCGACGGGGTTGATTTTTCCCGAGTACTTTTCGACGGGGCCTGGCTTGAACTTATCTGGCCACCTGACTGCACGTAGCTCAGGAGTGAAGGCCTTGCATCCTTCATCGACATCCTCGGGGGTCACCTGCCGCGGACCTTATCGAGGAGGGAACCTACGCCGTATAGGCGAGCGGTCCCTCGAGGGCGGAGATTTGCCCCCATCGGGCCCAACGCGTGGGAGATTAGCCCCTCGAAGGTGGGACTCATTTTCCCATCGCTCGCGGTCTTCCTGATCGCGTTCCTCCCATCGACCGCGAAGGACGTCATGCAAATCTCGAAGATCATGAGGGGTTAGTGCGAACCAACCTGGTGGAAGCGCGTTGGTTGGAGCTACCACCACCGATCCTACTGCTCGATGGCGGTGGGATGGTCCCGACTGCTGACTCCAGGTGCCCTGTTGGCTGGGGCGTCCAAGCCTCAAGTTGCTGCTCGAGTGGTCTGGGCTTGCACTCATCGAGCAGTATCTTCATCTGGTCAAACACTGAAGTCATCGGGTTGCTCGGATCCAGCGGCGGAAGGGATTTCAGCAGCATGTGAGCGCACTAGACATTTGCCTCAGGGGTGCAGAAGATGTCGCTATTGTGGCTCTGGTGGGACGCTGCTCCTGGAGTGCGGTCGGGCCTGCCGTTGCCGTTGAGCTATCGAGGAATTTACTGTTCTTGAAGATCCCGCGCCCGCGGGTGGGGCATCATTGGATCATCGAGATCAAGTTGCCTCGACAGATTGGCCACGATCCCGGCTGTGGCCGCGGCTGCTAGATCACGCCGATGATCTATGTTATTGGGAGCAACAACGTTTGCAGGATCTTAAAGCGAATGCAGGGGGATTTGTCGTCCCCGATCACCTGCGTCGTCTGCCCCTGGGTTCCTTTCTTAGGAACTACCGACAGTAGCACCGTTGTTGGCTCCGGCCATGAACACGCATCGATCTGTCGTGCTGCTGCCCTAGCTGCTGCGCTGTTGTTTTCTCCTTCACTCTCCGTGTTGATGCACATGAGGACGTTGGGCTCCATCGGGTCAAAGCCGATGAAACCTACCTCTCAGCATGGATCCCAAGAGCGGGACACGGTGAAGACGATGTGCACTAGATCTTCTCTCGGTACCCATCGATAGAGCATGGTTCCGAAGGCGATCTCACATCCGATCACATGTGCTTGGTCGATGGAGGTGGTCGACAGAAAATTGTCTCACGGGTAGTCGTTGAAAAATCCGATGTGAGCGCACACCGAAGACATGCTTGATCTGCAAAAATTGTTGAAGGCCCCTACCTGGCGCGCCAATTATTGAAGGTTAGAAATTAACAATAAACTTATAACTTCGGGTACCTTTGGGTTAGCAAAGTCAAGCACAAAATCAGAGGCGCACGATGTAGACAGGTTCAGGCCCCTAGCGGAGTAACACCCTACGTCCTGTATAGATGATATGTGTATATGGTACATGGAATACAGAGCAATGTGTCTAGCCCTAGTTACAAAGAAGATTGAACTTAGGCTAAGGCTAAGCTAGGGTTGGAGGTTGACGAAGCACGGGTCGCTGACTCTGGTTGGTCTACGCAAAAAGCTCTAAAAATTCTTCTCTTTTTCTGGTCTAGAAGTCCTTCCTCCCTCCTTGAGGATACCTGCCTCTGGCCTTATATAGTCGAGGTAGCCTTACCCCAAGTTGAGTCGTAGTCAGTTTGGAGTACCGGATCGTAACCGATGAGAAGTCCATCGTCGCGTGATCTTCGCAGCATATCCAAATTTCTCTAGATACTAGGCGTACTCGAGTCAATTTCCTTGTAACGGAAAGCGATCAAATCTTTCCTAGTGTGGAAATATCTCCTCCGCTATATCTTATCCCATAGGATCTGGCCCGTGATATTCTGAGTCTCTGTACGTCGTTAGGAAATATCCTTCGCGTATCCTGCACGTGCTCATACCCACATTTAGATATTCGACAGTTATTTCTATAAAAAAATTCTAGGAAGTCTAGTTATGTAAAAAAATATTTTTTATAGGGCTAGAACAGTGAAAAATTCACGAAATACCAACTACTTAATTAATAAGACCTAAGACAATTAAACAGGAATCTTTCGATTATGATTGGATATAAGGAGTAGTAAAGCTTGTGCAAGTGCAGTAACTTCCTCTTAGGAGAAGAAATGTCTTGCTGCAGTGAAGTGGTTAAAGGCAGTAGAAATTCCTTTTTTAAGTACAAGGATTTTTACTGCAAATTGCTCTATGTATGATTATCACTTGTTAATATAGAACTTAGGATCTAGTAATTGTGCAAAAATCTAGTTAACAGTTCAATAGTTAGTGAAATTCCCTTGAAGAAAAGCTACGTTATGTAAGATGAACAAATTGTATATAGCATTTTGTGTTTTATTAGAGATAGTGGTAACATAGTTACACTACTATAGAAAGGTCTATATATATAAGACAACTCATTACAGATGGTTTTTAAAAACCATCTGTGTTAAAGCTAATAATAGATGTATTTCCTACCACGACCATCAAAGTTACAAGATGTGCTAAGAACCATTTGTGATAAACTAATATCACAGACGGTTCGTGGTACAAATCGTCTGTGAAGTATTACAGACGGTTTGTACCACGAACCGTATGTGATATTAGCTTATCACAGATATTTTTGAATAGAGCTGTCTGTTATAACACTTCCCTATTATATATATCATTATAGGGTTTGTGCTCGCTGTACTTCTCACCCAAACGAAATCTTACAGACAACCCTTGGCCTTCTTCCTGAGCTCGTCGTTGCCGCCCATCCTCAATGCCGCCACCCCCGAGCCCTCGGTCATATGGTTTGGACATTATTAATTCATTATTTATTTTTTGATTGTATTGTTTCTAAGATTGTTTGGACTTCTAGTACTAAAATGCGTCATAAAGTAATTGTTCCTCATGTTGACTTCAGGTAGCTTGAAGTAATTGTTCCTGATGTTGGGCTTATGGTTCTAAAATGTGTATATTAGCTAGAATAAACTCTTTTCTATTGTTTTAGTTTTCAGTGTTTGCTAGAAATTGAAAATTGATGGCCTTGTTTGTGCTATGTATTCATTATTAATCCAAATTACCGTGTACGGGATATTATTGTTTGTAGATGTCCACTTTGAATTGATGATTCAAGGTTATTAATCTGGTCGAAGCATACCAAAGTTGGATGTTACGAGGGCGAGACCATGTGTCATGTTGGGAGTCGCCAAAATGGGAGTTCGACCTATTTAGCTAATACTAAGTTGAGGTCTCAAAAGAAAACCTTGTTAGTAGTATTTGTGGAAACGAGCTATTGGGCATTACAAATCAGATATATTATCTTCTATAAATATGTGTTGGTGATTTGTTGATTCGATGAATTTAAAGTAAAAGTAGTTTTGTAGTATTGTGAGGACCTTAGCTCATCTGTTTTAAGTTGGTGCGACTTCTTGATAGAGTTGTTATTGTGCATGTCTGGGATCATGGTTTTGCACTGTAGCTAGGTCAATTGCTATGTTTGCTCAAAAGGAATAAAATAATGTGATGTGGAACATGCTTGGTCTATTAACTTCACCTCTTTTCGATCTGGCCTAGAAATTAAGCACTAACTTCATGATGCATCCATGCATGATTAGAGGACTAGGTTTATTACATTATTAAAACCTCACGTTGATGTTGAATGTAGATGTTTAACTTATTGAGAGAGGGTGAGAGTAATTTGGATGTTCATATGAAATTATTCAATTTACAAACAATAATCCAATTATAGAAAGCATCCCAAAAAATTAGGCGCAAGGATAGAAGAAAATAAAACCATGGCTACATCTGTCATGATTCATCATATATTTATTTATGTCCCATTGATTACAAATTGCACACATAAAATAGAGCCTACAAACAAGATATACGATATGGAAAAGCTATTGAATGCTAACAAAAACTTGAGATAGAGATAGAACAATAGAAGGGAAAGTCTGATGTAATGGAGCAGAACAGAAGTGAAGAAGATTCTGAGTTAACAAAAAAGATTTATGAGATGAAACAAAAAATGAAAGACATAGATGATAAATCGTAAGATATTGAATCTCTTAACAAGTTACAATCATTAAAGAGCGTAGGGCGAATGTAGAGTTAGAAGAAGCTAAAGCTGAATTTATAGAAGTAATATAAAGGTTTCTATTATTTAATTCGACTTGTGGTTATTGATAATATACCAAAACACCATTTTCACAACAACATTATTGCTTTTGTATGGATTAAGATATATGATTGGAAGTCAATCAGTTATTGGTGTCAAACAAATGAGCAATGTGCTGGAGCTGTGGAACTTCAAGGAGAATCAAAAAGACTTTGTTGCGGAAGCTATGGCACATATGATGGCAGACATGAAAAAACCCTAAGGTCTCCTTGTCTTGATATATCAAATAATATTGTTTCTCAATGTATACTTATTGATATTTGTGGTATCATATCTTCTCAATGTATTGTCACCTGAAATTATCCTTAACTAGCAGACTTACTCGCGCAACTATGCATCTAGATATTATGATACAATTATCTTTGATATACAACTATACTTCTAATGATTGAAATACAATTGTATTTGTTATATATCTCTAGTATTTATATATGATTAATCTGCACCATTATAGTTTGACCCCATTAAGTGGTGGAGATCCTTTCTTAATTTGATATACAACTTTAATTGAAATACAACTGTATTTGTTATATAATTCAAGTATTTATCTATGATTAATCTGCACCATTAAAATCTGGTCCCACCAAAATAAGTTATAGAGATCCTTCTCTTTTTCTTCCGATTAATGTGATAATTTCTAGATTTTAGGATTATTGTGAGATTTTCTTGCCCTGTGTGTGTATATATATATATATTGAATAGTGTCTTGCTTGTTGCAACCAAAATAATGTTGTTATAGGAATATTATATTCTACTGCACAAGAAATGGATAGAAAATTTATCATGAATTGAAAACTCTGTGATCCACATGTTTTTCTTCCTTTCTTGGAAGAACTTCCATGATTAGTATTTTTTATTGGAAATTTTTTTCTCTTTAAGTATTTCTGCAAAGACTTTTACAAGGCACAACCAGTTATATATTTTGTAATTGAATATCTAAACATCCTAGATGCATCGAGGCAACAGCTGTCTGATCAAGATCATCTTAAAATATGAACATTTGTGGCACTTTCATCTCCTTTCTTATTTTAATGTTGATGGATTCCACGACAAAATCCATTTCTTTCTACAGTTCATCTTAAAAGTTGTCAACTCTGATTTATCTTTCACTTCATCCTCATCCTCAAATAAGAATACCATAGACAATATATTTTCACTCTAGTCTTATGCAGGAACAGGATCATTACAATAATCATTTTCCTGCACATGACCAGAGTGAAAATAGGTTGCCTATGGTATTCTCATTCGGGGATGAGGATGAAGTGTAAGATAAATCTGGGCATGGCAACTTTCAAGACGAATAGTGGATGGAATTAGATTTTGCTTTGGAATACACCAACATCAAAATAAAAAAGGAGATGAAAGTGCTACAAAGGTTCATATTTTAAGACGATCTTGATCAGATAAACTGTTGTCTCGATGCATCTTAGATTTTTAAATATTCAATTACAAAATCTATAACTAGTTGAGCCTTGTAAATGTAGTTTCAGAAATATCTAAGGAGAAGGAAATTTTTAACAATAAATATTAATCATAAAAGTTCTTCCAGGCGAGGAAGAAAAACATGTGGATTGATAGTCTATTGTCACAGATAGTTCTTGATACAAACCGTCTGTGATAGTCTATTATTACAGACGGTTTGTACCACAATCCGTCTGTGATAGGTGTTTCACATATGGTTCAGAAACTGTCTGTAATGCACTATATATATTATCATTGATACATACTTACAGATGGTTCAAAAAAACCGTCTATGATGATGTTTTTCAATAGTATGTGATAGCCTTTTCTGTAGTAGTGTTACCCCGGATAAAAACTACTGTAGATTGGGTATGCATGAGTGGGAAAGCGTTATGCAGTAGAGTGTGAGCGGTAAAGTCCATTGTAATTATAGCCTGTTTTGATAAATCGAGATCGGTCCAGATCCGGCCCATCCACATAGATGTTAGCAAAAAAATTAAATGGCATCAGCTACTTTGTAGCATCAATCTTTGTAAAAACTAGACAAATGATAAATATAAATCTTAAAGCAATTAAATATCCTTCTTTCTCTCCCATATATTTTTTATTTTATGAGGAATGCTATACGTGCTACAAAGTATACAGTGTTATAGAATACTAGGCACGTATGCGCGGCGCCACGCCGCTCCGCGCAGGTGGGCGTTGCCGCGTATAGAGGATTTTCTAGCCGAAGAAAAGAATCGTATAAAAAATCTAAGAATTTTGGAGTGTGTTCTCGTAAAAAAACCTACGTAGATGTAATTTTTCAGGTATTTGATGTGTTTTTCTGACCGAAGAAAAGAACCACAGAAAAAATATAAAAAGTTTGGAGGGCTTTTTCGTAAAAAAATCTACCTAGATGTAATTTTTGGGGTATTTCACGAAAAAAATGATTGCGGGGAAAAAACAATTTGTGCAAGACGGCAACAAATTCTGGAAAACAAGGGCTTTCTCGCTCTAAAAGTGAATCTAAACGTAACTTTTTTAGGGAGTTTTAGGGGTCTTCTCGCTGAAAAATACAAAAACATAGACTACAAAAGTTCGAAGGGTATACACAGAAAAAGCCGTACCAAAATATGAAAGTTTTGATGCCCTTCCACAAAAGAAAGCTTTTCCAAAAATTCGAGGGGTCTTTTCGAAAAAAAAACAGCATTTTCGAAGGGGCTGTGCGGGGGAAATATATTTTTGGATTTTTTAGGGCCTCTTCGTTAAAAAAGACCTTTTTCGCGTAATTACAGAAATTTTTGAGGGCCTTTTCGCAAAAAAACGGCACCACGCGTCAGCCCGCGATCGGAAGCACCGTCGCCGTGAGCTGTGCCGCGCGATCACGCGCACGTGTCGCTCGGGAAAAACGAAGCGGCGATCTGCGCGCGCGAAGCGGTTTGAACGCGGTCGCGAGCGCGAGCTCCTACTGCACCGCGCCGTATTCTTTGTTTGAGTTTAAGCAGCGTAACATTTTACTTGAGCTTAAGCACTGGGTTAACCACGCGGGCGACACGACGCGACGGCGCGCGGCCACGTCGGCCCAAAATCGACGTGGCCGCACCGAGAAGCCGGCCAACCTGCATGCTTTAATATATTAGATATTTTCCCGATGTTAGCTAGTGTGTCTCACCACTGCCCAATTATTGTCGGCTTTGTTGTTGTCGTTTCCACCTCAAGAAAATTTCTACTGCAGAATAACATAAGGGCTTTCCACAGTGGCGAAACCAGGATTCTGTCAAAGCTCACGCCGAAAACTAAGCGGCAATAACTAACGCCAAATACTACCCACACCGAGGTACAACAAAAACACTACACAAATACACAATTAAAGATAAATTTGAATTCCATGTTTAACATTTCAATAAAATAGATAAAATATGTCAAAACAATATATCATAGTGGAGTGGTAGAAAAGTTAATACCTAATTAAGGAAGGTTTGGTGCATCCGAGACTATCATATTTTCATCAACAATAGAACAAGAACCTAAACCTGTAAAAGAGGAAATTGCACATGTAAATTAGACGCACAAAACTACGAAGGTAACAATTAATCACGAAATGTATAAGTTGTTCAAATGATCAAATCAATATATTAAGCTACCATCTGCAACCTGCAAGTGGCGGAGTTGGAGCTCTTTCTCGAGACTAAGCAGCAGCTGATGGCCACTCCGCCACTTGCAGTAAGCAACTATGGAACAAACATTCATCACACAACTAGAAAATCAATGTTAAACTACAATTTGATTCTTAGCAATCATGAATAACAGCATCAGCATCACAGCATAGCATGATCAAAATATTCAAGACAGGAATGTATAACACATTAACACTCAACCGTCTCAACCTGAATCCTTAAGATGATCCCTAACATTCTAACAATGACAGTGAGAACTGAGAACTAAAACATGTTGCTTTCAGCCTTTCACGGTTTCACCAATCACTCAATCAGTAATCAGCTAATCACCATTCAGATTTTAGATTCAGGCGAGCAGCACCAGACTATCAAACTACAAATCACTCAATGTCTTAATCTGCAGTCACCAAACTACCAGTACGAGAGCAGGCGAGCAGTAGAGCCAGAGCTTGCGGTTGCGGCCGACAGGCGTCACAGGCGGGCACCGAGGACCAGACCGACGGCAGAGCCACAGGGGTTAGGGCGGCGGCCGGAGGCGGTGCTGCATCATTGGGTCGGGGCGGACCGAGTGGTGGGCGGCCGTGCCGTCGTCGCCCGTCGATCAGTCGGCTGGATCTGCGAAGTGTGGACTGTGGGCGAGCCTCGAGCAGCAGCCGGGTAGGCGGAGGCGCGGAGCAATTGAGCGATGGCGGGCTGTGGTCCGAGCGATCATGGCGAAGGCGGCGGCGCGGCGGACGAGCTCGAATCTCCGGATTGGGCAAGAGGACCGAACAAAGCGAGGCGTCGCGGAGCAGCCGAGTGGCGGACGAGGCCAAGGTCGAGCGCGGTGATCGGCGGGGGCCGGGCGGCGGTCGGCGGGCGCGAGCTCGGATCGCCGGATCGGGCGGATCATGGTCGTGGCTCGCGGAGAGCGGCGACGTGTGGTGGTGCGTGAACTCGACCTAGCCTGTCAGGCCATTGTTATGCCCTAGGCACACGCAAGGCTGGGCCGGCTGGCACCTCGAGCCCAAATACGAATTAAACAGTATTGCTCACTGTTATTTGGGCTAGGCCTCGAGTCCAAACCCCACTGACCCGAGGCCCAGTTCCGCCCTTGGCCTTCTATATAGATAGATGTTTCCCATTGTCTATCCCAAATTAAAGGTGCTATAATACTCTACGAAGAAAAAAAAAACCTTCATGAAGATAGCTAAGCAGTCGGCATTCTTGAAATGTAGCAAGATAGATACCGTGTTTTTTGAGACATTATCTTGAGACGTCAATTTCCTGAAAATAAATGAAAGGGAAAGTTTATCTGAACATGCCACATTGTAAAGCCAGGAGAGAGCAAGAAGGCCCCCCAAGAGAAAGGAAAATAGAAGAGCCGAATGGATGATGCAAGGAAACAACATTGCCTAGTCAAATCCAAAGAAGCCACCCTACCCATCCCCTATAAATAGCACCTCTCCACTAACAACGCGATAACAACACAACTCTTGCGTACATAAGCCTCTAGAGTCCGGGCTTTTTTACACCTGCGCTCTAGCTAGTGGCTAGCTTCCTCACCCCTCTTGCTCTTTCTACACATCTTTCAAGCTTGAAGAAGTAGTTGTCATCCAGAGTCTGACAAGCCTTGAATGGACTTTGACATGCTGAATTCTTACCCGGAATCGCAGCTCGAGCTGATGAACACAATGCTACAGCTGGAGCAGCTCACTGCACTCCCCGAGCACGCCATGGTGGTGCCTTCGACTCCCCCTTCGCCATGCATGCAAGCTCCTCATCACTTCTCCTCGGTGCCTCACATGTCAGGCACCAACGGAACCGCCTATCACGACCAGTACTCCCAGCAACTGCCTGTTGCCACATACAACGGAAGCCACCGCTCGGAGTACACGACGCAGCCTCCTGCCGGCGGCAACGGCTGCGACGGTGCCCCCGTGGGGTCTGCGGCGATACGGGAGATGATCTTCCACATCGCGGCCCTGCAGCCGGTGAACATTGACCCGGATACGGTGCGGCCGCCGAAGCGCCGCAACGTGCGCATCTCCACCGACCCGCAGAGCGTCGCTGCGCGGATGCGGCGGGAGCGCATCAGCGAGCGCATCCGCATCCTCCAGCGGCTCGTCCCGGGCGGCACCAAGATGGACACCGCGTCCATGCTGGACGAGGCCATCCACTACGTCAAGTTCCTCAAGACGCAGGTGCAGTCGCTGGAACGCGCCGCCGGCGGCGGCGGCCACCGCCCATCACCCACCGGCGCCGCGGTGGCCTACCCCGGCCTGAACGGCCCGTGGTAGATCGTGCCGACCACCCTCCTGCTTACGGTCCGACATGCATGGGCCTGGCCATGTAACAATCATTAATCGCCGTTGGGCCTGGAGCATGCACGTACGACGACGGACGCGCGCGTCGGTAGCACTTGTACGACGATCTTATGTGTAAATTAAGATGTAGCTAGCTAGCTAGATGCCTTACTATTTTACTACTAGCTAGTAATAGTATCACTGCACATCACTGCGCATGCCTGTGATTGGACTCGCAGCGCATGCACGCATGTAGCTTGTACATTGTACGCACGCACCTGCCTTATCATGAATCTGGCATTTCCATTCACTGTAACATCAGAAATTATAGCTTTTCTAGCTTTATGGAATTGTTTTTTTAAAATTTAGCCCCCTTATAAAGCTAGAAAAGTGATCATTTCGCAGCATCAATCATTCAATGGCCCGCCATTACCATGTGGCGACACAACTATAATTAAGTGCATCTTACATGTCATGCAGCAAGGTTTCAAATTTCATTTTCGGATCACGTCTCTGAGACGGTCGAAATAAGAAATTTCGACAAGATTTCGGAATTTCGACCGAAATTTTGATAAAATTCAAAAGGCAATTTTGAAATCCGATAAATTTGGAACTAGGAAAACAGAAATTTCGACGAAATTGGCCAAAATTTTAGTCATTTGCAAACTCCTGTCAAATGGTCTCCCGAGGCTAGGAAAAATCATGTAAGTATTTGTCTACATTTCCTATTTGTTTGAATGTAAAATACTAAGTATTTGCACATAAAATTCCCAAGTTAGGGTTTAGACTTTAGGCCGAAATCCGAGCTATATATGGTTTAGAGTTTAGGCCGAAATCCAAGCTAGAGTTTAGTCCAAAACACAATTTAAGGTCGAAATCCAAGTTAGGGTTTAGAACTAGGTTTACATAATTTTTATATGCATTTTTTTGCAAACGTTTTTCATGTATTCCTCATAAGAGGCATTACAATTCTCTAAAAATATTGGTACGAAATCCGATCCAAAAAACATCAAAGCCGATCGAAAAAACATGCAAACCGGTCAAAAAAAAATGAAATCTCGATACCGAAATTACTGTGGCAAGTCATGGTAATGCCTTGATTAAGAAAACCACGCAGTAAAGTTCTGCAAGAGAGAAAAAAACACCTACGCCGTAAAGCAGATGGGCCTACCCCTGACTCCTGTGCGAACATATGCGTAATCGATGGTTGGACGATGGAGGGCACAGGGTAAAGAAGCGATCCAGCTTTCTGTGCACAGAACATGTTTGCGCAGCAGCGAGCAGAAGACTATTGGCGTTCCATTATTTGCACCGTCCTGTGTACGCCTCGAATGGAGGAGCCTGGCGACGCATCGGCGGGCGAGACCGCGCGCCCGATTGCCTCGTGCCCGTCACGTCCGCCGTCTGGCCCTACGTTGGCGCACAGGGGTGGCGCTGTGCGCGCACAGCCGCTCCCGAGCATCACTGCCGGCGATCGCGAGGGCGGAAGGGCGCCGTCCCGAAGTGGGGCGAGGGGGGTCTCGCTTTCCAACGGTAAACTAATTCCGGTATGCAACCGTTTTCCGCGCAAGCTTTTGGCATGTGCCCGTGTCCGGCTGCTATTAATGCCTCATCAGTTTGTGTCTGCCGAAATCCCACCCCCGTTCCGTCCCAGATTACACGGCATAGATCATCATGGTCTGTACACTCTGCAGGGGTGCCATCATGGTCTGTACACTCTGCAGGGGTGCCCTATCTGGAGTTTCATCTGGACAGTTCATTTCAGATCTGACGTCCGTGCGAAGCTCAAGTCTTCTCAAATGCGAGCAGCTAGCACGTCAACTGAAACTCTGTCTCGAGTGCTAAGATCACAAGTGAATGTCAGAGATCAGGTGAGATCCACCGTCAATAAACTTGCATGTTGTGCTATTTGTTCATGTAAGTAGACACGATGGGTTTCACCGCGGCGTACTGAATGAAGACGCGGCTAGCACTTAAAGAGAGAGAAAAAAAACAGTGCTGATGATAGCGTAGCAGCGAAAAGACAGTGGTACGAAATCAAGATGAACAGATCCAAAAATCTTTCTACACATGCTCCACCCGCAGCCATGTGCCGTCTACCGCGCGCCACCCCTTTCGAGTTTCGACAAATAGACCTTTGGAAACCGACGTGTTCCATCCCACAAACGCGCTCTATCTATCCGTCGATCGTCTATACTTCACCCAGCTGGCCGACCTCCTCGATTTTACAGAAACATTTTCAACTGTCCGTACGCCTCCTGTCGGCATGCAACAACAACGGCCGTAGGCCCGTAGCTCCGCAGATGCCTTCTTCAGGAGGAGGAAGACTGGCTGACCTGATAAGCTGGTAAAAAGAAAGAAAAGGAAGTAGAGAAATTCATGTGCCGTGAATCTGCGATGGATGATACAAGCTAGTACAGGATTTGTGCGACATTGCCATCAAGTGAGAAAGCGGGGGGCTCGCGCGCTGTCGCGCCCGGCGCGCCCACCACGGCGACCGGAGCGAGAGCGTCGAATCGGTCGCCCGGACACATGTCGCGCGGCGGGGGTGCCGGGCCCACGGCGCCAAGATTTCGCGTGGATTTCGGCAGATTCAGAGCGCCCCGGGTGCACCCCTCCTGGCGCCGGAGACCGGGGAGAGTCGCAACATCATCACGCGCGCAACAGCCGTCCTAAATCTCTCCCTCTCCAACCAACCTGAACCTGATCGAATGATCGATCTTATTCTCATGATCTCCCGGGCCTCCTCTTTCCATGGTGCTAGCTTCTCCTTCCCCTTGATTATTGCTTGTTCTTTTCTCTTCTTTATCTGACGTTCTTTTCCTCGATGGATTTAGTTCCAGTCCCCACAAAGGCTTGAGATCTTGTGTGGTACAGTCAGAAAGGAAAATTGTTGCGCAGGATGCATGAACCTTAACCATGCAAGGAAGGGGATGGAAAGGTACTGGGAATCCACTCATGTGCGTATGGGGCTCTCTCCATTGTACCATGCGCATATTTAATTGTAGCGCGAGGCAGAAAAACAAGTTATATATACACAACATAATGTTTTTTTTCTGTACAGGAGAAGTTTTATATTGAGATATGTAGTTACATAAACAGACTACTAAGTTGTGCAGCTGATATTGTGCGGGGAACCCAGGTAATTAGTATTTTTCCCACAAGATATATGTGTCCTGCTGAAAGAAAGGTGTGGCAAAGACCGGAGAGACCAGCTGGAAGTGCATGTTTTATCTCTAGTGACAAAGCTCCGTCAACCAAATCAGGACTCCACTCGCTAGACCATGCCGGTCTTAGCCCCGATCGCTAAGATGTGGACGCAATGCCAACACTTGCTTGCCGCGACGAGCCTTCAGCGAGAGCTCTGAATCGGGCGAGCAATCTTTCTTGTCCAGCATCAAACCTACCAGTCTCCAGACAAGAACAGCGGCCTGACAGGACCTGTTCGTCACAAAGGATACATGCATTTCGTGATCCAGCGATTCACGATCCGGAAGCCAGTGACTAGATAAAAGATCGATGTTTGCATGGAAATTAAAATCCCCGGATCGCACACGTGTACGTACAGCCAAATCCCCGGCAAGATGTACGTGTACGCGGAAGATAAACACATGGCACAGCCCAAACCGATCCCATCGACCGATCGATCGGCAACAGCAGCAACGTAACATCACGTCTGAACGTGCCCGCGCCATCTCCATGCACAGGGTCACCTGATCAGAGAGACACATGGAAGATCGGAACGGTCCAATGCTTCCTTTCTCGATCTCTTGATCACTTCACCATCTCCATATATATCATTCAGAATCTCACGTCTCTCTTGTCAGAAAAACGAGTCGACCACAGGGGGTTCTATCTGACCGGACACCCTGGTCGCCAGATGGGCTAAGCGTGCCGAAACGGCCACGCGCTGCATCACGATGTGGAGGCTTGCACAATCTCCGTGGGCCTAGACTGTGGTCTCGTTCCTATTGCGATCGAGATGGATGACCAGTAGGCGGTAATGGTAGGCTGATCGGAACGCTTGTGTTTGTGGGCGCAACACGGCGCGGCGCGGCCAGGCTACAGGACGGGCGGGGGCGTCGTGCCGAGGGCCACATGGGCGGGCCGGCCATGGCCTGGGCGGCTGCTTGCCTGGCCGGCCGGCTGGCCCCTCGGAGTGATCAGACATCGGAGGGCTCGTGACACAAGTCAGAGCGATTGGATGGAAGCCTCTGTGTCGTGCAGTGCTCGGGCTGTTAGTGTTATTAGATGGGATGTACATTTAATGGGAACGTGGTTGCTTGCTTGCTGCCGCAGACCATCGGCATACCAAACCGACCATTAGGACGAACAGAGCTTTGACTTTTGATCAAGTACTATGTCTTTTTCTTCAGGTGTACTTGGACGGTTTAACCGTTTGCATCGACTGTTTGTGCGAAAAGTAAACAGTGATGGATTCCGGGATGATATGCGGGGTGAACAGAAGTTCAATCCACGTGTATAGAAATGAAGTAGCTGACTAGCTGAGTGAGCCAGCATTAGGTGTGAACTAGAAAAGAGTAGAAGAAACCAAGGGTGAGCGTTGGTGTACAACTAATTAATGTTTGTACGTAGCCGTAGCCGTGCATTGCACGGGATATTTTCCCTATTTCATTGGGGAATTGAACTATTTTCTATGAAATCTTTACTGCTTAAAAATAAAATAGTCGTGATGATTCATCCGTCTCTCTTCTCCTCTCCCCTGACAAAAGAATTATGTACACAAATGAACCTTTCTTAAAAAAATCTCTAATAAAAATAGAAAAAACAATTTATCAACAAAGAAATACAATATCCCCAAAAAATTCTCTAATAAAACAAAAATAGAAGAAAAAAACATGAAAGCTTTAACAGACTTACGGCGAAGGCGAGCGCACGGAGGTACGACACAGTTGAGGGGTTGGGTTAGACAAACCGAACCCAACGATGTCTAATCAATCCTACAATAATATAATTATTTTATCGGTAGCAAAAAAAACATGATTATCTAAAATCCCTGCCTTCTAAAGATCTTCTCTGAGTCGTAGGATTCTTTATGCACAAGCACAATGCCCCAAATGTCTACTGAGTCAGGCTCAGTAAAATCAGCCCGGCCCGTAGGATTCAGCCCGTCTTAGAAACAAACCGATCAACACAAACTCAGCTCATGGCACAAAGAAAAGAGCAAGTTATAGTCCAAACCCAGGTACCTAGCATGGCCTACTCACAAACTTGCCTCCCGACCAGGCCGGAAGCCTTACAATAACGGCCTACACACGGCAAAAACATTGCGATTCCCGAGGTAAAACCGACTCCGCGAAACTCGGCTCGGCCCGGCTATTCCCCTTCCCTCCAATTCCATGGCCCATGCAAACCGCAACGCCAACCGCCGCCCCGAGATCCCAAACCAATCCCCGCCGTGCCGCGCCCGGAGACCGAATTGTCTCGTCGATCGCCGGATGCAGGGTTGCTGTCTCCGCTTCTCCCCTCGGCCTACGACGCCACCGATCAACTATCCCCTGCCGAGGCTGTCTCCGCCGACGCCACGAAGATGAGGGTCAGGGCTTGGGCTTGAAGGGATCTGGGACCGATAGGATGTCTGATCCAGCTAGTCGGAGGAGGAACAGCAGGCACCGGCACCGCCGGAGACCGGAAGGGATGTGGCCGTAGCAGAGCAGCAAAGGAGGCCGCCTCCGATTGCGTGGTAATGAGAGCGATAGCTATAAGGACTCGGAGACCTACGATTCCGAGGACAGAAAGATCAGGAAGAGATCAAGAATTCACAAGAGTTCTAAGAAAACTGGGAGGAGCTCCACGAGGTTGAAGGGGAAGGATGTCTCAAGGAGGAGAAAAGCGAGCGATCGGATTCCGATGGCTCGGATAAATCCGATCGCGCCGCCGCGGGCAATGATCGACGATGAGACGAAGGAGGTTATCGAGCACAAGGAGATGATCGAGGCACGGAATCTGCAGCCCGCGTTGGACGACGACTCGGCTCAGCTGGTCGGGCCGATTGCCGCTGCCCCGCGCCGAGGCGCAGGTCAAGTACGGCGGCGCCCTGCGTCCGGGGGAGGGCGACGCCATGGCGCAGTTCGTGCAACAGGGGAAGCGCATCCCGCGGCACGGCGAGGTGGACCTGTCCGCCGAGGAGATACAGAGGTTCGAGGAGGCCGGGTACGTGATGAGCGGGAGTAGTCATTCGAGGATCACCGCCGTGCGCCTCCGCAAGGAGAACCAGGTGTACAGCGCCGAGGAGGAGCGCGCGCTCGCCGCCTTCGACTACAAGCAGAAGGCGACGCGGAAGAGCAAGGTCAGGGACGACCTCAGGTGCCTCGTGGACAAGGCGCTCGGCAGACTCGACGAGACCGAGCGTGATCCGTTCGCTGACAAGTAACATGCCATTCCAACCTGCTGTTATCCTTCTGTGCCTCCTGTTACTATGAAAATTTGATTTGACTTTGCTTAGTGCATCAGCAAATTTTACATGAAGATATTGCCATATGTAATATGTTTGCTACCTAAGTTTGGAGTGAGTAGAACTCATCTGTAAATTCTGCATTACTAGTCATGTGTCCGTGCGTTGTAACGAAAACTTAATTTGCGATAAAAAATTTATTTGCAAAGAACACTAACTTTAGTTATGTTTTAATAGTAGGAAAAGTTTGTTCCTTCGAAAAGATTTGACTATCGGGTTAAATCCTCTTCTATCTCAACCGTTCATGTTAAATCCAACGAATCAAGTACTCTGAAGTAGAGAGATATCAATCCTTACCATTGAAGGACGAGAAAGTTATTACCTTCCTCTTAAAGAAAATCTTCTTGCTTCTTGCACGCAACTTTTCTCTTATCTTCTCTTCCTGTGTGTGTCTCTACTATCGACCGGCCTGTCCTCCTAGAGATGAGAGTGTATGCCCTCTAATAGGGAGTAGATGAAAGCAGAAGGCAGTGTACGCAGGCGGATAGAAGCCAGGTCTCCCCGACATCTTCGTGATTGGCACGTGATTTGATTGCGTGATTCTTTCCTTTTAATCTATGCATTTCCAGATATGATGAGATAGAATTCCTTTATTATGGGATATGGTTAGTATATCCTTCTCTATCCATGCAGGACATGATGATAAAATCCTTCCATTTATAAGATATATAAATAACATCCTTCCATAGTAAGAACATGTAAATAGAGATATGCTAAAATAATATTTCTATTAAAAAAGATATGATAAAATCCTTCTATCTAAGATATGATTAAATCAAGTACTCTGAAGGAGAACGGATGATCGCCACCAACTCTTAATTAGAATTAGTATAGAGATATCAATCCTTACCATTGAAGGACGAGAAAGTTGTTGCCTTCCTCTTGCAGGAAATCTTCTTGCTTCTTGCACGCAGCCTTTCTCTTCTCTTCTTTTCTGCGTGTGTCTCCACTACCGACCGGCCTGTCATCCTGAAGATGAGAATGGGTGCTCTCTAATAGGGAGTAGATGAAATCAGAAGGTAGCGTACGTAGGCGGATAGAAGTCAGGTCTCCCGATATCTTCGTGATTGGCACGTGATTTGGTTGCGTGATTCTTTCTTTTAATCTATGCATTTCCAGATATGATGAGATAGAATTCCCGTATTATGGGATATGACAAGTATATCCTTCTATCCATGCAGGACATGATGAGAAAATCCTTCCATTTATAAGATATATGAATAACATCCTTCCATAGTAAGAACATGTTAATAGAGATATGCTAAAATAATATTTCTATTAGAAAAAGATATGATAAAATCCTTCCATCTAAGATATGATTAAATCCTCTTCTATCTCAACCGTTAATGTCAGATTCAACAAATCAGATACTCTAAAGGAGAACGGACCACTACTACTAACTCCTAATTAGAAGTAGTAGAGATATCAAGTATCAACCTTGCTTGGCTTATGAGGCTTACAGGTTACTTCCAGTGTATGAACTTATAAGTAAATTCTGCATTATATCAAGTATCAACCTTGCTTGGCTTATGATGCTTACAGGTTACTACCAGTGTTTGAACTTATATGTAAATTCTGCATTATATCAACCTTGCTTGGCTCATGATGCTTATTGGTTATTGCATATTACAACTTGTAGTCTGTGCGAACAACGTGGCATGAGCTAGAGGATTAGGGGCTCGTATATGTAGCTCGTAATTTCACTTCCTGTAAACGAACATCACCTATTAGAGATATATATAGCCATATGTGGACATGTGGTTGTTCATGTTTCGAGGCACAGAGTAGTGGAGCATGATACCATTATTAGTGTGTCTGTTGTCATATATACCTCGGTTTCTTTTTTTTTTTAGATCAAAGGCAATGGCCCGACTTTTATTGAAAAGCCAGGAAGAGTACAAGGTTTTAAGGAGATACAACTGGGGGAAACCCAGCTTACCAAGCAAAGCAAAAAACAAAACTGGCAAGAACAAACTACTCGCAAGACAACTAGAATGCCTCACAAACTAGCACCAGCCTAGAACATGATGATGATGATGATCCTCGCAGCTTCCCGATTTGGCTCCTGACGTCTTCAGTGAATTTGTTCACCAGCTCTTGCTCCTCCTTCAGAAGTATCTTCCACTGCCGTAAAACATGAATAAATAACTTCCTGTGCCAACTATGAATAAATTTATATACCTCGGTTTCTTAGATGCTTGTATATTTGTATTATTTATATTAGTCTAGATATTATTCTAATGTACTTAACTTCCTATGCCAACTATGTTATACAGCACTCACAATGTATGATTAGGCTGATGACATTATCCAACAAGATTTTACCTCATATCATTCAACTATTTATCCATTACTATCGTCATGTTCACGTCGGCTGTCCTGCACTTCTTTTGTGCTATAAGGAGGGGCGGAGCTGGGCCTCGGGTCACTGGGGCCCGGGCCCGAGGCCTGGTCCACGTAACAGTGCAAAAAAATCGGGCACTGTTCATTTGGGCCCGAGGCGCCACCAACCCAGCCTAGCTCTGCGTCGCGCCTAGGGCACGCACGCCCGCACCCCACGCTCGCACTCGCGACTCGCTCACGCCGCTGGGCCACCGCCGCCGCCCCGCCCCGCCGCTCGCCGCCGCGCAACACCGACCCGCTGGCGCTGCTGCTCCTCCTCCGCCGAGCTCGGCTAGTTAGTTGCTCCCGCCGCCCGCTCCCGACTTCGATCTCGCGCCCCATCGCCCGCTTCGCCCGTCGGTCGGGTTGTCGCGCACGACACCGACCCGCTTGCTGCTCCTCCTCCGCCGTCCGCCGGTGCTTGGCTAATCTCGCTGCTCCCGCCGCCCGCTCCCGCCGGCCGCCGCCACTCCGACCCGGCCTCGCTTCGCGCTGCTTTCTCGTCCCGTCTACTCCGCGCGCCTCCGCTCTTTGGCTGCTGCTGCTCGTCGCTTCGCTCGGCGCTGCGTTCCACAGATCCGACCGCACCCGCTAGCCGAGATCGCCGCCCGCCTCCCGGCACCGCCACCGGCCCACTCCGCCGGCTGCCCAAGATCGCCAGCCGCCAGCCCCCACGCCCGCCCCTCCCGCCAGCCCGAAGCGGGCTCGCTCTTGTCTGGTGAGACAGTGAGTGATGCATCGTCGATCTGATGATACTGATGTTTGTGAATTGTGATGCACTGATGCAATGCTGTGGATTGTGATGCACTGATCATGCTGATGCTGTGAATTGTGATGCTTACTTAGTTACTTGCTAATATTTGCATACAGGAGTGTATAACCATAATCATTCATGTGACGTTGCTAATTGCTAAATACATGATGAAGAGGTCGAAGCCATTATCATCTTATTTTCCATCACAGTCCAACCAATCCCCTTCTGAAACAGTAGGAACTAGAGCTAGTAATACCCAACAAAATAATCCTCGTGTTGTGCTTAATTTGGAAGATATTATTGCCGATCCTGGGCTTCGAAAACTAATTGATGAATTCGATGTGGACATTAGGGATGCAGCTAGAAGGGAGTATTTGCTACGGGGACCATGCCAACCAAAAGGTCATACATTTCCACAGAAATTTATAGGAAATCATAAAAGAAGCTTTCAGGAAGAGTGGTTCAAAAGGCATGATTGGTTGGAATATAGTGTTGCTAAAGATGCTGCATTTTGCTTTTATTGTTTTCTATTTAAGCAATGGAAACATGAAAACTTTGGTACTGATGGATATACAAAGCGGGGTTTAGTTATTGGAAGGATGCAATTCAATCCTTTGATGAACATGTTGGTAAAATCGATAGTGCTCATAATAGAGCTAGAAAATATTGTGAAGATTTTAAAAATCAGAGGCAAAGTGTCACACATGTGTGGGCTGATATAAGCAAGAAGAAGGAGGAAGAATATTTGGGTCGTATTACTATTATTTTAGGTGTTGTAAGGTTTCTTCTATTGCAAGCTCTTGCTTTTCGTGGGCATGACGAGTCTTCTACATCAAACAATAGAGGAAAATTTTTAGAGATGCTGCAATGGTATAAAGAAAAGGATAAAAATGCTACAAAATTGTTAGATAGTTCTCCTGGGAACCATTTAATGACTTCGCCTGAAATACAAAAGCAGTTGTGCAAAGCTTGTGCAGAAGAGACCAGTAAAGCCATTGTGGATGATATTGGGGATAGACAATTTTGCCGTCCTTGTTGATGAGTCTCGAGATGCATCTATCAAGGAACAAATGGCTGTGATTTTGAGGTTAGTATGTGCTATTTAGAATTTTTTATAGATTTTTAACTATGCTTCTTGCCATCATAAAAAACTACACTTCTTTCTTCATATAGATATGTCAACAAACAAGGGCAGGTGATTGAGAGATTTCTTGGGATTCAGCATGTTAATAACACGACATCAGCTTCGTTGAAGGTAGCTTTGGATGCTATGTTTATTCGTTATGGTTTATCTATCCATAGATTGCGAGGGCAAGGATATGATGGCGCATCAAACATGAGAGGGGAATTCCACGGGCTACAAAGACGGGTATTGGATGAAAATCCATATGCATTTTACATACATTGCTTTGCTCATCAGCTGCAATTAGTGGTTGTCTCCGTTGCCAAGTGTTGTTCTTCTGTCTTGGATTTCTTCAACTACACATCTTTGATTGTCAACATTGTTAATGCTTCTTGCAAGAGACATGATCAATTGGCCCAACAACACCATGATAATCTTGTGACTAGATTAGAGAGCGGTGAAATTTTTACAGGAAGAGGAAAAAACCAAGAAACTAATCTTGCAAGACCTGGGGATACTCGGTGGGGTTCACATCACAAAACCTTGTGTCGTCTTCTCCTGATGTGGGATGCAGTTCTTGAGGTATTAGAGAACGTATGTGATGATGCAACAAATACAACACAAAAAACCACAGCTTCAGGTCTATTGCGACAAATGGAAAGCTTTGGATTTGTGCTTATATTGCATCTTATGATCAGAATATTGGGTAAAACTAATGATCTGTCACATTGCTTGCAAAAGAAAGATCAGAACATTGTTCGTGCTATAGGATTGGTTGGGGCCACATTGCAAAAAATTAATGACATAAGGCAACATGGTTGGGATGAGCTCTTTTATGAGGTAAAGACATTTTGTCTGCAACATAATATCATTGTGCCAAATATGTCGGATACAATAACAGCTAGGGGCCGCTCGAGGGGTCGTGGCAGCCAATTGGTAACTTACTACCATCATTTCAATAATGAAATATTTAATGTGGTACCTGATCAAATTATTGTCGAGTTAAACAATCGCTTTGCTGAAAGATCTACTCAGTTATTGAGATGTATTGCTTGTCTTGATCCAAAGAATTCTTTTGCCAACTTTGATGAAGACAAGCTAATTGAACTAGCTAAGATGTATGACGCCGACTTCTCCCAATATGATTGTATAGTACTTAAGGACCAACTTGAGACATTCATTGCTGATGTGAGAGCTGATCCAGAATTTTTAAGTTGTAATGACCTCGGTAATCTTGCTGTGAAGATGGTTCAGACCGATAGACACACAGTTTTTCCATTGGTATATCGCCTCATTGAATTGGCCTTGATTTTGCCCGTTGCAACCGCAACAGTAGAGAGAGCTTTTTCAGCTATGAACATTGTCAAAACTGAGTTGCGCAATAAGATGAATGATGAATGGATGAATGATAGTATGGTATGCTACATTAAGCGAGACGTATTTGCAAGCATTGAAGATAATAAGATTTTACAACGTTTTCAAAATATGAGGTCTCGTAAGCAACAACTACCTCGTAGTCTTCGTGCTAGTGGTATGTTACATTCTTCTAATGTAATTTGCCTTAATAGTTACCTTCGTAGTTTTGTGTGCCTAATTTACATGTGCAATTTCCTTTTTTACAGGTTCAGGTTCTTGTTCTATTGTTGATGAAAATATGATAGTTTCGGATGCACCAAACCTTCTTTAATTAGGTATTAACTTTTCTACCACTCTGCTACGCTATATTGTTTTGACATATTTTATCTATTTTGTTGAAATGTTAAGAATGGAATTCAAATTTATCTTTAATTGTGTATTTGTGTAGTATTTTTGTTGTACCATGGTGTGAGTAGTATTTGGCGTTAGTTATTGTTGCTTAGTTTTCCGCCCGAGGCTTGAAAGAATCCTGGCTCCGCCACTATAAACATCAGTTATCGCTTATCTTCTTATCTGAAAATGGGCCTTTTGCTTCTCCTTGACCAAGATGATCTCTTCAAGGACAGAAAAAATTCTACTTTAATAAAAAATACTAGTCTTCTGTGGCAAGCATGGATCACGAAGAAAGTGGGTGGTATGTCCTTGCAAAGGTACTTAGCCGCCCACTAATTGAGTGAATTTTGATTTGATGCTTCGCCTTGAAGCCCAGTAGCATGCAACATTCAGATCTGCACGTGATGTTTCAAGACCTGCAGGTTGCAGCATTACTGAACATTTCGTTCTTTACCTTAACTCAATTCTGTCTGTGACTGGTAAGTTCATATCAGTCAAAAGCTAGCACATATGATTGAAGCCATGCATGGACCACTACTGCGGATCGGGCATGCACAAGCGGTTCGAAACAGCTTTCAAAAGAGGTTTTAGAACCGCTTGTAAGCAACCGCGAGTGATACCCCGTCGGGTATCACAATGTTCGACATTTCTACAAACGGTTGGTGTTACCAACCGCTCTCCACAAGCGGTTGGTGTTACCAACCGCTTGTGGAGAAGCTCTCTCCACAAGCGGTTGGAGTTACCAACCGCTTGTGAAGAGTCTGATAGCATAGTGTTTTGATTATATTCAATATAGAATATGTTTTCAGAAGGGTTTTTGATATAGATTTTGACAATTAAAATAAATAGAACTTCATGAGTTTTTTTGACACACTTAAATATATATATATATTAGTCATGAGTATTCATTCAGATAATTACAGACTAAAAAATAAACAAGTTGATGAACACATGAAATAATAAGCCACTTTTACAAGTTTCAAAGAACAAAAGGGCAAATCTTGAGCTCATTTCTTACGTGCGTAGCTCTTTGTGCCCTTGGTCGACGTTGATGTCAGTTCACCTGTCCTTATTTCAGGACAATCTCTCCAACCATTTGCATGGAACTCGCCTTTGGTGGATACAATCTCGTCGATAATAAAGCCGATGAGTTGTTCTTGGATTGCTGCAACCCGGTGCGGCGGGATCACGCCTTGCACATCGACGTTGGGCTGACAAAGCGGGAGGTAAATAAATCTCTGGACATGTAATTATTAAAGTGTAAGTACTAAGAAATTGACATGTGCACACTACCTTGGCGTTGGTTGTCGGCACATCACCGTGGGTAATACTTTGCATATAGTGGCACACATAATAGCCACATAAGTTGTTTCCACCCGTCTGTTGTAGAACTTGCGATGAAATTTGAAAAGAACACGATTATTGGGATGAAAAACTGTTACGGCATATTAATATTCTTTAATACGTACTCGAGTGCTTAATTGTACATCAAATTCATTCTCAAAATCTCCTTGTTGCTTCTTTCGAAACCGTGCGAATGCCCTGTGTGATGCGTTAGTATGAATGGTAATTATCAGAGTTGGAATTAGCAAGGTATTTCAATATATATAATAAGGAAAACTATCATATATATATGTGCTATATACCTGTTTAGGATGTCAATGATAAATTGATATTTTTTCACCGGAGTCCTTTTTGAGTCCTGAACAATGATCCGCTGCTATCAAGCTTGATGACAAGAAGGATCCAAAGAAACCTATTCATGTATTGCAACATATATGTAACTAGCTAGTAGTATTATAAATGCCTTGGAAAATATAAGAACGAGAGGTTGTATATATACGCACTCGAAGTTGAAGGGCGTAATATGTACGGTTTGTAGTGCTGTCCCAAGAATGCATCGAGAATGTAATCTTCAACATCCTTTCGGTTGTATCCAAAGACGAACTCGTTAACAATCTCTGAGTCGATGAAGCCCACGTTGAAGATATTCTCTTTTCTACATCGTTGTATCTCCATTCTGCATAGAAAGGTATAAGTTTAAGAGTTGCAATTTTATTGTACGAGGAAGCACACGGTAAAGGTATGAGCTTAACACTTACAGGCACCAGCAGCTCAAGAGAGACACGTTGATGGCGTCGGCATGGTAAATATTGTATAAGTCGTCAAATTCGAGCCATATGTTGTTGTCCCCACGATAAAAATCATCTTCTTTGAAACGGAGGGGGAACATCGTTCTTCCTTGAGCGGACTCTGTCATGTACCATTCGTGAAATTACCGCATCTTGGTTGGCAGATCCATTATCTCATTTGGGTCAATCAGCTCCCGGCCCAACTGAAATTGCCATCTGACCTTTGTTGCCATTGGGATATCATCTGTTAATCAAAGAGTCGCACTGTGGAACCGAGTCCGCCTCCTTCAAAAACATCTCGAGGTTCTCCTGATCTTGGTCTCTCTTCTTCTTCTTTGCCGCCGCCGCCTGACCACGTTTATTCTTCTGTGTAGCCTTAATTATTGTCCGTTCATAGTTGGATGGCACAGGTAGTGGTGTAAGGTCGAGGATGCCGACTAGAGGGGGGTGAATAGGCGGCTTTTAAATAATTAAAACTTTCTCTTTCTACTAATTTCTATAAAGCAATTCACCCCTTAATTACCCCTATGCCAAAACCTTATCAATAAAAATGCGGAAGCGATAAACTAAGGTTTTGACAATTAAAGCCTAAATCAACTAGGCTCACTATGTGCACTAACTAATTATGTCTCTAACAAAAAGCAATTCTAAAGACAAGCAAACAATCAATTTAATTCTATGAAGTAAATTGCTTGAATATAAATAAAGAGAACAAAGCAAGCACAAGAGACACAATACTTTTTACCGTGGTGATCGGAGACTTGCGGTCTCCCTAGTCCACGTTGAGGTTAGCCCAAACACATTGGACCGGCTCCACGAATTGAGCACCCACCTCTAATCCACTAGATGTGGTTTTTCACGCTTTCGCGTAGGCTCAACCCGAACCTTCACAAACTTCGCCGGGGCTTCTCACAACCTTGAGAGCTCCCGCAAGACGACGCCCACGCCATCTAGGAGTCGGCAACCTCCAAGAGTAACAAGTCGAATCCTCTCGCTTGAACTTCACCAAGCACAACACATGTGCTTCGGTGATCACCAAGTGCAACACATGCACAAGGATCCTCCTCAAGTGCAACACATGCACAAGAGACTCTCAATCCTCTCCTAATTGCAACACATGCAATTAGAGGCTCAACCTAGCTCAAGAAGCAAATGGGAGAAGGCAACACATGCACACAACTCCTATAAACACCCAAATGCTCTAGCACACAGCTAACCTACTGCCCTTGCCCCCCAAGGCCTCCTTTTATAGCCTCCAAGCCAAAACTAGCCGTTGGGGGAAATTCGACAAAACTGAGAATTCCGGTGCTACCGCTTAACTGGGACCAGTAGCACCGGCCTCGCCAACGGCTACAAAACTAGCCGTTGGTGATTTCCAGAGAACCGCCAATCGGGAGCGGTGCTACCGACCGCCCAGGCGGTAGCACCGGCCTCAACCCCGGTTGCACCGGCTTCAGGCCGAACTCAAAAGCACCTCCTCTGGATTTTTCACACCGGCCAGAGGAGCGGTTGCGCCGGACATCCGGTGCTACCGGCCTACCATGGGCGGTAGCACCGGACCGCCAGACCGCCCAAAAACATCCCCTCTCTGGATTTTCCACACCGGACAGAGAGACGGTAGCACCGGACCTTCGGTGCTACCGTGCTTCTCGGTAGCACCGACCCAGTGCTACTGGCCTACTGGCGATGACGACCGGCCTCAGGGAGAAAACACCGTTTTTCACAAAAACTCTTCTCCAAACCATTCAAGATATTCTTTGAGCTATGTGAGGATCAACACATGATCACAACACTATGCAAAACACATTTGCACATGTTAATCACATACTCCAAAGAATCTCATATAAGCACAACTTATTTGCAAAACACATTTGCCAATAAACCAAGAACTTATGAGATCAATCCTCTTAGCCATGTGATGATCAACACATGATCAAGTCAATTTGCAAAACACATTTGCAAACCCTATTCATATGCTTTAGGATAGGAACCCATAATCTAAAGTTCATTTGCAAAACACATTTGCAAATAACAAATCCAACTAACGAAAACACATTTCAGAAACAACTCAAGATCTATTTGCAAAACGTATTAAGCAAATCAAACCCGAGTCTATGAGATTAATCCCCCTAGCCATGTGAAGGTCAACACAAGACCCAGTCAACTTGCAAACACCCGTTGCAAGCCCTACTCACATGCTCTCGGGATTCCGGACCCATAGACCTCGGTTTATTCGCACAACGAACTTGCAAATACACATTAAACCAATTTAATGCTTGAGCATTGTTCTTTGCAACACCTGCAAAAACCTAGCTCCAAGCAATACCAAAACATGAGCTCTCTATTTGCAACGCATGCAAATCTCTAGCACCATGCAAGCAACCACAACAAATGCAAGTGCATGAGTTCTCTATTTGCAACACATGCAAATCTCTAACTCCATGCAAGCAACCACAACAAATACAAGTGCATGAGTTCTCTATTTGCAACACATGCAAATCTCTAACTCCATGCAAGCAACCACAACAAATACAAGTGCATGAGTTCTTTATTTGCAACACATGCAAATCTCTAACTCCATGCAAGCAACCACAACAAATACAAGTGCATGAGTTCTCTATTTGCAACACATGCAAATCTCTAACTCCATGCAAGCAACCACAACAAATGCAAGTGCATGAGTTCTCTATTTGCAACACATGCAGATCTCTAACTCCATGCAAGCAACCACAACAAATACAAGTGCATGAGTTCTCTATTTGCAACACATGCAAATCTTTAACTCCATGCAAGCACTTTAAACCAAATTGCTTGAGCTCTCTCCTTTTGCGACACATGCAAAACTTAGCTCCAAGCAATAACCAAATCAAATAAGATTCAAATAAGATGCAAGTATGAGCACCCTTATTTGCAACACATGCAAATACTTAGCTCATACAAAATCCAATGCACAAGCTTTACCAATTTGCAACACATGCCAAATGGTTAGCTTCATGCAAACATCAAACAAGAGAGTGAGCTAGAGTGAACCGGATCGAGTTCATCAACACATGATGAAGCTCAAGCTAAAAAGACTCAACCCCTCTTAATAGTACGGCACCTAACAAGCAACCCGGTCTCACAACCAAACACGGAGACCGGTAAAAGACTAGGAACACATCCTTAGCCCTAGCTAGTTATACCTTTGCCACACTTGATCCACTTGGAGCTTTTATGATTTCTAATCATCTTCTCTCCAGGATCACCTCTTCTTCTTCTTCTTGGTCATCAACGCATGATGAACCTTCTCTAGCCCTTCTCTTCACTTCGGGATCACCTCTTGAAGCTCATCAACTCATGATGACTTCTTCTTCCCGATTCTTCATCATCTTGGACTTAACCTACTTCACAACTCATGGAAGATGTTAGTCCAACAAACACGGTTGTCTCAATCATCACCGCACTCCATTAACACATAATGGATGCCTCCAAGATCGATTGAGCACAACCTAATCAATTTGAATGATTAATTGTGTCTTGAGTACTTTGATGCAACTAATGCTTCATTATACTCAAGAACTTTTCGCTTGTCTTTAATCAACAAGGAAACACCATCAACACATGATGAAATGTTCTTTGATTGATTGAGAGACAATCGAACTCAATTTAAACTTATTTAAATTGACATGAGTATATAACTACACAAGTCATATATACTCAAAAGATTGTTTCAAGGTCTTGATCCTTTATATTGTATGACAAGAGGACATGGATCAATACAATTGAAACATCAAGTTAAATTATAAACTCCCCCTAGATGTGTGCATTCATGTATTTATGAATTAGGAACATAATGCACATAATTGAACTAAAGCAACGGAAGAGTTCATACTTTAACTTGAATTCTAGGTATGCATATATATAATAGAATGAATACGAGTGCATACCTTAGGTTTTCCATTTTCCATCCAAGTATGAGACTAATAAGAATAAGACTTAATAAAACATGTTAGTCTCATAATGATTTGATTTGTCATTAAACAATGATTAAACATTAATATTAAACCAATCACCAAAACCAATAGAGCTTGAACTTACAATCTCCCCCTTTTTGGTGATTGATGACAAATCCTACATTAATTGCTCATTTGGATGAAAAACAATTTATGAAGGGGTTTTGAAACTTAAAGATCGAGAATTACAAATAAAATTTCCAAAAGCATATCCCCTTTAAGGCATAAAAACCTATAAGCTCTTTATCAATTATAAAAACCATTTATAAAAGAAAACTAAGCTCTAATACCAATATAAGCTTTAATACCACATAACTTAGCTTTAATACCACTTAACTTATATTGCTTAACCAAACCATGCACTCATATCACTTATAAAGTGTTAACCAATGAGAATCGAGTGCACACATCAATTTCTCCCCCTTAATAGGCATTAAACTCAAAGATCCAAATGAGGGAAACTCAAAGATCCAAATGAGGGAATTAAGCTCATAATAATTCTCCCCCTTTTGGCATTAAACACCAAAAATGGAAAACCAAACCAAAAAGAGGTTGTACCACTTGAAAATATTGAGGGCTAAGCATTACTTCGGAGAACATATGTCAAATTAAAAAGAGTATAGAGCTTGGTAAGAGAAGCAATCGAATATAGTTATTTGAAAAGAAATAATTCTCCCCCTTTTTGGTCATAAAATGATTTGAAATGAAATCATGCGACCATTGCAAGGAATTTTGGTTTTAAAGAATTAAGGCCAATGTTTTTGTAAACTTTTGAAATATGACCTAAAAGAGTAAACCATTTTTAGAAGGAGGCCATATTTAGAGTTAAATCTCAAAAGGATTATTTGAAACACATTCAAATAAAACTCCTCATTTTATTAGGCTATTCAATGAATTCAACATGACTCACTTGAAGAGTCCATAATTTGCCTAATATGACTTAAACAAGGAATTTATCTAAAAGAACGCCTGATACCAATTTTCTAATAAGATTTTCAATGAATTTACTTAAAAAAATCTTTTTGAAGAAGCATCACTTGTAGTACTACTTTAAGGAGAATAAGAAACTTGTACCACTTGTAATGCTTACTTTTCACATTATACCACATATAAATATTTTTCAAGTGATACTATATGAAAAATATACCACTTGAAAGATCATTAATTCATGAGGTACCACTTGAGAAAGAAAGATATCAATGAGAAAAATCTCAAGAGACATTGCTTGAAGAAACACTTGTAAGATAAGCAATGTCAAATGAACCATTTTAAAATAAAGCATTTTCATTTAAACTCAGCTTAATATGAATTTATCCCCGTTAGATAATTCAATCATACAAAGGATCTCACACAGAGAGTCCTTGAGAAGTTGAACTTACAATTAAGCTTCAAATAGGAAATTAATCCATATGAGTCTGAGATATCATTAAAATTCATAAAAATGCATGAGGGGTATAGGTGGATACCATTTGTAAGAATTTATAAAACAAAGAAAAGTTGGTACCACTTGATAGAAATCAATACCCTTAATTTTCTCAAAGGTTTGGAAAAATTTGAAGGTATCACAACAATAACATTAGAGATACCATTTAGAGATAAATGCACAAAACTTGATTAAAATAAGCTCCCATAAGGTTCAAGAGTTGAAGCATGGAGCTATTAGCATTTAGACATTTACAAGTTTTGGTTTTGAAATGATATTTCAAAAGACCCCAAAAGGATACTACTTAAAATATATCAAGGAAAACTTAATGTATACCATTTGAAACTAAGCCAAATAATTTTCAAATGATTTGAAATTTAGTAAAAAGATACTTTGGGATCATAAGAAGCTTTTCCAAAAAGAATTTTTGAAGAAGGAAACTTCATTCAAAAGATATCCTAGAATTAATTTCAAAAGTCCAAAATCGAGCAGATCTGCGGGGCGGTACTACCGCCATTCAAAGTGCGGTACTACGGCCACCGTGCTACCGCCATTCAGGTGCGGTAGTACCGGATCCGTGTTACTACGGTTGAGAGCGGTGCAACCGGCTCGACAGATCGAAAACTAAATTTTCGCAAATTTTGCAAAAATAATTCAAATGAAGTCCAAATGATTTTAAAATTTCCAGAAATAAACTTTGGACTATTTATAATGTTTTAAAAAGAATTTTCGAAAAAGAATTTTATTTTAAAAGATATGGCAAATTGTGCTTTGAGGCATGAAAATGAGATTAACAAACATAAAGGGCCTCAAGGTGCAATTTTAATTTCGATTTCATAAAATTGAATCCTCATGGCTTGTAGGATTTGAAATACTTTTAGAAACCATGATACCATTTGAAAAGATAATGAAATCCATTTTGAAAGCCAAGATTGAGCAATATGCTTAAATAGGCTATTTTGGGTGAAAACAAGAATTTTGATCAATTTTGATTTCAACATAAGCTTTTCATTTTGAAAGCTTGTAAAACATTTGAAATACATATTAAAGTACTTTTACAAAGCTTTTTACAATTTTAGGCCTTTTAAACATAAGATTTGACTTTTGACCAAAATAGTCCTTTTGAAATAGTCATTTGTAAACAAAGCCAAATGTTTCAACACAAGATTCAAATGAAGAATAAGATGAGATATAGAGATTTGAATTTTGTGTATGAGTCTTAAATATCATTTTGAACTAAGATACTACACAAGATCTAGTCCAAATGAAGAAACTCACAAAGTGCAACAATATGACCATTATGGGTCAAGTATAGTTTTGGGTGAGTTTCAAAATCAAATAACTTTTGATTGGTTGGTCTTTTGAAAATATTTTGAACACGAAAGCTGTTAAGAATGACCAACACTAGGTTTTTCGTTTTGGAATTATTTTCAAAATCATTTTACATTTAATTCTATGAAAGTTATAAGTTTAAATCCAAAACAAGATACTAGTAACTTGATTTTGGGCATGAAACTCATTTTCTTTGTAAAATAGATTTTGTGAAGCCAAAACTATTGGAAGACCTTTTGAAAGCATTTGTATACATTTTGAACTAGTTTTCAAAAGATTACTAATAGTATACAAAATTTTGACTTTTGACTAAATGGCTTCATTTTGAAAATATATATTGGCACTTATATAAATATGGACACACATAGGGATGTAATTTACATGGTTATGATTTAGCACTCCCTCTTAATGTGCCACTACCCCAAGCTTGCTCAAGATAACAATCAATACAATTAACAAGCATGAGCAAGAATCATAAGCAAGTAATTTAAATTGATTTTCATTAAAAACGTAGCTTAACCTACACAAGGCTAAAAGCTATAAGAATCAATTTAAATACTTGTTACCCGAGATGGCATTGGTTCATGATTGATGTGAATGTCTTCAAGCTTGGCTTCTTTTTGCACATGATGGAATCATTCTTGATCAAGCCAAAGCTTCCAATGCATCTCTAAGCACCTACAATTCTTTTAGGCGCTTTTGGTACCCAATTTTGTTGGGTCCAAGAATGTTAGTCACAAGTGATTTAGGAACCCAAATGGCCCTAACATTAATAGTCTTAGGTGAACTAACATGACTAGCAATGGGTTTGAGGTTATTATTCCTCCTAAGCAAATTATTTGCATTGTAATGAGACGGCTTAGGAGGTCTAGTAAAATTCACAAACCCATTTCTAGTTTGATCCTTTCTAAGCATATGATGATCATTATAATGAGAAAGCTTAGAGGATCTAACAAATCTAGCAAATGTTTTGCTATAGTTATTTTTCCTAAGCACATGATCAACATGATTTTTCTTGGTCTTAGGAAATCTAGCATTTTGAGCAAACACATTTCTAGATTCATTTCTCCTAAGCAATTGAATATCATAATTTTGCAAGTACTTGGGAGAATCGACAAACTTGGCAAACACATTACCATTTTTGTCCTTCCTAAGCAAATAATGATCATTTACAATAATGGGCTTAGGAGTAGTACCTTTGGGACAATCCTTACCGAAGTGTCCCCTTTCCCGACAATTGAAGCATGTCACGCTATTTGGCCCTCTCTTGACCGATTTGACTTGCTTCTTGCCAGTGTGCCTCTCCAATGGTGGTGTGGACTTGACTTCCACTTGATGAGGGCGCACGGAGGCGTAGTGGCCCTTCATTTTCTTCTCCCTCTTGGAGATGTAGCCGATCCCTCTCTTGTCAACCAACTTTCGTTGATTGCTTAGAATGTTGTCGAGGGTGACCTTTCCTTTGTAGCACTTCTCTAAGTCACTTCTCAATTGAGTGACTTGTTCCTTGAGCTCTTTATTTTCCTCTACAAGATTAGTCTCACAAGACATAGAGGAAGTAGAAGCAATATTTGTATTTGAGCAACAAGGTATATCAATTGAATTATTGCAAGAGGTGGACATGTCAATTTTTGATGAAATAATAGGATTGACATTTAAGCAAGGCATTTCATCAATTAAATCACATGTAATTCCTATGTCCACCCTAGGCTTAGTAAGTTCTTTGAGAAGGAGAGATTCATGATTCTCTTTAAGCACATTATAATCATTTTGAAGAGAGTCATGTTCAAGCTTTAAAATTTTATATTTTGTTTTCTCCTTACCAAGATAATTATTGAGCTCCTCTAACATATTCATAAGTTCATCATAGGAGGGCTCATCATCCTCATCACTATCACTTACCTCAATTTTACCTTTAGCCATGAAGCAACGAGTTAATGATGAAAGAATTTGTTGCTCGTCATCACTTGAGGCGGAGGTTGAGGTTTCTTCATCACTTGAGGTAGAAGTGGAGGTTTCTTCTACCGATGTCCTATCCTCAAAGCAATCATCGCTTGTTGATGTGGATAATTCAAATAATTCTTGAAGCTTGATCCACATTTCATGAGCACTCTTGAGATTGCATATTGAATTAAAAATATCTACGCTCACAAAACTAAATAAAGCATTAGTAGCTTGAGCGTCGAGATGTAGGCATTTCTCTTCTCCTTTAGTTGGAGCGAATTCATTCAACCGAAGAGAAAAGCCCACATCTACGATCCACCATATTTTAGGGCTCATGGATTTAAAATGAGATATCATAAATAATTTCCATGAAGCATAATTTGAGCCATCAAAATATGTGAATCGGTGTAGTGCACTAAACCACTAGTCGCCATCCTTTACTCTCTAGACGGTTAAGTCTAATAAAATGAGAGACCAAGCTCGATACCACTTGTAAGGTCGAGGATGCCGACTAGAGGGGGTGAATAGGCGCTTTTAAATAATTAAAACTTTCTCTTTCTACTAATTTCTATAAAGCAATTCACCCTTAATTACCCCTATGCCAAAACCTTATCAATAAAAATGCGAAGCGATAAACTAAGGTTTTGACAATTAAAGCCTAAATCAACTAGGCTCACTATGTGCACTAACTAATTATGTCTCTAACAAAAGCAATTCTAAAGATAAGCAAACAATCAATTTAATTCTATGAAGTAAATTGCTTGAATATAAATAAAGAGAACAAAGCAAGCACAAGAGACACAATACTTTTTACCGTGGTGATCGGAGACTTGCCGGTCTCCCCTAGTCCACGTTGAGGTTAGCCCAAACACATTGGACCGGCTCCACGAATTGAGCACCCACCTCTAATCCACTAGATGTGGTTTTTCACGCTTTCGCGTAGGCTCAACCCGAACCTTCACAAACTTCGCCGGGGCTTCTCACAACCTTGAGAGCTCCCGCAAGACGACGCCCACGCCATCTAGGAGTCGGCAACCTCCAAGAGTAACAAGTCAATCCTCTCGCTTGAACTTCACCAAGCACAACACATGTGCTTCCGGTGATCACCAAGTGCAACACATGCACAAGATCCTCCTCAAGTGCAACACATGCACAAGAGACTCTCCTCTCTAATTGCAACACATGCAATTAGAGGCTCAACCTAGCTCAAGAAGCAAATGGGAGAAGGCAACACATGCACACAACTCCTATAAACACCCAAATGCTCTAGCACACAGCTAACCTACTGCCCTTGCCCCCCAAGGCCTCCTTTTATAGCCTCCAAGCCAAAACTAGCCGTTGGGGGGAAATTCTGGACAAAACCAGAATTCGGTGCTACTGCTTAACTGGGACCGGAGCACCGGCCTCCTCGCCAACGGCTACAAAACTAGCTGCAGCGTGATTTCCAGAGAACCGCCAATCGGGAGCGGTGCTACCGATCGCCCGGCGGTAGCACCGCCTCAACCTCGGTTGCACCGGCCAGCCGAACTCAAAAGCACCTCCTCGGATTTTTCACACCGCCGGAGGAGCGGTTGCACCGACATCCGGTGCTACCGGCCTACCATGGGCGGTAGCACCGACCGCTGATCGCCAAAAACATCCCTCTCTGGATTTTCCACACCGGACGAGACGGTAGCACCGGACCTTCGTGCTACCGCTACCGGACCTTACTGGCTGCAGACGACCGGCCTCGGGAGAAAACACCGCTTTTCACAAAACTCTTCTCCAAACCATTCAAGATATTCTTTGAGCTATGTGAGGATCAACACATGATCACAACACTATGCAAAACACATTTGCACATGTTAATCACATACTCCAAAGAATCTCATATAAGCACAACTTATTTGCAAAACACATTTGCCAATAAACCAAGAACTTATGAGATCAATCCTCTTAGCCATGTGATGATCAACACATGATCAAGTCAATTTGCAAAACACATTTGCAAACCCTATTCATATGCTTTAGGATAGGAACCCATAATCTAAAGTTCATTTGCAAAACACATTTGCAAATAACAAATCCAACTAACGAAAACACATTTCGTAAACAACTCAAGATCTATTTGCAAAATGTATTAAGCAAATCAAACCCGAGTCTATGAGATTAATCCCCCTACCATGTGAAGATCAACACAAGACCCAGTCAACTTGCAAACACCCGTTGCAAGCCCTACTCACATGCTCTCGGGATTCCGGACCCATAGACCTCGGTTTATTCGCACAACGAACTTGCAAATACACATTAAACCAATTTAATGCTTGAGCATTGTTCTTTGCAACACCTGCAAAAATCTAGCTCCAAGCAATACCAAAACATGAGCTCTCTATTTGCAACGCATGCAAATCTCTAGCACCATGCAAGCAACCACAACAATGCAAGTGCATGAGTTCTCTATTTGCAACACATGCAAACTCCATGCAAGCAACCACAACAAATACAAGTGCATGAGTTCTCTATTTGCAACACATGCAAATCTCTAACTCCATGCAAGCAACCACAACAAATACAAGTGCATGAGTTCTCTATTTGCAACACATGCAAATCTCTAACTCCATGCAAGCAACCACAACAAATACAAGTGCATGAGTTCTCTATTTGCAACACATGCAAATCTCTAACTCCATGCAAGCAACCACAACAAATGCAAGTGCATGAGTTCTCTATTTGCAACACATGCAAATCTCTAACTCCATGCAAGCAACCACAACAAATGCAAGTGCATGAGTTCTCTATTTGCAACACATGCAAATCTCTAACTCCATGCAAGCACTTTAAACCAAATTGCTTGAGCTCTCTCCTTTTGCGACACATGCAAAACTTAGCTCCAAGCAATAACCAAATCAAATAAGATTCAAATAAGATGCAAGTATGAGCACCCTTATTTGCAACACATGCAAATACTTAGCTCATACAAAATCCAATGCACAAGCTTTACCAATTTGCAACACATGCCAAATGGTTAGCTTCATGCAAACATCAAACAAGAGAGTGAGCTAGAGTGAACGGATCGAGTTCATCAACACATGATGAAGCTCAAGCTAAAAGACTCAACCCTCTTAATAGTACGGCACCTAACAAGCAACCCGGTCTCACAACCAAACACGGAGACCGGTAAAAGACTAGGAACACATCCTTAGCCCTAGCTAGTTATACCTTTGCCACACTTGATCCACTTGGAGCTTTTATGATTTCTAATCATCTTCTCTCGGATCACCTCTTCTTCTTCTTCTTGGTCATCAACGCATGATGAACCTTCTCTAGCCCTTCTCTTCACTTCGGGATCACCTCTTGAAGCTCATCAACTCATGATGACTTCTTCTTCCCGATTCTTCATCATCTTGGACTTAACCTACTTCACAACTCATGGAAGATGTTAGTCCAACAAACACGGTTGTCTCAATCATCACCGCACTCCATTAACACATAATGGATGCCTCCAAGATCGATTGAGCACAACCCTAATCAATTTGAATGATTAATTGTGTCTTGAGTACTTTGATGCAACTAATGCTTCATTATACTCAAGAACTTTTCGCTTGTCTTTAATCAACAAGGAAACACCATCAACACATGATGAAATGTTCTTTGATTGATTGAGAGACAATCGAACTCAATTTAAACTTATTTAAATTGACATGAGTATATAACTACACAAGTCATATATACTCAAAAGATTGTTTCAAGGTCTTGATCCTTTATATTGTATGACAAGAGGACATGGATCAATACAATTGAAACATCAAGTTAAATTATAAACTCCCCCTAGATGTGTGCATTCATGTATTTATGAATTAGGAACATAATGCACATAATTGGACTAAAGCAACGGAAGAGTTCATACTTTAACTTGAATTCTAAGTATGCATATATATAATAGAATGAATACGAGTGCATACCTTAGGTTTTCCATTTTCCATCCAAGTATGAGACTAATAAGAATAAGACTTAATAAAACATGTTAGTCTCATAATGATTTGATTTGTCATTAAACAATGATTAAACATTAATATTAAACCAATCACCAAAACCAATAGAGCTTGAACTTACAAGTGGCTTTGCACGGCATGTCGCGAAGTGTTCCACCGCTTTTGGATCAGTTGGTACCTTTGGCTCTACCTTCTTTTTGGCGAAGTGTGCAGCCACTTCTGCTTTAGTGACCGCGTCACTCTCCTCCTTATTCATATCATATGCCCTCTTTGGAGGTTCCTTTACCTTGGTCGATCGGCTGGACTCCGCCTTCTTGGGAGCAAGTGGGGGAGCCTTAATTGCATATCGAGCTTCTTCCTCGGAGGAGATGGTGGAGGCGTGGTTTTCCTTAGGGGGTTCTTTTTTGTTTGAGATGCTGGTGGTGGAGTAGGGCTTCTGCGTGGAGCGGGTGGAGACACAGGAGCTGCTGGTGGTGGAGTAGGGCTTCTGCTCTGTTTTACTGGCGAGGCATTGCAAGGCGGTGATGTTGGAGGAGGCGTGGGTTGCCGTGGTAGAGATGACGTGTCCATAGCAGTTGGAAATATGATGTATCGTTTGCGCCAAAGGATGATATTGTGGAGGGCCTGTCCAAGCTTGGTCACGTCGTCGCCTCCAGCAATATCGAGGTGAAGTTCTTCAAATCCGCTCGGACCTCCTCCATCGCGACCTTTGAGTAACCCGGGGTATCTCGTTGCGATGGAACATCCGCCCACTCCACCGGATATGCCATGCCGTAAGCCACCTTGATGGAGAGGTTACGCGCATCAACGTGTAGCTCACATCGGCGGCGAACCCTTATGTCATCCACGGATAACGGGATAGCAAGGTGTCCGCTTCAGGGGCCCCGGTGGATGCGCAGCTACTTCGCCGCATGGAGGGGCTGATCACGGCGTCCGGTGATTGCTCGGACCGGTCCTGAAGCTTGCCGAGGGCAATTTGTACTTGTTGCGCAACTATGTCGCCGATGCTAGCACAGGTTGCTCGAGCTCTTGTTCCAATTGGTACACTTTACGTGATTCTCTTGATTTGCTTCTATGCCGGCTCCTGTACGTATGTGCATCCTTAGCGAAACCATACTTCCACGGCGTTAGCTTGCCCATACCTCGTGTCCGTCCTGGGTGCTCAGGGTTTTCAAGGGCATGTGTTAGCTCGTCATTCTCCCTGTCTGGCACCAATGTACCTGCCTGAGACTGCTCAACAGCTTGTACAATCCTTTGGCCAGGTTCTTGCACTCCTGGTGCCATCACCAAACTGCCGTCATCTGAAAGGCACCCCCCATGACCCATGAACCAATTGCGCAGGCGCTATTCCCACAGAGCGGTAGCCGGTGTGACGTCCTTCGCCATTAATTCTTCTTCCCGCTTCTCCCATTTTGGTACAGCCTTGATGTAACCACCGGTGCCAAGATGGTGGTGGTATTTCTTCATCTGTGAATTGGCCTTGTTCTTCTGACTCGCGGCCTGGCCTTCACCGACAACGCCTTGAACTCCTCGAATGCTTCCGGTGATCCGCCAACTTAGGAAATTGGTTGAAGTCGGGTCTTTCTCCTTCTGCACATACTTGCGGTGAGAGACGCCTTCGGGCTGAAACATTGTTGTCATCTTCTTCAAAGTGAATTTCTTGGCCTTGTCTTCGGACCCTTGAGGAAATGTGAAATTTTCCTTAATATCTTGCCATAGCAGATCCTTGGTAGCTTGAGGAACTTCGGCCTATTTTCTGATGCTAATTGGGACGTGATCCCTCACGTGGTAACCGCAAGCGTAGTTGTACGGCCCAACTGCTAAAAGAGGGGCAACCGGCATCCCTTCGTTGTTAACGTCGGTAAACACGTGCTTTGTGGACGGCTTCTTGTTAGGTCCCCGATGCTTGGATTGGTTGCTCGATGCACGGGGCTTGAAATACATAAACATATGTACAAACGTGTCAGAGTGTATTATATTAATGAATTACGATTAATTAACATGTCTCACGGGATTATATTCTTCCGGTTGTACCTCATCCCGGTGGAACCGGTGTTATCGGACTCGGCTCCTCCCGTTAATGGCTTCATCACCGCAGCCTCAACGGCCTCACGGAACCACCATTAACCCCAGCGGCGGCGTTAGCATCACCTTCGATGGTACCCGGTAGCGATGGAGTCCAACAGAACTGCTTCTCCTCATCGAAAGTAGGGTCACCACGTCCCGGTTGCGCCATCTATCTTAATTCCGAAAAAATGTTGACATAAATATCATATTACTTTGAAACAACCATATTACAGATTACAACACAAGCATATTATTACATAAATTTGGATCTTAGTGCTCATTACCTAAACTACTTTGGATCTTAGTGCTCATTACCTAAACTTCGTTGAATCTTAATTTCTAGCTTTTAGGCTAATTGTTCTATGCCTTTGTCACTCAGTTGTTTACCTTTGTCACTTAGATGATTTTTAGGTTGTTGAATTCTAGGTGAAGTTAGTCTTTTTTTTTTGATACGATAACTTTAGAATACTCCAAGTAAAAAAAGATACAATTAACCTATACATTTGCGGATATTTATTTGTGCTCACATGTCGTACGTGTCAGCAGGCCAATATGCAGTCTTCACATGTCGTAAGTTGTTATCCACCGCAACAATTTTGAAAAAATTAACTTGTGGGCATTTCACCGAACATGTGGTGGGCAGCCGAATTAGAGAGGGAGGATGACACGTGCGCACATATACCTCGGTCCTCCTGGGTGGATGGCGGTGTGGCGGCGCTTTGGAGGCGGAGTAGGCGTCGGCGGGGTGGCGGAGAAGGCGCCGGCGGCCGGGGTGGAGTGACGGCGCGACGAGGGCACGTGGCCGGGTCGATCGGGCGGCGAGGTGGCGAGTAGGCGTCGGCGAGGTGGCGGAGGAGGCCTACGGCGTCGACGAGGATGGCAGCGCGTGGTCTGGACTGAGGCGAAGACAACGGCGGCCGGAGACACACAGAGCTGCAGCGGCGCGGGGGGGTCTCGAGCGGGACTTAGAAAATTTCGAGTGTGAGAAAAGGGCGAGGCGTTTCAAATTTATACAGGGAGCACTTCTACAAGCGGTTCTAATAACCAACCGCTTGTAGAATATCTCTACAAGCGGTTTTAGAACAACCGCTTGTAGAGGGATGACTTCTACAAGCGGTTCGTAGAACAAACCGCTTGTAGAATCTCTACTACTTCTAATTACGACTTGGTGGCGGCGGTCCGTTCTCCATACCCTCTCTTTCCTTCTATTCGCTCAGCCCACCCCCACCCCCCTTTCCTTCTGTTCGCTCAACCCGTCCCCCACCCGATCCAGATTCTCTCTATTTTATGGAAATATTACTGATCACATCTCATTAAAATGGAAGGATTTTATTCATATCTCTTATAAATGAAAGAGTTTCCTCATCATATCCCGTTTGGATGGAATGGCATACTCACCATATCCCATAACATGAAAATCCTATTTCCTTGTATCTCATTCGGATGGAAATGCAGAGATTAAAAGGCAAGAATTGCATAATCAAATCACGTGCCAATCCTGGAGATCACAAGGCACCGTATCATAGAGGCTGAGCACTCACACGTCTGGCTGACCTCTCCTCCACCTATAAAAGGCCACCTTCATCTCCATCATAGAGGACATACGAAGAGACGCAGGAAGAGACAGGAGAGGAAGGCTCATACACACGAGAGAAAAGCAATACAAAAGATTCAAGATGGCGCAAGAAAAGATATGGAAGGAGACCATGGCCATGGTTCCTTCTCTCTCTTTTTTAAGATAGCTAAAGCTGTGATTAAATTATGAGGGTAGAAAACAAAATTTAAAGTTACAAGATGCAGAAGACTGCACTCGAGACAAAAGGAGATGAGAAAAAAAAAGAAAAAAGATCAAATTCTTTAAAATTGCCGTTGTACTATCATGTTGAGGCCTTTTAAAATTATACTAGCATGAATGATTAACTGATAATTTGAAGCACTCTTAAGTAGCTAACAAGTTCGCTTCATATATGTCTTTCTCATCAACCAACTTGAAAATTACTTTGAAAAACTTTTCTTAATAAGGTTGTGTTTGAGAATTTTCGTAGCAACGCACGGGCACTTAACTAGTGTCTCTACAAGTGGATTTAGATCAACCCGCTTGTAGAGGGATGACTTCTACAAGCGGTTGGTATTACTAACCGTTTCTGAATCTTGTGCTCTAAAAGCGGATCTTTTCTAAAACCGCTTCTGAATGTTGCGTTCTAGAAGCGGTTCTTGTCTCAAACCGTTTCTGAATATTTCGCTCTAGAAGCGGTTCTTTTCTCAAACCGCTTCAGTTTAATTTTATAATTTTTAAAAAGTGCTTTTAGCACTACAGTTTCATTTCATAATTTTTAAAAAATGCTTTTAGCACTTTAGTTTCATTTCATAATTTTAAAAAAATGCTTTTAGCAATTCAGTTTCATTTCATAATTTTTTAAAAAAATGCTTTTAACAATTCAGTTTCATTTCATAATTTTTAAAAAATGCTTTTAACAATTCGGTTTCATTTCATAATTTTTAAAAAAATGCTTTTAGCACTTCAGTTTTATTTCATAATTTTTAAAAAATGCTTTTAGCAATTTAGTTTCATTCTATAATTTTTTGAAAAAGTTTTTGCACTTGATTTCATTTCATAATTTTCATTCGAGAATTTTTAAAAGCTTTTAGAACTTTACTTTCATTCCATAATTTTTTCAAAAAGCTTTGAGCACTTTAGTTTCATTCCAGAATTTTGGCACTTTACATTTATTCCAAATAAACACTTCATACTGTAAAAGACTTACATGTACATAGTTCATACAGTAGGGGTACATCTTAAGTACTAACGTACTTTGTCTTTACAAGTGTTCCTTCGTTATGATCGCGACGTATGAAAGGAGTTTCCACGTCTGTGTCATTGAGGAGGCTTATGTCGACATCCACAAATGAAAGGAGGATCTCGTCGAATCGACTATACTCTTCCTCGTCTGTGACGTCCTCAACTCCAACAATCCTTCATTTGCCTTGTAGAACCACGTGTCGCTTTGGCTTAGTACTACAATCTTTCTGCTTGTCCTTATGCTTCTTAGGTTTGCTTGACGTGTCTATTACGTAGAAGACCTGTCTCACATCATTCGCGAGGACGAACGGTTCGCGTCTATATCCGACTTGCGTGAGGTCCACGATTGTCATACCGTATTTGTCGACCTTCACGCCGCTTGAAGTCAGTTTGACCCATTGGCACTTAAATAGAGGGACCTTCAAAGGTCCATAGTCAAGCTCCCATATCTCTTCTATGAAACCATAATATGTATCCACCTTGCCTTTGTTGTCTTCGGCGTCTATACGGACACCGCTATTTTGGTTGGTGCTCTTGTTATCCTGCGATCTGGTGTAAAATGTGTAACCATTTATCTCGTACCCCATGAATGTCACGATTTCACTAGATGGTCCCCGAGCCAAGCGTTGTAACTGTTCATTGTCTGACCCTTTCAAAAGGATGTACTTTTGTAACCAAGCGCCGAAAGAATCCATGTGCTTCAGTGTTATCCAATCCTCAGACCTCCCCGGGAAATCGCGGCGTAGAATACTCCTGTGCTCAAGGACATACGGGGCCACTATAGTTGATTGTTTCAAAACCGTGAAATGTGCTTGCTTAAATGTAAGAAGATCATTGCATGCAATTGCTTTCCTTCCTAGTGTCCCTTTTCCCGTAGCCTCCCTCATGGCGTGATATAGGGACGATCGGGTTTAGATCATTAATGTAATCCACACAAAACTCAATCACCTCCTCTGTCCCATAACCCTCGGCAATGCATCCTTTCGGACGAGAATGGTTACGAACATACTTCTTTAGCACACTCATGTACCTCTCGAAAGGGAACATGTTGTGTAGATACACGGGTCCAAGGATACCTATCTCTTTGACAAGGTGAACAGTGAGATGAACCATAATATCAAAGAATGCAAGAGGAAAGATCATCTCAAGACTAACCAAACTTTGTACCACGTCATCCTGCAGCTTACTTAGTTTATCTGGGTCGATGACCTTCTGTGAAATCGCGTTGAAAAAAGAACACAGCTTTGTGATTGTCCCTCGTACCCACTCGGGCAGTATGCCTCTCACACCACCGGGGCAATCGTGTCATTAACACAAGACAGTCATGGGATTTCATGTGTACGATTTTATTCTCTTTCGTGTTTACGAGTCTCTTTACATTCGAGGAGTATCCAGAAGGGACCTTCACACTGTTCAGGAACTCTATCACGCTTTTTTTCTCTTCTTTGCTTAGAGTGTAGCTCGCAGGATGTAGGTAATGTTGTCCTTTCTCTCTCTTTTCGGGATGTAGGTCGTTCCTCAGTTCCAAGAGTTTAAGGTCCTTCCGAGCTTGCAGTGTATCTTTCGATTTTCCGTACATATCTATGTAGCCTAGCAGGTTCAAGCAGACATTCTTCGTGATGTGCATGAAGTCAAGTGAGTGACGAACCTCCATGACTTCCCAATAAGGCAAGTCCCAAAATATTGACTTCTTCTTCCACATGGGTGCATGACCATCCTCATTCTGCACATGTTTGCTTCCAGGACCCTTTCCAAATACTACTTTCAAATCCTTTACCATAGCAAACACACGTGGCCCACTACGATGCTGAGGCTTTGCACGAAGGTTTGGTTGCCCGTTAAATTTCCTGCCTTCCTTCCGCAACGGGTGACTCGTACGAAGAAACCTACGGTGACCCATGTACACAACCTTCCGAGAGTTTTTCAGGTACATGCCGTCCGTTTCATCTAAGCACTGGATGCAGGCTCTATATCCTTTGATAGTTAGGCCGACAGGTTACCGAGAGCAGGCCAGTCGTTGATTGTTACAAATAACAATGCACGTAGGGTGAAATACTCCCTTTTGTACTCATCCTATACCCTTGCACCATCGTCCCACAACGTCATAAGATCTTCAACCAATGGTTTCAGGTAGACATCGATGTCATTTCGGGTTGCTTGGGGCCTTGGATCAACAACGGCATCATGATGTACTTTCGCTTCATGCACAGCCATGGAGGAATGTTATAGTATATAGTGTAACAGGCCAAGTGCTATGGCTGCTGCTCAATTCTCCGAAAGGATTCATCCCATCGGTACTCAACCCAAACCTTATGTTTCTCACCTCATCTGCGAAGTCCGGGTACGTCCGGTCGACTTTCCTCCACTGTGAGCCATCTGCAGGGTGTCTAAGCATCCCGTCGTCCTTACGCTCTTCTTTGTGCCAACGCATCATCTGGGCATGCGCTTTGTTAGCAAACATACGTTTCAATCGAGGGATCACAGGGAAATACCACAACACTTTAGCTGGAGGTCTCTTCTTCTTACGCTCCCCATCTATTTCACCTGGATCGCCACGCTTCACCTTATACCGTGATTCTCTCGACACCGACAAACATCCAAATCGGCATACTCATTACGATATAGGATACAATCATTAGGACATCCGTGTATCTTCAGTATTTCCAATCCCAAAGGACAGACGACTTGTTTGGCTTCATACGTAGATTCGGGCAGAGTGTTATCTTCTCGAAGCAACTTCTTTACGAGTGATAACACCTCATCGAATCCCTTATCCGACACACCATTTCTAGCCTTCCATTTCATGAGTTCCAGTGTGGTACGCAGCTTTTTGTGGCCCTACCCACAGTTTGGGTACAAAGGAGTTCTGTGGTCCTCTAACATGCGCTGGAACTTCTCAAACCGTCTTTCATCTCGTAGTCTCCCTCTCCGTCACGCAAAGATCCGGTCTAGCTCATCATCACCAAAGTTACCAAGTGTTTCTTCCACGGAACAAGATTGCGTGTTGTCCGGATACCGTTGAATCCATCTTCCTCTTCCTCGTCTTCTTCATCGTCTTCCTGGCTAATCACCTCAACTTCGCCATGGTTGGTCCAACAGTATAGTTTGGCATGAAACCTCTCATGATCAAGTGGTTCATAACTTGCCATCGCTGGAGTGCTCCTTCTCGCTTCTTGCAATCTACACACGGACAACATATGAAGTTGCCTGGAGGCAAGAATGCAACGCCGCATCGAGAAAAGCCTGCACGCCATCAATGAACTCTCTCGAGCGACGGTCCGCATTGTACATCCATTGCCGATTCATCTATACCAAGTTATAATTTCATTAAAAATTATAACAAATTCCGTTAGAAAAATTATAACCTAACTTAAATTTCGTAACATTTAAACCCAACAAAAAAAAAGCTCCACCTACACCGTCATCCAATTAAAGACCTACCTTTCTAATTATTTTGTATCCCTTCCTACCTTTGTAATTATTTTTTTATCCTTCTACACGTTTTTCTATTTTATTTCATACACCAATAATTATTTCCTTGCAATGTTGTACCTAGATCTCTCCCAATATTGTGATATTTAAGATTCTAAAGCTAACAACCACCTAGATCTAAAGCTTCCAATCACCTTTACCTTGTAATGTCATATTTTGAACTAATCTCCACCCTACATCTTCATACAACAACAAAAACAAAGCACGGAAAACAAATTTCCGATAATGCTTAAAAAGTTCAAGATTTCTCCACATCCATTGAAAAAATAGCAATATCTAGGTGAGAAGGATGTTCAAATGATGTTACTAACTTTGAAACACTTAATTTGGAGCTAATCACCTCTAATTAAAAATTTGGACAGCACCTCCCAAGAACAGCTTGGTCGGCCTTCTCTGCTCGATCGATTCGCATCTCTCTGGCGCATGGAGGAAGAAGGGTTTAAATGCGCTGCATGAGGGCTTCGAAGCGGTTTGAGACACGAACCGTTTACGAAGGTTGCGTTCTAGAAGCGGTTCTTTTCTCAAACCGCTTGAAAATCAAGCGGTTTGAGAAAAGAACCGCTTCTAGAACGCAACCTTCAGAAGCGGTTCGTGTCTCAAACCGCTTCTGGAAGCCCTCTCCGGACCGTTGCCAACGAACCGCTTCTGGTGCGAAGATCACAACGGGTTCGCACCAAACCGCTTCTAATAGGTCGGTTGTGATGCCCAGTTCTATAGTAGTGGACCCTTAACATCGAGGCTTATTAAAAGCTATAGATCATTCCTCTAGAAAATTCTACAAATAATTCGCTCAATCATACTGGGACATTTTTTTTGGGCTTTTGCTCCCTGATAATAAGTTCTCTCTGAGCCCACACGCATGTACTGATGTACATGTATGAGTATTTTGCTTCTTTGAAATGAACATGTCCATGTATTTTGGCTTCTATTAGCTTCGAGCTGCGTGTAGCCATGAAAAGTGAATAGTCCCTATATTATAGATGGAAGGTTTTTCGGCCTCTCATCGCGTCCACGTCGCCCGGCTCCCCCTCGTGCTGCGCTTCTCGCTTCTATGCCAGATAGTAGGCTCATAAATTTGTTACCCATCACATGACACCCGTCGAAAGCGGTTCTTTCCTGATTTTTTTTTATGAAATTGGCTGATTTAATTGAGCTATTAAATCATATCGTAAATTTTTCAAAGTTTTTTAAAAATTCTGACAATACTACTAATGCATTTATAGCAACTTTACTGATTTAATTGAGCTAATAAATTTGTAATTTTTTTAAAAACATTTAGAAGGGTCCTGAGAGCATACCTAAGCTACCATAACAATTCCAGATCATGATCAAACTTTTGTGATTTTTAAAAATTCTGATAATGCTACTAATGCATTTAAAGAAACTCTACTGATTTAATTGAGCTACTAAATTTTTATTTTTTTAAAATTTTTAAGAAGGTTCCTGAAAGCATTCCTAAGATACCATAAAAATTTCGGACCATGATTAAACATGTACGATTTTTAAAAATTCTGACAATGTTACTAATGCATTTAAAGCAACTTCACTGATTTAATTGAGCTATTTGATCATGTTGGAAAATTTTGAAACTTTTTTAAAATGGTTCTTGAATCATGATTAAGCTATGAAAAAAATTTAGATCATGAACACACTTGTACGATTTTTAAACATTCTTACAATACAACTAATGCATTTAAATTTCGCTGATTTTGGCTTTCCAGAGACTTCAAATTAATTTAACTTTTAAAAAAAAATTAAAAGGGTTTTGAGAGCATGCCTAAGCTACCATAAAACTTTCAGACCATGATCAAACTCCTGTAGTTTTTAAATTTTTTGACAATGGTACTAATGCATTTAACTTCACTGATTTAATTGAGCTATTAAATCATGTTGAAATTTTTGAAACTTTTTAAGAAGGGTCATGAGAGTATGCCTAAGCTACCATAAAATTTTCAGATCATGATCAAACTTGTGCGATTTTTAAAAATTCTAATGATGCTCTTAATACATTTAAATTTTACTGTTTTCGTAAAATCGTCCTCACACGGCGTGGCGCGTTTGCTCGGTGTGGCGCCGCGTCTACGTATCTACTAGTGTCTATTAATCGCCCATGGAACATGAGAATACCATCTCAGAACTGTTCGTCTGCTCGCATGTGCAGTTTATACTGCACCGTATATGTATGAACATTTTCTGCTGAATGGAGCCCGGGCGCTTCGCAAGCTAGCCACCGTTTGCCTTTTACATTATTATTCAGACAGTCTGCTCGTGTTGCGGCGAAACCTCAAACCGAATAAAAAATCTGAAAAAAAATCCCTTCAAAAAATGTGAATTCTGAACAGGATATTATTGTCCTTTTTAACTGCACGGTGCTATGCAACAGTGAAGTGGCTGGGCGTGCAGAACGAGCTGAACAGACGAAACCAGAGGCTGCAAGCTGAATACAAGTGATGACCATGCGTCCTTAGCCCTGACAAGTCGTAAAGCTCGCATTGTGGGCTTGGCCGTCTCTCGTACTGGCACATGACGGATTTATGGCTCCGTAAGCGCATGTTTCGTGCCACCCTCATTTAGACCTAAATCCGGCCCCAACCCCTAAGTCGTCACTTTGGTCCATAGCCTGACGAGGAGTACAAGTACACCCACCCTGTTCTTTGTTCATCATACGGATATAATATCAGTGGATTTTCTGCGACAATGATATTTTTAGTATATCAGATACGTTCAGCATTTGATAAAAGGGCGGCTTTGTCATGTGTCGGCAGCGAGAAAGATAAGATCTGCATGCAAAGAGACGCTTGTCTCTGCCGCATCTCATCTTTCTTGCGGTGTTGTAATGTCTGGAGCTCATAATTGACAGGGCTCGATCGGCAGGCACACCACCAGAGGTACCAACTGTACTGCGGCCGAGATTAAATGGCAACGTACATGACCCGACGAGACGCGCCTGTGCGACGAAGACCACCCACCGCGGTGGGAGTGGGAGGACGGCACGGGTTCTCCGGCGCCGCGCGGCCCTGTGGCCTTGCCTTGCCCGCCCAGCCACGCAACAACAGTCCGCGCGCAGCTGCCCCACTTACTACAGAGCCGCCGTACGCCCGCACGTACTGCCTGACCCGGAGGCGCTTCATACCGCGCGAAGGTGGCCGTTCGATGGGGGAATCAGGCAGATAGGCGGCCGGTTCGCGGCATCCTCGGGCAAATCACAATGTCAGCTCGACCGAGATCCCCAGGCCGCGTTGGCACTTGTCATCTCCCTGCCATGGTGGCGACTCCCCATAAACTAATAAGCCCTGCCCCACTTGTCGCTTGACGTACGTACGTACGTCATATCTCACCGCCCGCGCGTAGCATCGGCCAACGGCTGGTTGGTGGCCGGATGGATAGCTATTGGCTGGTGAGGAGCGGTGAGCCACCGGCCGTCCGGCCGGGCTGCGATTCCGTACACCCTGGTGCGGTTAGCTGCCACCTCAACCTCAGAGCTCTCGGGCCCGCCTCGTCAGTCAAGGCGTCACGTACGAAAGCAAGGTTTTAGCTCACCAACATACTGCGCGCCAAAGCAGCAGCAGCCGCACAGTGAAATCTGGTCGGGAGGCGAGCGTCGTACCGAAAACCTCCACGCCTTGACAGTTTCACCGCAGCAGCGGCAGTGAAAAGTAGGGGCGGCGCAGCGATCCCGGTAGCCCAGTAGGGAGTGGAGGCGCAGCCAGCCAGCCAGCGCGTAAGTTTCCGCGTCGCAGTTATTAACCCACGTTTGGCTCCTCCTCGTCCTCCTCCTCCTCGAGATGCCCGTACGAGGCAGTGGCCACCACCACACCACCGCAATTCATTTCCGCCACCTCCCTCTCGTCCGCGAGTATTAAACGCCACCACGACCCCCACACCACGCCATCTCCCGCACCCGCCATTTTTAATACCGCGCCGCTCGAGCGGACGCGCACTTGTCGCTGCGCTGTGCTCTGTTGTCTCTAACCAGCCGCCGCTGCTTCCGCTCGGTGGAGGAGCAGCAGAGGGAGAATTTTTTTTTTTTAGAGATGCGGGTCGGTGGTGAGGTGGGGTTAGGGTTCCGCGGCGGCGGCGGCGGCGGCGGGGTGGTGGTAATGAGGAGGGGGGTGGAGGAGGGGAGGAGGCGGGTGCTCGACGAGCCGTGGATCGTCTCGCTGTGACTCGGTTAGTGATTCCTCATCCCTGCATTGCCGAGTTTGTTGGTGTTGTTCTTGTAGTAGTAGCTTTGTTAGCTTGTACCGGTAGTATATATGACGGAAATCGCAAACTCTTGAGGCCTACTGGAGCTGCGGATATGGAGTTGCATCCTTCGTTTCCATTTTCCTTTTTCCATGTTGTGGCGGAGATGATAAAATTTGGGTGATCAGACGGCAAAAGATGCCATTTTTGTTAAGGGGGAGGTGAAATTTTAGGTAATTAATTAGTCTGGTCTGTGATGGATTTTAGCTTTTGTTTGGAGACTGTGTCACACAGATCTAGCTAGGTAGTCTATGAGACCGTGACGTTTGTTTTCTTGATGCCAATGCTAGTAGAGACAAGAAGCAACAAGTCAGATACTGCAGTTGTACAGCTATAGATTATAACCAATCTACTGAAACAATGGAGACAACAGAAAGGGGGCCTTAACCTTGGATGCTAGCACAAAAAGGGAACTAGGAGAGTGTACTTTTCAATAATGAAATGGGCATTCGTGGATTCTGTTTGCCTTAGTTTTGATTGCTTGTTTGCAAATTGCAACTTGACAGACTAGGTTGTTTTGCTTTATCTAAGACAGTTGTTAGTGCAGCCTTTGCCCAGCTTCGTGCGATTGGGTGGTGGACCGAGGACAGATCTGGAGCCTGATAGGTTGCCCACTTCCTCCTCCAATGGTGAGCGCAATGTGGCCACACACAGCTCATTGCTTGTATTCTTACTGTTGTTGCTTGTGATTGCTCGGGTTAGGCACAACTTTACAGTCCTTAAAGTTGAAGCACTTTTGTCTTCTGAAGCTTCTGCAGCTTCCACAGGGCCAAACGAGGAGGACGGGGCATTGGAAGGGGTGAAGGAAGAGGAGTGGATACAACTCCAAGGAGCGACCAAGAATCCAGTCCCCCGTTCTACTGGAGGTAACATCCTTGAACTTGGTCTAGGTGGTAAATGAGTGTTAATTTGTTATGATCGTCGTGTTTGATAGAATGCCAAGAGCAGCGGTATCCATTGGGGGCTGTTCTTTCCCATGGTAGGAAGGACAGAAAGCAGCGGCCAGCATCACTTGATTTTGGTTGTCCCGGTGTTGACAGATCCTCCACACATTCTCCGGGTTTCTTGGTCAGTGGTGTGGGGGTGATGAACAAGGGATTGGGTGTATCATCACACAGTAGATCAGGCGTGTTAGCTAGCCCAGGGAAACCGAACTACAGTTGGCGTGGCGCAACAGTAGTTGGGTACCAGCAGGGGTGGAGTTCTGAAAGAGTGCCCCTGCCTTCAAACAGCCACAGAAGGCATCCGGGCAGCAGCATGGCATTACCTTATAACAATGGGAGAGCATTGCCCTCGAAATGGGAAGATGCAGAGAGGTGGATCTTCAGCCCGAATCCCAGCGATGCACTTGGGACTGGGAGGACCTCAGTCCCACAACCTCGCCGACCAAAGTCCAAAAGTGGACCACTTGGACCTCCTGGCAGATTTGGTGGACCATACTCATCTGTTTCGTCATCGGCTTCATTACTTGACAGTGGGAGAGTTGGAAATCTCACAGTGAACTCACCTTTCCTGTCTGGAGTCTTGCTACCAGAGCATGTTTGTGGGCGCAGTACCTACACTGGAATGGATCTAGGAGGAGCATCTGGCGAGGATAGCAGCAATGGCCGGGGAGGCAGGTCTGGTCGAGCGAATGGTGGGCATCCTAGCATGTGGTCTACCAGAGTTTCCCAGCAATTGGATAGTGCAGTTCAGTCATCTCAGTCATTGCCTACATCTCAAGAATCTACTCAAGGTATTGAACTATTGATGCCTTATTTTCTTAAGCCCCGTATTTAGCCGTACTTTATAAGTTTATTAGTTAGTATTGGAGTAGTGTTGATAAGTGTAGAGCATAAACATTTCTTGAGTATGCTTTCTGTTTGCTAAAACAAAATAAACGTCGCAGGATTGAACTATACAAAGTTTTTGACAATTGAAATGTTGGTAGCTGATCCAGGTGTTATTTATTCATCAGAACACAGTAGCTAATTTCAATCTTACGTCTTGTGCAAAGAACGCTCAAGTTTCAGGAGCTAGCAAATATTTTTTCTGAAACTTTTTCATGTTTGCTGCTTGCACAGATGAACAGGTTGCAATTACAAAAGACTCGGCCACTAGCAGTACCCCTGTAATTTTGAGGAAGGATGTGGCAACTCAAACCAGCCCTGAGCTAAGCAGGTCCTCTTCTCCCAACATGAGGACTTCATTTTCCCGTTCACTATCAGTACAACAAGTCAAAGAGCTGGAGAGCTGTTTCTCTAAGCTTGAGATCAGGGATGTGCAGATGGATGATCGTGTGACTCTGACCAGGTGGTCCAAGAAACATGTGACGCAAGGCTGTGACAAAAACTCAACAAATATTATAGAGTGGAAGAAAAAGACAATGGAATCTAAATCTTCTGCCTGGGGAGTGACAGAAACAGCAAAGTGTATCTCAAAGTAAGGAATTTCTATTTATACTGGTCCTTTCTGATGAAGTTTTTGTTTGACTAACCCTTTTTCAGGTATACCATTGTTCTTTTGCACTTGTTTTTGTGCAAGACTAACTAATTAGATGTATACTTTGGTTCTCTTCTATTATGCTATGCACCTAAATAGTCTATCTTACTTGTTCTTTTCATAGTTTAGTCTGACATTAGTAGGACATAACTATTACTAGGTTGCATCATCCTAAAAGAACTTGCGGATGCACAAAGGAATGATGGAAAGTCCTCTCATAACTAATGCAATGGTGCCTGAATTTGCTTTACATGGCTTTAGAAAAGTGCTTTTGAAGTTGGAGATTAAAGAGAGCAGGAGATACAGGGATAATGTCAGTACATAGTTTCCAGTGCTACAGTGTGTACCTTAGTCGTCGTCAATTGATTTTGGGTTTGCGAGGACATCTAGTATTATCCCAGTTTGAAGTGGGAGATGAAGTATACCCTCCCTACCTTCTGAACACAGTTTCTCTTTTGATTTTCGCTACTTTCTTTAGTTTAGTGATGGATATCTTCGAGAGTCTCTGCAGTACCCTCTGAGGTTGGTGAAGGGAAGTTAAACGGAAGCAAGGTTTCCAAGAATCGATGCAAAATATACATTTTTCTCCCTCCTCTCTATATTCTCTAAAATGTTCAAAAGTTTCTCGGGATGGCTTTTTTCGTTCCAATTCCATCCATTTTTGTTGAGGCAATTCTGACTTGTTCATTGGGAAGTGATCTAGCTCCTGAGATATATGACATTCTTTATCCTTCTCTTTTCCTGGTCCTCTCGGCTGTAATCTACCATGGTTGTCTCCTGAATATAAGACTATATCACTCAGGAATGCATCGAGGAACTGAGGACGTTTCCCATACCAACAGCAGCTCTGGCTGAAGCCATTGTGGCAGCTCTTAGTCGACCAGAACAACAAATACATACTTGTTGCACTGGTCCGGCTAGTTAAATACTTATCGGATCTGTTATCTGTTCTGTATAACTTGAAACCGATTCTTATCTAGGTCAATCATCTAATATAAGGGTTCAGGTAGTTTAATGAAGCTGCAATAAATTTACTTTGTTTTATCAAACACTGATGGTCGTACATATTGTCTGTGTGAAGAATTGAAGGAGAGCAAGCAAAGATGTCTGCATGGGAGAATATGCAAAAAGCAAAAGCAGAGGCCGCAATACAAAAGCTTGTGGTATGCTTGTTTCTTTGCTTCTGGCTCTCTAGTATCATTTTCTTCCTCTCCTCCATGTATCTAACTTTGTTTTTTTTCCTGAATATCTGATTCTACTGCTCATTAGTGAACCTATGTTTGCTATTTATGATTATCATGCTTCTCTCTTGTTTAATGCTAGGAAGTTCGATATCCATTCAATTCATACGTCTTTGTGATTGTTCAGATGAAACTTGAAAAGAAAAGATCATACTCTCTGGAGAGGATTTTCAACACCCTCAGGTCTGCTCATAGGAAAACACAGGTGGTACGCAGTACAACCTCAAATCACGACCAGCAGATTTCCAGGGCTGTCAAAAGGACACCACACCTCAGCAAGAATGGCCAAATGAGTTCCTTGAGCGGCTGCTTCACTTGCCATGCTTTCTAGTGTGATCTAGTTAAACAATCAAGTAAGATGAGTTCACATTTCATTATTAATAAATAGCATGTCTACGTCTGCAGTTGTGTTTATGATGATGCTAATCACCTGCATTTGTCAACTAGTATGATAATATTATGTTATTTCCTCGCCCACTTCTGACAGTGTGAATCATCCATTGTTCTATCAAATTATAAGGAACATCTAAGTATCCAACGGCATTTGTTTGTTTTTACAAATATGAAATATCCCTTGCAATTTAAAATTGGCGTGAACCTTGCCAGTTATATAATGATTGTTTTATTCTGGTCTCTTTATATAACAAAATTGGTAAACATGCTGAAGTTAAATGGAAAACTCAAAACCCATATGTTGATAATAGTATAATTCAATTAAAAGTATATCGTTGTCGATTAGTACACATTGATTATAAAATCACATAATCTTGTACCTTTGATCCATGTATGCTTAACTCTTAACATCAATACTTCACTATCTTCAGGCACTATTATTACTTTCAAGATGGAAACTAGAGGGAAAATCAGAGGCTTGTTGATTGATTTTCCAATCCCATAGTAGGACCTGGGGCCTCTCAAATTTTCCAGGCGATGGTCTGTCTACATCAAGGACCATATCCTGGCATTTATTTTTGTATTGATTCTACCAGGGAAACAAAAGAAAGTAGATGACAAGGAAAGGAGGAACTGTTGATCATACATGATGCAACCCTTGTGAACTGTGGATCTATTGGTATCTCACCACATATAATAATAAAATCATCCTCTGCTCTAGTCTTCCAGGTGCATTGATGTTATAGAAACAATATTATATGACATTCCAGTCGGAGAGCAAGGATTCTTGTACTAGGAGAACGCACTGTTTGCTTGTGCTTTAACCCCAACGTCGTCTGGATAGTGTAGAAGGGAACAATGCCATGTTTTTGGCTTGGCTTCTGTACACGAGGCATGTTCCTGTAGCTGTTGATAATATCGGCGGTTTTTTTCCTTGAGAGTTTGTTGTTCAGAAAAATACCACTCGATATCTCACTTTACCTTGTCGAAGGACTTATTGTCATACTCACGGCGGGTGATAGTTATCTATTTTATCTTTATCCTTTTCTTTTGGTTTATCTTTTGTCACAATCTTCCCTTTTTTTTACTCTAGAAAGATTGAACTTTTTTTATTGGGTTTCTTTCCGCCTACCCTTACATATACATAGGTGACCAAATTGAAAAGTACATATACAGCATATTTTGTTCCCAGAATTTTCAAGTTGATTTGCTGTCAAAACTAATAGCTTTTTCATGCTTGCACATGATTGTTTGTTTGCGCTAATATCTTCTTAACTTAAATTCCCAACTGAGAAGGCTCCAAAGTCAAAACACTCTTGGCCATCTCAATATCATCCATTGTTTATTGTCAGAGAAACAAAGTAGATATTACAACATAGAATTGTTCACTGTTCTAGCCTCTAAATTTTTTTTTACCAGAACTAGCCCCCCTGTAGAATTGTTTTTGCAGAAATGACCTCCTAGCCCACACATTTCGCGCACGAAAAGCGCGAAAATCACTACAGCACGACACATGGCATATTTTCTCGGTAACAGATCGCGGAAATTCAAATTACCACAGAATGAGTGTGCGAAAAATCACCGACACGGAATCCAACAGCTGCCGCAGCATTCAATGCATTTATCATGGAATGGGGCTGTGGGAATTGAATTTCCGCGGAGTAGGGACGCGGGAATTGAATTTTTACGGTGGGGGCACGGCATTTCATTTTCCGCGGAGTGAGTACGCGGCATCTCTTTTCCACAGAGTGAGGGTGCGGCATTTCTCTTTTCCGCGGAATCGGTCTCCGTGCTCCCTATGCGTGGAATGTGTGGGGCCATGGGGCTATTTTTGTAAAAAAAAACTCCACAGAGACTAGTTCTGTAAAAAAAATTATGAAGCTAGAACAGTTCTGCAACACACAGGGAGTATATCAAAGTTTAGAAAGATAATATTACAACATTGAGCACAACAAGATTAAACCGTTATGTGCTGGTCGTGTCGTAGGCTTTGTCCGCAGAGGACGTGTCCATGTCATTCAAGCCAAGTTCCTCATTCTGCTCCCAACTCCTCTCATACTCCTCAACTGCAAGTCACAGAGAACAATGCATTGAGCAAAGTCAGAATTGCAGTAATTATGCACATTCTTCCTCCAGCTGTTAGTATGCAATGCATACAGAATTATAAGCACATGCTTCATCGGTACAACAAAATATCTTCCCCACCTCACATCAAAGACTACATGGCAAAAAGCTTACAACAATCTCTTATCATTTTATTTTAAAATTTAAAGTGCAGGAATGTCCCCTTCTTGGTTTTAAAGATGCATAATGTTGTATATGATTCATTGATTAGGCTAACTTACTGGTTAGCTGGCTGTCATCTTCTATCCAATCTGTGGCTGGAGCAACAAACGAAGCCGCCAATCCATCATCAATGACTAAAGTCCAAGGCTCTTGTAAACTTAGAAGCTGAAAACACAGATATGCAAATATTGTTAAAATAAACGGCGCAACAGATATTCAAGGGATCCACAATTGATTAGCTCAAATCACATCCTTCCACACCTACGCTAAAAGGAAGACACAAAATAATCAGGTTTTTTCCAACTCAACCACTCAAGTTTAGCATGAATCAATTGGTAAGAAAAAAGAAAATCAAAATGAGCAGCGTGGCCCCACAAGGATGCTAGTGAAGTCTTGGTAGCTTTTTTTGGCGAGGGAAAATTTGTTAGCTTCATGTTATCAAGAAAACAAATGCTGCCACAATTTTGTTAGCTTTTTTTTGGCTAGGGAAAATTTGTTAGCTTCATGTTATCAAGAAAACAAATGCAGCCACAAGAACTGAGGCACTATGAAAGGAAAGGCACTCCAATAATCTTTTGCAGATTAGGTAAAACAGATCCCTGCTGGAACAGATAAAACATTCCACATTAACCTATATAGAAAAGAAACTACCTACCTTAGATAATCTTTCCTTGAAATCCTCCCATTTCTTCTTTTTCCATTCCATTGTGCTATCACCCAATTGGAATCCATGAATTCTCTCCAAAGCTGTAACCCCCAAATAAGTTATCTATTTGAGTTTCAGAAGAACTGTACCCATAACCTATTCCAGTGTACTTCATATCGATATAAGCTGCACAAACTGTGTTGAAAATAAAGAAGCTTCCTCTCAAGAACAGGTAGATGCATAAATGCATAAAGTAACAAAATTTCCTTCAGAGGAAGATGCATCAGCAACAAATGCTTGAATGAACACTTACCTAATGATACTAGAGAACTGTCGACCAAATGATGAGATGTATCTACATCTAGATATAAAGAAACATCGACTAAGCAAGGTAGCTTCCAGATACTTCCATCTCGTACCATTAAGGAAGCTACTGAAGCTAAAAAATTGCTAGTCAGCACACTCCATACTAATGACTTGAACTCACGTCACCTTGCGTATCATAAACAGAGAGAGAATGAGTAAATAAGTGCAGAGAACCTACCCTCACATATTTTCACAATTAAACCTTCAACTGTTGTGACAATACCACCCAATGTTCCGCTTGTCAGCTCCAACTCAAGTTCAGGTACTTTCACACCGGCCGAATCTGACTGAAATTTTTATTCCAAATTATCAGATATTTGATCCAAACACACCACAATTGCAACACAAATGTGCATCCAACAATACAATTCCTAAATTGCATAGCATTCTTTTTGGTTCTGCTACAAAAGAAAATTGAGCCTATTCGTCCTTTTTGGCATGACAAGACTGTAGCAAAAATTCAAATAGATGACACCTCAAGTTTCTTAACTACACAAGAATCACCAAGTTGTTTGATCTCTGTGTAACAGAAATGGGAAAGCAAAGCTATTTAATTCTTTTCACCCACTGAAAATTCAAGGGTACCTAAAGTTAAATTTAAACACAGTTGATCCATAACTCACATTACTTCACTAAACAGATGACAAAACTGACATATTATCTGATCTCTGTAACAAAAAAGGGAAAGAAGTGCCAACTTAAACCAATGTCAAAGAGGGGAGAGACTTGCACATTAGAGACTGGAAGAGGCAAAACACTTAAGAGAAGTGCTTCAATGCTTTTCCTCCTAATAAAAGTTGCACAAATCTTGAAGCAAGCGAAGGGGTAAGTAATCACCATCTACCCTTTATTCATGCTTTAATATTTGTGCAACTGTAAAAAAGAGAAGCATGGAAGCACCTCTCAACACTTAATATGTCAAGCATACCACAAGATTCAGGAGGAGGGAATCTTGTTTTGCAACATCAAATTTATTTGATGACATGTTTGGCCATAAATGTCATATACCCACCAGTTCAAGAAAAAAAAATGAGGCCATGAAAAAACACTAATATTCCCCATCCTAGACATATATACAGTCATTAATCTCATGTATACAGACATACAAACTCGAAAACCTGCATGTGACAAAAAAATAATACCAAAAAAGGAGCAAATTTCTGACCTTTATGACATCACGAGTAAGATCCTTTACATTTTGCACATTTAGTGTAATTTTCTTTCCTTTAGCTGGGATTTCACCACCAGGCTTCAACTGATTGAACAAAAAAGAAAAGCCATTTTGAGTTCAGAAGTCATCAAGTACCAAAGTCATTTTTTTAACAAAGTCCAAGTATGAGAACTGGAACTGACCTCTGAGTTGCGGTAACCACACATGTCACATGTTGTTGCCATAACAATCACCTCTCGAAAATATGGGATTTCTACCAAAGGTCAAGGATCAGATACTATAGCAAATACTGATTTTGCAGCATACCTCTCCAAATAGCAAGATTGATCACATAATCAAAGTAACATAACAGAAACACTATATATAATCTGTTTCTGAGATTGATCACGCAAATAAACAAGTGCTACATAAACACTTCACATACTCTATGAAACCACATATAAATAGTGAATGTAAAGTGAAAAGGATACTTGTAGCAAAGAAACGAGTGACACACTCAGTTCCACAGGCCCCACATGTTGATGGCAAAGTATCAACCTGTCCAAGTGAATTTTGTAAGGCACAAATGAACTTACTTCTTGATAAGGTCGTTGCCAGACAACTGAATAGACAAACCTCTTCTGGCGCTGAATACCTACACAGCGCTGCAGCAACTTCATCAGGGTTTCCCTGAGCTATAGCACGACGACCTGCAATAGCTCCAACTGAACCGTGAGGCTCCTTTTGCAACCCACCAGAATTTGCTTCCGCTGTTGAAGCATGCTGCACAGGCTCTCCAGGTTCTTCGGTTGGTGGCTCAACAAGAAAACCAAGTGCTGCTTGTTGTTCACGTGTCCTTTCATATAATCTCACAGATAACAAAGGATCTGATGAAGGTGCATGCCTGTGGATTTATGGGGACTGATCAACATATTTCAAATTAAGTACTTCATGCATGTGGGAAGCTAACAGAAACATATCAACTAGTATCTTTCTTGTGCACCGCAAGGAGCAGCCATCACCTAATAGCGCAATCTAGGTCACTCAAAATGACTAAAGGTTATTCAGAATGAAGGTATAAACTATATTATATATTATGTAATCATGGTTTGAAGTTCAAATATGCACTGAATGCTTAGAATGATGTCTTTCATGTCAAAACAAGTTAAAAATCCTAAAATTCTAATATCAAACAAGCTGAACTATGAAGGCTACAGATAATCTTACGGGTTCTCAATGAAGCTGTTTCCAGAAGGATCATCAAGAACAAAGGTAAAAGCAGCTTCTCCTGATCCGAATGACCTCAATTTTACTAAAAATTGATCAATAGCTTCAGCTTTTTGAGGATCCACTTTCTGCAGGACCGAAAGGATGATTAGAGTATCACTAGGAGGGCAATTTTAAATTCAAAAACTAAGCATAGCCCCAAGATTCACCTTTCTTTCATCTTGAAGTGCCTGCAACTCATTGACAGCTCGCATAATAATCCCTTCCACCTAATTTATGATGCAGAATACTTAGTGAACTGTTAATAAAAATAATAATTTGGAAAGGAACCATTTCCCCGAATTTATATACAGAAATGAATGAAGCATACTGTAGAAAGTGTTCCACGTTGAGCTTCTGGAGGGATCTCAAAGTCCAGTTCTGGAATCTGTATATGAGTCAAGTGTAAAGTTACAAGGAAAGCAGTATATTGTATGTTTTTAGAATAAATGCGTTACCAAGTGCATAGATGCATACCTTGATAGTTGCTGAATCAGATTTCACAACCTGACGGTTCAGTATCTGTGCCAGTACCCCTTGTTAGTTATAGTATAAGCATACAACTAGAATGCTTTATGTACCTAAGATTAAAAAGGCACAGATAGAAGCAACATGCATATGGATTTAAATTTGAAACAATTTCGCAATTGTCAATGCCGGGAAAAAAATATGGTGATTCGATACTAAGGATGACAGCAATAAGAAAAGCACCCATTACAAGCATAAAAAAGAAGTGCTGGAGCAGATATTAATACATACCAACAATAATGAACCATACAGTGAGCTTAGTTATATAACAATCCATGCACATAAATGCAACATAAGTTAACTGGTGCAAAAGAACAGATTGCAGTAAAGTACGTAAGAAATTTAACAAGAAACGTTTCTAGGTGCAAGCTGTAACCTTCAAAATGCAACAGTTCAATCATACAGAAAAGTCACCATACAGCAGTTAGTTTGTATACAAGTGTATTTGAACTAACATAAGAATCAGCTGGTCTATAGTTCATTTTCTAATTATTTACAACAGAAACAAGAACAAACCAATTCACTCTTTGTAAGAGTAGAGATATACAACTAAACAAACAATGACATAATTATAGAAGGGTTTAAGGCTCTGTTTGGCATTGCGGTGGCTTTTGAAAAGCACTTCTATTTTTCTGTTTTTGCATACAAATACTGGCAAGCATCTTTTTTCAAGTCATACATCATAACAGCCAAATCTTACTGGAACTGCTAAAGATTCCTGTTAGTAAATGGATCCACGGTGCAGCACAGCACAGAATAGCAAGCCACAAGATACAACTAACAATGCATGAATGAAAATATAGGCATACAGTAAAAGCATACCTCGCTCTGCCCGGACGGGACCTCCAAGCGGTAGCGACATCCCTTCGGCTGGAGCTGTCCAGCAAACTGAACCTCATTGTTCCTAACGCACAAGCACACCAAGTTAAGCTGTTGCCCTTCAAAGGGTAAACAACAGCTCTACCATTTGTACACTTGCAGTACGCATACTGCTCAAGTTTCCCATAAGGCATAAATGGACATTGCATTACCTTTCACTACAATGCGGGCACTCGAAAGCCATCAGAACCACCTGCAGATTGACAAAACAAACAAAATTTCACACCACTATCTAATCAGATCAAGCAGCTTTCGCCACGAGCACAGTGCGCGCAGAAGCTCACCTCCCGGAAGTGCGGAATCATAGTCAGCAGCAGTCTCGTTGTGCCCTAACCACAACAAAGCACAAGTCTCAGAACTCGCGACAAGCCAACCGAAGGGAACCATGAAAACCAGGGAGATAAGGGGCGGTGTCGCAAGGGTCTTACGTTCTCGCCGCAGCGCATGCAGAGGGACTCGATCTCGTGGAGCGGCGTGGCGTGCGCCTCCTGGTCGCACGCCGACTCCGCGGCGGAGCGGAGGTCCACCACCACGCGCCCTTCCTCGCCGGAGCTCGCCATGGCCGCCGCCAGAGACTGGTTCGGGTTGGGCTTCTCGTGGAGGAATGGAGCTTCCAGAAGCTCCTCGCGATCTCTTCGCTTCCCTTCGCTTGGTTTGGCTCGCGTGCTCGTGTAGTAGTTTGCTGGCTTCGCGGCGGGAGGGGAAGGGAGGGGTGACGGGAGAGAGACCTAGGAGTCTCTGGAAACAGGTGTGGGATGGGCCGAAAGGACGACGGCCCATTTGAATGCAGTTTTGGGGGCCTATTATATGGTGGCCATTGAAATGCCCGTTTTTCTTAATGGTTCTCTTCCGTTGTAAAGTTTTAGATCTGAGATACGAACTTTGGGAATTCTTCACTGACGTAGCTCTAAAAAATTAACTTTTTTAACTAGTTTTCGTGCGATTTTTTTTATAAACATGGTTCTGGTCAGCCAATTCCGTGCATGGGAAACGCAAAAAAACCACGAGGCGACACATGGCGATCCCACGAACATTGCACCGTTCCGTTGCTGTTGTGCCACCGTAGAGCAGAAAACCGAATGTTGCGCTACCGCAACGCGGAAAAATCACAATTCCAACACTCAGAGTCAATGGAAAATGTAAATGCCGTGCTAGGGGTCGGCAGACATTCCGCGGCAATTCAAATTCAAAAAAAATACTGCACGATAAGGGGCCAAATATGCTAGCAGATCAAGTTTGGGTTTCCATATATGCCATTACTGAGTAAGATAAAATCAGATATATACTCTCTTCGTTTAACTTTATGGGACGTATTTTTTACATATAGATAACGAGATATTGAAAGTGACTAGACTACATTTAATTATTATCTCTAAGCAATATATTTAATACATACATGTAGAAAATATCAAGTAAATCAAAATGTTTATTAAAAAAACACGCTAGATGTACTTAGACTTTGTTTGAGAGATCTATTCTCAATCGATTTGATATGAATGACATTCCAAACAAGCTAGATGGAGCATCCCCTCCTCTGAGTACGCCTCCTCCTCCCTCCCCGTCTGGCCGTCTCCCTCCAACCTCTCCTCCCAGAACAGCGAAAGTTCGGGCTGCCACAAACCCACGGATGACAAAAATGTGCGAAAGTTCCATACTTCACTATCCATCGAATACGAATATTCAGACGCGCGTTCCGGGCCCAGGCTACTCTTTTATCCTAAAAAGATTTCTAAATTTTAAAATCATTTTCTAATTTAATTAATTCAAAATTCTTCAATTATTAAAATTGGCAAACCAGTATGAAATTTGTCGAAGATATTCCTAACATAGTCTATCATTTAAAAAATTATTTTCAATATTTTGTCAGCTCTTAAATTTTTTCAAAAATTTCAAACACTGTTGTCCTTAGTAGTAAAATATTTTAAATAAGTAGCTAAAAATACATAAAAACTCATAAATACATAATTTATTATTTTAAACATAATTAAAAAAATATATAAATCTTAAGTCATTACATGTTCTTCTTGAATGTTTTGATCAAATAAACTAGCTATATTTTTTTGTTCATTTTGTGTATAATTGAAAGGGTTTTCATCTTCTAACAAATATTTGTAAACATATTCACTCTGTATCTGTATTCGACATTATTTGCATCCGCATCTAGGTTATCCATATTCATATCCTTGTCTGAAAAAAAAATCAAATATGATAAAACCATTATCTGTTCGTATCCATTCCGTTTTCATCGCTAGGTGAAGGAGACGGGGCAATAGGAGGGTTGAAGGAACAAGCAACCAGTATTGACATCAAATTTTTTTATAACGGCATATCTCTAATTTTGCTTACTTAACAGTGATATTTATCGAAGTCAGAACTTTATAGTAGCATATCTTAAGACTGATAACTAATAAATAACCTTTTTGTTTACGGAACTGTCGTTTCCATTTGGCAGGAATGCCAACCACAACAATACCACGAGTCCTCGACTGAAACAATAATTCGCAGCATATGAACAAGACAGAATTTTTTTTCTCCAGTCGCCAACAACATATCATATCGGATCGCACCTTGCGGCTCACTTAGCTGAAGCAACGCAGATGTTACTTGAGTTACATCCTACCTCTACTATAGACGGAGGAAATCCGGCGACAGCGTGCGTTTGAGTCAGTGGGTGAGTCGGCTCGGCTCGCAGTTCAAGCCGAGCCGGTAAAAAAAAAATCAAACGTTCGGGTCTTTTTTTAAAAAAAATTATGATTAGATCTTTTTCAAAAAAATTACGATTAAATCCTTTTAAAAAAAGAAAATATATTACGTCTAGATCCTTCATGCGTTTTTAAGCATTACACTCTAGTCCTTTTACTGAAAATCAAAATTACAATTAGATCCTTATAGGGAAAAAATACGTTTAGGTCTTCTTCTTTTTTGAAAAAAATACATTTCATTTAGGTCTTTTTTTCATTTTTCTAGCATTACGTTTAAACCCTTTTGCGGAAAACACAAAATTCTTTTTAGGTCTTTTTCGCGTGTTTCCTCGATTTGCTCCTGTAAAGAGCGGCAATCGCACGTTTTCTTGATTTGCTCGCGTGAGGAGCGGCGCTCGCGGCGTGGCACGCCGTGTGTGGTTGTCTAGTAACCATGTGAAACACTGAAGACACTAGCAGCCGCACTGCTCGCTGGAACAGAGGTCCGAAGTTGAATCGACACTGGATCAGTTATTGGCTTATTGCAGCTTGTAAGACTGGAACTGGGCATAACTAAGATTCCCGGATGAATTTGCTCAAGTCATAGAGCAACATCAAAGGGCTTCGGATCTCTTGAAAGCCACCCTCAAACATATACTTCAAGTACACTGGAGATAATAACTTTTGATCTGAGAGCACATATACAAACAGCTTAGTTTCTGAAAAGCCAATAGCCCTCTAAACAGTTCAGCTTTTAAGTGACTTTTGATATAAACTGGAAGCCATATATAACTAACAAAAGCCAAAACCTGAAAACCTGAGCTAGATCTACTTTTACAACTTATTGCTGAGAAAAATTAGCTATTTGTAAAACGGTCTCTTATAAAAAAGCTACAACCGCTTTTCAGCTCAGAAAAACAAAAAACAGTTTTCAGAAAAGCTACAGCTCCGAACGTGATTGTCACTTCATCTGGTGCAACCTAATAAATCTTAGCAAGTGCGCAGAAAGAAGATAGTTTACAGTACATCAGCCCATATCCTACAAATGGCTTCATCTATGTAATTTAAATACTTGGAGAAAAACAACAGCACTGTTTTAACAACACCGTGCCACTAAAATTGTCGTCAATTTACAGGCTACAATGTTAGATTTATCTTTCAGTACACAAAAAGAAGTGCTTCATAGTCATAAGAATCCAAGAAAAGATCATTTGTGCCAAAACTAAAACGATTTATGTCTATCAACATCAAACAGAACTTACCAGTTTGGATCCACCTGTGATTTATCTGCCAACAGATCATATAGAGATGAATTGACCCCCACTGAATCTTCTCAATGAAAAATTGGTCCATCCCAACATATATAGTGGATTATTTAAGTCCAGCTGTCCAACAAGGCCGCAAAAGAGGAATATTTTGCTGTCTCAAGAAGAGTCGCAGTCACTTTTTGTCTCAAACATAGCTGCTGCAAGAACCCCATAGTGCAACCAAATATGTGTCTCCTTTCAGCACATTACATAGTACCAGAAATTGTAGGTGTTTCAGCTCTTGGGGTACTAAAAAACTATTCCATTTGCCACACCTTTGGCTCTTCCATGGCCAAAGAATTTTCTAATAATAGCCAGGGAAAAATCTATGACTGTCCCAAGCCCCTTCCCAGTAATCAAATTTCCGTCAATCACAACCTTTGATTGGTCAATAACTTGGCAAGTGAGCTGATCAACTATATCAGGATCAGCTGTAACTGCTTTATCCTGAGTAACAATTTCAATGTCAATTTACTTTCATTTCCAAGAAATATAGGGTACAAAAAGTTTCTAGTACTAACAATCACCTGGAGCAAACCTTGCCTATGCAAGATCAAAGGAGCATAACAGATCCCACCATACATCCTGCCTGCTTGCTTTTGTTCCTCGAGTAACTTCTTAAGAATTCTGGACTTGTGCAGCCGCTCAGCTCCGGCAGGTCCTCCCTAAACAATTTCAAGAGATACAACATATCACAAATGAAATTACTGAACAATGAAAAGCCAAACATATTAGCTGAACAAGTGAACAAAAGGACACTAGAACATGCAAATGCACACACTTGAACAGCTGAAATTCCAGCTAGATTGGCATTGAAGTTCTCAATGCTACACCTTAATAACATAATTAAGAAAAGGAAGATAAAAATAGAACTTCATAATTGCAGAACACACATCATTTACATAGAAACGTACAAACATGACTACATAAAAGACGCACATGCTGAGATACAAATACACTTGCATGAAGTTGCACTGAGAGTCCAAGACCAAAGTTACAAAAATGATACATTTTTGTTCACTACAACTAAAAGGAATCCCTAAAATCTGCGAGATTAATGCACTAGTACAACTGATTGTTATACCCTCAAGGCTATCGATGAGATGTAACACCTGGCTACAGTTACAAGGGCAGCAATAAGTTTAATTCTTATTTCAAACTTTCCTTGAGCTGGACCCTGCCATATTCTACAAGCTTATTGTATCACAATTTGGCATGCAGGTCAACTCCTACGCAAGAAACAACGAAATTAAGTTGATCATGACATGTTAGGCATGCACTTCGGAACGATCTTACTTTTATCAGTAACATGCAAGCATAATGATGTATTAATGATGATGCAAAGTTTGAGAATTGTCCCTCATTCATGATTGACTGCTTGTCTTTTTTTGGTTCTTGATACCAGAAATGAATTTCAAATTGAAATTTGCAGGTTTACGTAACTTTATATGCACTACATCCATGATTTCTTGTTCGATTTTTGAAACATTGCATCATGCTGAAATCGCTAATGTTGATGCCGATTCCCCTGGACACCAAAACTGCATTGAATGCCAAATATCTTACAGGAACAACAGTGAAGTTTTGTGACGGCATTTACGATCATCCAAATAAAATGTGCAATGCAAAACAGCTTACAGGAAGAATGATTAGATCATATTTTGAATCAGAAGCACCCAGAATGCATTTGTCAGCAACAATCTTTATCCTCTGAGATACAACAATATTTGGAGATTTTTCAACTGATGCCAACACTACATTTATGTTAGCCCGTCTTAAAATATCTACCAACATTACGATCTCCATCTCTTCTGACCCATTTGCAATCGGAATGAGAACCTGTTTCAGAAGTCAAATAATCAGATAATCAATGCCATACTATAATAAACCTCCAATACAACATATCTGGGCTCCAATTGCACCGTTTCTAATATTCTCTCCAAGGATGCATATAGCTGGAAGTAATGAGGATTAGATAGATATATGAGCTGTGTTTTTCACATAGAATGAGGAACAGATAGATCAACTATATAGCATGATAGGGCATATGCAACCAAATGGAGCCTTATTTAATCAAGCATGCACCTTTAAATAAGCTTAAATAACAAACCAAATTAAGTGCAATAATTTACTCTGGTGCTGTCCAATCCAATATTTTTAAGAAAAATGCTTTGCTCGTCAACAGTTCAACCAAACCTTGTTACGCTTCGCTAAATTTCAATCATATAAGCATGACGTCGTATTCATTTCTGATATAAAATCCTACGTAAAGTATGCTCCCAAACATAACATAGCACAACTCATAGTTCAACATGAACTTACATGAGGGTTGTGATCAGAAGACCACTCAACTTCATTGATTTCTGTAGTTCTTTCAAGATCATCATCAATTTGTGTCATCTGTGGGTAATATACAATAATTTGCACAGCGGTCAGCATGTATTACATGCAAAAAAATAGAAATGTCCCATAAAAAGTTTAGCTGCAAAATATAATATAAAACTACCCAGCATAGCCAGCTTCCAACTGAAAGATAAGTACCATTACCAGAAGAAACAAAAAAATCAGAATAATTTATGTTAGAGGTTACCCTATTAATAAATTTCAACAAACATGAACAAACTAAATTGAGAAGAGAATTAGTCTAATCAGCTAAAAGGCATGATAAAGCAACAAAGATAAGCAAGTTTTCTTTTGACAAACCAAAGTACTGTCCATGTCTTCAGCTGCATGAGGCCCAAACAATTGCTCGACAAATGACAAAGCAAACTGAAATGATGTCCCTGGCCCGCGACTAGTCGTGAGCTCTCCTGAAACCTGAACATTTGATTCAACAGCTCGGAATGTTGGGAGATCTCCTATGAAGGACGGGTGACAGGTGATCTTGCAACCAAAAAAAAAGATGCAATGTCAATTAAAAAAGGCCAAACCTTGATCTACTAAATTTAGTCGTATAGCAAAATGGCCACCTTTTTCCTCTTGTGGAGGCCCCACGGCATGAGAACAACTGCTGGTGCAGCACATATAGCACCATATAATCTTTTCTCCTCAGCCTGTCTAACCGTGATCCTATGAAGGATCTCATTGTCTCTCAACCGCACTGAACCAGGCATTCCTCCCTGAACACATCACCACAAGAATCAAAGATGAGATTTTGGATACCGTCAGTATGTAACACAAATATAAGTATATAACACCACATGTGGCAACCCGCATAATTAGCCCAGGATAGCGACAGTAACACTGTCATCACTCTAAGATAATTATACGAATCTCAGCACAGTCGCTAGCAAAACATCAGGAGACCCGATGCTTTTTCAGCTACTCTGCCGTGTTCAGAGTATTACAGCAGAATAATAATTAGAGACTGAATGAAAATATATTCAATTCAAGCCACACAAGGCTATATGTCCATTACATAATTATACATCTAATCCTTGTACAACAAAAGATAGCATCTCTAGCTATATTACCCTGAATACCTCCTATACTGATAATAAGGCCTATAAAAGCTCCTAGCCCTCCTAGTAGTAGTCGGAGTAGTAGTAGCTCTTGGATGGATCCTCCTGATAGCCCTAGTACTGGCCCTCAGAGTGGGCCTCGTCCCATGGCTCATACGCCGATCCATCAGACTCACCTTCTAGAAAAGGGGGAATTAACAAGAGTGAGTACAGAGTACTCAACAAGTATTAGATAATAAATGTATTAATGAGTTTTTCTCTCCAAATCAGCCATTTCTTACCTTCCCTCCAAATCCATCTTTACCGAAATTAGGTTTTTGGTTTTCTTTTAAAGGTTGATCACTTTTAAATTCTGAAATCAGCTACTAGCACTCGTATATGAGGCAGACTTAGCTTACGTAGCCTCCATCTAGGCGACAGGCTTGAATTCAAGAGTTAACTTTGCGCAGGTTTGTACCACTTTACCCATAGCGACCTCAACTCTTGAGGCTCTAGAACGTTTATCACTAATCCAACGTTAGATCTCCAACCCTGTACTCAAGGGGGATCCTATCCAAGACCATCCCACCACTCGCAGATAGAGTTGTACCCAGACCTCCAGTCGAGAGTAACTCCACCGTGGCATTTATATAGACCACTTCATACCAGCCGTCTCATCTGGACCTTCTGGCATACCCAGGCTTTTGTTCTAGTAGTTACTCTTACCCAATGTGGAGATCTTACGCCTTCATAGGACAACCTTTTCTAATAGCGATTCATCTCACTATAGTTGATACTGAAAATACGACTCATTGCCTAAGTGTAGGTGTTTGACCTTATATTGTAGCCTATGTAGAGGGCCCACCGGAATAGGCATAACCGCACCCTGGCATAAACACGCTGTCTTCCCCTGGTGCCCTCTACCCACCATAATTAACACTAATACCATGTCCATGACTCCATTCGTGGACGAGCAAAACATTATCTCAACCATTTTAAAAAGCACATCACCATCTCATCACATCAACCACAACACCTCTTCCATCCAATCCGATTCAATACTTCCAAATTGCAATATAAGGTTTTTAATGCAGTGATGATAAGCTTAGTTATATAAAAGCATTGGGAAAGCATTTAATAAAGATGGTCAACGAATCTTGCCTGGTATAAAACTGGAAGGTTCAGCCTCACCCGAATACTGGATCTGACTAGATTTATTCTAGCATCCAACCAATATTCTGATCTGCCGTAAAAATTTTATCTTGCACAATTTAATCAATACAAGTTTTCGATTTTTACGCGATCCGCAAATTGACCAACAAAATCAACGTGGTCCGCGGCACCAGTTTATTTTTCTACTTCCTCACATTTTTCTCTTTTCTTTTCTCTCTTCCCATTTTCTCCTTTTCTTTTTCTTCTTTTCCTTTTTCTTTCTTTCTTCTTCCTGCCTTTCCCTTTTTCCTGCCTACTCTTTTCTTTTTCTTCTGGCTTGGGCCGACAGCCACCTCGGCCGCATCTCCCTCCTCCCTTTTCTTTTCTCTGGACCGAACTCACCTCCTCTTCCCTGCTACTTCTCCTCTTCTCTTACTTCCTCTGCTCCTCTACTCGGTTCGGCCAACACTCCTCCTGTGCCTCCTCTACTCCGGCCGACTGGCTTCCCCCCTACTCTCCTCTCAGCACAACTTCGGCCCGGCGCACGGCGCCTCCCCGCCTACCCGGCTGAGCTCCTCCATCTCCTGCTTCTACCCGGTCGTGGCTTCTCCACACACTCCGGCCGGCCTTGCCCTGCCGGCCGGCTCTTCCTCACGATGCACTGCGCACGGCCTGGTCGTGGCTCCATCAATGCTACCCGATCGAGGCTTGGGGGCTGCCTGGCCGCACCCTGCTCTACCCCTTCTACCTGTTACTACCTAGGGTTTCCTTTCCCCCATTTTATTTTCTTGCAAATTTTGATTCACATCCTTTACTGATTTTAATTAATGTTTCGCTGATGGGGGTCTATGATGATTTTCATTGTTGGGGGCTCTGGATGTTGGCGGTGAGTGACGACACTGGCTTGATCCGCACACCGGGGGAGTGTGGGGTGAAGCCATGACGCTCTCACGGCCCCTAGGGTTGCTCCACCCACTGAGACCACTAGGGTCTAGCCCGATCCACTGGCTACCCTAACCCATTGGCTAACTAGCAACCCGATCTACCACTTGTGCATGCTACATTACACTGCTAGTGTCATGGCTAAAGTAGATATGCACCTGATGGTTCGGGTGGGGCTAGGTACTGAGGTTGATGAAGTTGATGAGGTGAGGAAGAAGGTGATGCTGGCCTCTTGCTTCTGGATGCCTCCACTTTGCTTTCTCTTCTGGATGTCTTCTCCTCTTCTGGATGACCTCCTCCTCTTTTGGATGCTCCTTCTTGGCCTTCTCGTCCTCTTGGCACTCTCTGGTTCTTGGGTGCTCTCTACAGGAGATGTGGAGGGCTAGCTCTTTGCTGGTCTCTTGGCTATCTCGGTTTGCGTGTGTGTGAGGCAAAAGGAAATGAGCTGGCTGTGAGATAGCCTCTCAGCTGGCTTCTCCCTGGCCTCCTTTATTTACTTTCACTGCATGCCATTTTACCTCTTTTACCCTTGGGCCTTTACTGCACTTGTTGGTTCTAAGGGCAAAAAGGTCATCTCTCTCTCTTTTTACTAACGGTATCCACAACCGTACCAGTTAAGCTACTAAACGCCGAATGATGAACCCCGGACAGTGAGAAGTGCCGGTCTAGCCCCTGGACAGGTCAGGTACCTCGATGAGCGATACTATTACTGTGGGACTGACGGCACTTCTCTAAACCTTACATTTTATTTCTTTCCTAATTACTTTTAGAGCAGTGCTTTTCAATGCATTCCCTCCCAATACAAGTTGCACAAATCTTGAAGTAAGCGAAGAGATAAGTAATCACCATCTACCATTCATTCAGCTTTAATATTTGTGCAGCTATCAAAAGGAAAATCATGGAAACACCTCTCTTACTTTTATTGTTTGCTTAGTTGATTATTGCATTTTAACTAACCTGATAACCCCCCGGGTTTATCACACCACAACTTAAGCGACAAGGTTGACCAATTGCCAGCAAGAAAAGTGAGCAAATACGATGAAACACTTTAAAACATTGGGGTACAAAAGATGGAGTGCATAGAAATATTTGAATGATATACCAAAGAAAGACTAGATGCTCCTAAAAGTTTCGAATGCTAAATCCAGTAAGAAATATTTCTACTCCACACAAATTAAGGGCTTGGTTGTTTTTGCTGTGGATTCTAAATTTTGGTCACAAAAGCTGAATAAAAAACAAACAGTCCGATTTTAAGAATCGATTCTCATAATCAAGCCCACCCATATACACTAAAATCTACAATCCAGTTCATATGTGCTTTTGTGGATTTTGGAAAATACAAATATGAGAATGTCACTGAAAGTTCCAAATAATTACCTACCAAATGCCATCCAAAATCCAGAATCAGCTTTTCTACGACCAAAATCCAGAATTAGCTATTGGAGAATCCATAGCAAAAACAAATAGGCCCTAAATGTACCGTGTGTGGGTCCGTAGGAGAAGAGAGGTGAGTTACCGGGAGGACCACAAGGTCGAACACCTGGTCGGCGCAGGCGGCAATGGGCCTGTCTGCGACGATGCGGGAGCCACACGAGGCCTCCACCACGAGGCCGTCCTCCACGGAGGCCAGCGTCACGTCGGCGCCGGCGTACCGGAGGACAACTGCCAGGATGACCGCCTCCATCTCCTCCGTGCCCATGGCGATGGGCACGAGAACCTTCGCAGTAAAAAGCGCAGAAATTCAGGTTCTTGACGCTGTTAAAAAGGAAGGTGATGACTGGTGAGTGGAAAGCAGACCTTCTTCTTGGGATGGGGCGGTGGGGAGACGACCGTTGCGGCGGCGGCCCGCGCCACGGAGTGGAATGGTGGCGGCGGCAGAGGGGAAGGGGGACTGCGGCGGTTTGGTGGGTGCGGTGGCGGCCGTATCGCCATGGCGGGAAGTGAGGTCGGGGAGAGGAGTGAGTGAGACGCGGGGAGCATTGGAATTTGGAGATGGCCGACTCCGGGGGCAGCGCAGGAGAGCTGGAGAGGAGCGACGGCTGAAACGGATAATTCGTCGTTATAATTTGGAGGAATACGGTGTCTCTTGGATTTCACTCGGGGAGCAAATGAGCAATTGATAGCTTGCATTCATGTTGTCACTCGAGTTGCGTTCCTGAAAAAGATGCTCACTCGACTCGATTTCTAGTCTAGCTCAACCGCTAAAAAAATTGGAGATACCTCGTTTTTTATTTCTCAATTCTCATGCGATCGTGACTTACATTGGTTTTAGATACTGTAACAATGATAAAAACACTCATATTAATCTAGATCTAGTGTATTAGAACATAGACTAAACAGGATTGACCTGTTTGATACCATCGCACACCTCTCCCTCCCCCCACTTCATCTAGTCCTTCCTCTCCCAGATCTTCTTCATTACCCCCAACATCTTTCCACCTGCACCTTAACTCCTCGTCTCTCTTCCCCATCCAAATCAATCCCCATTAATGTGCATCAGGATTCGTGATGTTTGATGTTGGTATCTTTTTTCATACCTATAAAAAGGTGCATTTGAAATATCGAAGTAAACAATAAATTCATCTTGGTTGGAATTGTTTTGAGCTAGTTTCATCGCAAATAAGTAGTGCATTGTATTAATTACAAAAGTAGATCAATTTCAAAAGTTACCATAAAAACATTAACGAATAAAACATTTCACACCCAAACTCCATATTTCATATCGATAGTAGATGTGTATCATATGGTTTATGGTGTGGGTGTCTAGGCTTCATGGAGCATTAAGTAAAATTACCTATGAATTTTGCATTAAAAACACACAAAATGCATAGTGTATCAAAGTAACTGTATTGATTTCAATGTACCGAATTTTAGCAAAAATATATTAATTAATATATTCAAATCCATTGATCCAACACGGCATAAGGTGGTACGTGGTGGACAAGGCTAGGGCAGTTGGCAACGAGGATGATGGGTGAGTTAAGTTTTGGGGCAAAAGCAAACATATAGGAAAGAAGCATAGCCGTAGCACTGGTTATTTTGTCATGTGGAGGCAAGAGCAAGCAAACAGCAGATGAGGGAGAAGAAGTGCGGCGGCGGCACTGAACGGGACTGGTGAAAGCATCAAATGAAGTGGAAGGCGGAGCTAAGACAAAGACATGTTGAATCATGCCCATTTTGGTTAGGAAAAAATCCTTTCGCGGTCACTCAACTCTTTAGTTCGTCTAATTTTTATTCTTCATTTACAAAATCAGGTAGAACATGTTCTTCAATTGTCAAAACCAGAGTAAATCACGTCCAAATCCAAGTTTGTGGATAGAGTAAATCACGTCCAAATCCAAGTTTGTGGATAGTTTTAGTTGACGTGGTGTCCTAGATGGCAAATGAGCTAACATGACTCGATGATTCATGAAAAAAATGATAGGACAACTGTCATGCTCTCTCTTTGTTTCCTTCCTCATGTTATCTCTTTTCCTCACCTTCTTCTGACCAGCCTAGCAGTTGAGCACGGCCGTCGATGGCATGGAGGTTGGTGTGCTAGAGCGCTACCACACACGCAGTGGCCTTAGACACTTTTGTAAGGTCGAGGATGCCGATTAGAGGAGGTGAATAGGTGGCTTTTAAAAATTACTCTACGAATTTCTACAAATCAATTCACCCCTAATTATCCTTATGCCAAAACCTTAACAATAATTAATATGGAAGCGATAAATTAAGGTTTTGACAATTAAAGCCTAAATCAACTAAACTCACTATGTGCATTAACTAATTAAGTCTCTACACAAGATATTGCAATTCTAAAGACAAGTAACAATAAGAATAAGAATTGCAAGAATGTAAAAACACAAGAGATACACCGATGTTTTTATCGTGGTGTTCGGAGACTTACCGGTCTCCCCTAGTTCACGTTGAGGTTAGCCCAAACACATTGGACCGGCTCCACGAATTGAGCACCCACCTCGAATCCACTAGTTGTTGCTTCTTTACTCTTCCGGGTAGGTAAGCACCAACCTTCACAAAACTTTTGCGGGACTTCTCATAATCTCCGTTGAGAGCTCCCGCGCACGACTCTCTATGCCGTCTAGGTGTCGGCAAACACCAAGAGTAACAAGTCAAGCACTGAGCTTGAACTCCACCAAGTACAACACATGTACAATGGTGATCACCGAGTGCAACACATGCACAAGGCTCTCCTCAAGTGCAAAACATGCACAAGAGCCTCTCAATCCACTTCTTAATTGCAACACATGCAATTAGGGCTCACTCTTAACTCAAGAGGCAATTTGGAGAAGGCAACACATGCACTTCACTTCCACAAACACCCAAATGCTCAGCAAACCCATATGCCAGCCCTTGGCATCCTTTTATAGCCCCCCACATGAAATCTAGCCGTTGAGGGGCAAGATGGGCAAAAACAGAATTTTTCGGTACTACCGCCCATATAGGGCCGGTAGTACCGGCTTCTAGGGCAACGGCTCGAAAACTAGCCGTTGAGCAGGAAACTCGGTACTACCGTAGGCAAAAGCCTGATAGTACCGCTCGAGCAGCAGTACCGGCGCCCACGGGTGGTACTGCCGGCCTCAGTGCACCTCCAGAGCAACCTCTTTGGAAAATAACTACCGACGGCTTGGGCCCGGTACTACCGCACCTCTGGTAATACCGTCCTTGAGCCCCGGTAGTACCGGCCTTCAAAAAATCGAGAAAACGCATCCTTCTGAAAAATAACTACCACCCATCCACGCGGTAGCATCGGACTTCCGGTACTACCGATCTCACAAGGGCGGTAGTACCAACCGAGCGACAGTACCAGCTCCCATAAGCGGTATTGCCGGCCCAGTGGTGCTACCGGCTTTACACCTGCGGTAGTGCCAGATTTCCAGATAAAATCAGATTTCACACATAAATCTTTTGTTTTCAAATCAAACACCAATAATGATTGATTTTTTAGCCATGTGATGATCAACACATGATCGAGTAATTTGCAAAATACATTTGCAAACCCAATTCACATTCTCCAAAGAATCACATTTAGCACAACTTATTTGCAAAACACATTTGCAAATAAACCGAGAACCTATGAGATCAATTATCTAGACATGTAAGGATTAACACATGATCCCGACACTTTGCAAAACACATTTGCACATGCCAACACATGCTCTAGGATTGAAACCCACAACCTCGAGCTTATTTGCAAATAGCAAATCCATTCAATATTTTGCAAAAACACATTTTGCAAACTCAAAGTACAAACCAAGCTTAGTGACGATCAACACATGATCCAATCACAAGTTAAAACACCAAAGCATGAGCTTTCTATTTGCAACACATGCAAATCTCTAACACCATGCAAAACAACCAAAACAACTCAAATGTTTGAGCTCTCTTTTTGCAACTCATGCAAATCTTAGCTTCAAGCAAACCACCAATCAAACTCAAAGTGCATGAGCTCTCTATTTGTAACACATGCAAATCTCTAGCTCCATGCAACCACTTTAAACCAAATTGCTTGAGCTCTCTCTCTTTGCAACACATGCAAAACTTAGCTCCAAGCAATAACCACATAAACAACATTGCATAAGCTATCTCTCTTTTGCAACATATGCAAATCCATAGCTTCATGCAAAAACCAAATCAATTAAGCTTCAATAAGAAGCGTGCATGAGCTTCTCCTATTTGCAACACATGCAAATCAAAGCTTCATGCAAAAACCAATGCACGAGCTTCACCCATTCGCAAAAACCCAATCAAGAGAGTTAGAGTGAACTGGATTGAGTTCATCAACACATGATGAAGCTCAAGCCAAATGACTCAACCCCTCTTAATAGTACGGCACCTAACTAGCAACCCGGTCTCCCATCCAAACACTGAGATCGGTAAAAGACTAGGAACACATCCTTAGCCCTAGTTAGTTATACCTTTACCTCTAACGATCCACTTGGAGCTTTTATGATATCCAATCATCTTCTCTACAGTATCGAATTTTCTTCTTCTTGTTCATCAATACATGATGAACCTTCTCTAGCCCTTCTCTTCACTTCGGGATTCATCTTTGAAGCTCATCAACACATGATGACTTCTTCTTCTTCCCGATTCTTCATTTTCTTGGACTCAACCTACTTCACAACTCATGAAAGATGTTAGTCCAACAAACACGGTTGTCTCAATCATCACCGCACTCCATTAACACATAATAGATGCCTCCAAGATCGATTGAGCACAACCCAAATCAATTTGAATGATTTAAAGGTGTCTTGAGTACTTTGATGCAACTAATGCTTCATTATACTCAAGAACTTTTCGCTTGTGTTTAATCAACAAAGAACACCATCAACACATGATGAAGCATTCTTTGATTTGACCAAAAGACAATCGAACTCAATTTAAATTTTATTTAAATTGACATGAGTATATATAACTACACAAGTTTCATATACTCGATTGGATGGAAAGTAATGATCCGATATGTTTGAGTGATGGAAACGAGATCAATACATTTAGACCATCAACTATAGAACAAACTCCATTAAGGCTCTGTTTGGCAGAGCTCCAGATCTAAGCTCCACCTCAAATCTGGAGCTTGTAGGCTAAAATAAAGTGAATTAACTTTATATTTTTAGTCCAAAATATAAACAAGATGACCCATCTAAACACTCTTAATGTAACCACAGCTCAAACTCAATAAATTTCTGGAGCTAGGAATACCCTGCTCCACCAAATCCACGGATTTTGGTGGAGCTGGAGCTGTACCAAACCCCCCTAAGTATGTGCATATAACTAATTGAACATGGAATCAATATGCACATAATCAATCTTAGATTGCATATAAGTTTATTCTATATTTGCATGAGTATACTACCACTACACAAGTTATATATATATACTCAAAGGGTTGTTTCAAAGTCTTGATCTTTTATTTTTTTGCAAGAAGACATGGATCGATACTATTGAAACATCAAGTTAAATTATAAACTCCCCCTAGATGTGTGCATTCATGTAATATATATAATTAAAAACATAATGCACATCTTTAATATATAAGCAATGGAAGAGTTAATCTTTTAACTTGATTCCTAAGTATGCATTAAACTAATAGAGTGAATACGAGTGCATACCTTAGGTTTTCCATTTTCCATCCAAATTTAAGACTAATAAGAATGTAGCTCAATTAAACATGTTAGTCTCATAATGATTAGATTTATCATTAAACAATGATTAAACATTAATATTAAACCAATCACCAAAACTAATGGAGCTTGAACTTACACCCTTTTTAGTCCTGTTGCCACCGACTTCCCTTGCGCGCCACTCCATCCACTCCGCTCGCCCGTGCTCTATGGGCCGCCACTATTCAAAATCCTAAATGCTATGGGTATCCTCCTTCTCTCTTGTATCTAGGGCTATAAAAAAGCTCAAGGCTTGGGAGTTGCTTGAGCTCAACTCGCTCTAGGCTTGCTTCGAGCTCTAAACAAGTTGAGCTCGAGTTTGATCCTGAGCTCGCGAGCTTCATTGAGCCGAGCTCGAATAGCTCCCAAGCCTAATAAATTTATGAATCACTCGTTAAAGATTACTACATGTTAACTCTTATCGAGCTTACTCGAGCCAGGCTTGAGCTTGAGTATTTTTTATTGTTGAAAATTAGTGCACATTAAATTATTGATTGTTACCGAGCTTACTTAAGCAGCGCTCAAGCCTAGGTTCGGGTTCAAATCCCAACTCAGTCTTGCTCGAGCTCGGCTCGAGCTTTACCTTGAGAGGGCAGACTCGCTTGAGCTCGGCTCATTTTACATGCCTACTTGTATCCACCATGTAATAGATGTGTTATTCATCCATTCCAATTCATCTCGACATACAGCTCCTCCTTCGGCGCCGGCCAATACCACGGTGGACTCATGCTGCCAGAAATTTCCTTTATCTTGTTGTCACATGGAAATCTTCCAAACCATTAATTTCCTCTTCCTCCAAATCGATTGCATCATTATCTTTTTAATGCCTCCTAGATCCTCCCCAATTGCTCGCCCGAGCTCTAGTTGCTGCTCATTGCTACCAATGAGCACCAACACCTTCCCTGTCTTTTCATCGCTATCATCGCTACCCCGTCATCTCAGACCATCTCTGTCCACAAAAATAGCGTCAGTATCACTGCCTTGAATCAATGAGTTGGTAGGACGCTTCCTCCTTTGTCCCCAATCGACAGTGGTTTGCCGCCGATGAGCGTCGCGCCCCTTAGTTCTTCAGCTCACGTTGTCAGGCCACTGTGGCCCATCACAAACCAAAGTATCCCACTATGGCCTATCCCAAGCCAAGGTATCACCGTGGATGGGTTCCCCATGTCCACTAGATGCTCTCGAACCCCCCTCATGTTCTCCAGCCATCGCTAGGTTCATCGCCGGCAAAGTTGTCTTCTTTGTAGTTGGTGTACGGCCGCCAATTTATAGATGCTAGCTTGGATCTGAGCTGGCCTCGTGGTAGGTCAAAACCATGGTCAAACAGACTAAGGGATATAAGGTTTATCTGATATTAAGAAATAAGCTCAACCTAGTTTATAAATAAAATATGGAAATTAGATAAATTGAAAATTACTAGCCAAGTACTTGTACGTTGCAACGAAAATAGATTTTTTGAATCAAATAATCAAATCATGACACATGTTTACAAAAATAAATTTGCACTCTTGAGCTGCCACGAGGAGAGAGAAGTGAGAAATAGTCTAGCCGAGAGGAGCTGGTGTAGCAAAAAGAGAGCCGTGCGGTTAGTTTCCTTTTTATTTGTGAGAGGGGGGATGTCGCGGCCTATTGTCCATAAGTCGGCGCGCTACCTTTTTTTAGGGAGAAGGAGGACGAGTGATCACCACTAACTCGTATTTATATATCAGTAAGAAGTCTTTAAAAATAATTTTATATTTTGTAAACAGCAACAATTCGTTATCGCATCCTCATATAGAATCTTATATGCGGCATCTTTTACATGGATACATACACCGTGGCACCGTGCAGAGTCCTTCCCTTCACGAAAACTCCAACTGCCGCACATGCTAGCATCTGATTTATTTATTATATTAATTCTCATGTCCTCTTGACTCGGTGTAAAGTACATGGGTTTTGAAAACACACTCCAGCTAACACTAGTTTAAAATTCTTTGTTTAATTCTTCGAACTCGACCTCCGTTCTACTTTAAACGCTCGCCTAACTTTGCGATGCCAAGGCGGAGTGCGAAGCACAGGGAAGGGAAGCCAAAAAAAGCCACCCATGTTAGCTACCGTATCTGGTAGGTACGACGATTTCTAGAAGACGCCCACCCAGCCCGTTACACCCACGCACTTACTACCGACACTGACCACGTAGCCCCACACCCGGCCCGTACGAAAAGAACCCGCTTGCAAGTCAAACAGCGGCATCGGCAACCCCACCAGGGTCAAGGCCCTCGTGGTGCGCGGCTACTCCTGCCCGGACGCCACCGGTGAAAAAAATAAGTACCTGACGGTACAGATGCCCCCACGTATCGCACCCTGATTGGTCAGAGCGTTGTCTCCAGCCCGGTCCACGCCTCGGTACACCGCCACGTATTAATCCAGCCCACTCCCGGATCCTCTGCGCAGCCGCAGCCGCATCCGCATCCGAAGTCCAAACAACGCGCATCTCTACGCGGCTGTTGGGTCAGCCGGCGCAAAGGATCCGGAGGAGTTGGCCACTGTTGGCACCGGCGTGGGGGAGGGGACACCTGTCCCCGCCGCACTGTCGATCGCCGCCCCCCGCCGCGCGTACCCAGGCGACGTCACGCGACGCGAGACACGAGCAAGGCAAAGGCAACTCCACCACCCGCCGCAACACAGCGGCAAGTAGCACAGGAGTGAGTTGAGTCACTTGCCTTCCAAATTGGTCATCCCACGCATCGATTGCCCCGCGCACGCGCCCATCGCTTTGCCATCTTCGCCACCCCGAGCAACCTATATAGCGCCGCGCAAAAATTCCTCTCCGCTCTGCTGCAGCCTGCAGACCTGCAGTGGGTGGGAGGGGGAGTTGGGGATGGATCTGAAGGACGGCGGGGCCGGGGCGGGGGCGGGGGCGGCGCCGCTGGCTAGGCAGGGGTCGATCTACTCGCTGACGTTCGACGAGTTCCAGAGCACGCTCGGGGGATGGGGGCGGGCTCGGCAAGGACTTCGGGTCCATGAACATGGACGAGCTGTTGCGGAACATCTGGACGGCGGAGGAGAGCCAGGCGATGGCGTTGGCGTCTGCGGCGCCGGAGGGGGAGCTTCAGCGGCAGGGGTCGCTCACCCTGCCGCGCACGCTCAGCGTCAAGACGGTGGACGAGGTCTGGCGGGACTTCGTGCAGGAGGCGCCGCAGCCCACGCGGCAGCCCACGCTCGGGGAGATGACGCTGGAGGATTTCCTGGTCAGGGCCGGGGTCGTCCGGGAGAACCCCGCGGCGGCGGCGGCGGCTGCCGCCGCGCCGCCCCTGGCTCCGCGGCCGATTCAAGCGGCCAACAACAGCTCTATCTTCTTCGGGAACTTTGGAGGCGTCAATGACGCCGCCGGCGCGGGCGCGATGGGGTTCGCACCGGTTGGGGTTGGGGATCCGGCCATGGGCAATGGGCTGATGCCCACCGTGGCGGGGATGGGGGGTGGTCCCGTCACTGTGAGCCCGGTGGATACGGCGGTGGGCCAGCTGGATTCAGTGAGCAAGGGGAACAGGGACCTGTCGTCGCCGATGGCGCCGGTGCCGTACCCCTTTGAGGGAGTGATTAGGGGGAGGAGGAGCGGTGGGAATGTGGAGAAGGTGGTGGAGCGGCGGCAGAGGAGGATGATCAAGAATAGGGAGTCTGCAGCTAGATCCCGTGCCCGGAAGCAGGTCATATCTTTCTCCTGAATTCTTGCATGTGTTGGATATGCAGCTGTATGCGATTGCAAGTGGCTGTGCTAAAAGATAATATTACAAATCTGATAAACCGGCATGTCGGGCTTGCCCTTGCCATGTCGAGAACAATGGATATTTCAGTGTATTCATTCGTAAAGGAAATTTTGCCTTGCATGTTTCTTGTGAAGCTTTTACACAGAAAATTTGCTCCACTTCTTGTCTTAGTTATACCTTTTATAATTTCTAGGCGTACACAATGGAGTTGGAAGCTGAAGTTCAGAAACTTAAGGAACAAAACGAGGAATTGCAGAAGAAACAGGTACCTTTTGTAACTACATCCAAATATGGGTAGTCATTTGTATTATTCCAATAGTTATTTAAAAATAGTGTTTTTTTATCGGTACAAAAAGAGTGTTTTTATCAGCATAAAAGGAGTGTTTTTATCATTATGGGATAATGAGATCCATTTATTGCCTTTGTAATCAGCTTCAATGTTAAATGATACAGTTATTCCACCAATGTTATTTCACCAATGCTGATTTCGTATGAAATGTTTAGGGAACTATTTACAGGGAGTTTTTCTGGAGGCTTTTGAAATTTGATATTGGGAAATTCACATTTGGTCCGCTTATGTCAGTAGTTCACCATATTTCAGTTTTGTATTAGACCCAATTTCTTCTATAATTATTTCAGTTGAGTCCCACCAATCAATTACTATTATTTATGTGCTCTGTTAATAACATGCTGATAATGTACGCCTCCTCACTAATGAAATCCAAACCATGAAAAATGGCATAAAAATAACAAACACTGAAATAAGTACATACTGCACTGAATTGAAAATAACGTTTAATGATATGGGACCAATTTGCAAAATTGAAGTTAGTCGACATTAATTGAAGTCATGCCGAAAGAAGTGGGACTGAAGTACTTGTTTTTCAAATTGAATGAAATAGGGTTTAATTGAAACATTTGGGAAAGAAGCTGGACATAACTTGAAAAGTCATCTTAGAATATATATGGTAAAAAGGTGGAACTTCAATAACCTTAAAAAACCATTGCACAATATGTCTGGCTTGAAATCCATTGTAACAGGCTAACAGCGAGCTTTTGTAACTTTTACATTATTTTTCAATTGGTAGAACTTTGAATACAGTTTTGGGTGGGAACATAGGCAGTATTTTGGTAATATAGAAAACATGGTGTTACGTGCAACCATAGGTGTATAAGTTCTTAGGCTGCGTTTGGTTTGGGGTTAAGATAACCAGGTCAGCTAACCTTAACCTAGTTAGGTTAGCTTAACCCAAATTTTGTGTTTGGCAACTAACTTAGTTAGCCTAAATTACTGTTTGGCTAGATTCGGTGGGTTAGCTGGGTTAGCAGTAGAAAAACATAACTCAGGACTCAGGAGGGTTGGTTATGATGGATTGTCTTATTCCACCATTTTGGTGGGTTAGGGGGTTTTAAAAGTCTTTGACCATGTTAAGTTAACCCTCCATAACCCAAGGGTGTTTGGCGGGAAGAACCTTTTAACCCACCCGTCAACCCTAAACCAGTGAGGTGTTTGTGGTGTTCTTTCTCCCGGTGAGTTCTTCCGGGACGGGTGTTGTATCTTTTAAACTCTATTCCTCTCTGAATGAATACTCCTGCCATCATTAAAAAACAAACAAACCTAACACAGCCTTGGTGTAACGCGACAGACAAATACAAATCAACATTTAGTCATTTATCCCTTGTGTTCTATCTACCCCAATACTAATTTTTTTCTGAACTCATTTAAGCTGCAACCATTCACTCAACTTTGTGCTCTTGAGTCAAAGGCAACCAAAATAAACCCATTTTGCAATGTGTGAGTAATTAATCCAGTTTTATGTTGGTGCCATGTGTAAGTTGTCTTGTATTACTGCCCAAGATTTTTGGCCAAGTGACTAATTTCAGGGTAGGGCTATAGGGGCCTAAATGCCATGATTATAAGCTTTGACGCAACTAGATTCATTCGGCTTATTCTTGTTTATTATTACTACTCCCTCAAGTCTTAAATAGTTGTCGTTTTGGACATAGATGCAGTCAAACGTTCAAAACTTTGACTGTCAATATCTTTTTAAATATTTAAATTGGATACATGAAAATCATATGTGTAGATTTGTCTCGAAAAGTACTTTCATAATATTATAATTTTATTTGATTTTATAAATATATTATAGTAGAAATTAGTGGTCAAAGCTATGTTTTGGAGATCGTGTCGATGTATAAAACGACAACTATCTGTGATCGGAGGGAGTAGTTTTTTGCATAATGGTTTAAGGATCAGTCGTTGCCTCTTTGTCGCCATTTTTCAAGAGAAAAACATTAAGTGGTCCTGTTCACTTGTCGTCTTATGGTTATTATTTCCTAAATGGATCTTCCAAATAAAAATGGAGGGAGGTCAAAGTTGTCTACCATCTTGTAAAATCTAAAGATCGGTATGATACTTACACTTCAGTAATTTGGAGAGAACCACATCAGTTAGGGGCATAACAGCACCTTAATGAGCATATCTTCCATAACAAGAGTATTTGCTGTCGAACCTCTAAATTCAGATTTCATGTCCTTTGCATTTTTGTAAGCATCTCTGGAGCTTTCTATTGTTTGGAGCTTTCCATATCAAGAGTACACATATTGTTTAGATCTTTCTAATCTTGTTTGTTTTCTTAATTATGCAGGAGGAGATGATGGAAATGCAGAAAAACGAGGTAAAATTTTTTTGGTCATACTTCTGTTCTTGATCTTATCTTTCATCTGTCTGATACATGAAAAAGGATGTCTTGCTGTCTTTTAACTAGTGCAGTATAGAGTTCACTTGCTATTAATTCTTACATTTTTATTAGAGAGATTGGCATGTTATTTACTACCTGTCATATTACATTTGAATGATTGGCTGCTACATTGAACATCAGTTTTACTCTCTCTCTCTCTCTCTCTCTCTCTCACCGTAGCAGAAAATGGAGGAACTCCATTTCTGCTTCTTTACATTCAGTTTGCTCTGCTAATTTCTTTTCCTTATAATTTCAAATTGTTGTTTTTTAATGATTCTTGCTGCATTTACAGCATAAAATAATTCTCATCAAAGAAACAAAGGAACTGAATCATGCTGCAAGAGCACTTTTAAGCATCGGTCACTTGGATTTTAGTTAGTTACGAATATTTGATATCTTTATGTGTAATTACATAGATATAACTTATTTGGAAAATGGTGACAAGCAGTTTCTTCTAGATGGCTGGTGTGTCTGATTACTTTGTTTTACTATTTAAATATTGTGTAAATTATATTGGCCTCTTTTATTAATTTATATCACAAACATAAATTGTAACAACAGCTGGTAATTTTAGAGGTATAATTTCACCTAACATACTTTTACCTTGAAATAGAAGCACCTCCCTAAAGAGTAGTGCTTATGTGCATCACCCTGTCAATACAAGTTGCACACATCTTGAAGCAAGTGAAGGAATAATTAATCACTATCTACCCTTCATTCATGCTTTAATATTTGTGCAACTTTCAAATAGTTATGTAAAGTTGAGTTTTGTTGGATGCTCTTCAAGCTTGGATTGTAAAAGTCAAATATGACTATAGTGCCCTGTTAACAAGAGGAATGGTGGAAAAAATGCTTAAACAGATATATGTATTTTTGCCTATCCAAATAATTTTCTGTTGGTCAAACTTGTGGAAACTGCCAAATTTGTGGATGCAAAGGAAACTGTATCCATACTACTGATAGTACAGGTCTGTTGCAATTTATGTATCAGAAAAAATTACTGGAAACTAGCTTTGTAATCCAACAGGTGGACTCACAAGACATTGGGTGAAGGTTTTGAAGATTTATACAGCATGGTGAAGCTGGCATTAATAGGGATGTTGTACGATAAATTAATGATATAACATAGTACGTTGTACATACTATTCTGGTAGACCACTAGACAAGCTCAATAAGTTTGGTTTGTGAATCGTGGCTAATCCAGATGTTCAGATCATCTGCATGCTTCTTTGTCCAGTATAGAGTGTTTTTCTCCTTGAGAAAAATATGTCAAACCAAGCCTGTCAAGGAACTTTTAGTTTCCACTTGAGTAGTTCATATGATTAAATCTTTTTCTCGTCTTGTAGTTGTAGCAGTTATAGTACAAAAATAACAAGATTGCACAACTTGGAATTGTTTTTCCATTTTAGAGAAACCGTCTTATCAATGATTTTCTCAAATCCTGCCCATGTCTACCTATGTCACAACAATCACCATGTTGAGGAATTGTGATTATAAATGGAGATACAGAAGAATGGGATGATTTGGGTGAAGTGGAAGTTGATGCTAATTTTATATTCTGACTTATATCTGCAGTTAGGAAAACCGGTAGAAGTTAGCTGGCTGTAGGGAAAACATTCCTGACCGGGTTTTCTCAAGGGGTCCTGAGAAAATTACCGCACTGGCCAAAAATTTCGCTTTAGCTCTGCTAGTGGCCAGGAAGTGTCATGAGATCAGTATCAATAGGGCTGTTGAGAATGTGTTCTAATTCACTAGTGCAGTGATTCATAGCTGTAAAATCTTAGTTTATTTTCTTAAGAAAAGCTCCAACCATGTCATCTGGTTCATACTTTACTTTACACTTCGAACATAATTTCTTAATACAGGTGGCTTAAAGGCTTGTCTGGGCATGCCCTCAGGCTCCAATTATACAGTGTCTTAGATTCTGGTTGACCTTAAGTGAATCAAACTTTGTTTCATTAATCCAATAACTAGACTAGCACTATTACTTTCCAAGCTATAACTCCAAAATTACTGCACTTTAGGCAAGTGCATCTATGCAAGCAAGAACCTTACACACTGGAGGCAGTTAAGACCTTGTGGCCTTGTCAATCTTTGCATTAGAGGTGTAAACGGTGATGTTGTTGTCATTCGTGAACTTCGGAGACAACAGTCTTTCTTGAAGGTATTAAGGACACATCAGAGGGTGATGCTAGATCTAACGGGGTGATCATGTTTACGGAGGTTGTAGCAACTAGCAAGGTATTTATTACGATACTGGTTGCTGTGGCCATTGCGAGGTTATGATCATGGTCATGGGGGAGGCAATTCTAGTTGGGGAAGGTGGGTGAAGCACCACATGGTGTGCCATGAATAATGCTGCCATACCGAGTGGTGTTTTAAATAAAACAGCATGTAAAAGACACCTTTTGCTTGGAATCAAAATACATAGCAAAGTAGCTGACTGAAACGGAGTTGTAGATGTTTTGAAACCTAATGAATGAAACAGGAAAAGGAATTTCTATTCATGTGGTCATAAGGCAACAGTGTTGGAAATGTTACAGGCTGAACCCTATTATCTTCCATCCTTGTACTGACTGACAACGTATCGCATTTATTCTTGAATATCCATAATGTTAATGTAATCATTGTTTACACTAAATACTCCCCCCCCCCCCTCTTTCATATGTACTTTGGGATCGTGTCATGCCATGAATGCAGTGATTTTGTCAAATGATATCTCTCTTCATCATATCTTAGTAAGAGAAAAAAGTGGATTTTTTTGTATGTTTTTCAGGGTTTTTTTGGGGCTTAGTTGTATAAAAAGAATGATCTTTGTAGTACTATGCCCCTATTTCTATTTTTTTTGCCTGTAAACTTGTCATCTGCTTTAAACAAGGTAGGGTGCTGAAAAGAAATCTAACTCATTGTAATAATATTATAGCTTACAGCGTATGCTTCTACATCATCGTTTGTTTTTGTTTACTTAAAAACATTTTTTGGATATCCCGTGTAACTTGAAAACTTTCAGCTAGAAGATTTGGTATACGTAAATAAGTTCCTTACAGGAACAAAGATTTGGAACTGTTGTCACACACCTATTAGTTTTGGTTGATCACAGGTAGCTTCAGTTCTTACTAAAAACTTCTCTTTATTGCATCATAATTACTTGCTTGGCCCATGATTGGCTACTGGGCCTTGACTTATTGCAAAATTCTGTTGTGAATAGTAGGTTAAATGGCATCATGGTACATGGTGCTTGCCACCCTATGTAGCCCCTGCAATGATGGAGTTTTGTTTAGTAGAGTTCGTTTTTATGATCCACCAACTGTGTGTGCAGTTTGTTTACATCTACCTCTTCCTTTTCAATTTCTCTTGTACATGCAATTCGTTATTGTCTTGTTTAGGTAATGATTACCATGTGATTTGCTGCGAACAGGTCCTGGAAGTGATCAACAATCCATATGGGCAAAAGAAACGCTGCCTACGGAGAACATCGACAGGTCCCTGGTAAATTTTGAGTTGTCGATGATCAGGGCCAAGATACACCATATTTAACCTTATGGTACTTGTACATATTGTCAGGATTCGGAAAACTCATACCTCTGTTGTAAATTGATGATCAACAGAGTCTTGAGTGTACTAGTGCTTTAAATTACTTGCCCTGCCACTCTGCTTCTTTGATTTACAGTTGCTAGTTGCCTTTTTTTCCCCTCTTCTATGACCTCTTGCTCTATTCCCACCCTGATGACCAACGGTCTTAGTACCTGCGGTATTGTTTCATGGAAGATAAATGTGTTATTGGATGGTTGTGGCTACTGATTGCATTGGTCTAAGAGAAGTTCTGGAGCGTATTTCAGTTTGCTGATACAAGAAATGGCTGTATATCTGTTGTGGAAGTGGGACACACTGGAGCAGTGGAGCTGTTCGCTGATAATTTAAGATGTAGTTGTAAGTTTTAGGATTAAAGTCTGAAGAAGCTTTGATTCATGTCATATGAATATATGACCAAACCAACTGAGGTCAACTCGAAAAGAAAAAAACTAATTAGCAATTAGCATAGTCTAGTCGAGTTCTATGCACACTAGGGTTGATATTACTTCTTTTGTATCCTAATTTTTTTTTGTCAGATTTGAAGTCAGATGTGGTGTTGAATATGAATACTGTATAGATAATATCAGTCATGAATTTAAAATGAATATGGAGTGGAATTGATACGGTATCGAATATTTTTTATCGGATATCGTGCGAAAACAAATTCCAAATATAATACATGTATAGCAATAATTAATCAATTGTATGAGTTCAAATTGCAACAAGATTATCGCAATTTAACAAGTTATTTTATCGAGTAGTCCAACAAAGTTGCAAAAGTATTGAATAATAATTTATGTTTTGTAAAAAAATACCAAGTATTCACGTAATCAAAGTGGAAGTATATTCTTACATGTCAAGCTCCGGTGACCGTCGGTACCGTTTGGTAGGATGGCGGACGGGACAGTAGTAAGAGAGTGGAGCCGTGGAAGGAGGGCTTAGCTTGGACTATTTGGCTAGGTTTAATTGAAGCTGCTAGAATATGAGCTATAAATTTTTGAATATCTAAAAATTATCTAACTCAATTATCCGAAAATATAATCGAAATATTCCGATCCGACGAATAACGATCTTTAATCCAAAACTAACTATCCAGAACCAATATCGAATCTAACTATCCGAGAGGACTAGTTGAATTCGAGCCCGAACAAAACCGTTCAGTCGGTCGGTATATCCGATCACTCTCTTCTGTGAAAGAAGCGGCAACAACTTGGGTATTTCCGCTTGCATTGCCTGACCATTTGTTTGCCAGTTATCATTTGATATATATAAGTACTTCGCGCCTTCAGCCTGATATAGTCATGTTGGCTGAAGTTCTCGTCCCCTTATTTGATTCAGTCATGCCATTGTGCGTGACTTCCTACAGAGAAGCCATCAAGAATATCTGCATACGCACTGCACCATTACCATATCAGCTATAACACCTGTGATGTCTGATGTTTCTGCCTCGGCATCAAGAATACCGGAGAAATCCATCTTTGATTGGATGTAAATTTTCCAGCTATATGTTCAATCGATCAGCGTACCTAACTACATTAAAGACCCGTAATTATGCCTTATCATTACGGCACTGGGAAAACCCACAGCTTTGGGATCATCACGATCAGAAAGCGATAAGAACAGAATACGTGCAACAATCAGATTAGCTGCATTGGCCTCCGGGCAGAGTGAGCATCAAAGCCAGAAAATGACACCGCTTGAATGCAGATCCAATGCACTTGACTGACGCACAGACAAGCTATAGATCGCAAGCTTTCGGTAGCAAAACACCATGCGCTACCATCCAAGTTCGCGAGAAAATGACAAGTTAATTCGCTTCACAGAACACCGTCCTCGCTAGGTGCCCGACGCTACATGTAATTAAAACACGGAAGGCAGACAAGAACGTTCTACCACGCCGGAGAACGACACTCCATTTTCGGTGCTGGGCAGTGGCCAACTGACCACCGGTACGAAACGAGCTCTTTCTCTGCAGATTCATGTGCTCCATTACACTGTCATGCCTCTCCGGCTGTTGCTTGATGTAATTCACCCTCGGCTCAATGGCTTTAGATAAGGATCCATCAGAAAACGTATGAAAATTTCCTCGATATTTTTCCACCGTGATCGATCAAGGCCGTCAAATTTGTCATCGAGAGTGTAATGGCTACACAACCAAATCCCTCTGATGTAGTACCCTGTCGCGTCTCCCGGGCTGTTTCTTGATGTAGTTCGTGGCCCAAACTACATATCCCTGTCATGCACCGCTGCCCTACAATTATTTTTGGATATGAGATTTAGATATGGCACCTCCTCTCTTGCATTGGTAGCACCGCTAGGTCTCATGGCCATGGCCTGCAACAACTAGTAGTACTTTGAGGAGCCGTGGCATTTGCCTCAGGAACAGGGAGTCAGGGACCCGTTCCAATTAGTTCATGTACAGTCACTGTCCAGGTGGCTGGGGCCTCCTTGCCTGGCCTATGAGGAGCCCATTCAGAACAAGCCCCGATGGCGGCACCACCCCAGTGTTCCCTACGCACCGGGACATGTAGAGCCCACACCATCTTTGCTCGGCAGCACACACACAAACACGGTCCATGTCATGGACAAATTGAGAAGCAATTCTCCTCTCCGTCTCCATCTCCCATCTTCCAAGAACCAGAGACTTGGGAACAGAGTGACGGTGATCGCCTGATTGGGAGAGATCTGTGCCGGATTTGGTCTGGGTCGGATCACTTTAGCTGGGTTGTAACCAGCACCAGAACTTTTGTTGAAGAACAGGGAGTGCTTTCGGGGCGAGTGCGACCGCGCTGGAATTTATTTTGGACCGATTCAGCAGCTTTTTTGTTCGGAGTTTTCCAGCAGAAACGGACTACCATTGAGAACTTCAGGTTCTGTGTGCAAACTGCAAAGTGGTTACCTAAAAGGAACAATATTAATTGGTTCAGCAACAGAGTTTTTGTCTTTTGAAAATAGTCCAAGAGCCTCCTGTTTGCTAGGTTTTACATTGCCACCTAGAGTATGCTTGCAAGATGGGCAATTCAATCTGAACCCAACAAATGAACATCTCGAGGAGGTCCACGGCCATGACCCCATCATATTTACATCCAACCTAGCCATATAGTAGCTGAACTCACGACAGCTAGTAACATTGTAACTGCGGTACAAGATCTTGCATTGGAGCCTACTACTATCTACTATCACCTCAGCATTTTCTGTGGCATGCCGTATGATCACTGATTAGCTAGCTCAGCAGACTTACCAGACAGTAGGCAACTGTACTAGACAGACACTAAACTCCTCGACAAGTACTCATTGATGTCGAGTGTGTCAGTGAACAATGAAACATCAAGTAGATCGAGTAGCTAGCTAGCTAGCTTTTAGCTAGGACGTTACATTCTGTGATGGCGGCCAGCAGCAGGCAACAGCTAGGTTACTTTTCTTGATCTCAAGGTATGCACCTCGATCGATCTCGCTCGCTCCAACGTCCTCTCCAATAATAAGAGCTCTCTAAATAGTAATATTTGCACTAGCTATACTGTGTTAGCGGTTCTGGCGTTGGCTTGTTTTTGGCAAACCAAAAGCTAGCGACCGATTGCCGGTAGGTCGCTAGCTTTAGACCGATCGACGCATGGCAGCAACCCTTGACCCTTCGTTGATCTCCAATCACAGCAATTCATCGATCGGCTAATTAAGAATCCTCTTCTAGTTAATAAGCGTAACTAATCTCAATATGGCGATCATACTATTTGGACGTACGTACCTATCCGCAACAAGCTAGCTCTGTCTGTTGCGGATGCATGAGCATGACACCAAGCAGCACAATGTAGTACTGTGGGCTACAGGCTGTAGCTGTTGAATAACGATAACGACTAATGTAGATTACTGACAATGTACCCCGATCAAATAAATAGAACAATAACAAAGAACATACAGAATATTACGAGGCAAACTATTTTCTCTTTATTGATGATTGATTCTTTTGTACAATAGGGTGCTATATTTATAGCAAAAACCCCTTACGGAGTAGTTTCGAAATTCGCTCACCAAACTCTAGAGTTTAATTATATTTCATCACTCCCCCTTAATTAGGAGAACACACCATGTAATGTATAAGTCTTATCAAAAACTTCTTCCCAAAACCCAGTAGAAAAAAAGATAGAGAAAAGAGTATATTATATCCGCATGTTGTATTGCACATGTTGTTTTATTGAAAACCTTCATGTGAGAAAACTTAGAAAAACTCACTAAAGGAAAAAGAGTAAAACTTACAATCTTCTAGATTTTAGTAACATCTTCAAGATCATACTAAGGGTTATGGTTCAAGGATTTACTCCTCATAAACTCTTCATCTCTCTAAGTTATCTCATTCCAATGCTATGAACACATCTTTAAAAACTGAATGTTGACAAAGACGTAGTGAATAAATCAGCCAGTTTTTTATAAGACTTAGTTTACAGGATTTTTACCACACCATTCTTTTGAAGTTCGTGAGGATAGAAAAATTTAGGGGCAATATGTTTCGTGATATTGCTCTTGACATAACTCAGTTGCATTTGTGCAACACAAGCAGCATTATCTTCATAAATAATTATGGGGAGCATCGACGGTGTTAATGTTACATGACTGCTAGATATGGCTAATCACACCTTAGACAAACACATTCGCTTGAGGCTTCATATAATGCTATTATATATGAGAGGTTGGTAGAGGTAGCTGCTAATATCTGCTTAAAAGACCGCCATAGCAAATACCACCACAGAGAAACATAAACCTAGTTTGAGATTTGGCACTGTGGGGATCAGATAGATAGCCAGCATCTATATATCTCACTATGATCGAGTCTTGGTCTTTTTGATAAAATAAGCCAAGATCTTAAGTACATTGAAGGTATTTGAGTAAAGTTTTGACACTAGCCAAATGCCTTCTAGTTAGAGTTGCACTGTGTCTAGCTAGCAAATTTATTGTGAATGCAATATGAGACCTGGTGCAATTGGCAAGATACATAAATGCTCCTATGACACTTAAATATAGAATTTCATGTCTTAAGACTTCTTCATTTTTCATTCTCGGTTTGAATGGGTCTTTATCCACATCAATGGATCTTACTACCATAGTGTCTTTAAAGGATGAGATTTATCTATGTTGAATTTTTTCCAATACCTTATTGATATAGATAGACTAGTACACAAAGATTGTTTAGGACAAATGCTCTAGCTGTAGGCCTGAGTAATATTTGATTTTACCCAAATCTTTCATTTCAAACTCCGTCATAAGATAAGAACTTGCTTCTTTTATGTCCTATGTGGTTCTGATGATATTCAGATCACCAACGTAAATTGAGATGATACAGAATCCATTATGGGACTTCTTTATGAACATATAGGGACAATCATCATTATTAGAGTAACCTTTCTTCGGGAGGAACTCACTAAGTCAGTTGTACCATATTCTCCCCGATTGTTTTAACCCGTATAGTGACCTCTGCAGTTTGACGTTATACATGTTGCGATTGGTTTTATTAGGATACATAATTTTGACTCATTCAGGGACTCGCATATAAATATCCATATCCAGTGACCCATAGAAATATGTGGTCACTATATCCATCAACTGTATTGATAAGTTCATTCTAGCTGCTATTGATATCAAATATTGAAACGTTATTTTACATATTATAGGAGAGTAAGTTTCATCGTAATCGATACCAGGTCTCTTCGTGTATGCTACAAACCTCGCTTCAAGGTACTAAATTGAGGTTTTCGTCGCGAGGTCCTAAACAAAGCTATAGTAGCTATCGCTAGCTATTGCGACAGCTATCCTATATAGAGATTTAATATTAAAAAATATAAAATATGAAATATGTACACAAGATTAGTCACATCCAACTAAATTAGAACTTAGAAGTACTACATGTCCATAAGACCATAATTAAAGTCTAAAATCAACTATTGTAGGAGTACATGTCCAAAAGAACATAAGCAAACCATACTATCAGGTTCAAACTTCTAAATCTTAATAGAAAGTACTTAACCATTGACAACTAAGAGAATGCAATCTATTCTTCTCCAAATTATGATTCATTACAAAAAGAGTCCTCTAAATGATCACTTAGTAATTCGATAGCAATAGCATCACTTTTTGATGTGGATGATGTGACAATATCTTCCTCATATTCATTTGGAATGAGTTTCCTCCTCTTAGCCTTAGGATGTCTAAGAGGCAAAATATATATCAACAATTGTAGTCTTTCTTTTATACAACTCTCTCCTAAATCCACGTAATTTATGGATATTTCTTCATTAATTTTTTCTAGCTCCTCGTGATTGCCAACAACGATGGAGTCTAGGTGTTTCGACTTTCTAGCATTAAATTGTGCATACAAATATTCACTGGAGTTATCATCTTCAGGATGGATCACTTTAAGGTTTTCTCAACATTAGATTGAGCTTTTTCAACTATTTTAGGGAGTGATTTGACTTGTTCGGTTCTTTGTTTCTCCAGGCATCTCCACAGAATTGAGTCCTGTGCAGCCGGAGGTCTCCCCCTCTTCCTTTCATGAGGGGTAAGAATGGATTCAATATCCTTTTAAGGTATTTCCACTCTTTCCGGTGCGTTTACTGCAAGTATTTGAAACTTTATCACTCCTTTATAATTAGTGAAGGCATCTGGCAAGTTGTTAGTTATTTGTTGTAGATTTATTATCCTTCGAACTTCAAGTTTGGATTCTTTAGTGCGAGGGTCTAAGGACTAAATGCCTGTGACATTCCAATCTATTTCTCAGTATTCTTTAGTTTGGTACTTTTCTCCCCTTAATGCTAGGAAAATGTCCTCATCAAAGATACAGTCAACGTACCAAGCCGTATACAGATCCCCTATCATAGGCTCTTGATATTTAGTAATTGACGGAGATTCATAACCTACATAGGTCCCAAACGTCTAGTAAGGCCCATGAATGTACGCTGTGGTGGTGAAATTGACATGTATACAGCACAGCAAAATTTTTGTAGATGGAAAATCATTGGTTCTTTTCCATGCACTAATTACAAGGGGAAATGTCATAATATACACTTGGTCTGAATTGAATTAATGCAGCAGCGTGCAGCACCGCATGCCCCAAATGACGGGTGAGAAGGCTACAAGTCTATGAAGCAACCAAAAGGATTAGCAAATATTAAAGTGCGTTTAAGCAGACTAATAATCCACTTAGTTACAACATGTAATACAAACCATCACAATTTCCATTAAATTAACAAATGTCCTACCAATCATATACATGGAAATACTATACTCTCATTAATCACAACAAATATAATACAAGAAAGTAATTACAAATAGACTACATCTTCAACTATTTTCAAATGATCTCCAATGTAGATCACCTGCAATCATTTAGAATAACAAGTATCGAACAACATATAAATAAATAATCAGTATTTGAAATTAAACTAGCACAAGCAAAAATGGTTGAAAAGTCTACTGTTTGAAATAATTGCCGTCAGACCCCAAATGTGATTAAGGAATGCTTATTGAGATACCAGACCATTCAGGGCTAGTCGACACCTCTCGCTAGTTAGGGTTTTCATCATTCAACAGATCACAAACATTTTTCATTGGTAACCATAGCCATGCTTAAATAGTGCCCCAAAATATCACATGGTAAAAAGGTAAAGCCTCACATAGTTAAAAGGAAGTCACAACCGGGAACTCCCGTAGCGAAACTCATTCCCACACACACACCACCACCAAGCCAGGAGCAAGTAAGAGGCAAGCCAGGGAGCAAGGAGCCAAGATCCAGGGAAGCCAGGGAGGAGGCCAAGATCAGGGAGGCCCAAGCACAAGGCCACCACCACCAACCTCAAGCTTCACCACCCCAAATCCTCATTTCCATCTTCTCTATCTCAGGTAAAGCAACCATCCAGTAGACATTAGTATCAACATGGGATGTAGAGAACCAGTGTAGACATTAGTGATAGTAGAAGCTATTAGTGGTCTCAATGGGTATGACAACCATAGGGGCAACGTCGTGCGTGTCTCTTAACCCCCATGTACTCCCTAGCATATGGGAGGCCACGAGTGTCACCACCGCACCGCCAAACCCAAGCACTAACCCAATATTGCTTCTGAGTCAATAAAAAATTGCTTTCAAACTTTTTCTTAATAGTTGAATCTTTTCATCTTTCGTCCTTATTTCTCCTCTCATCAATTGCAATGAATGGTATGATCAAGGAAAGGATGTGAAAAGCTTCAATATCTAAAAAGAACTTTGAGGATAACATTCTATTATTTTCAAGCCTTCTCTTAGCTCTTCAGGCTTTTCATCTTCCGTGCTTTTTTCTTCTCCCATCAGTTGCGATGGAGAGTATGATCAATGAAAGGAGGTGAAAATTCTGAAGATCTAAAAGGAAGTTCAAGAATATCAATCTGGTGTTAGTTATTATTTATTAAAAAAGACAGTTTTTACTCTTTCTTGGAAACCGAAACAGTGTCCAAAACTGGCATAGGTTAAGTTGTATAAAGGGGGTAAATCCTCTTTGATTCCTTATGCCTTTGCTGTCTTTGATCATAGAAATAAGTTCTTAAGCCCTTTGTAATTTCTGAGCTCTTGTCTTCAATCCTTTTCCCCCCCAACCAATGGCCATGGACAAGTCACTACTACAGAATGATACAACACTATCGCTTCAACTGGGTCGGTTCCCAACTTTTCAAGAAAAACCGATTGTGATAGATGATTCTACTTATATGGAGGTGAATCATCTCAATTAGTTCTCAAGTTAGAACCAATTATAATGCCAACTACAAAAAACCTGCCCTTAGCTGTCGAGCATCATGCACATCACAATCGTTTCTGACATTGGCACATCACAATAGGTTCTAACTTGAGAACCGATTGTGATGTGCTCAGGATAGTCTTTTGGCGGGCCAAAGTGAAATTTGAGTGCCGAGCGGGTTCCAATTTCAAAATAATTTCGCTGGGTCCAACCAGATAAGGAAAAGAAAAAACCACTACAGACATTCCCTGTATATTTATACACGCCCTTGTGATCACCACTCATCTCCTCCACTTGCTCCTCTCCCTCTCATTTCGGTTTTTGTGGACCAGATGGGCACGAATTTTGGTTCCTACTTCCAAAGGCGCAATCTTGGAGGCAAATTTGTAGGAAATATGCTGACTTGATGTGGTTTCTCGTATCTGTTATACTTGTCCTTTTGTTTTTTTCGTTGCTATATAGATTTGTTCTTAATCTTGTATTTATTCAAGTGCAACACAGTTATTAATAGTTCTTGACGAGTACTCATACCACGGGTACCCCCAGCGGCCCGGAGTGACGAACTGGCTGCCCCAAGCCCGGCTCTGGCCAAAGGCTCCCGCTGGGCCATGAAGGACACTCGTCCCCGACCAAACCAACCAGGGGGCGTCCGACCCCCGCCATAGCTCGGACTCCCCACAAGCTCCGACCAAGCCGAGGCGATCTCCGCCAAAGGCCGAGTGCCAGGCCGCCGCGGGCCGTTGGCCACCTGCCCCACAGACACGACAGCTCGGAAAGACCGCACGAGGGCAGGTGGCTCCTTCCCAAGGTAGCGAGGAGGTTGCCAAAGTCAAAAGCTCCAGTCTCATCATCCAGTCATGCGCAGTGTAAGGATACGCTCCCTCCCGAGGCAAAGACCGAGCGAGCATTGGGCGTCGAGATCGACGGACGTACAAGAGGGTAGGTGCGCCATTTCCCGATGACACGAAAAACTGCGCCACTTGATGAGTCCACCAACCCGGCGTGGGGTAAGTGGACGCCGATGAAATCACCAAGACCAAGGACTAAGACTCCTAGCCTAGGTCACCTCATCCTCTCTTCTCCCAACTCCCCGTGTAACCTACCCCCTCCGACTGTATAAAGGGAGGCAGGGTCCTCTGAGGGAGGGGAGAGACCCTCTTTCTCGGTTCTTACTCCCACGGGTTCGAATCCTTAGCTCTCGCTTGTAATACCGTGCAGTCACCTGCATCCGAAGCAATATAGCACCACCACACGAACTGGAGTAGGGACATTCGTCCCGAACCAGTATACATCTTGGGCTTCTTGAGTCTAACCATTCAAGGATAGGGAAAGCGCGACCCCTTGACTAAAAAATTCACTCGCCGGTGCTCGAAACACCGACAGTTCCCTTCATAATGTGGTCATACATTGGCAACAATACTGTAATAATGTTGCTGGGATTGGCTCTTAATCTCGTACTTATCAGTTTTTTGCTTTCTGACCTATGCTGTTGGATGTTCCTTCCTTGCATTTGCAGAATATAAACTTTGGGAAGAAGAGATCGAGAAGTGGCAAGGCCCCATACTCAAGGATGGCAGACTTCTAGAATGGTATAAGCTTTCTCTCTCGCTCCTATATAGTTATAATTGTGTTGTGCATTTCTACCTCTAAGGATCTTGTGCAAATTTGTAACTTGACTAATTATTGAAAAAATGATCGAGGTGAGAATACTGGTATGTTATTTGAACTTGTTTGTGGTGGACGAGGGGCTGATGGCTAAGGATGATCCAAAGGTTTTGAGTAATATTGCAAGAACAGTAGGGTGACCAGGGCCCAGCATGGGAATTTGGAAATGACCAATTGACCATAAACGAATTCATCCAGTATTTTCATTGTAGGCATGGATTGTATGCAGCACAACCTTCCTAGTTAAAGATTTGGTGCAAAAATAGTTTGCCGATCACTACATCTGCCCTCTTTCTCATGGTATTGGCATTTATATCTTGTCCTTCATCTAGTTACTCATCAGCGCATGAGGACATTTCCACCTTAGTCTGTTACCATGGTTGAATGCATCTATTGCATTTTTATGTAAGCTACCTCTTATTAGTGTAGCAGGCTCCCTTGGTTTGTCTTGGTGCATGGATTGAATATAAGAATGTTGTTTGACCATAGGGTTCTATACTTCTATCTGGCCTGATGTATTTTGGTTTCTACAGTAAATAAATGTGCTAGTGGACGTCCCGGTGCCCTCTGCCTGCATCCCGATGCTGCCGCCCAGGTGGCCCGCCTCCCGGCACCGTCGCCCACCATCGAGAGGTTCCGGGAGCTCTCCAAGCAGGTCTTCTACACCCGTCTCACCAGGTCCATACGATTCCCTCCCCAATTCCCCATCTCTCGGTCCCACCTGAGTATCTCCAATCGCAGATTGCACACCCCTTACTCCATGATCTCAATGCGGTTCTTGATGTTGTTTGTCAAATAGCCCTCGAGCGATAGCTTTCTTATAACTTGTGTGGTCGTAGTGTTGGCCTATTGGGTGTGGGATGTGAGTTTGATGGGAAGTGCATTGAGGTTACTGCGAGAGCGATGCGACATGTTGGTTTGAATATAGGAGTACTCTCATTTTGAAAGAAGTTTGTAATAGTAGACAAGGTTTTTTAGCCTTTTAGGTTTCATCATACGAAAATGTACTTGTTGTTCAATGTATGACTTTTGAGTCATCTAGTTCAAACTGAAATTTTGGAGCTACACACTGACTTCGTTAAGATCATCGCTTCAATTGTTGTTCTTGCGTGAATTATCAAATTCTTTGATTCTATTGAACTATGCAAGCTAACTGAATTTGCCTTTTTAGAGCTATTTTATTAAAATTTGCATCACACTTATATGTTGTTTATTACACAATAAAGCACCTTTCTACTGGTAAGGTTGGATGATGTGCTCGTATTTGCTTACTCTCAGTCTCTCTTAAGAATTTACTGTGTACTATGAGCACTATGTATTGCAATAGTAGCTTTTATTACACAGAATGATCCACATTGGAACTTTTATTAGACAATACATTAAAGAAGGGAAAGTTTTGGTACTGACTATACATTAAAGAATATCAGTTTGCTGTTTGCTGATATTCTTGAGCTTAAGTCTGATCTTTGTTGTCATGATCATCAACCAGACAACCAGCTATCTCTTGCATCTTGTAGATTGCCTTTCAATAAAATTTAGCTACCGCTTTTTAATGAATTCAGAACAACTAATACGACCCAAGCATATTGAGGTGTTAGTTCTTGTTTTCTAAATTTCCCTCCATGATAATTCCCTCTGTTCCTGTTTTATGAACAAGTAGAATTGTAGTTGTTAATAAACTGCAGTTGACATGTACTAACTAGCATTTATTTTAATAGTACATAAGCATACACACTACTGGCCTTATCAGCCACACATATTTCTTCTGTAGGATGATTTCAGTAAATTATTGATTGACATTTTGTTTTATTTGAAGTAAGCAATGTGCTTAGTAAATCCTAATGATTGTGTCTTTTTGTGTTCAAACCAGTTGTTGCTTTGTGATGGAGTCTGACAGTGCTAGTGCAAATGTGTGTGCAACTAGTGGAGCGTCACCTCCTGCCACACTTGGTACAAGTTTGTCTGCACCGAGTGCTCATGCATTAGTAGTGCGAGAGCCTCATGTATCTGAAGCCGAAGGACCTCAAGCTGGACCTGAATGTTGTGATTGGCTTGGACAAGTTCAAGCAAGCTGTTTCCCTATGTTGAGCAATTATATAGCCTTACTCTCTCAGTTTATATAGATCCTGTTTTGGACGGTGCCAGACTACAGGTCCATGCCTCCATTGAACATGTGTTTATTGTCAAATGCATTATTAATGTGTTGTTTGTTCTGCTTATTTTCTTTTAGCAAAACTATGAGATTACTTAAGCTCTATCAAATTATAGGAAGGTAAATTTTATTAATGTTAAATATGTTTTGCACTCTTCGTACCTTTTGTTTTGTAGGATGAGACTATGGTGGCGACTGATAATGATTGAGTGCTTGTCGAGGACAAGTAACCATCATCATGCACTCGTTGTCTCTTGAGATTTTCCCAACCTGACTTAGCCACTTCGGTCTTCGAACTCTTATATAAGATTATGTCATTGTTGAGTCTTATGTCAACATGTCTGTATGATGTAATCTAAATATTATCGACTCGTCATATTGTCTCTTTCATGAAAACATGGAGTTATGGACATCATGGTCATGTTATCGACTTATCGTAATATTATTTACGTATCATTTTATGTTTCGAAATTTGTCATATGTGTACTGTTCAAATTTAGTGTACTTTTGCAACATTGTTGGACTGTCCGATAAAATGACTTGTTAGACTGCGATAATCTTGTTGCATGTTGAACTCATACGGTTGGTTAATCAGTACTATATGTGTGCTTTATACGGTATCTGTTTTCACGCGTTATCCGACAAAAATTATTCGATACCGTACTGATTCCGCTCCGCATTCAATTCGAATCCATGACCGATATTATTTGTGTCGTATTCATATCCGATACTATCCAAATCTAATTCCGAATCCGACAAAAAATATAGTTTAGGATATGGAAAGAGTGATATCCGACCGAATCCGATCCGACTGCACCCCTAAGTGTGACCAACGGGTTAGCCTCAACACCAACCTGGGCAGTCACATCCTGATCCACAGAGGAATTAGGTGGCCTTAGGACTAAAACATGAAAAATACATAGATACTTTAGATTCTAAAGATTAGTACCTAGGAATAAATATATTTGTATGAGAGAAACATATCTACAATGAAGTTTTGAGTCCATATCCCAGGATATCAAAGGAAACGATGATATCCTGACCACCAGGTCGGGAGTCTTCTTATTCCTCCTTATAATCAGAGGGACATTATTTTTTGAGTCCCTACTCTCACCCTGAACACAGGGAAATATGGGACCATGTCTATATGCTTGATCCCAATTATTATCGAACCATTTATTTTTGCGCACCTGAGATGAGGGCCTCATCTGTGTCCCCGCAGTGAATGCCACCCTCTTCTCTTGTGCCTGAGGACGATCGTGCACACTCTTAGAACGAATGTCACTGATCGGTATCAGGGCTTGACTAGTGCTGGTCAGATCAGCACTAGTTTGGGCGGTGTCGGATCCACCTTTTTCTGAACACGTCTAGTAGAGGTCCTCACTTTCTTGGTCAATGGAGCCGAAGTTGGAACCTCAGACTGCTTAAAAGCCTACTTTCGACCATGCATCTGAAGAGTAAATTCGATTGTCAGCGTATAGACAATTAATAAAAAAAACCAAAGGTATTTTCTTGTTACTTACCATGATGCGTTCATCGATGACTCATCATTCTGCCCGATCAGACTAGATGGCTCTGCTTCTCCAAAGCAGCCTAGTCGTACTCGTCAGAGGAAATACATAGCATGTACACAATCCTTGACCAGGTCTCCTCGATGGTCAGAACTGATGAAAGAATATCCAAAAATGTTAGTAAAATTTTCTTAACAGAAAGAAAGAGGTCGGTAATTCGAATTTTTCTCACCTCTAGGCTCATCCTTAGTAGGATCCTGATCACCTTCCATCCTCCAGGCATATCTGAACCGTCTCTTTAAGGGGCTCACCTTCTGGTATAGAAAATCGTAAATGATTTTATGCCTGACAAGCCCCCTGCCACCAACTTGGTGACGACCCTTACGATGTCACACTCCTCGTCGGTGAGGACCAGTGAATCTTTATCCTTCTTTGCTTTGGTCCTTGTCCACACTAGGGCTACTTTCCCAGTAAACCGAAGACGGATACCCCCAGGGATTTTTGAATAAAACCACTCCCGGCGATAATCACGCTATGTATCTTTGATCAGGAGTGGGAGATGTTGAGAAGCCATTTTATCCTGGAGCTTAAAATAAATGGTCCCAATGATATCCTAGCTCTTATTATGCCTAGTATACTGGTAGGTATAGCGAAAAGGCGAAGGTGAGGAGGAATGCCAAGAAAAGCCTCGCAAAGATGCGAAAAAACACTCAAAATCAAAATTGAGTTTGGGGGAAGGTGGTGAAGCTCGATTTTATAGTGATCAAGCACATCAGCAAGGAACTCGCTCTCAAGAAGGCGAAACCCTAACCTAATGAAGGCGGCGAAGAGAATGAGGCACCCCTCCTAGGGCACCGGCTTCACATCCTCCCTGCTAGGGACCATCAAAGCATTTCACGAGGAGGGATCAGACCTTGCTCTTCAAGCTCCCTAATCTTCTCTTCGGTAAAAAGCGACATGTCCATGGCAATGGGTTGAGAGGAAGAAGAAGATTGGAAATGAAAGGGCTCAAAAATTCCAAGGGACTCAAAGACTATTTTGCGCTTGAAACAACAAAAGCGTAAGAAGTCTAATACTTTACCCTCTTTATATGACCTTATTTGTGTCAATTTTGGACACCGTTTCGGTTTCCAAGAAAGGGGTAAAAATTGCCTTTTAATGAACATATAACTAATACGAAAAGAATAAGTGATGGTGTCCTCAAACTCCCTTTTAGATCTTGAAACTTTTCACCTCCTTTCATTGATCATACTCTCCATCACAATAAATTGCTGAGAGAAGAAAGAAGGACGGAAGATGAAAAACTTCAAGAACTAAGAAAAAATTTGAAAGCAATAAGATATGAAGAAAAAATTTCTTGGCTTAGAACTCTGAAAGTATGAAGTATACAAAGGAAGCCTTATTCCCCTTTATATGCATTGTATATTAAAGACTATTAGTGCAGGTTCAGTTATCGAGAGAAGTGCAACGATTTCCTTATTTATTAGCATTAAAAACGGTCGAATAATGGGCACATAATCCCATAAGATCGCAGAAGACGAAAAGCCTTGAGTAATAAACTTTTATTACTCAAGCCTTGGGGCTAGCCGATGAGGATTAAAAGTCTATTGTTTATTTAGGCCCTCAATTATTCGTGACCATACTTTATTAATGGGCTTACAATACATAAAGCCCATAACATAGAATGAAGCCCACGTTTATCCGGACGGTTAAGTCTCTGACCAGTTTAGTTATGGTAGTCTATTATATAGCTTCACATTGGTCATCCCCAACCAGTGAAATAACCACCCGACTAGCGAACTGGTCAGGGACAAGTGGTTATACCTGCATATGTGTCTCCGTGCGGACAGTTATTTGACAAATACACGTAACTACCCAAAAGATATCTCTGAAAAAGGCACACTTTGACGAGAAGACACCATTTAGCGGAAAGACATCTCTCGGTTACACGACACCCCTCTAAAGAACATATTGTCGCCTCTTCATCCAACATAAATAGAGAGCCTATTTACATCATCAAGGCAGAGACAATTGTAATCGCAATTGTAACTAGACTTTTAGTCTTTAGAAACTCTGTAATATGTGTACTATGTTAAACCGTTTGGCTAATAAAGAAGTGATCCCTATACAAGTTTTCCATCATCTTGTTTACTAGGAGAACACAATCATATTTTCATAAGGTCGGTTAAGAGACCCTAGGTCTTGAACATCAACAAAACGCCATAAGTATCGCTGATGTGCATTGAAGTCAGGATACAACTGGTACACTGCGAGTAGGTAGAGAATAGTCGAGGACACCACGACTCATCAGCTACCAAGGTTGGAGATCTAATACCTGAGTAGTGATAAACGTTCTAGGTTCTCAACTAAGGTTGAGTTCACTATGGGTAAAGTGGTACAAATCTACGCAGGGTAAAATCATGAATTTATGCTTGTCACCTGGATTGGAGGCTATGGAAACTAAGTCTGCCTCATATAAGTGTGCTAGTAGCAATTTCAGAAATTAAAACATGAATCAAACGCTTTCATAATAAAACCCTATTTTCCTAACAATGGATTTGAGAGAGATGTATATGAGATGGATTGTGGAAAAATTCATAAAATGCATTTTGTTACTAATGATTGCTGAGTATGTTGTACTCACCCTTGCTTAACTCCCTCTTTGCTTACAAACTGAGCATTATGGATTCACCTATGTGGCATGGGTTGAGGATCACCCGCAGGGTCATGGTGACGAGGTGGCGGAGGACTACCAGGAGGATTGGGTGGAATAGTAGACTGTACGGCCGAGACCGTCAATCCATTGGGTATTCTAATGCTTATGTATATTAACTTTTGTTGTAATGGATAATATGTATGAAATTGTATTAATGGACTTATAGCCCTGTGTGGCAGTGGATTGTAATAAGTATACATTTTAGTCTCTAATTATTGTTCTGCTGCAACACTCTGAACATGGTGTATTAACTGATAAAGTGTCGAGTGCGCCCGACATTTTGTTAGATAATATGCTGAGATTAGTATAATTATCTCTGAGTAATGGCGGTGTTACTGTCATTACCCTGGGTTAATTATGCGGGTCACCACAGTCTGGAAGAGTGGCCTATCAATAAGTTTTATTCTTTTAATTAATGACTCTGAAAGAACATTTTGTGTGGACATGAGGTACTGAATGCTCTACATTAATAACCAGAGCAATATAACAATCATCGAAAGCCTTTGGGGTAAACTCGTCTACATTATCCATTTGAATAGACTTAGCCCCTTTTTGGCATGGCTATAGCTTTTCTAAAATGTAGCTTTTAGTTGGGCTGCATGGCTGAAGGGCTGCACAGCTAAACGGTTGGGCTGAAGAGGTTTGGTGTTTTACAGTCTGGATTTTAGATTGACTTCTAGGCGTGAGGGGTGGGGTTTAGGATTTTATACTTGGTAAGAGTAGTAATTTTCTTCAACTCGAGTGGCAAAGTCAGAACTTTAATCCACCGAAGCCCTGGGAAGCTACCACAAAACAGCTTTCGACTTTCAGCTTCTCCTAGTACAAATGGGCTACTGGTTTTTGGCTTCTGTCTAAGAAGAAGCCAATTGTTTGGAACAGCTTTCGGCTTCTAGAGGAAAAAATTTGAAGCTAAAGCCGTTCCAAATAGGGCCTTAATCCTTTCATTTGGAAAGGAGGCTCTTAATTTAAAATTTTAGGGAATTAATTTAGAAAAAACATGGTTCCGAGTAGTTAAGAGGCATACATGGTATCATTTAATAGAAGCATCTATCACGACTATAAAGTATTGTAATGTTTTTTCACAACATAAACTTCAAGTTTTATATATGTATAACATAATCATGAGAAGAAGGAATAAAGTTTTTTAACCACACATTTATTGCACCCGTTAAACTCAGTCATGCAAAGGTATTCTGTACCACCCTTATTATCTGGTCTCCATGTGGAAACCATTTACACAGATATTTTTAAAACTTAGTAGAGTTTGACCGGAGCAGGGTACAAGAGAGCATCCTCTATTATTATACGACACCGCTTCCAGCGATTGTCATAATATTTCCAGTTTTCTTAGTCAAAGTATGAAAATATTTAGTTTCCCTAAGGTCGAATTTATGGTGCAACTATCTATAAGACAGATTTCCTCCTTTGCAACTGTGTACAATTTTCTTAATCTCGATAATTTTTTTAAATTATGTGAAACTTCAGAGTCTTTTTTCGCAAAATTATCGCATACACAAGAATACCAGAAAACCTAGGGGTTAAATCACAAAAATAACGTGACCCATAAGAATTTGGTATTCGGGTCAAATTGTCGATGGGCCATGCGGAACATTTAAGTACATGGGCCGAATCCAGTCTAGCCAAGCCACATTGGGCCGAATCCCCTTTTTTTTCTTGTGTCGAAATTTTAACGGGCTGTGCGGCGCAAAGAGACCGACAGGGCTAGGATTTTTTAGAGGGTTCCAACCCTTTTTTGACCCTAGCCTAGTTATTGTAGGGCGTCGGCACGCGCGAGAGCGGGCAGCAAGCTTGTCGGGAGCGGCATCGATCCGACGGCGGTTTTTGAAGGCGTGTGCCATGCGCACTTAGCAGGAGAAGTGGTAACTGCGTGAGCAGCGGCCGGCGAATGCCACTGTAGGCGCCGGCGGTGACGGCCGCTCTGCATGAGGTGGTGCTTTCGAGCATGCGCGACGCAGAGCTTTGGGCTCGCATGGCAACCTTGGCGTGCGCACACAGAGCGACGGGCTCACGCATGATTCGATCGGCGTGCGCGTGCGACAGCGAGTACGCATGGACTAAGCCATGAACAGTAAATCAATCTAGAACCCTAATTAGCAAGAAAACTATGTAGGGTCTAGCTTGTAAAGATTAATCTCTAGGATTAATCCAATAGCATGGAGATTGAAAAGAGGGAATCCGGCGACATACTGTTATGCTTTGGAGAGACTCATGCTGATAACGTGTTGAATAATAAATTGATAGTTATAGATCAATCCCAATGCCACTCAAGCATATTGAGAATACTAGAATAACGATCACAGGATAGATGAACACAAGATATAAAAGATCTCAACTCTTTTCTCTTTATTGATTGTAGTTTGATTCTCTTTGTATAATGGGTGCTTTATTTATATTAAAACCCAATAGAGATAGTTTTATAATTCACCCACTAAAAACCACGAGTCCGCCTGTATCTCAACGACCAAGAGTACATTTATATCTCAACAAAAATTACACAGTCCTGTCGCCAAAAAAATTGTCCCCCTCAATTGCAGTTCCACGTACCATTGGGTTTTGTTCTACTACTTACTACGTAGAACACTGGAACTCATTTCATAAGACATTCTACACATGTGAGTAGTGTAAGGGCACTTTCAATGCTCCTATTCAGCAGTTTCTTCAATATATCATATAGAACTATTTCTTATGTGGAGAGAAAATTAAAGAAGAGAGAGATAAATGTCATTTCTTGCATGAGAAACGGTTTGGCCACATAAATCAAAGCAAGATACAACAAAAACATGGATTGGGAAGAGGAGGTTGTATCCAGTTACATTCTATATCTTACATGATATTTATTTGATGTTATCTACTTATTTGTGCTAAAATATAAAAGGTTGAAGAGGTAGTATCTAATACTATTTATTGATGATGTAGATGTTTTTAGATATAACTATAAAAACCATGTATTTGGAGTGCCCTAACTGTTACGTGCTCCTCGCAACAAAGAGTGCCAAGTGGGCGATATTTCACACCCATCCAAATGCACCTTAATCCCTTTTAAAGCACAACTTGTACGCTAATATTGTCCCGGCCTGCCTGTAACTGCGTGTTGGAATCCATGCTAATCGTCCCCCAAACGCAATGAGAGGCTGGTCGACAACTTATCGGGATTACCGCACGGCGCGGCACCAGACCCGAACGTGCACAATGATCACACACGAGGAATTGCATCGCACGGGAGGACCAGCAAAGATTCGAATCGGACGCCTTCTGCAATCGTTGATCCAAACCAGCTCACAAGCACCTTTTAACTTCTTTTATCCGCCACTAGGCGTAATGCTGCCACTGCTTCGTCGAATGGCGCGTACGGATGCTTGGATTGTAACGGAAGTTTGCCCTCAGATTCGATCATTCGAACACGGCAAGCAGAGATGCATGGATGGGATAGGTTTCCATATAGTCTATATGGAAGTGTAACTTAAGCGATCTCTAATTCTCAACGCTGTCTGGTTGTGTCATCAAGGCTTAAGCAGTCCGGATTGCTCAATAGTTAAACCGTGAATTGCTACAGTAAAAAATTTCATAATATTTATGCTATAGCATTCTCCGAAAGATCTTATCCAATGATACATATACATTTATTTAAATTGCAGTCCTAAAACTAAATGCGATCTCTTTTCAAGGTAGAAGGAACCTCTCCTAGGGTTCAAGATGCCGACGAAAACCGGCCGTGCCGAGCCGGTTCGGCAAGTAAAACCGCTCGAAAAACCGTTCAGATGAATAGTAAATTTAAAAAATTTGATGAAATTTCGCAAAAAGTGTCAAAAAAAATTGAATTTTTTTTTGTGCGGTCCTGAGGCCATCCTAATGATTCTGTAAAATTGTCAGATTATTATCGATCACGACATTTTTAAAAATTACAGCGGTGATCTTGTCACAATATATGCTCTTTAGTTTTTATTTTCTAGGGCACAAAATGAAGTCTAATATTTATTAAAAACATTTTGTGATGTTATAACTTATTTACAATGATTATGTAAAATTTTCGAAGATGATCGATATATGTATTTTTAAAAATTCGAAAGTGATATTATCATTGTATATGCTCTTCTGCTTTTGATTTTATATAGGTACTAAATGAAGTCTAATATTTTTGAAAATTTTATTTCATAATACTTTGGAACTATTTATGGTTACATTAAATTTTCAGAATATAAAAAATCTTTTAAATATTTATAAAAATCTGACAATATCTTTGTTCCTTTTCCTTAATTGCTGTTTTGGATTTTTTAGAAGTAACAAATGATTTCAAAAATTATTTAAATTTCTTTGAGGTGTTTTATAGATTAATTGGGATTTTTTTAAAAAAATTCAATTTTTTTGCATTTTTTTTAATTATTCCTTTCATTTTCACTATTTTTTCCTTCTGTCGTCGGTTTTCGACGAAAACCGACCGGTTTTCGATAAAAACCGACCGATTTTCGAGTTTTTCGACCGGTTTTCGTTTTTTTAATCGGTTTGACCACCTGTTTGACTTTCGCAAACCGATCGATTTTTACCGAATTTCGATCGGTTTTCGCGAAAAACCGATGCCGAGCAATTCTTGAAATTTAGTTCGAAAACGAAACGGTTAACCCGACCTCTCCCGTGCAAGGAGGACTGGAAGATACAGGAGGCAGTGGCTACGCCTTGAGAATAGCGAAAGGGCCCGAGTGGCAGCTAATGTACGCCTTTCAATAGATTCGCGACGCCCAAGCGGCAAAGCGTATCCCCGAGCTCAAATGGTTTTAGAAATGGTGTGGTTTGGATGGCACGTGCATTCCGTCCTAGGATTCTACGTTTGGAAATCCTCCATCTCTCCCTCGGTCCCTCCCTTCTGCCTGCTCTTTATCTGGACGTGTGCGGTGTGCGTTCACGCGTGCATAGCGTGTCTTGCCAAAAACTTCTACCTGGCCAATATTGTGCGAATCCATACTGTTGGACGATTATGTTTTTCTACAGCTTTCAACATCTTGTACCATAACAAAAATTTTCCGGCGGTAATAACTTGTACACTAGATCCACGCATGGGTGTAGCCATGTAGGGTAATCTCGACCGCGCTAAGGCATGAGGTCGGATAGTGTGTTTAGAACTTGTTCTAATTAAGCAGCTTTGATGCGTAGGAATTCTCACCTAGCACTCCAAATCCCCTTTACAATGGTATAAAAGTGTAACTATCTGTAGTTATGTACCCTATAAAACGGACAGAACACTCGTATATACCCACCCACTCCACCTAACACTATATCATAACGGCATTTCACATGGATTACTTCCAGGGCAGCTCTGCTAAGTTCTGCATAATAGCACACGGCCCCAATAAAAACCAGTTGGACTTGGACCGGCCTCCAAAAGCTCATGCAGCGCTGAGCTGGGAAGTGAACCAAATCACACCTGCCTCCAGGCTGTTAATTGATCAAGTTTTTTAGTTTTTATTTTTTTGCAAAGTTAGCTCTATTCCTAATAAAATTATAAATCTAGTCCCGTTCTCGACCATAGAAACATCGGAAGGTGACACGTGTCACATTCCGTACCCCCTACCGTGGAAGGTCGGCACCACACCTCCTGCGCTCCTAGGCCACGGGAGCGCACTTTCCGCACTCGCTCGCCGTTGCAGCGCTTGTCGGCTCCCGCACTCGCCGGACACAGCCACGTCTTCTACGGTGATGAAGATGACTAAATCTACAAGTACATTTACGGATGGACTAGATTTGCAAAAACGGAGCGAACTGAGATAGAAAAGTCGTCGCTTTCCGGGGCTATGCGTGCTGCCGTGCCAGCCGTTCACGCTGCACCCCCGGTGGCCTGCCGCTGCGGCCACGAGGGCAGCAGGAAGCGCTCGTTTCTAATCATTGGTATGTGCCCGGCCGGGCACGAGGCTCCGCGCATCGTCACAAGCTACCTCTCGAAAAAGCGCCGTGGTGCGACGTCGCGGTAATAACCGCCGCGCGCAGTGCCGCACGTTGGCGCGGCAGAGGAAGCGGGTGGCCTTTTGGGGCGCAGCCGGCCGGGGCGACGGGCTGGCCTCCGTGTCGCGTTCCCGCGGGCCGCAGCGGGTCGGTGATCGGATCTGGCGTTGGCTATGTGTGCTTCAATGCTTGCTGTGCTCGGCGTGGCCCCACGGGTTCTGTTGAGATTACTTTACTTTGTTTGGTCGTTTGGTGCTCCGTTTGGACTTGGGATTGGGAAACGGATTTGTCATCCTCGAAAATATACTTTCTAGCGATTTAGCTTGGCATTGTGATCGGATCAGAAATTTGATGTCGGGGAGTAATGGGGATTAAGATCTAGGCATTGATCACCTGTACGTGCAAGTCATTCGAGGTTAGACCTGTGCGGAGCAGGGTTAATTCGTTATGGTACACCTAACGGTCATTTCTGCCTTAAAAAAATTCTGTTCTTGAGCAAGTGGTAGTGATTGCTCTTTTGGGTAATAAATATAAAAAGATGACGATTAAGTCTCAGGCACCGTGAACGAGCGAAGGCTCGAGGTGGCTAGCTGCGCATGTGTGTGAGCAACCCGCTCGAGATCGAGTTCTGGACTCGCTCGGGTGCGCACGGGGGCAGGTGCAGCGTGTGTGTGCGCGTTTGTAGCTCGACTATTGTTCTTCTTCTATAATAAATGTCAGAGCTTTTGATCAAAATTCTAAAAAAAAGTTTTAGGCATAGTTTCTCCTCTCTCACTAGGCTATTTTGTGACAATCCAAGTACCTTGAGATTTACACTCGACAATGGTGGCGGTGGCGTCCTCTCCAACGAAATTTAGGGGTTAGAGTTGGGCCCCCAACCGTGGGGTGCGGTGGTGAGGTGGGGTTGGTAGGGAGCGATTAGATGTGAGTAGCAAGTTAGGGTTGGTGTAGGATGGCGGATCTAGCCGTTGTAAGTTGCACTACTATAAAAAAACCTCTTTCTTGACAACCTATCAATGTCTGTTCATAAGCTAGATCGGCACAAATGCTCGACTGAAAAAGAACCGACAGCGATAGTAACTTATCACTACCAGTTCTAAAATTTTTTGGCACTAATACTATTACTGCCGGTGGTTCTTAAGAAGAACCGACAATGATAATGGAGGAAGTATCATTGCCGGTTCGGCGAGCCGAACAGTGATAATAGTATCACTGCCGGTTCGGAATCTGAACCGATAGTGATAATATTTTTGAAAAATCATAACTTTTTTATACGGAGTCGGATGGAGACAAAATTTATACGAAAATTGTAGCTCTCGATGAGATCTACAACTTTGTAGTTGACAACTTTTTTATTTGAAGTCATTTAGATGTCCAAATAATCATTGAAACTTTTGGATACGATGGATAAAAGAAAAATATATCTTATAGTAATTGAGAAGTGTATGTTAGGTGAGATGGTAAGGGGAGTTCGCGCGGAGCAGCAGGTCACAGGTTCGACTCCTAGCAACCGCACGCGCGCGTATTTCGTGTGTCTTGTGACTTGTGACTTGCGACCGTGAGTATAAATACAGGGTGGGTGGTCCAGGTGCAAATATTTTTATTTTATTTTAACGAGTTTTTTTTGGATTTACGACTATCATTGCCGATTTGAAACCGACAGTGATCACATTTTCTGTAGTAATGTTGTCAAATACGGGAGAGGTAGGAGGACAAGAAAGGAGGGAAGACCAGCCGTGTTTTATTATACTTCATGAATTTAAGAGCAATTTGAGGGTTGAAAATGTACCTATTTATTTAAGAGAGAAACGGTGCCTAATACCTAGGTGGAGCTATGCTCATAAATATAGCCTAATTCTAATGCTACGTCCAAAAATATGTTGAAACGTGATCTAAAAATGTTAAAAGTCACAGTGTCATATTCAACCAACAAATAGGAAAAAACTAGTGTAACCGACATTGCATGTCTAATCTGATTGCTCGACCTGTTATGAAGCATAGACCATACTACTCTATCAGGAGAAATTGTCGACCAACCGAAATACTTCTGTACATACCAAAGCTGGAATTGACACTTGCTACATCGACATTTGATGTGGTCCAGGAATAACGAGACTAATTTGCTCGTCTTATTCTTCCTCGGCATCCAAATAACTACAACTAATCCGACGTACTTTGTTAACAAATGAAATATAAGAAGCGTCTGCCTCCATCATAACTATTTCATCGACACTATAATTAAGTTCATCATACGTGATTGTGGTCCAGGAATATAGGCAGACACTATTTTGTTAAGCCTGTGCTGCCCTGCCAAGCAAATGAGCCAAACTCCGACATACTTTACAACCAAAAATCCTGTTTCACGACAGAAATCCATGCTTGAAGTCTCCCAAGGAACTCCATCGGTGCAAGGACCACCAAACAATTCTTGTGGAATTTGATATAAACAATGCAAATTTCAGCTGCCATGTCTCATACGGCAAGCTGTTATGTCTGAACTTGTGATTTTTGAATACGCGTTCGTTACAAAATGCATGCATGGGAAATTAGAGAATGATACAACATGTTTGCGTATTCGAAAAACCCTACCATACCCTAATCAAAATCAGTTAACCATACCCGAGACGCCAGAACCTTGTTAAGCCATACGGATTTTGAAATTCGGGTATGGGGCTCTCACTTCATACTCGAATTTCAAAACCGCATGGGGTGGGCCCCCATACCCGGTTTTTCAAAATCCGGTTAAGCTACGCACAAATTCACATGCATTCCTGCGATTAGACACAAAGTGACATGCATGCATCTTGATTGGTCTCGAAGGCCAAGATTCCATGCATGCATGCATGCCGATTAGCAAAAGTGCATGCGGATGATTAGTGCAAAGTACATGCCGATTAGTAAAAATTATAATTAGTAAAATAATTAGTAGAAAGTATAATCAAGAAAAGTACAATTAGTAAAATGATTAGTGAAAAGTATAATTAGTGAAAGACGGGGCTAGCCTCGATTGGTTGGCGTGGCTCATGATTATTGGTATTTTGGCGGCAGATGCATGCGTCCAAAGACCGAAAGCAAAGACAGTCGAGTCGATGTCCTCATTAGCACTTTTTCTCGATATAAATCTGAGGAAACGCAGAGCGGCAATGCATTCACAAGATAGTAGTAGAGAGCAAAGCGTAACCGAGAGCGCGAAGACGGAGATTAGTTAAATTGGTGTTTAGTTTGTTAAAATTTTCGTAAAGTCTAAAAATTTTCAAGTACTTCATTTGGGATTTGTATTTTGCAGGTATTTTTTAGGAATATTTATTGGTACATTGCTCGTGCTTTATTGATCTTTGGTACAACTTTCAGAAGGTTAGTTACAAATCTTCATGAGTAATAGTATATTATGGACAGTGTAGTATATTATGGACAAATCTTCATGCTTGAATAACTACCCGTACATAAAATAACAGAAACATAGCATAAGTAATGGCAGAATTATCAGTGTTAATATTTTGTAGGAATTTATTCTGAGCTATCTTCATTCTATGAATTAACTAATTCGGGTTCCCCATTTCACAGGTACGTTCCAGGAAGGTGATTTTGCAAGTTGGCAGAGGTTTTCGATCTTAGTTCTGACTTCACACAAAGTTAGTTTTTAATATTTAGGAATATTACTGTGATATTGTTATAATACAACTATGATAAGTAGAATATTAGTACAACTAGTATCACATACAACTAGTATGCCCAAATGGTAGGAGGACTCATTGCTACACCATAATTGAGATCTTGATTTAATCCTAAGTGTAGTGGAAATGACTCAAAATCATACCTTGAAATCATGCTAGTTGCATTTAGAACAAAGTTTTAAATGTTCTGCTTTTTACCTAAGTTTTCACGACTACTTGTCTTATGTTAAAAATCGGTCCCCGCGTTGAACCGGTTTTTCAGTTCAATTTGGAAAAATTGAAAGCATTTTCATGCTATGAAAAATTTATGGGAGTATCATAAGATATGTAGGATAATACATAAAATTTATGAAAAATTTAACATCATTTGTTATGTTTTAAAATCAAAATCGTAAATAAAAATCGGTTCAGCCACGGACCACTTGGAAGTGGTCCGCAAGACTTTCATTCACGCCGACCACTTGGAAGTAGTCCGCAAAGCTGCTCACGCCGGACTACTTCCAAGTGGTCCGGCGTGAACGGGATTTTGCGCCGGACCACTTCCAAGTGGTCCGGCGTGAACTGATTTTTATTTTGTTTCTGATTTTTATTTTTAAAACATAACAAATGATGTTAAAATTTTTCATAAATTTTATGTATTATCCTACATATCTTATGATACTCCCATAAATTTTTCATAGCATGAAAATGCATTCTCAATTTTTCAAATTCGAGAGTGTTTCACAAATGCCAAGAAGTCCAAAAATAAACCTTTTCAAACATCATCATTGAAGATCACTTCACGAGAACTTATTGATATAATCCCGATCGATCCGCCAAAAAAATCAAATTTCGGTTTAAAATTCAAATCGCACTAATAACATGTATTTAGGAATAAAATTTTCAAGTTTGTCTATATATACCGCCTAAATGTCTTTTAATAGTGCGATATTTGCTACAGATGGACATGCCGCTTAAAATTTATTTCGAGAACGCCCGTAGTCTTGCACGGAGAGTGGTGAGCATTGATAATCGCTTACACATAGATAGCACAATAGCCACCGAGCGAACTCGCGGCTCAAATCACATGTCATCGCTCTCATCAAGGTGAATCTTGAGACGCACGAGTTCGTTTCGATGGGGTTCGCCCACGGTTTGTCCCCAACACCCGATGGTTGTGTACACGCTCTTCCCGCTACTAATGAAAGCGCGTGGGCTTTGTATGTCCACAAAGCGGTGAAGAGAATTTTGAGATAGGAGTATATGTGGAGATATTGCCACGGCACCGGCCACGTAGAGGAGGCCTCTACCTCCGAGCAAGAGAACATGACATATTACATGCACCACCCGAACCAAAAATTGTAGAGGAGGGGCATCGGGAGGTGAAGAAGAAGATGAGGCGGCGGAGGTGGATGGGGAATGCATGGATGATGAAGACGACGAAGCGGGGATGAAGAAGCGGCGGACAATGATGACCCAACACCGCTATACATTACTTCAGGCCATCGGTCACTGGATTGTACCTCACGGATTCTGAAAGAACTTATCCGCGTGGGGTACTCCTAACGATGTCCAAACCGGACAACGGTTCCATAACAAGTCGGAGGCAATTCACTTTCTTAGCAACTATGCCACATGACAAGACGGAGCACACTGCCTCCGGTCGGAGCCCTCCTCGTCACGAGGTTAGGTGCACGGCACCAGATTGTCCCTTCTTTGTACGGGTTCACGCACCCAAGCATGAAGACTACTTCGTCATAAGTAGAAATAGGCCTCATACGTGCGGAGGAGTCCGTAAGGAACATGAACCAACTTGTGGATGCGAGGTTTGTAGCCCGATCCTCGTGTCCATCGTTGGAAGCGACATAGGATGACTCCCGAAAATTATGAAGGAGGTCCAGCTAAACCGGGATGGTCATCACGCACCATACGGCTTGGAGAGCGGGCGAAGGCATTGAAGATGCTTTTGGGGATTCGAGGAGTCTTTCAACTATGCCCTAGGTCGCTCTGAAAGATCGCCATGACGAACCCGCACTGGGTCGATTCGCGATGGCGATGAGCCCGTCATACTAGAAGATGGGTCCGTCGGCCGGCGGACCGGTACCTAATTAGGATATTCGGTCATTCGGTCAATGCATCGAAGCATTCAGTATTGTAGACCACCATATGCGTGGGCGGGACATTCCTAAGTGGGAAGTTCCACGGACGCCGCCTTGGCGCACTCGCTTCGATGCAAATAACCAAATCCTCCCATGGCGTTCGCTCTCGCCGAGGCGAGAACAATGACACCGGTTGTGGTTCCTAACTCTACTCAAGAGCCGGGTCGTCGGTGCACCGGAGCGCGTATCGTTGTCTCGGATAGGAACAAAGGCCTCCTCCACGCGTTGGATGTCATGCACGACAAAGACGCCCTCGGACACTAGCCGCCCGATGTTGAGAGAAGATGGTGCATGCGCCACCTTGGTGCGAACACGTACACAAGGTACAAGAACAAGGCCCCGTCAAGAGATTCAAAGCTATGTGCCCGCAGAACCAAGCACACAAGTTCAACGCGATATGGACGCACCGCACGAGACCACACGGAAGATGATGGAAGACGACCAATCCCGGCAAAGCGGCAACTCCGTTCGCAAATGGTGGAAGGGCGCATCGTGGTTTCTCGAACTCGGCCCACCTTCACCGGTGGATCGCGGGAAGCCACAGAGGTGGCGCTACTCCACGACACGAACGGAGCGAGGTATGGATGAACCATAACTTAACGCAAATCATTTCACCTCCTTGTATTCACTTCCATACAGTCGACATACACCATCATAGGTACAACGTGATGACAACGAACATAGCGGAGGCATTCAACAACGTCCTCAAGGGTGCGCGCTCTTCCGCTGTGTTCAATCATTGAGCTCACATTCTATCGGGCGGTGATTACTTCGAGATCGCGGTGATGCGGCGAGGCGTGCACCACGCACGCACTCCCAGTGGAGAAGATGCTCGCGGAGAGAAGGAAGAAGGCGACTTCCACCGCACAAGGATTTATGACTTGGGAACGAATAAATTTGAGGTCATGTGCAAGCGCGAGACATGCATCCGGGTATCTCGCGGGGACACCGTGCAACAATGTCGGCTAGAGGCGAGCAAGTGACTGCGCGTGCAACAAGCCAAGCTTCAACACATTCCGTGCTCCCATCGCTGCCGCCGCATGTCGCGACATGGGTGGGAACGATGCATCGCAGATTCATCTCGCCTTACTACACGCGCATGCTTTGAAGAACACATGGCGCCCAAAGATGAGTTCGTTCACAACGGAGCGAACTACAAGATTATGGAAGGCCCAACTCGAAACCATATCCCGCGACTAGACGCACACAACATGGGAGGCCACGGGCACCGTTGCAAGGTGACATGGACGCTGGTGATGCGGTGGACGGTTTGCGAAAATGCAAGTTATGTAAACAACTTTGACACGACCGTAGGAGGTGCCCCAATCCACCCAAAGATGTAGTCATTTGGCTTTGATTATGTGTGAAATGTTCTCTGTCCCCCAATGTATCATGTTTAATCACTCTTTTGTTGCCAAATTTGAAATAAATCGATGCCAGCTTTCTCTTAAGTTGTTTTTCCTAATTTATTTTATCTACTAGTCTTGTCAAATCACTCATGTGTTGTCATCTTCGTAATACTGACGCCAGCTTTCTCTTAAGTCATCGAAATTTTTATTGTACCTCACACCATGTCAAATCACCCTTGTGTTGTCCATCCGCATGCTTTCTCGAGTGGTGGACGATTAGACGACGCACGCCACAACTTTCGACAGAGGGTGAAAGGTCGTGCAGCTTTGGACAGAGGGTGACACGTCGTGCAGGTTTGTTTTTAGGGTTATTTTGCTAGCGAGTTTTATATGCAAATCACAACATTTTCATGATCGCCCATGAGATTCACTCGTCGCCAGTGTCGCAGCACGGCGCTGGGGACCGGGCGCGTGGCGGTAGGCGGTGAGCCAGAGCGCAATGGCAGCGAAACTTTGACCTTTTGGCCTCGTTGTTTATATTTTTCGCAATTAACTAATCGCGAGGAAAATTATACGCAGACTGCTAAACAATAAAAATTCAAATTTATTTTTGGGAGGAAATTTAATTTTGAGGAAGTATTTCGCATCGATTTTTCAACTCTAATTATTAAACCGAGATACAAACTTAGATACATTCATATTTCAACGCCTCTTTCGATAGTGTTTGAACGCCAAGGTGGAGTTGAAACGAAATCATCATCATCATCATCATCGCCATTTGCATATTTAGGAGCAAGCCCCCTCGGTGGTGCTTGAACGCCAAGCGGACGTGAAACGAAATCGCCATCATCATCGTCATTTCCATAGTTAGGAGCATGCTCCTCCGGTGGTGCTTGAACGGCCTCTTCCGATATTGCTTGAACGCCAAGGTGGAGGTGAAACGAAATCGTCATCATCATCATCATCGCCATTTGCATAGTTACGAGCATGCCCCCTCCGGTGGTGGTTGCACGTCCTCTTGAACTTGCCGATGCAAAGAAGATCTTTGTGTCGATCTCTACCCTTCTGTTAGATCCGCTTTGCGTCTTACGCGCCATCCGGCATCATACCCTAGAAGAGCATATGCATCGCTAAGAATTCGTGGATTGCTTTGTTCAAAGAACTCTTCATCCTCCGGGAATGACTAACACGTAAGACTAACATGTGAAGTAGTGAACTTATGTATAATGCACAAAAGATTAGTAAGGTGAACAAATGTGAAATAACTAACCTTAATATGCTTTGCATACCGATCGGGTAGCATCGAGACTTGTAATATCTTGTAGAGAAACTCAGAGAAGAAGGGTGCTCTGCTAGTTCGCACACCTGAAATACCTTTGACACCACCATTGCAAGTGCGTCTTCGGTCGTCCGACGGTCACAAGGTTCAGCCGATGTTGTCAAGGTTTGCCTCCGCAATGTCGGGCGCCACTCTTGCAATTTGGACACCACTTTACTTAGGTTCTCCTCCTTGAATGGATCATCCTTCCCACCACGCGTAACCTTCAGCGTGTGATGGAGAGCTACGTTGCTCATATCGTGTCCACAAAATGCTCGCTAGAGGATCCCGCCATGGTGAATAAGTGTGAGTGGGGCTGTGGATATATGCTGCAGCTTTGCCTTTTATAGACTCGAAGGAGTGGTGTATGGACTAAGTGTTGGAAAGTAAGCTTACAGACAGATTGCAAAACAACACCGTAGTGTGTAGTCTAGTCGGACCGAAAAGGCGATCATGCGACCACGCGGCGCCGCTCCAAAGAATGGCCCGCCCCGCCTCCCCCCGCCCGCGCGATTAGAAATAGCAAACATGCCGGAAAAAAATTACGTGGTCGCCGGCACCGAAAGCGAGGAAAAATTACACGGTCGCCGGTGGGGTGGGGCGCGAGTCGGACACGTGGCGGCCCTCGGGAGCTTGGGCACGTCGGCCGGCTTGAAATTGGTCGATCGCATGACACGCAGAGAAAATAGCCAGAGCACTTTGTAAAGACGCTTTAATATAGACGAATTATATTTGAAGTGAAAATAACTTATGTCGGACTAAAATAGAAGAAATAATTTATATTTGTCCGATGAACACTTGTTAAATGTGATTGAAAAGAAATCTCAAAGACTGCATCGAAAAGTTGGTCCGTACATGGTGTCGCTCAGTAAGGATAATTCTCACACTGCATCGAAAATAGCGGTCCAAACAGTACATGATGTACGCCGGTTGAAATTACAACTTAGGATCTTTGAGCGCCTCAACGAGAAATAAGTACAATAAAAAGAATAGGGGCCTAGATGCTCTCACATGGGTGATTTGGCATGTACCAATAATCGCCGTGAGATTCCCTCGTCCCAATTCTGCCGGGCGTAGGGGCGAGCGCGCGTGGCGGCGAGCCGGGCGCAGCGGCCAGGGGCCCAGGGGTGGGGCGCGGTCCAAACAAGTGGCGGCGGCGGCGCTGGCACGTCGGGCGGTAGTAAAATTGGTCAATCGGCGAAATTTCGCCATTTCTCGGCGAGATCTCGCCAATTCGCCAAATTCGGCATTTCGTAGAAAAAAATCGGATTCAAAATTTGGATTTGAATTTCGGACGAGATTTGTCCGAATTACCGATTTCGCAAAATTTCGTTTTCCGGCATGAACGATATTTTATCCAAACCGAATCAAAACATCGGCTGCGCCTCTACGATGACAAGTGTGCATCGCTCTATAAGTAGGTCTTCGTACCGGCTCCGCTTGCACATATCCTCCTCCTCAACCCATTCACATATCCTCATCCTCATCCCATTCCTTGCCTCCAAAGACCATGTCTCAAACGGCGAGCTCAGAAATCGGAGGGCCCGTGCGCTTGCCACCGCAAGGCAAGTCGATTGTCCTAATTGCCATGTGCAAGCTAATGTGTTCTACTCCAAAGACAAGAGGCAAATAACGGCCGGTTGTTCTACAAATGCCCTTTTTCTCCGTAGTTAGAAGTTCGCTTGCTCCCTTTTCCTGTTGGAGTTGTGTAGTTCCTTGCGGAGATCTCATTTGTTTGCACGGCCTAAAAGCATGTTAACCTCATCACGTAGGCTGCAGGTGCCAATATTTCCGAGTGGCGGACACATTGCACACCTCGGTGGAGCGTGCAACAACCACAAGATTACCACAGGATGCATCCTACTATGGAGAGGATGGACCCTATTCTCGGCGAGTGAACATCTTGATGTTCAAGATGGACCGCCTTTTAGATAATGTGAAATGGTTGGAGAAGATTGTGTGTGGCTATCCTTGTTGTAATCGTAGCTATTCTAGTGAAGTAGATTGTAAGTCAATTAGCTACCATCGCTCGAGCTTCTTGAGCATAATTCACTACTCGTGGCATCTTTTTCATGGTAATATAAGCCTTTCCAAGCATCCCGTGAAATACCACGTGCAAAGGGGAAATAGTCACTAATAGCTTACAAACAATCATTATATCTGCTTAAACGTAAACTTCAAAATTATTTTATTTCTTACACACGACACAAACTCATGAAAACTCCATACAAGAGATTTCAACGACGTTGTCGATTAGGGTTTTGCTTAAATGCGATTGGATGCAAATCAAGTTTTAATTAAAATAATTATACGTAATATGGTAGTATATACACTAAACTACGATATTTTCTCTTTTACTTTTGCATTAGGGCTAGATATTTTTCCGATTGACTAAAAGGCTTACTCATTATAGTTTCAACTATCCATAACTGATTCAAAATGCTTTCAAATTTAAATATTTTTACAGAAAAGAAGTACATATGGTTGCAAGATACTATGGTATTTATTTCAAGATTTAAGGATCAACAGAGTATACTTCATTCGCAACTCACATTTAGAGCCTACAATTCAAACTGCAATAAAAATATTTTTCTGCACGCAACATAAAACTTTTATTTCAGATTCAAATTCATCATTTCAAAACTTAAATTTAGAAACTAATTTCACTTTATTTCGACCATCCTAGCAAAAGATATGAACATTTGAATGCGAAAGGGCAACATCAGATTTCAAATCGACCATACAATAGTTAATTTACACGACACCTAGGTTAAAGTAATCGAGACACTCACACAGCTATAAAAATCATCGCCCTCCTCGGCGTCGTCCACCTGCCTTGATCAAGTCCTCCGGGTGTACATCTCTGGGGCATGTGTCCGCCTCATCCATGACTGTGATGGCCCATGCCTCTGTGCGGCCCGATGCGTCGAAATGCTCGTCTTGGGAAGGAAGCCCTACCGAATGTGTATTGCCTTCCGCTCGCGTGGATCTGGTTGTACCACGACTTGCATCCTCCGTCCCTAGGAGCCGTCTCGCGACGTCGGCCGCCGCTGTGAGGTCCCCGCCTCGTAGGGAGGAGGTCCATGTGGTTTGCACACCAAGTAGCCCAAGAGTGAAGGTAGGCGCGACATGAAGTCAAACTCGAAATCTCGGCCTCCTCGATCCCCGTGTGTGACCGACGTCCGTCCGAAGGAGTGCGATAAATGGGGTACCTCGGTGATGCTGAAGGACCGAGTCCTTCGTCATGTTGTGCGAAGGCCTCAGCTGGTACTTCAATGGGGGGGACAGAACGACGTCGCGAGGAATGGCTCGGTGCATGGGACGTGGATGCACGACGTCCGGCGTCGTGCGCATCAGCACCGGAGGGACGGCTGGTGCATGACCGCCTTGCCTGTGAGCTACGAGCAGGATCTATGGGAGCATCTTCGTAGCTACGGGCGGAAGGACGTGAAGGTCCTCCAAGACGACGGATCGCGAGAGAATCGGACCCCGGACGCGAGGTACCGTCTCATCTGATTTGCTTTGGTGACGAGGAGCTAGAAGCGCCTGCAGTTTGGGCCGCAATTTGATCCGCTTGGGTATATAGCTCCGATGCCTCCTGCGTCTGCATGGCGGTAACGGGGTATTAGAACTTAGGTAAATAAATTTACTAAGGCATTAGTACGGTTTTGGGAGTACCAAAATATGGACTTGTCGAGATCGGTCCTCCGATAGTCCATGGCTGGTTCGTCGACCTCCTCACTCGAGAAAGTGGGGCGCGTGCGAGCCGGTACCATCTAAGGTAGTTGTCATATTCCTCGGGTCATATGGCCCGGAGGGATGGACAACCTCTGGCTGCCTCCATCCATCGTAATGTGCGAGCGTGGATGACGGTCCATTCGATGCGGCCGCACCGCCTTCGTGCTTCTCCTACAATTGCAAGGACGTAAGATTCTAAAATTTTCATATACAGGAAAATATTGAAAAAATTAAATGCATACCCATGAGAGCTCCCGCCCCGCGATGTCGAACAGGATCGTTGCCGCCACCGAATCGCCTCGATCCGTTCGGGCGAGTAGACCTCGACCACGCTCATGTACAAGAGGAAGCACGTAGTCATCCACGGCCGTGGTCGGCCGCAACACGAAGAGATACGCCGCCATCGCAAGCTCTTCGCTCGCTTACGGTCCATGGATCCCGCTTGACATGATCTGCGGTCGGCAAGTCCACGCCGGCGACAACACGCGTAGCTCGCGTGGTCACCGTCGGCGACCATCGTGGCCGGCGTGCATCCAACGGTGCCCCATTGTAGGGCGAGTGACTCGGCGTGTCATCATCTACGACAACAGTAGTACTCAGACGCATTCCTCGTGAGAGACCGGAAGGTACTCCCAACTCCACATCCAAGGAGTTGCGGGCATCCATAATAGTGCCCCGTAAGTCCGCGCTGGCATGCATCGCACAAACCACGGTGAGGTGTCCGCTAGGATCGCAGATCCTCACCGTAGGGTCGGGATGTCATCAAGGTTGGCGGACAATCGCTTAGCAATCCACACGATGTGCGGGAAGATGACGTCTCGGCGATCGTCGTGAACATGACACCACCCAAAGAAGTAGTAGAGGTACACTTCGAGTGGCGCCTACAAGTAGCTTCGTTGGCATCGGTGGGCATGGATTGTATTCTGTAATCCCTGTAGCCAAGTCATAGAGACACCATTTTCTTTCTGTACGTATGGGACACCGAACCTGCATGAACTCCGGATTAAGAGAGTCGATAATATCGTGCACATTACAAATATGAAATAACATTATATCATGTAATACCTCTCCGCGATGTAGTCTTGCCACCGTTGTCTGTGGGGCGAGGAAGAACCAACGGTGCTTCGATGGGCGGTAGCGTTAGCATGGCCACGCCCTTCAAAGTGATGGACATCTCACCGAATGGTAGGTGAAAGGTGTGTGTCTCCGGTCGCCATCGGTCGACGAGACCAGTGAGAAGTGCACGATCAATGGCAGGCATAGGTGTGGTCAAGCCTCCTGCGAGCTGAGCTCCATCCATGAGGAGCGCAAACGGTAGTAGACCGCACGAGCTAGTGGAATATGAAATCGATAGTCCAAACTTTTTATCTTGTGCGTTGATCGGCTTAAGTAGAGGGGGCAATCAAACGTTAACGACAAAGTGGTTATGCGCCTTCAAAAGCAGTGATGACAGTAATATAGTAATGCGTCGGACCATAGTTCCTGCAGAAATTGCCCTCGCACGATGTGGGGCATCGACTGACTCACGAAGAAGCTCTGGAACTGTAATGGCCGCCATCACGTGCTGCTCAAACAAATGGCTCAGAACAAACAAGTACATTTAGATACGTATATATAGACAAACTTGAAAATTTTAATGGCTAAAACTAATCACCCCGCATGCAACCAAATTCATTTGATGAATAATATTCCTAAATATTAAAAACTAGCATATGTGAAGTCAGTAATGAAGATCGGAAACCTATACCAACCGCAAAATCACCTTCCAAGAGCGTGCACTGAAATAAGGACTATGAAAATTTATGGGAGTATCATAAGATATGTAGGATAATACATAAAATTTATGAAAATTTTTAACATCATTTGTTATGTTTTAAAAATCAAAATCGAAGCGAGAATAAAAATCACCACGCACACGCGTGAACCGATTTTTATTCTGCTTTCGATTTTGATTTTTAAAACATAACAAATGATGTTAAAATTTTTCATAAATTTTATGTATTATCCTACATATCTTATGATACTCCCATAAATTTTTCATAGCATGAAAATGCTTCTCAATTTTTCCAAATTGAATGAAAACTTCGTTCAACGCAGACCGATTTTTAACATAAGACAAGTAGTCCCGAAAACTTAGGTAAAAAATGAACATTTAAAACTTTGTTCTAAATGCAACTAGCATGATTTCAAGGTATGATTTTGAGTCATTTCCACTACACTTAGGATTAAATCAAGATCTCAATTATGGTGTAGCAATGAGTCCTCCTACCATTTGGGCATACTAGTTGTATGTGATACTAGTTGTACTAATATTCTACTTATCATAGTTGTATTATAACAATATCACAAGAATATTCCTAAATATTAAAAACTAACTTTGTGTGAAGTCAGAACTAAGATCGAAAACCTCCGCCAACTTGCAAAATCACCTTCTGGAACGCACTGTGAAATGGGAACCCGAATTAGTTAATTCATAGAATGAAGATAGCTCGAATAAATTCCTACAAAATATTAACACCGATAATTCTGCCATTACTTATGCTATATTACGTTATTTTATGTACGGTAGTTATTCAAGCATGAAGATTTGTCCATAATACACTACATGTCCATAATATACTATTACTCGTGAAGATTTGTAACTAACCTTCCAAAGTTGTACCAAAGATCAATAAAGCACGAGCAATGTACCAATAAATATTCCTAAAAATACCGCAAAATACAAATCCCAAATGAAGTACTTGAAAATTTTTAGACTTTACGAAAATTTTAACAAACTAAACACCGATTTAACTAATCTCCCGTCTTCGCTCTCGGTTCGCTTTGCTCTCTACTACTATCTTGTGAATGCATTGCCGCTCTGCGTTCCCTCCGATTTATATCGAGAAAAAGTGCTAATGAGGGACATCGACTCGACTGCCTCTTTGCTTTCGGTCTTTGGGCGATGCATCCGGCCGCCAAAATACCAATAATCATGAGCCCCGCCAACCAATCGAGGCTAGCCCGTCTTTCACTAATTATACTTTTCACTAATCATTTTACTAATTGTACTTTTACCGATCATACTTTCTACTAATTATTTTACTAATTATAATTTTTACTAATCGGCATGTACTTTGCACTAATCATCCGCATGCACTTTTGTCTAATCGGCATGCATGCATGCATGGAATCTTGGCCTTCGAGACCAATCAAGATGCATGCATGTCACTTTGTGTCTAATCACAGGAATGCATGTGACTTTGTGCTAATACTGCATGCTAGGCTTAACCGGATTTTGAAAAACCGGGTATAGGTTCCACCCCATACCCGGTTTTTGAAATTCGGTATGAAATGAGACCCCATACCCGAATTTCAAAATCGGTATGGCTTAACCGGTTCTGGCCTCTGGGTATGGTTAGCGGATTTTGATTAGGGTATGGTAGGGTTTTTCGTAATACGCAAACATGTTGTATCATTCTCTAATTTCCGACAGTATTTTGTAGTGTATTCAAAAATTTCCCTGAACTTGTGATGCTTGATACGCGTTCGTTACAGCCATGCATGCATGGGTTTATCGTTTGCGGCATTCGTTTCTTGATGTAATGCCAAGAATATCACAGCCAACCTCTATGTGGTTTTTTTTATTAGTTAAGGACTTTGACACGACAGGACATGCATGTTTGATAAATCCGATTTGTCTGCGGAAAGGTACGTGCAAGTTTTTGTTAATATACGAGGGCCTATCCATCGCGCAATCATGCATGCATGATAATATCAACTAATTACACGATGTTTCCTCGCATCCTTAGGAGTACACCGTAGGCATACTATCTTACGGTAGATAGGGTCACCAAAATAACATTCTGGGGGACTCAAAATAAACACGATGAAAAAAAATATAGGAATTAAAATTTGGCAAGTAAAATGTGCCTGACAATTCGAAGTGGAAGCTACGTAGGACATAATGCCGAAGCTACAAGAGTAGCAGTGATATAGTTTGTCCACCATTAAGAAGTCAAAAGGAAAAGTAAAAAAAAAGAACGGCTAGGAATGCTATACTGGTAGAATCGATATACAGCTCTCGTCTTCCTCTCGTTCCTCCTCTCTCTCTCCTATCTTCGTTGCCTCTTTCCTCTGTTACCACTGTCGTCGCATCGATTATAGCTCCGCGCGCTTCCTCTACCATCCCCGCCCCCGTCTCTTGTTACCTATGGCAAGCTCACTGCCTCATCGTTAGGGTGAAAACGGATCGGATATTTTCCGTTCAATCCAGGACCGAATTAGGTTAGGATTAGATTTGACTATTCAGTCGGATCCGGGACGGGATCCAGATACTTGAATCCGTATTCGTGATCGGATTTGGAGTATCTAATATTCGATAAATACGGACGTGATCCGGATATCTGGATTTTTCCTATTCGGATATCAGCAAGACCTAGCCCATTTTCATTACATTTTTTCATGGCAGCCATTTATATTGATAATTACTTGATTCTATTGATTCGTAAGTAGCATATTCTTTATTTGACATCTATTGAGTTTGATTGATATATAACTTGTTACTATAGTTATGTACTCGTATGGTTTCAATTCAACATATATTACCATATATATGCGTGTATTATCCTTATATCTTTATCCATTTTGATCTGAATCTGTCATATATCTATCCCGTATCCATATCCTGAATAATCCAAATCCGTATCCGGTTTCAAATCCGAAAAAAAATATAAGATAGAATACAAAAAAAACAATATCTATTTATATCTAACCCGTTTTCACCCCGGGCTGCCGAGCGAGAGCGGAGGAAAAGCGAGTTCGGGGAACGCTTTTCTTAAAAAAAAAGGTTTATCTTGTTCATATTCTTATTCCCAGTTGCAGCGTAAACCAATCTGGTTACATCTATAATTTACCACTAGTGAAAGCTGAGTTTTACCTTTACACCACCGCGAACCAAACCTCCTCCGAGTTGTCCCACTCCCACTCCCACCACTTCAAATTCTAAAAATCTCCTCCCAACTCCCGAGTCCCGACCAATGCGCACAGCAAAAGTACAGGAAAACACACAGGATCACCCTCCACTGCTTCCATTAAAACTGACAGCTTTGGGGAAGAACTATTGAGTATGGTACCGCCACAGCCACAGCCACAGCCTTTGCCATCAATTCAAATCCAACCAACGGTCGGGATAGGACGGCGAAGCGGGCTAACCGCACGGTCGCCCAGCCTCTTCCCCGTCCCAAGGACGAGAGCCCCGAGCATTCGTCAGCGCAGGACCACCGGCACATCGGACGCTCGCACGTCGCTGTTTAGCCACAGGCCGCGGCTCCGCTTTACGTGATGGCGCTGGCTGCACGGAGCGCACGCCGCGGCATTGAATTGAGGCGCGCCCGCCCCCAACTCCCAAGCTAAGGTGTTGTGTCACAGGATTACAGGAGTGCGCCGCGCGCTTGCGCGTGTGAGAGGAGAGGTGAGGTGCGCCGCGCCGCGCCGAGCAGGCGGGCAGGCAGGCGCGCGTAACAAGGCCGCGCGGCTCCCGAGGCCAGCCCGCCGCGCGCGTGTGCCTGCGCGTGTCGGCAACGGAACAAGGCTGTTCTTTTTGGAGGGCACACCGAGTAATCGAGGCGAGGCAAACACGCGAAAAAAAGCACACCCCCAACAAAAAGCGCTACCAAAGCGCAAGTGCATGCACGAGCATGACCCAATCAACCACTCATGACTCACCAACGTCTACTGATCTATACTCCTTTTCCATCAACAGAGCGCGACGTTAAGAGCTGAAAATTAACGAGAGGGTAAATGGGGAGCAACTTAACTAGTTACTGCTAATCTGCGATTATCACGGCTTAGGCTTTTGCACAATCGGAGTGTACTGAAGAAAAACGAAGGCACTTAAAAGCTAAAGCAAGGTGGCTTTTGTTCAAGCAAAGAATTAAGTCTTGCAGGCACGGGAGTATCATAAAATTAATAAGGCAGCTGCATGGGATCTGTTTGCTACTGGTAATGAGTCAAATGACTCGGTAGATCAGTAGATTAGCAGCAGACCGTTGCCATCCACCTTGACTCCCAAAGATTCGACAAAAAAGTACCGTTCTCTAACAAAAGAATTGAAAAAAAGAGAGTGATTGGCGCCGTCAATATAACCGTTACTACCCTCATTTAGACCTGATCAAATCCGAGCATTAAATTACATCTCAGCATGCACATGATCGTGTTGTTAATTTTTATTTACTTGATTAAAGTACAGGTATTTTTTCCTTGTATAGTGAAAAGTCAAGAAAAAAAAAGCAACTTTTTCTAAAAGAAAACGGCAAGCTTGTGCCAGTGACCAGCGGCCGTGACCAGCGGCGGCGTGGTCACGGCCTCGCTACCGACTGCGCGAGCCGCTCGACCTTCACGGCGATCTCCAGCGGTATCCGTACGGCGGGCCGCGGCCGCCCCTTGCACCACCGGAGGTCGAGCCCGAGCGCGTCTGACACGTCCTCGGAGCTCCACCCGGCTCGACGAAGCGAGTCGGAGCACCGGTCGGCCTTCAGCAGAAGCGCGTCGAGCACCGTGTCCGCGTCCACCGCAGGCGTCTCCTCGCCGTCGAACAGACCGGAGGCCGCCACCTCGACCATCTCGTTCACCTCCGTGTCCCTCCACCCGCCTTTCTTCAGCACGGACCCAAGCCTGTCCAGGTAGTTGTCCACCCAGTGCGGGGTCCTCGACCTCCTGGCCGGTGGCGACGAGCACCCAGAGGACGAGGACGCTGTGGAGGCCTCCGAGGAGGACGAGTCGCGGCGTCGCCGGTCGGACGCGGCGTCGCTCCAGAACTCAATCCAGCGCGGGGCCTTGCCGCCGCAGGCCGCGTCGAGGCTGCGGCGCATGTACGGCGTAGTCTCGCCGGAGGACGGCTGCACCGACGAGGGGACCCGCAGGTCTAGCGGCTGGAAGGAGGAGTCGCGGGTAAAGAAGTGGAGGATGTCGAGGCCACAGCAGAGCACCCGGTCGTCGGTGACGAAGAAGACGGGGTTCCCGGCGAGGCAGGGGCGGCAGGGCAGGAAGCACCGGTCGAACAGTGGCACCAGCAGCGGCGCGCGGCGGATGGCGGAGCGCGCCAGCCGCAGGGCGCGGTCCGGGTCGGCCGGCCTCGGTCCCCAGCACCGCGGCCACAGCGCACCCCGCGCGATCTGCAGCGACGCCGCCGCGATGGGCAGGTCGAACGCCGACCGGAGCCCCGCGCGCGTCCGCCAGTCCGGGAACCCCGGGCCGGACGGGAGCCCCATGGCCAGCACGGCGCGCAGGTCGGGCGGGAACGCGAAGCCCATCTCGGCCTCGGCGCGCGCCAGCTCCGCGTCGGAGAGCCCCGGGAGCACGGTCACCCCGGACGCCCTGAGGTGGGCGAGCAACGCGGCCGCCAGGGCGTTGAACGAGTGTAGGCCATGTCTCGGCGACGCGGACGCCGACGAGGGACCCGCCGCGGCACGAGTGGACAGACGGCGCAGCCCGGCCGCGTGCGCCGCCGGGGACAGGCCTGCCATCCGATGGTCCACGTCCACCATTGCAACCGTCGTCGTATATACCAGCTTTCCCCTCCGTACGTCGTCTGCTTTTCACAAGTTCACTGAGCTTGGAGAAGGAAATGGCGAGTCAAGAGTGAGCGAGTACTAGTAGGCTAGAGACGGGGTGGGAAGGGAGGAGGCTTGGAGTATATAGGGGAGGCGGCCATTGCCCATCGCGGGTGGTGGGGCCCATGGCAGAGATCCTTGGGTCACCAGGTAGGGGGAGGCGGGGAGCAAGGCAAAGGAGGGTAGGAGTAGGAGCAGAACACACGGGAAGGTGAGGTGATTCTTGAGCTGTTGAATTGGCAAACTTGGCATCTCTTGGTTTTTCCCCCTCGTCGCTCCTAACGAACGAACAATGTGAATCACTGTGAGCGAGAGGGTGACCTCGGCCAGCATTTGTCTCGCTGTTAACTTGCCTCATCCGGCTCATGATGATGACTAATGACAAGGTCGAGCTCGGAGTGAGAGAAGGTTACGAATTTCGTTTTCGGAATATATCTCAAATGCGGCCGAAACTTGAAATATCGTCGAAATTTCAGAATTTTAACCGAATTTTGGTCCAAATTCAAAAATCAAATTTTAAATCTGGTATTTTTTAGGCTGACAAAACCGAATTTTCGGTCCTTCTCAACCTCCTGTGAAATGGTTTTTGGGTGAACTGGTTGGTGTATACAACTCAATATAGTATCAGAGCTAAAAGGTTTCGAATTCAAGATCCGGTTGACGCAATTAAAAAATAATAACTGCAGCCCACTTCTATTCCACGTCCTAACCCTAAGGGAGCCTACACGTAAGAGGGAGTGTTGAAGTATAAGTGAATTGACCACCTTTCCTCATCAGCTTAAGCTTTTGAATGAACTGATTAGTGCATACAACTCAATATGTTAGGAAGGCACATTACCTATGCACGTAATGTGCATGCCTTCCAGCTAGGGGTGAAAACGGATCGGATACGGACGGATAATGGCTCTACCATATTTGTTTTCATATATTTTCTCGGATTCGGATACGGATACGGATAGTTCGGATACGGATAATATCGAATACGGATTCGGAGCGAATACGAATCGGATCGGATACGGTCACGGATATTTATCTGAACACGATACTCTTAGATTGTACACAAGAAATCAACGATCAAAGCCTACAACCTCTCTCACGCTTCTCAAATCACGTAGCTCAAATTACCTCACTTCAACACGAGACTAGCATAACTCCCAAATGCAACTACAATATCAGCTTTTATGAACATGCAAAACTCAAAATATTCATTGCTTGCAAACAATGTTTGTTAGCTCATGAGAATGGCAATATATGATTCAAGAACAATATCGTTCTTGTCACTTGTTAGTGTTGAGTGCAGAAGAGCATTAAGCAAGAAATGGTAGCTCCTTATTGTCACAAATTCAAGAACCAAGTGAATAGTATCGTGTTCAAGCCATACTCCACAACAAAGACAAAAATGCAAAGACGGCATAAGAAAATAAACAGCATAAGGACATAAACAAGCATAAGGAAATAAATAGGTTGGATGACGATAAGGAAATAAATAGGCATAAGGACATAAATATATTGATTAAAACACAACAACTTGAATCCTTACGTGATGAGTTGGATAGAAAATAGATAGCATGCTAACAATAATTTCTTACGATTATAGTATTTAGTTCAAGAAAATGTTACTAAGCGTAACCACAATGATGTTCTCTATTTGGATAGAAAATCTTCGCTATACAGAGGCCTTGATTATGTGCAACATAATATATTGTGGCAAAAATGAGCAACATAAGATACAAAAATCTTGCATAGATCATATTGGCATTCCAGGCCATGAATCATTCTCGCAAATCTGTAAGCACATCACATGTAAAATCATGCCGATAAACAAGTCTAACTGGTTTAACACAGAATAGTGCCAACTGCCAAGTCCACATACATTAGCTCAATAAACAGGTGGTTTAACACAAAATAACACCATAATATGTTTAGTCAGCGATACAAAGCAAGTCTAGTAGGTTCTATGGGTAGGAAAACTCAAAACATAGAATAGAAGACTGTCATCATGAACTTGATTACTTGAGTACTCTTTCTTCTTATCAATGTGAACTCTATCGATCTCGCATACCATAATAAATACAAATAAAACTTATGTACTAGCTCATGACAAATCAAGTTAAGAACTTAATATAGATGTAATGAAAACAAAACAAACACTTGTGAGCACTTAACAAGTCGAAATGGTTAAATCACTTTTGTCATTCATCCATGTCCTCCAACACATCCTCCTCAAAATCTTCCATATCCTCGTGCTCTGCAATTACAAGTTATATTTTAATGAATATGCTCCTGCAATTAGAGCAAACATCTATATGGTTACATAAAAACAACAAACCCTTGTCATCAGTGTGCAAAACATCGCCCATGCCCTCCACGTCCATCTCGGATATGATAGATCCACATATGTTTCCTTTGCATGTGTTGTCAAAAGATTAAATTATGCTAAAAGGTTTGCTCACATGTCAAATGGTTATGCATTACCTTTTCTAGATGCTATAGTCCAATCTTTGGTACAAATCAAAGCTTGACGATTTCAGATCTAAACGATCGCGAAATGGATCAACAACACGCCCACCAAAGATCGAATGTTGACTCAAGCAACCGTGAGACACTTGAATAGATAAGACATCTCGAGCAAGTCCGAAAGAATAGGTAGCTCGGTTTGCTTGAGCTTCCACCATGACAAAATATCAAATTCTTTTTGTTTTTGCCTTCCAAAGGCACTAGTGGTTGCTCCATATATATTTCCAACTCGCTTTGTTACCTTCACCGAGTCAATACTACCATGCAAGAACTTTTCAAGATCATCATCGCTATCTTCATCATCAATCTTGTTGTCTAGATGAGAATCGCTATTGGCAAATTTGTGGCTAGTGTCTTCATTGCAGTTATAGATGGACTAGACATATAAGCTTGAAATAACTGATTAATAACACTATTGAGCTTATTGATTTCTTCTGGAGCATTGTCATGGTAAATCTTTTCTTCAAAGTAGTGTATTGGCTTTGTCTTGTATCTAGGATCAACAAAACATGCTACAAAGAAGAGCCATGTTCGATTTTTCCCAATACTTATCATATTTAATTCTCATGGAATGTGCCATTGTAGCTATAACTGGATCAGGACTGTAACACCATTCTTCAATTGCAAGCTTGATCTTACAAAAATGGTTGAAAAATAGATTTGCTGTTGGATATGTACTGCCAGAGAAGAGCACGGTAGCATCATAAAATTTCTTCAAACATGAAGACACTGATTTTGCCATAGTCCAATTTTGTTCGGCTTGGAGCACACTTCACATATTTACTTCTATGCCGAAGAAAAAGCCTATCAAATGCATATCTATAGTAAATAGCTTGCTTCAACATGAGATATGTGGAGTTCCACCTTGTTGGAACATCCAAAGAGAGACCACTTTTCACATCTAAGTCACATTCTGATGCACACTTCATAAATTCCTCCCACTGCAACGGAGAGTTCTTCACAATTGCAATTGTATTTCTAATATTTGCAATAGTGGTGCAACTTGCTTCAAACCATCTTGGGCAACAAGATTTAAAATATGATTCAAGCATCTCACATGAAAAAGGTACCATCACGCACTCAAAGAAGCCTTTTTTATTTGTTGTACTACCCTGCTAGCACATACATCATTGCGCATGCATTGTCCAAAGTAAGTGCAAGCAATCTTCTATCAACATTCCACCACCATACTATCATAAAACTGTGCACACAAGTTCTTTCCCGAGTGGTGTCCTTCTACATGCATAAATTTAATAATTCTTTTTTGCATGCTCCAGTTGTCATCTATCCAATGTACAGTGATGCACATGTAACCTTTATTTTGATTTGATGTCCACATATCCATAGTTGCACTAAAACGACATGCAAGTGTTTTTAGGTACTGATACAATTTCTTCTTCTCCTCTACAAAGATATTCAATATATCTTTCCTCACAGTAATTCGACTCTTAATTGGAAAACTAGGGCGCAATGACTTGATAAACTCCACAAAATACTCATGATCAACAATATTAAATGGATATTCGTGCATGATAATTGCCAAATAAAATTTCTTTAAACTATCAGCCTCATCATACCTATAGGTCTCCACAGTTGCAGTGTCATGGCCACCTTCACTCTTGTTCAATTTAAGAAACTGCTGACCTCCTTTGATTTGGTGCTTGTTCGCTAAGTGATTCCAAAAAACTGATGTCCCTCTAAAACTTTCACAGCGAGATTTGTAAGTGCACTTGAGGCATCGAGCCCAAAACTCTATAATCTCATTGTCGTCTGCTCCTTTCTTCTTAACTTCATATTTCTTGAAGTGATCCCAAACATCAGAGCTACATTTCTTTGCTCTCTTCCCAGCAGGAGCAAGAGGGTCGGATTTAGTACCAGCTTCACTAGTCAAATCAACTTTATTTCTTGGAGCTGGATCAGAAATGTCTCTACCAGTAGAAGCTGGTTGTGGCACTAGTGGCAAAGCTGGAAATGTATCGCTCACACTTGCACCGCTACTTGCAGTTGTTGATTCCATTACAAACCTAGCACAGAAAAGTCAAGAGTCAAATGTAGATAGCAAACAAATTTAGACAAAGAAGCAAACATTCTTTTGCACATTCAAATTAGATACTCCTGTATCTTTCAAAAGGAAGATAAACAATCAACAGGGTAGGCCTTATAACTTATAAGGACTCTCCTAATTCGACTAAACACTAATAAGCAATACTTGATAAACCATATACAAAGTTCAATCTGCAGAGCATAATATAGTCAAGATATTTTTCTAAGTATTGTTCGGCTTTCACCACATCCCATCTACAAAATTTGTCATTACTTCTTGTACTAACGATTTGTCAAAGTTCAAACCCTTTATTATACTAAAAAATTATTAGTCGAATGAATGATTGAGGTTGATTAAGGACAGATCTTAGCAGCACTGGTGGCAACTAGTGGTTAGTTGTAATCTCTGCTACCACTTTGCTAGACCACACAACCAAATAATTTTTTCAAGATAGTGTAATCGTTTTACTAATAGAATTCCCCCTAGACATCCAAAAGTCAAGAACCCAGTAACTAAGATAACGATCGCTGACCGTAAGCTAGCTTTTGATACCAATCAAGCCAATCCTCCCTACTAATGCACGCATTTAATATACATACAAAGGATCACCTCAATAGATTTAGTTCATTAGATTCTTCTACCAATTAAATCAATCCTGTGTACTCATGATTGTACTCATGCATACAAAAAGACCAGATTAACAAAAATAGATCACCTTCAGGCTCAAGCTATCGGATCTTAGACCAAACAACCAGGAAGCAAGAACCAAGTAGGTCTAACCGTGTAAGAGAGATGGAACAACTAACTTGGGAGTTAGGTCCTTCAGGAGGATTTGACGAGCCTTGCAACGGACGATCGGATCGCCGCTTAACCGCCGACGATCCCACCAATTTCATTCACGAATGCGAGGGTCGACGGGCGCAAGAGTGTGGCGGAGGGACGACGCGACCGATGATGGGCACGCAATGGCGGACAAGGAGGCGCGCCAACGACGGGACGGTGGTGCTCGCCGGGCGGGCGGGGCAGCGGCCGAGCGGGCGAGAAGGACGACGCCGGGAGACAGACGGGCGGCCGGATTAGATCTCGATTCGGAGTTGAAAAGACAAGAGGGAGTAGAAGAACCGAGTGAACTCACGAGTCACGACTCACGAAATCACGACTCACCACGAGTGCTCGCTGAGTCCGGATATCCGAAGTCATCGCTTATCGGATAATCCGTGATCCGATCCGTGATCCGTCGGATAGTTTGCTACCAATCCGTGATCCGTATCCGATAAAAATATCCGTATCCGTATCCGATCCGAAACTATCCGAAAAATATCCGATCCGAAACTATCCGTATCCGAAAATTATCCGGATCGGTCGGAAACTATCCGATCCGTTTTCACCCCTGCTTCCAGCCGAAGATTGCTCAGGCGGCAAGCAAGGCAAGGAAATCAGCGCAGAGGAAATCAAGTCAATCGAGGCGATTACCTTCCATGATTAGAAGATAATCTCTTGATCTAATAGGCCTCTTCTTTTGGCATGTATTATCTCGGTTTCCTAACCGTCTCATCACTTTACTCCTTATATGTCAATGGCCTCTAATGGAATAATTCAAGTGCGATTATAGCAATTGCCTTCATGGTATCAGAGCCCTCTCGATCCTAGCCTCCTCTCCTTTCCCGTGATGACGAACGACGTCGCCGCCAAGGCCGCTAAAGAGCAGCAAGCACGTGATGTCTCCCTCACCCAGGTCGAGCTCGACGCCAACATTGCACTCAGGTGCAAGCCATCGGCGTTTCCAGCATCAAACTTCTCATTCCCATCACGCTTGATCTGCAATTCGGCAACTACGCCCAATGGCGTGGTCTCTTCGAGGTTGCCCTGCAGAAGTACGCCCTCGACGCTTATCTCCGCGAGGGCACTACCTCCTCACCCGACGCCCAATGGACACGTCTCGACGCCCTCGTCCGGTAATGGCTCTACGGCGCCATCTCCCCCAACCTCCTTGCCATGGTGATGGATAGTAACGCCACTGCCCAAACCATTTGGTCGTGCATCGAAGGCTTGTACCGCGACAACGCGGAAACACGGGCCATCTACCTCGAACAGGAGTTCTACGACCTTCAACAAGGCGCCATGATCGTAGCTGACTACTGTGGCAAGCAGAAATCCCTCGTCGATGAACTCCTCGCCGTGGGAACGCCGATCCTCAATAAGGGCCTCGTCCTCAACACCCTGCGAGGTTTGAGCCCGCGCTTTGCTCACATGCGCACACTCATCTCTATGCAATGCCCTCTCCCATCCTTCCTCGCAACGCGGTCGGCTCTTCTCCTCGAGGAACTCACGCTCGGCGCTAGTCGTCACCGGCCTCTGTCTTCCTCGCCACCTCTAGAGGGCAACTCATCCAACCCCTCCAAGCCCGCCACCAGCAACTCCTCCAACTCCGGCGGCCAGTCATGCACCTTCAACATCCCTGGTGGTAGTTCGACTGGCGACGACAGCGGCGGTAACCGTCGTCGGAACTACAAGGGTGGCAACAAGGGAGGTGGCAACCCCAACTCCACTTCCAACGCCTGGCCATCCATGTAGCACCCCTGGGCTGGATCCATTCAAATGTGGCCCGAGCAGGGACCTCGGCCCAACTACTGTATGCCTCGTGTCGCGCCGGCTTACGCCTTCTTCGTGTTCGTGCCGCCCAGTCGACCCAGCCACGACGATCACGACAAGATTTCACGCCGCTTCTCGTGCACCAACAGACGCCTCGCTGCTGGCCCGCCACCGCGCCGACTCCCTCCTGGGATCAGTCCCAACTCATGCAGGCGTTCAACACCATGACATTCGCTCCTCCCTCTAACGACTAGTACATGGATTCCGGGGCGTCCACCCACATGACCGCGAATCAGGGTAACCTCTCCTCACTCGACCCTGTTCCTTCCGCTGCTTCCTCTTACGCCATCGTCGATAATGGGTCTCGCCTTCCCATCACCCACATCGGCACGGCCTCTCTACCTGTTCCCTCTCGTACATTCCAGTTAAAAAATGCCATTGTCACGCCTTCCTTGATTAAGAATCTCATCTATGTCCGTCGTTTCACTACGGACAATAACTGCTCTGTGGAATTTGACCCGTTTGGTCTCTCTGTGAAGGATCTTCCAACCAGGACCGTGATCATCAGGTGCAATAGTCGCGGCAACCTCTACCCCTTCTATTGGCCGTCGCTCACTCCTACAGCCCTCACGGTCACCACTTCGTCATCCACTTTGTGGCATCGGCGTCTCGGCCACCCCGGCGTCCAAGCATTGTCACATCTTGTTAATGCATCCCACTTTTCATGTAATAAAATCTCTAGTGACTCCTTGTGCCATGCCTGATAACTCAGACGTCATGTATGTCTCCCTTTTTACACCTCGTTTAGTCGCACACACAAGGCTTTCGAGTTAATACATTATGACCTGTGGACATCCCCTATCTCAAGTATTTTCGATTACAAATATTACCTCGTTATTCTTGATGATTTCACCCATTATGTGTGGACATTTCCTATTCATCTCAAATCCGAGGTTTTTGACATCCTACACAATCTCTTTCCTTATGTGGGCACTCAATTTTCCACCTCTGTTCACAGCATTCAATGGACAATGGCCGGGAGTTCAACAATCATGCCATGCGACTTCATCTTCTTTCCCATGGCATTACACTCCGTATGTCATGTCCCCATACATCCCAACAAAACGGTAAAGCGGAACGGGTCATCCACTCTATCAACAACATTCTTCGCTCCCTCCTTTTTCAAGCAAGCTTGCCTCCCCGCTACTGGGTTGAGGCCCTCAATGCCGCCACATACCTTCACAACCTCCACCCCACAAAAACACTTAACTTCGGCATCCCACACCAAGCACTCTTGGGTTCTCCTCCAGACTACTCTCATTTGCGTGTCTTTGGTTGCCAATGCTATCCCAATCTCTCCGCCACGGCTGCCCACAAGCTCGCGCCGAGGTCCAAACCATGTGTTTTTCTTGGCTATCCTTCGCATCACAAATGATATCGTTGTCATGATCTCTCCACAAATCAGGTTATCATCTCTCGTCACGTCATTTTTGACGAGTTCTCCTTTCCCTTTTTCGAGCAGCCCACCACGCCTGTGCCTTCCGACTTTGACTTCCTATCCGTCATCGCACATGCGTCTCCACCTGCTCCTATTGCGCGTCCTAGTCGCTCCCAGTTACCACCCACACCACCCAAAGATCATCGAACCACCACCGCTTCCACCTCTACAAGGTCGCACCACCACCAAAGAATACCAGCAGAAGAACCCTTGCTGCTATCCCCGACCGCCCAATCCATTCCACCCATTGTCAACAACCATGCAATGGCCACTTGCGACAAACGTGGTTTCCGACAGCCTGTGGATCGGCTCAATCTTCACGTCGTCGCTCCATCTCCCATTCCGCGTACCTATCGCACGGCTCTCGGCGACACCAATTGGCGTGCTGCCATGCAACATGAATTTGATGCTTTGTTTGCTAATAATACATGAGAGCTTGTTCCACGTTCGGCTGGCGCTAACATTTTTATAGGTAAATGGATATTTCGGCACAAGTTGAAGCCCGATGGCTCCTTGGACCGATACAAGGCTCGATGGGTACTTCGAGGCTTCTCTCAGCGCCCTGGGGTTGACTTCGGTGAAACCTTCTCTCCGATCATTAAACCAGCCACCATGCGCACCGTCCTCACCCTTGCACTCTCAAACGGTTGGCCGATTCACCAGCTCGACATCAACAATGCCTTCCTCAACGGCACGCTTGCTGAGGTCGTCTACTGTCAACAACCATCTGGCTTCATCGACAACTCGCGCCCCACGCACGTCTGCCGCCTGAATCGATCTCTTTATGGCCTCAAGCAGGCTCCACACGCCTGGTTCAATCGCATCGCCGACTTCCTGCCGTCCTTGGGCTTCACCGCCTCCAAGGCCGATCCATCGTTGTTCATCTATCGGCACAGCACCGACACGATATACTTGCTGCTGTACGTCGACGACATCGTCCCGACAGCTTCGACGACCACTCTACTCCAACGAATGATCGACTCCCTTCGTCGTGAGTTCTCACTCAAGGACATGGGCGACATCCACTACTTCCTCGGTGTCTCTGTCCAGCATACTAGCACCGGCCTCCTCCTCTCTCAGCGCCAGTACACAGAGGAGATCCTAGCTCGGGCCGGCATGAGCAACTGCAAGCCTTGCAGCACGCCGATCAACACCTCCGCCAAGCTCTCCTTCACTGGCTCTCCAGTTGCTTGTGCCACTGACTATCGGAGCATCGCCGGCGCCCTTCAGTACCTTACGTTCACACGACCGGACATTGCGTACACAGTACAACAGGCATGTCTTCACATGCATGATCCTCGTGAACCGCATGCGAACCTCCTCAAGCGCATTCTCTGCTACCTCAAGGGCACCATCAACCACGGCTTTCAGCTTCATCGCACCTCGTCGGCGTCTCTCACCGCTTACACGGATGCCGATTGGGCAGGCTGCCCCGACACGAGGAAATCTACATCAGGCTATGCGGTCTTCCTCGGGGACAACCTTGTCTCATGGTCGTCCAAATGGCAACAGACAGTCTCCCACTCGAACGCCGAAGCGGAGTACCGCGTTGTCGCCAATGCTGTTGTCGAGTCATGTTGGCTTCGCCAACTCCTGACAGAACTCCATCATCCTCTTCAAGAAGCGACCGCCGCTTTCGCGGAAAACATTAGTGCGCCTATCTTCCACCAATCTCGCGGCAAAGATCACGACAAAGCACGTTGAGATAGATTTCCACTTTGTTCGCGAACGTGTCGCACTTGGTGAGGTCCGTGTTATGCACGTTCCTACGTCTTCGCAGTTTGCGGATGTCTTCACCAAGGGCCTACCGACGACGATCTTCAGGGAGTTTTGTTCCAGTTTGAACGTCCGGCCTCCTCCCGATCCAATTGCGGGGGGGGTGTTAGGCAGGCACATTACCTATGCACGTAATGTGCATGCCTTCCAGCCGAAGATTGCTCAGGCGGCAAGCAAGGCAAGGAAATCAGCGCAGAGGAAATCAAGTCAATCGAGGCGATTACCTTCCATGATTAGAAGATAATCTCTTGATCTAATAGGCCTCTTCTTTTGGCATGTATTATCTCGGTTTCCTAACCGTCTCATCACTTTACTCCTTATATGCCAATGGCCTCTAATGGAATAATTCAAGTGCGATTATAGCAATTGCCTTCGGTCTCTGAGGTTAGAAAAAATTAGGAAAAATATAAAAAAATCATGCAAGCATTTATCTACATTTCCTATCTATTTGAATGCAAAATACTAAGTATTTGCACATAAAATACTAGTTAAAAACCTATTGCTATTGATTAATCAATCTCCTGTGCTATGAGAGGCTTGAGCTTGGGCGCATGACAAGTAGTAGCTAGGTGTTGTGATTACACTACCGTTTTTCATTGATATATTGATCAATTAATGTCATGCATGTATTTGGATAGCACATAGTAGCAGTAGCATACTGTCTGGTGTTCTTTTTGCTTCTGTAAGGTTTATCTTCAGTTGAGGCATTGAGGGTATTAGCATTGTTTACCCTCTCATTGACCGTGGTTTATTAATGACTAGTATAGTGCCAGTGCTAACGCTACGACGGTAGTACATCCGCTTATCAATTAAATGAGAAGATAAGTATGAATATAACACTTAATAGTAAATAATCTTGTGATCACATTGTACATACTACATATTTGGAAGGAGAGCGAATCAAACAAGGAAATAAATAGGGAAGATCCGTATGCAAGGAAACCAGAATTGAATTTTTTACTGTCCTGATCAAAACTGTATGTACTACATATTTGGAAGGAGAGCGAATCAAACAAGGAAATAAACAGGGAGGATCCGCATGCAAGGAAACCAGAATTGAATTTTTTACTGTTCTTGCATCGTGATCGATTTTTTTCCGAATATAACCTTTTTCGAGATTTTTTACTGATCTAGCCCCATATAGCCTAATTTCAAATGCATGAGAGCGCCTGATTTTTTTCATTTTTTATCCACTAACCAAAGGTTTGTGAGTGCCGCTTAATTTTTTTCAATTTTTTCTCGCGGAATCAAATGCACGGCGAGCTACTGCTTAATTTTTATCTTTTTCCTTCTGATCCAACTATCCATGAGCACGCTTTATTTTTCCATATTTTTCCAAAATTATTCAAAGGATCGCACCGCTTGAATTTTTTTCATTTTTCTCCCACGCTTGAATTTTTCAAATGCCACCAAGCATTTATTTTTTGGTTAAATTATTGCTTGACGAACACCGCTTGATTGTTTTTTTTATTTTTCGAATTTTTATCGTGTTGGCATTATCGTTATAATTTTTTCTAAATCACTCTCGACGATGAATTTACGATTGTAGCCTCGAGTAAAAAAATTCAATGAGCGGTGGCGCAGATTATTTACCAACGCCAGCTCGAACTTTTACTATATTAGTATCGTCGTTATAATTTTTCCTCAATCAGCTCTCGCGCATGAATTTGCGATTGTAGCCTTGAGACAGAAAAAATCAGCAGAGAGGTGCTAGAAATTTTTCCGCGTTTCTTTTCCCAAAGACGTAATATATGGTCCTTTCCTTTTCCAGACGCTTATTTTTTTTCCTTGATTCCAAGACGCTTGTTTCTTTTTCCTTGTTGATGCCGGAGGTGAGAGAAGGTCTGCTAGGCCACATGGATGATTTCGAAAATAAATCGCGCTCGCCGATCACCGGATCCGCAAGAAAAAAAGATAAAATTAAACAAGTTTCACGGCCGCTAGTTCCGCGAGAAAAATTGAAAAAATTAAGCAAAGACTCATGCATAGCTTGGTTCCTTAGATAAACATAAAACAAAATTCAACGCTCTCCGTATACCAAATTAGGCTCTATGGGCTAGATCTGTAAAAAGTCTCGAGAAGGGTCATATCCGAAAATACGATCACAATGCCGTGACAATAAAAAATTCAAGTCTTGTTTCCTTGCATGTGGATCTTCGTGTTTATTTCTTTGTTTGATTTACCCTCCTTCCAAATATGTAGTACGTGCAATTTTGGTCAGTAAAAAATTCAAATATGGTTTCCTTGCATACGGATCCTCCTTATTTATTTCCTTGTTTGATTCGCTCTCCTTCCAAATATGTAGGTGAGAGAGGTCTGTTGTGGGCCACAGGGATGATTAGACACACTAAATAATGACCATCGGATGTGGGTGAGTAAAACTGAGGAAAGATCTGAGACGTTCATTTTGATGAATGCAAGTTTCGGGGACGCTTTCTTTGGGTGCACGAACATTGGGCCATCTCTAATGAGGTGCATTATTTAGGGTGGACGTAGGAAAAATTGCTTAGGTGCATTATAAGGGGTATAGATGAATTGACGATGATAATGATAGTTTCACTAGCTTTCATCAACTCTTTTCTGTCACTTTTGAGGGAATAAAACCCAAAGACAATCGATGTCGTAGGGTTGCGTATATATTGGTTAGTCTCTCTTCACTTCAGTGTGTTGTAGTGTAGTCTAAGAATCTAAGCTTCTTTACTGGCTTCTCTTTGGCCAAAAATTTATGATCATCTTGGTCAAAAAACCCGAAATACACTGAAATCTTACCAAAATATATTCTCAACTATATTTGTTCAACGATCATCACATGAGAAATATTTCCACACGATTTGCTCCAGATAGAAAAACAACTTTTTAGGCCGGACTGATCCAAAGTCCTAATCAATATTACCAACATTCTTTTGTATCCATTGTTAGATTTTGATTTGGCCTATTTTTATGAATATTTTATATTGAAGACTGAATTAGCTGACGATCACAAGAGTCAACTCGTCTTGCTGTGCTAGGCCTGCAATTCTTGGAAGTCATTACTTTCTAGGGTTGCAAAATTTGTATATGTATTTTTTTTTACAAATTTGTCACTTGCATTCATCATAAAAAGCAGTACAATTTATCACAAAAAAATTGGCGCGAAATTCGGTTAAAAAAACATGAAAATCAGTCGAATTTGTAATTATCATGGAAAAAAAGCCAAAATCTCGACGAAATTAACTAAAATTCGCAAAAATCACTATAGCAATTGAATTTTTTTATTTTGTCCTACTGAGATTTAGAATTCTTGCCGAGAAGTCTCGATGAGATTTTGAACCTTAGAGTTGTAAATGGATCTGATCAGGATAGGCCCGGCCCAATACCTCCGATAATTCGGAATTTTTTTTATTTAATATTTTTTTTATTCTTTTTTTCAAAACTATGCGTCCGAAAAAAAAATTTACGAAAATGCCCCCCCGTCGCCCGTGTATGGGGCGATCGCCCCATACACGGGCGATTAGCCCCTGCGCCCAACGGCTCCAAGCGGCAGGACGTTAGCGCTGTTCGTGGCCCCTATCGCCTTACATGGGCGATCGCCCCATGTAGGGGCGACGGGCTTGTTTAAAGCTCTGTGGCCTCCTTCGCCTGAAGACAAATACAAGGAAGCCGAGTGAGGCAGAGAAAGAAGAGAAGAAAGGAAGAAAGAAAGAGAGAAGAGAAAAAAAGGAAAAAAAAGGTAAAATTATGATTTTTTCTATAGTTATTTGTAAGAATTTTTTAGAGATAATTGTAGGAATTGTTTTATAGGTTGCGTAATTAAAGTATCATTTAATATTTAGGACTTTGTTGTAGTATTTAGAAATTTTAGGATTGCGTAGTGTTTAGAAATTTTAGAATTGTATAGCTCTCGTGAAATTTAATGTAGCAGTTACTTAATGTAGTATCTAGTATTTAGAAGCTTAATATAGTATTTCTGTATATGCAAATTTAATGTAGTATTTTGTATGTAGAAATTTAGTTCAGTAGAAACTATAGGCAATATTTACAAATTTAATTTATTAGGGTTGTGTATACCTAATTATATTACGTAAATAATGTATTAGGCAATGTAAATAATTTTGTAGTACTACCAATGTACGCTTTGTAGATTGTATTTTAGAGTAATATTTTTCCGCTTGACGTTGCAAAGATGTCGGAGAAATTGTATTTCCAAATATTTTATGGAGATGGGGAGATAGCACGGGCGGATGGGGTGGATCTATCATCATTTTCAAGAGTCAGACGGCATATGTAGACCGAGCGATAGGACATACAGGGTTTGTTGGAGTGGATGTCTCTGATGTTCAGCTTGGATGCCCAGATCGCCTTGCTATGGGGTCGAGCAAAGAGGAGCCGAGCGCAAGACCGCTTTTACTGAGAGTTGATTCCTATTAACTCGACGCCAACATGGAGGAGTTATGTTGGTTTTGCCAGAGAGCGGGTTGGCCGCTCATGTTGTTGGTACAAGCTACCCGTAGCTCCATCGGTCGCAAGTTCGTGATGTCGGGTGGACATTACGGGAGGGACGCCAAATGTAGAAGGATGCGAAGAGGAAGGCGGTGAGGAGCCCAGAGACGAGGAGCACGAGACTGGCGGTGGCGAAGGGACCGGGGGGGCAGAGGAGACAACGGTGGAGGCGCGAGGGGTGGCCGACGAGGGGGAGGAGGTGGAGGACATTGTTGACTGATGGAAGAGGAGGACCGTAAGGATGAGGAAGTCCTCGATGGTGAGCACTGACGAGGAGGACAACGCCCGAGGTGCCTATCCTCGTGCGTGGACCAATTACAATTTCAAGACCTAACAATGAATGAAGGGAACATTGATGCATGGGAGTATCGTGGAGAACGAGGTGACGCAGGGGCCATATATAAAGACAAGGAGGCTGTGATGGATGCGGTGAAGCATCGGGCAATGTCTCTCCCATGGCAATTCAGGTTGTGAAGTCCAAGAAGAAGGACTACGACGTGAAGTGCGAGTTGATTCGTGCTCATGGCGGGTGCATGCATACCAGTGAAGTGGAAGGACTCATCGGAAATGCTCCATAGTGATTGAGCATAATCATGAGCCGGAAGAAGCGGAGCAGGACACCGCAACTGTCGTCCCATTTGGGTGGCAAATGTGTTTTATGGTCGATCGTGGACAATCCCCATCCGCAGCCTCGATCTATTATCACACCGTGGAGGAGAGGTTTCAAGACAAGATTAGCTACGCAAAGGCATGGAGAGCAAAAAGGACACTCGAAATACGGTTCGGGGCGACGAGGCTTCAGACGAGAATATTCCCCACTTGCTCGTGGCAATCGCACATAGGAACCCCAGACATCCATCGACCTTGCGGAGTTTCCTGCGGTGGTGTGTGCACCGTAAGTGGGTATTGCAACAGGCATTCTTCGCCTCGGGCGCATGCATAAATGTGTTCAGCATTGTCGCCTGGCCCTTTGCATGGATCGGCACGCTCTCACGGGAAGTACAAGGGCGATTCTAATCAAGATCGCTGTGGATGCCAACAACCGTGTTCTACCGGCTATGCTGGCATTCGTGGAGGGGGAAAACACGGAGAGTTGGTACTGGTTCCTTGAAAGAGTGAAGCTAGCGCTTGTTCTCGACAGTTCGATGTTTGTGTCATCCATGACCGACATACTGTGGTCAAGTAAGGCGATCGTGGATATGCAACAAGGGTCCGCCGTCGTGGGAGCAAAGAAAGTGGCTGACACTGAGGAGTGTGGTGCATGAGGCACATGGGTGCCAATTTTTTCCGCTGGATTCAGAACAAGGAGCTTATGAACATGTTCAAGCGCTGTGCAAACAGAACCAACGGAGGAAGTTCGACGCTTTGGAAGATGTTGGACTAACTAACGAAGAAGCAATCAATGGATCCTAGAGGTACCGCTAGTTCATCAAGGAACCCGATGGTGTACCATGAGCAGGAGAGGACCCCACACCTTGTGTGCCGCCACGACAGACTCCCAAACCTCCTGCAGAGGCCGTACCAAAGATAAAGAGTTTCACCGATTGGATACGACATGAGCCTTTGGAGAAATGGTCCTTCGCATGACGAGGGCGGCTCGCGTTATGGGATCATGACAATGAACTCGCGGAGATTTACAACTGGTAATGAAAGGCACCGATGCCTTCCACCGTGGGTATAGTTGAGGGTGTCTTATTGGGGACACAGAGATATTTCATTGAGCGATACAAGACCTCACAAAGATGTATGTCGGACAATCGATCGTCAGACTCAATCTGCTTGTGTCTACCTACATGTCCAAGAAAACAAGAAAGGCATGACACATCGGGTTACACCGAGAGTGGCGTGGAACGGAGATACCACGTGCCAATCGCGTGACCGAGGTCGCAGGGTGCCCACCGAGAGGACTTCCCATCCGTGCATACTCCGAGCAACCGAGTGCGAGTGCTCTGCCAGAAACCACGCCGCTGACTTGCCGTGCTTGCACGCCATTGCCGCAGCCGCCGAGACGATCAATCCTGCCGTCCGCTCGCCTCCCCGCACTACTACAAGCGAGCGTTCTCAACACGTGGCATCACGAGGTGTACGGTACCGAGTGGATGGATCGCTCACAACAGCCCCTCCGACCATCGATGGGTACCGACATCCGAATGTTGAAGCCGGTCTGACGTCAAGGACAAGGCGATTCGAACGATATGGACGAGTCCGAGGCGCGCCGCAACCGCTGATAATGTAATTTTCCATGTTGTTCCCATCTTGAATTTTTCAATGGACCTAAGTTGTGATGTAAGTTGTAATGATCGATGTAATTTTCAATGTACTAGTAAGTTATTTTTCGCATCATGTAATTCTCCGATGTACCGCTTAGTAGCTATGAGGATAATGTAATTTCGACGCTGTGTGCCTCGTCGAACATGTCCTTGTCTTTCGTATGTTTGTAATATGTGATTTTTTTGGCTCTCGCACTTCGTTGTATTGTTTGATGAGTATGGTACAATTCGTTATTTCGCATTTCATTTTGTGTGCACATGTAATTATCGACAAATTTGTTGTATTTGCTTTGTAACAGCCACGATGGCGCCGACCTTGCCTCGAGCCGGACGTGATTGGCCGATGCGACCCACCGGTCTAGGTACTCCGCAGAGGAGAACCGAGAGCTAGGGACACTCCGACCTCGGTGCCCAACGAGCCGCTTCGCATCGACCCACGCCCGGGTTCCACGGTGGTCGCTAACGCTTGCACTCTTTCACGCACATGTACTTACACGTGAATGCAATTTAACGACGCAATGCACTACATGCAAAGTTGCGAGCGGCCGCTTACTTCCTCTTTGTAGGATGGTGGAGCAGTGATCGCCTTAGCGGGCAAGGAGGTCCCGCGGTTCGCACGATCGGTCCTCGCTGGCCGCGACTCGTGGACCGGTGGAGACCGAGACGACACGCTCCACCTTCCGTGCGGAGAGATGGCTCGACGATGCAGACGTGTCGCACTCTTAGGCCTCCGTGCAGAGGTCCAGCAGCGTGCCGCACGACGCCTCGCCACGTGGCACGCCGAGTTGTCGGCTGCGTTCGCCACGGCAGGCGTCACCCGGCAGCCCCTACCACCACTTAGGGAGGCCGAGCGCCACGGACCGACGGGCGTGGTCGCCTCACGCACGGTGAGTACCTCTTTCTTTGAGAATTAAAATAGAAGCGCTAAGTTGTCGATAATGTTTGTTGCGAACGCCGCAGCTCGCTTCTCCACCAAGACGCGGAGGAGGCGACGTGGCTCGCCACTTGGAGGCATACCTCCTATTGTTGTTCGGTTGGGTGATGTTCCCGTCCTCCCACGGGAACACGGTGGACCGTCACCTGATCGAGTACGCCCAGCACATCGCCGACACCCCGGTGGATGAGGTAACACACTCAGTTCCAATCTCATCTCAGCGGAGCACGTCTAACTCCCCCCTTGCAAACAGGTGATGAAGTGGTCGTGGGCCTCAGCTGTGCTTGCGGCGACGTACAGAGGTCTGTGCGACGCCGTCTCTCGGGTGGAGCACGACGCGACGATATCAGGTTGCGCCCTACTCTCCGCTATGGTCTTGGGAGCGCTTCCGTCTAAGCAGCTCTTGTTGACACGACACCGCACTCCGAGGACCTTTACGGAGGCGACCCGGTGGACTGGCCCACCATGGGCCACTACTGGGTCCGACGACAGGTATGCTCCCTAGTATCTTTTTCCCCACTAACGCACTTCAATAACCTTCGCCATTTCTTATTTCCTCGCAATGAGGTTCGCGACCGACAGTGAGGAGGTCCTACCAGAGTTCGCTCGGGAGTTCGACCGCCTCCACGACGAGGACGTGCGGTGGACGCCATACACCGCAGACGACGCCCACGCCCGAGCACCTAACGGGTCTCCGTGCTTTGCACGCGAGATGAGGCCTTCTCGTTCACCCGTAAGGTGCTCGTCTTTGACCTTTGCGCCGAGGAGTACTCCCGCACGCAGTGATGCGGCAGCTTCGGCTTGTTCCAGCTCTTTCCTTTGCCGCCTCACGCGTTGTCGCGCGTGGCGCTCACGTGTACTTGCCCGATCCTACTACTCCGCATCTTTGCGAAATTAATGTGGTGTGTACTTACTGCTTTTGTATTGCAGATGACCCGGATGGGTGCCGTGTGGCTCTCGCCTCGGCACCGTATGCAAGAAGGGGACGTCGTGACTCGACGAGAGGGTCACCGAGACCCGGCCAGACGACCATGACATGTACGATCAAGACATGGAGTGGTTCGCCTCACGCACTCGCCTCGGGTGGGTACACACCAAGACCGTGACGTCGTGACGGCAGTATCGGTAGCGGACACGCACTCTTCACAGATGTCCCGCAGGGACAACGCCTCGGTAAGTGTCGCAATTGAACCTACATGGGCACGCCTTTTTCATTTAACTTACGTAATAACAACTGACGTTACATGCGCACTCACCATGGCGGAGATTGAGGTGGAGGTCAGGTCCATGTTGACGCGCCTACTGTGGGGCATACAAGTGACCACCGCCGAGTCCGAGACAGCCTTGGGGTCGGGTCCTCGACGGTGAGGCGGTTGGCTCGCTGGCCACCGCCGGGCGCGAGACGCCGGCGGACGCAAAGACACCACGCCACTTCGCCCCAAAGACTCGCCTCTACCCCGTCGGTTCCTCGCTACGCTCCCACGCAGCAGCCAGCCGGACAAGGGCGGGAGGCTCCTCCGCGTCTCGCCCTACCCCGGTTCCTCGCTACGCCCCACGCAGCAGCGGTGGGGCGGCAAGGCAGCAGAGGCTCCTCGTCGTCCCGCGCCCCAAAGAGACCCTGTGGTGGTTTCGACGACGACGACCACGCCGACGACGAGTTCGACCGAGGAGTACCTTTCGACCGACTACCTCGACCCTCTCGCCTCGGCGCGCCGCCACAGACTTGGCCTCGCCGCCGCAGCACTACTCTACGCCTGCGCCGCAGGCCGGCCTAGGAGGGACGTCCGTCCGCCGTCGCCACTCACCTACCCCACGGGCCAGATTAGGAAGCGTGGCCGTGATTGACTTGTTGTACGGATGTATTTTTTGTAATGGCTTTACGTTCAGCAGCACATTGTATAACTCTCCGAGTTAGTAACATGACAAATAATTATCACTTTAAATTGTTCAAATCATTTATGCATTGCTTGCCTATGCCACACGACGTGACAACACACCAACGTCTCGGTGCACCTATCGCCTCTAGTAGGGGCGATCGCCCTAATGTGAGGCGATCGCCCTAATATGGGGCGATCGCCCTAATATGAGGCGATCGCTCCATACCCGCAATATCTGCCCTTTATAACATTCGCTCACAAGCGGTCTCGCAAAGAATAGCGAAGAAAGAATAGAGGGTGAGCATCAATCGAAAATGCCGAGGCGCAAGTGCAAAGGGTAAGGGAAGGCAAAGGAAGAAGCAAGTGCATGCCCGCGAATTTAGCGTGCAAGATCTCTTCCTACCTCGTGGAGTCAGAGCACCCATGTGTATGTGCGAGATCTTTGCGTGCTTGTCCGCTCTTGGGAAGTTTCAACTTGGAAGATGAGGTATTGAAGTGCCGCAACTACGCCTTCGATCCGCGAGAAGAGCTCAAGGATCGCCGCATGATAAAAATCGACGGGTTACATAATATTTGTGAATGAAACTTTGCTAATTTACGTTTCATGCAACACCTCCGCCATCGTGTGAATTTGAGCATGGGTTTGATACGAGATCAACCCCGAGGACCAACGGCTTGACCAAGCCAACCGGCAGACGAGTTCACGCGGCGGCTTCAAGAACAACGCGATGCCGCACGCGCGGAGGCATGTAGGAAGGAAGCGGAGGAGAAGGAGGCCGAGAGAGAGGAAACGAGAGAGGCGCGGCGTGCAGAAGAAGCCTCACGAGGCATGGGCGAATGGGAAGTGGCCTCAAGCATTCAAGAGACGCCTAGTGTTAACTTTGGTTTTCTTTGTTCGTGGTACTCCTTTCGCTTTTAAGTCGTAATAAAGAGCGCGCTAACTTTCAAGTGTATGCTCACCGTCCGGAGGGCTCAGATATGTCCTATCGCTCCATTGTCCCAAATGATGTTATTTCGTCCATCAAGATAGGTTATAGCATTTTAAGTTCATCTGATTTGATTTCATCGAGTTTGACCTCGCTTATAAATATACGGCCATTTTGATGTTTTACCGATTGCATGTTCTGGACAACAATAAAATAGTGCAGCCTAAAGTAACATCTAAATATTTTTACATAATTGTAACCTATGCAAGCCCAAGAATGCAACAAAACTGGTTCTGCCAAATTTTGAGGTCGTTCAGACATTATTCTAACTGCTTGAACAATGAATGTTATAAAGGGTTTAAACTAGCCATCTTTGATTCAAAATGCAATCATATTTAGATATTTTTGCAAAAATGAAGGGCATAATGTTGTGGTAACTTATTCTATTTATTTCATGATTTATGAATCAATACACATTATAATTCCTTCACAATCCATAGTTAGATCCTAGCATTCGAACTCAAATAAAATTATTTTTCTGCAAACAACACATGGATTTTTATTTTACAGTCTAATTTCTCATTCCAAAATTTAAATTTAGAAACAAGTTTCACTTCATTTGGACACTTCTAGCAAAAGTTAAGGGGTTCATATTAAAAAGGCATATAGTAATTACAAAAAATACTTAAAAAACTCAGCAACCCTCGTCGCCTCGCTGTCTCTAAGCATGTGGGGCCCACCCCAACGGGCGGTCGACGGAGCAAACTACAAGAGTACAGATCGCCCCATACACGGGCGACGGGCGTGTAGTTTTGTAAAATTTTAATTCGGACGCATAGTTTTGAAAAAAAGAATAAAAATAAATATTAAAGAAAAAAAAATTCCGATAATTCGTATGGTTTGGACCTATCTTCTCGCATAAGTACTGGAGATTAGAAAGTTCAGCTCTTACGATCGCAGACGCATGCGATACGACAGGGCAAGTTTAGGACCCACGACGTACTTCTGTCGAGGTTAGTCGTATGATTGTGTCTAAGAACCAACTAGATACACGGGAAGATGCAGCATTGATTGGTACATGGCGCCTGGGCCCGACGGCATCTCATCTTCAGAAGCCAAAAGGTCTGGGGAACGATTGCATGTGGAGCCTTGCCAGAGGAGAGGTCCATGCAGTAGAAGCGCGCGCTTGAATAGTTGAATGTGCCTTTGCCAAAGGAGAGGTTAATGGTTGTTGAGTTGGCTGGTATGTTCTTCTCCTAGACAACCAAACAGTATTCTGGGGGGAAAAAACTGATAAGATTTCCAGAAAAAAAATTGTTTTCAATCAGAAAAGATGCTTGCATTATTCACGCTCGGTACTCACTGTACGAGCATGTGTGCACTGAACAAATTATTCAAGAATAAATCTAATCTGGATGAAAAAGATGAGGTGCATTTTAGACTTTTAGTCTTTAGATAGGATCATCGTGGCCTACAATGGGAAACAAACAAGTGCATGAATCCCAAGTGCATTCTCAAGATGGCCATTTTTTTAATTAATAAAATATGTTTACCTTCTTTTGAACACAGTTTGATTACCAGCGGCATCAATCCGGTCTCATTTTGCGTGTAAGACATCCTAATCTTTCACTATATCTGCAGTAATATTGAGCTGATTTTGCCGTGCAAGCTGTGAGTGCTTGTGCTTTTCTTCTCCAGGGACGTGTAATAATGTTCATGGCTACGATGATACTTAGTATCGCCTTTCGGTGGTTTCACAGTAGATACACATCTAAACACCAGTAAATCGGACCAAACTCTGCATGAACGACTGAACGTTTGGCATGGACAAGACGCACACCTTCCCAAACTAGCTTATCAAGATGGCTTAGTTGACTTACTAGCTGGGCAAATCAGAATATGAAAGACTAAGCAAGCCAAGCCCACTACTACCTCCCTCGAGAAAACTACAGTTGATCAGAGATGACAACAGATCCGACAAGGAGAACCTCGTCCATAGCAACTGAACATGTTATCTTGTCAGAGCATTATTACTGATAAGCATTATTACATCGGAATTGCTAGTTCTCGGACGTCTGATTTTTTTCGGACACCACAATATTTTTTCTTACGCGTAAAATATTTTTCTTTGATAAGAAAATATTGCATACGTTGAAAAAATGTTGCACAAGTTGAAAAAAAATGTTGCACCGAGCGTCCGACACAACATTCCAAAAATCGAACGTCCGGACGCTAGTTCTCGCCTTATTACATTTCACTCTTCCTATGATGGCAGTGGGGTAGAGGTGGGCGTCGTGTTGTGCCGGGCTAGTACGACATGGGTTCATCGTGCTTCGTGTCTGAACCATGCTAGGTCGGTCCGGTTTACCTTCGACGAGCCTAGGCACGACCCATTTGCGCTTCGTGCCGTGCCGGCCCAGGCCCGGCCCAATTGCACTATTGCGATGAGAGGAAAAGAGCTGGAGATGCATAAAGTTGAGGCAGTAGACACAAAAATTATGGGAAAAAAACTAAAATTTATTTATTCTTGAACTGAGAGAGACAGGCGAAAGAGGAAGAGATTGAGAGAGAGAGCTGAGAGAGACGAGCAAGAGAGAGTAGCTTCTTGCATCGTCTCTCAATCTCTCTCAGCTCACTCTCCCCTCTTACTCGTCTCTCTCAGGTGTCGGCGGCGAAAGTAGCGTCCATGCTGCTGGATGCGTTCGTGGCGCTCATGCTCTGCAGGTCGGTGATCTTCATGTTGGGCTTCTTCCTCATGTCCTAGGTCATCGGGCCCGATACGGTTCGTGCTACAGTGTCATGCCCAGACTGTGCTGCCCATCGAGCCTGGTACAGCCCATGCTACAGTGTTTAGACCAGGTTTTGAATCGGGTCGTGCCCACCGTGCATTAGACCGTCCCAAAATAAACCTAGTCCAAGTGCCCACTCTACAGTGGGGGACCTGGGGGCCAAGCTAATTCGCACGAAGCCTCCAAGTTGGTGAGATAACGAAATTTCCAATAGCTCTTGGTCGTCACCGACTCTGACTTTTGATGCTCGCGAGTCTCACGTTTTCGACTGGTGCTATGCTGTTCCTCAATCGATTGCTTGCAGCAGTTGCTCCACGTAGCAAAACTGAAGTGAACAGTAGCTTGGACCTGATTGTCAAGGACCATCTCTGAGCTTCCTTTCTTTTCTCTGGCATTTTTAGTCAGCGTAAATAGTACCGTCAAAGAAAGGTAGCTATGAACTTTCCTTAGTGCTCACATTCATGCCAGCCTCAGGCTCTATACTGAAATGATGTTTTACCTCGATAAGCAATTAGGTAGCGCATGTTCACCTGTTAAAACTTGCCATTCTCTAGTCTATTTGTTACTGAAGCTCAATCAACTGCAGGAAGATCGATCCAACATCTTTTCTTTGGAGGTACACACGGAGAAGGCTAGTTGTCCTTCCTTAAGTGATGGGTCTCAATCAGGTTACAGTCCAGGAAAGAATAGGACTCAAGATCGAGACAATTAGAGGATTGGTCGTCCTTAATGATTGGATTGGAGTTTGCACTTAAAATAGGTTACCATGCTTTGATTCTAGGTTGGTGTTGGACATGACTAGAAGTCACGCTCCATACGAAATCACTCATTTGCCAATTAATCGAGACAAGGGATCATTGCGACATTGCGATTCACCGATCACAACGCGAATGTTTTGTTCAGCGAAGTTGGTTTTCAACAGCAACAGTTCCCTGACGTCGTCGTCTCACCGAACAGTGGCCCTCCGTTTAGAAATTCTGCCTCCCGATTCTTATTTTCTACTCTCAGCTCACAGTACTCTCCCCACAGACACACACACAAATCGCCTCTTCTTGTCCCTTCTTTCTTGGTGCCACTCTGACGCCAGTGCACGTAAACTGGTGACACCATCTAGTAGTAGTGCTCGTAAGCTCTATTTTCACGCTGATTAGTGGCAAATGATGCAAGAATTCTCGCATGAACTGAAGCATGCAAACATAACCTATATGTCCATCTCGTGGATCTTGTGAAAAGTTTGATCAGCACCATCTCCAGGCCGTTAATGCGCCAAACCGAAAGCACCCATAATCCCGAGCCGGTACTACCTAGGAGCAGTTGATTCATTTAGGATTAGTACTCCCAGTACACTCACTTGTGCCACTGAACTTACTCTTTTGCTCGAGGCTAGTTAGCTAAGCCATAGCCGTGCCTTTCGAGTCATTCCTTGCTAAAACAAAAGACGCTCGTCTTTCCTTCATGACCACCGAGACAAAAGGGAAAGCGACGATTTCTTCGCTAGGCGAATCGGTTCTTGCGTTGTTTAACTCTTTTGTGCAACTCTTTCTGCAGGACAGTTGCCGGACACATGATTAAAAGCCATGCCTGATGTAGTGTAAAAACTGAAAACAGTGACGTTAAATGGGAAGCAATTGTACCTCGTACGAGCCCCGTATCATCCTCTGGTTTCAGCATCTTGGTTAACTCCGTACTTACACCTGAAGTGTAGTACTCTTCTTTGGTTAGTTTTGTTTGGACCTGTGCAACAAAGCGGAAAAATGGTTTGGTTTATCGTATTTGGAATTTTTTAATAATACATTTTAATTTTATAAAAAATACTCCGAAAACAAATTACAAAAATACACCTCTGTTGCTGAATTGGCGACATAAGATTTGTTGCCAATTGACCAAATGAATCCGCGACAAAACAATATGTTGGCCAATTCAATCAGCAACAAAACAGACAATTAGCAACAGAGTTTCTGTAAAGAAGATATGTCGTCAATTCATCTGATGATGTGTATTTTTGTAAAAAAATTCCAGAGTATTATTTTTGTATAATTATTTTAAAATTATATTATTGAAAAAATCATTGTATTTGTATACTTCTACTTGTTAACCTATGAAAATTTCACTGTTGTAGTCTCTAAGAAATTAATTTTTTTAAATTAGCCCTCGTGCTATTTTTTAAATGGCCCCTTGGCCCACAATTTTGCGCTCCCTGTGCGCTGCAACGCTAATGTCGCGCAAGGGAGCGCTACATAGCTAATGCAAAGGACGGGGAGCGCTGCAAACTAATGCCGCGGCTCCCCTCAACTGCAACACAAAATTCATAAATAAATAAATATGCCATGGAATTTGGATTGCCGCTGAAAAAAATATTTCTTGGCCACTTGCGACGGTAAACAATATTGCCCGCAAAAAAATATTATTAACGGCCTGCAAAATTATTGATGGTAATTAGACCCACAGAATTATTGACATTGGGCCCGCAGAATATGGGTCCTCAAATATATTGTGTTATATTCTGCCCAGTAGAATATAGCCTGCAGAATATGGGTCCTCAAATATATTCTGCGGGCCCAATTGTGTTATATTTTTACCACAAATATAGGCCCGCAAATATGGGTCCTGCAAAAATATTATTTACAGTTCAGGTTAATATTATTTTTTTCAGAATAATTTTGGCCAAGAATTGCCACCCCCAAAAATATTTTAGAATTATTTGCGTGCATTGCTAATATTTGCGAGCATATAGCCCTAAGAAAATATTTACTGTCATATAGCCCCTGTGCCATATTTGCCAAGTAATTATGAAAATATAGCTCTGCAAATAATTTCTACAAATAATTCTGAAAATAATTTCTTGGCAAATATGGCCCCTGGCCCGCAAATATGGCACAGGGGCTATATGCCCACAAATATTTTCTTGGGGCCTATATGCCCGCAAATATTAGCAATGCCCGCAAATAATTCTGAAATATTTTTTTAAGGGCCAACTCATGGCCAAAATAATTCTGAAAAAATAATATTGACCTGAACCGCAAATAATATTTTACGAGACCCATATTTGTGGTAAAAATATAACACAATTAGGCCCATAGAATACATTTGAGGACGCATATTCTTTGGGGTGCAAAATATAACACAATATATTTAAGGACCCATATTCTGCGAGCTCAATTACCGTCAATAATTCTGCGGGTCCAATTATCGTTAATAATTCTACGGGCCGTCAATAATATTTTTTTTGCGGGCAATAGTTTTTACCGTCACAGGTGGCCATGAAATATTTTTTCAACCGCAATCCAAAATTCATAAATAAAAAAATCGAACACGGTATTGTAGAAATTCCACGCTAGAGTATCACGGCATATTTATTTATTTATGATTCTTTTGAATTTTGTGTTGCAATGAGGGGAGCCATGCATTAGTTTGCAAAGGTTCTCGCTTGTCGCAAGAGTATGTAATAGCGCCCCATGCACAGCATTAGCATTGCAGTGCATGGAGAGCTTGGAATTGAGAGCCAGGGGGCCATTTTTGAAAAAAAATAACATGGGGGCCAATTATGAAATAAAATTCTTAGAGGCTACAATAGTGAAAATTTCTTAACCTATACCACATTCAGAGAGAGCATTCAAACACTTTATCTTCGTTTTCATGGGAAGAGTAGGTTCTGCGGAGGAATTTGGAAGGTGCTTATCAGGGTTAACAATACCATTTCGTAGTCGAATTTCGATGACCCAGCGGTATCGAAAACCGCAAAAAACCGCTCGAAATAATACCATTTCAAAGTCGGATTTCGATGACCCGGCGGTATCGAAAACTGCGAAAAACCGCTCGAAATTCGTTGAAAACCGAATGATTTGGAAAGCCAAACGAATTTAAAATCTGGTCAAACTGACAAGCGATTTTCATGGTAAATGAATGAAAACCTCTAAAAAATGCTTGAATTTCGAGCGATTTTTTTGCGAAAATGGGTGAGAGTAGGAAAAAATGGGGAAATTTAAAAAAATGTTATAAAAAGCCATGGAAGGCCGAAAAATAGGAAAAATGTAATAAATATGTAAAAAAAGTATGGAAAAACAAGAAAAAAATTCGGTATGATCTTTCCTAAATATGGGTGTTTTCGAACTGATCACATCCACCAATGTGCTGCAAATTAACGAATAGAATAATAACTACCGACGAGAGTACCATTACATTTAAAACGGTGTAAGGAAAATACGAGGAGATGTTTTGCTATCTTGTGCCATCCTCGCAGCTAGAGCACTTGATAACGATCCAGCCTTTCTTCTGAAAACATCGGCGTCATGAAGAGCTTGCGCGGCACTATCAGTATCATTAGCAAGCGCTTCAAAGGCATCATGAAGATTTGACAAGAAGCTGCTATTCGTGCCGTAAGCATAGGCAGTCTGAGGGTTTAAGGTGGCAGCTTCATGAACTGAAACGAAAAATGTCAGTACAAGTATGTAACATATGTGCAACTGCAAGATACTGTGTTCCAGAGAAGAATGTATTACCGGCATTCATATAAGTATGGTGTGTTAAGTCATCCATTCTTCGGTCCACCACGTCCATGTACATCTCCTTTGTTGCTGGAGAGTCATAGATCAAACTATTATACTCCTGTTGCAATATGGTGTACTGTGGAATCGTCTCGCTCAATGTAGGCACCCTATCCTGATCGGCTAATCGCAGGAAGGCGTATAACGGTTCCACCGACTTGACAACAGATCGAAGATTATCCCACCAGTCCAAGCTCGAGAGGCAGCCATACGCGTACCTCTCCTCAGTGGTATCAACAAAGCGAGAGCTTATAAATTCTTAGCAGTCATCAATTGCATAAACTTGTCCTTGCGCCGAAAGAAACTGTCCAAGAACATATAGTTAGTGCTGAAATGAGTTGTATTCCACTTGATCAACTCGCCTCCAATATACTTCTTCATCATAGTATGAAGCTTGGAATAGTTGTATATCTATGGAGAGATTTTCCTTGCACTCTCAATGACCAAAGCGTGATCAGGGAACTCTCTAATCTCTTTCAGCATCAAATTAATGGTGTGGGCCACACAATGCTGCCACACGATGTTGCGATGTTGCTGTGCGATGAGTTTGCACGCCTTCTTGTAGTTGGCACCATTATCCGTGACAATCTGCACCACATTTGTTGGACTCATCTCGTTGACCACTTAATATATTTTCTGTGTGAGCAAACAAAACTAAGTACCTCCATTATATAATGTGTACGTTAATTAAATTGCAGAAGAGGACCAATAAAACCAAGTAACTTGTGCAAGTATGAGACATCCTGAGATAAGCCTGTGGCATCGACGGACTTGTGGAAGAACATGATGCCATTGGAGTAAATCATGAATTTAATTATGCTCATGCGTGTCGGCCCTATCCAAAAATTGCACATGATTGTCACTCCATACGTAGGACATTCCTATTTTAACTTTGCGAAGTTCTCCTTTATGTCTGCTTTATTGGCGTCTAAATATTTTTCATCTATATCTCGGCCACTTAGGGACAGGACACGCCTGCAAATGAAACGTAATACAAAAAATGTTAGCTATGAATCGGTGTACAACTGAACGAACATTTTAAAGCTCACTTACCGTATTTTTGCGTTTCCCTCACGGCACTAACAAAGTATGGATTATCTGCTTTTCGCCCTGTGATAGCAGCAGTGTGAAAAAATTTAGCCCAGCTAAGCCAATGGCCTGCTTTGCACTCTTCCCCTTCTGTGTCCACTGATGTCTGTCAATCCTTGGTTGCACGGGGCCACGAGCCGTACCAACGTTGTAATCCCCTATCGCCTGCGGTCTTTCTCGTTGCGACGAACTTCGAAATATCTTTCAAAACAGACCGCCGCTATCTCCTCTATCCCCCCTAGAGGAGCCACTACCACCACCGTGCTCATACCTGCCAACTGCCCAGCTTCTAAATTCTTCCTTCGCCTTGGAGGTAGCCATGGCATTCTGGAATTGATCCTCCTCATCAGCATCATCCGTGTACTCTGAATATACACTTCGCCTCGGTGGGGAATCTCCAGCTGCTCCTTCTTTCCTCAACCTCTCCTCTCTCTTGTCCTTCTTATCCCTCGTCCAGTCTAGGTCACGCTGAAAGTACTCGCGAACTTCCACAGGAACTTTATTACAATGGACAACACTCGTACCGTGCCTTGCCAAATGCTACTTCAGTCGGGTTGCGCCCCCTCCTTCCTTCTCTTTGAGACAGTGCTTGCATCGAAATCCAGCATCCAACTTCTCACCGTGCTCCCACACCATGTCGACATGGTCTGCCATCTGCTAATAGGAAACAATAAAAGTAAGCATACATATAAATATCGCTACTTCAACAAATAATACCATTTGCGGGTGTCATCCATTGCTACTAAATATACTTAAAAAAATACTGCTACTAAATATAATTGAACAAATATTGGTACTAAATATACTTCAACAAATATTGCTACTAATTATAATTGAACAAATATGGTACTAAATATACTTCGATAAATATTGCTACTAAATATAATTGAACAAATATTTCTACTAAGTATAATTGAACAAATATTGGTACTAAATATACTTCGACAAATATTGCTACTAAATATAATTGAACAGATATTGCTACTACGTATACTTCAACAAATATTGCTACTTGACATACTTCAACAAATATTGATACTTGACATACTTAAACAAATATTGCTGCTAAATATAATTAAACAAATATTGTTACTAAAATATGTTGAAGTAAATATTGCTACTTGACTTACTCGAACAAGTATTGCTACTAAAAATTCGTGAACAAATATTGTTTGGTCACTGTCACTGTGGTTGAACCCTGTCAAAAATGTATAAACAAGTATTGCTAACATTTGAACTGACCAAGGTTCACAAAACCGAATTTCAAAAAATCGTTTGAAATTCAAAAACCACAAAAACCGCTCGAAAACCGTCAGAAACCGAAGGGATAAGAAATAAAAAAATTTGGAAATTTCTTTTTTAAAAAACCATTCAGTTTTTCGCGAGAAATCGCTCGGTTTTTCACGAGAAACCAACGGCTGATTGAATGTTCTTAAAAACGGTTTTCGAGCGGTTTTTAACGCATAAATTTTTTCAATTTTTTCAAAAATTTTAAATTCTTTTTAAAATTAAAAACGGTTTACCGAGCGGTTTTGGATATCGAACCGCAGCATTACGCTCGAAAACCGCGATTTTTGTCGGTTTTGTGAACCCTGCAACCGACAAATATTGAAGTAAAATGCAAATACATGCATGAACAAGACATAGCTACTAGTACAGAGCCAAAATTGACAAAAACCGAGTGAAAACCAACTTCATTTTGCGAAATTCACTGAGTAGCTCGAAATTCATTAGAGGCTTCGATTTTCGCTAAAACTGAGCGGTTTTCACGACTTACAGCTCGAAAATCACCCGTTGGTCGACGGTACGATGGTGAGCGACGACGACGCTGTCAGGACCAGGGTTGAATGGGGAATTTTCGAGTGTGGTTAGTGTGTCGATGTGAGGCTCCTTGGGTGGTCGGCAGCTTATGGCGCTGGGGTGGGCCAGGCGGCTTGGCCTATGGGCTCAAAGCTTGCAGGCCACCCTTTTCTTTTCTTTTTGCCTCTTCTATTATTTACATTTTGAATGGCTCAAAAACGTCTTCAAACTTCTTCTTTTTTCAGAAAAAAAATTACACTAGAGGTCATAAAGCAATTAATACTAAATTTAGGGAATTTTTGGATAAATTTTTCAAAATTTTTGAAAAATTTTGAATTTGAACTTCACCGGTAAACCAACCAATTCCATTTCTCGTGCCGGTGCGGTACAGGCGAAAACCGCGATTTTCAAGCGGTTTTGGTCGGTTTTTCCAACCATGGTGCTTATATGTATTACTATTTAAAACTTGCATAAATATTAAAGCAAAAATAAAAGATATTGATTACTTATCTATTCGCTTGCTTCTAGATTTATGTAATTTATATTGGGATGGTGATGTATAAAAGAAGGGATAATTCATACTATACCACTCTATTCGTTAGCACTTTAAAAAATATCACTCATTATCTCAACGACATATAGCCCCACTATTTCCTAAAGTGCCAAACATTTGGACAACTTGAGTTACCTGACCTAGTCTCCTGAAATGTCGCTCGTAGAATTTAAGTTTGACAATTTTAATTATCTGACCTAGTTTTTCTTTTGCAACAATTGTTTAAAACCAAACTCTCTCAGGGAAGACAACACAGCAAGTTGACTCTTAACCATTGAGCCATGAATATCCAAAAGAATTGACTTCCACTTAACTTTGTTGGTTCGTGCGGGTGTGACCCAGCAGTAATATTTGTCTGGCTGTGTGCGTATGCCTGGTAGAGTTGGCGTACGGTCTGGTCTACGAACAAGAGTGCGCTCTGCAAAAGAAAAGCACCAGGAATATTGCGTTTGCTTTCGACCTAGCTGAGTAGCTGGTTATCTCATGGACCAGTAATGCTAGTTACTAGATACGTAGCGGCCCGCGTGTCGCCGTGGGCGGAAGGAAATATTAAGGGTCTGTTTGGGAGCTGCGGTTAGACTGAAAAGCTGTTTTTTGTTTGCTGGGCTGTAAAGCAGTTGTAGCTGACGGCTATGGTTTTTCTTGTTATACCGTTTGGCGAGATTGGAATTTTTTTTGAGAATACCTAAAAAAAAGGAAACAAGAAGTGCTCTTTTTTTAACAAAAGATTTCTCTGTTTTTTAAAAAACTATTTATTTAAAAGGTTTTGAAAATACAGAAACCTATTTTTTTAATGGTAGCTCAGGCATCCTCTAAAGATCCTTCTCACACATTTTTAAAAGCTTACAAATTTAGTAGCTCAATTAAATCAGTGAAGTTGCTTGAAATTCATTAGTATAATCATCGGTTTTTTAAAAAATCACAAAAGTTTGATTATGCTTTTAGTTTTTTTTTGTAGCGCAGGCATGCTCTTAGGATCATCCTAAATTTTTTTCAATTATTTGCGAATTTAGTAGCCTAATTATAATCAGTAAAGTTGCTTTAAATGTATTAGTAGCATTGCTAGTTTTTTTAATAAAATTGTGTAAGTTTGATCATAATTTGTTTTTTTTATGGTAGCTTCAGCATGTTTCCAGAACTCTTCTCAAAAAGTTTTAAAAATTTTCAACATGGTTTAACAGCTCAATTAAATTAGTGAAGCCACTTTAAATGCATTAGTAGCATTTTTAGGATTTTGTAAAATCTAACATGTTTGACCGTGGTCCAAAATTTTTAAGACAGCTTAGGCATGCTCTCAAGACCCTCCTCACAAATTTTCAAAAAATTACAAACTAAGTAGCTCAACTAAATCAGCGGAGCAGTTTTGAATGTATCAGCAGCATTGCCAGAATTTTTAAAAGACTCAAAAGTTCAATCATGGTCTAGAGTTTCTATGGTAGCTTAGGAATGCTCTCAGACCCTTCTCAATTTTTTTTAATAATTTACAAATTCAGTAGATCAATTAAATCAGTGATGTTGCTTTAAGTGTATTAGTAGCATTGCCAGATTTTTTTAAAATTGTACATATTTGATCATGATCAGAATTTTTTATGGTATGTGAGGCACGGTCTGAGTACCCCTCTCAAAAAGTTTCAAAAATTTATGACATGATTTAATATTTAAATTTAATCAGTAAAGTTCATGCAAAAAAAAACGGATAAAAAAAAATTCCAACGGGATTCGAACTCACGTCCTCATGCACAGACTATGCAAGTGCTTTGCCATCTGAGCTATGCGCGGTTTGTAATAATTGAAGCGCAATAAGTTTTTAGGAAATGCAAGACAGACTGTAGAAACTAGGAAACAAGGCGACATGACGTGCGGCCGTGGTACCTCTCCAACAAAAGAGATATACTAGATGCGAAGTGGGCCTGCGCATTACTGCAAACAAAAGGGATTGTTAAGACAGGTAGAGGTTTTAACAGAGAAATGCAATTTTTTGGAATATCTAAAAAAAAGAAACAAAAGATGCTGATTTTTGTAAAAAAAAATATTCCTTTGAATTTTTTTAGAAATATTCCTTTAAATTTTTTTGGTAACACAAGAATCTAATTTTTTTATGGTAGCTTAGCTATATTCTCAGGACCCTTCTCACAAATTTTTAAAAAATTAAAAATTTTGTAGCTCAACTAAATCAATGAATTTACTTTAAATGCATTAGTAATACTGTCAGGTTTTCTTAAAATCGCATAAGTTTGATCATGATCTGAATTTTTAACGGTAGCATAGGCATGCTCTCAAGGCCCTCCTCAAAAATTTCAAAAATTTGCAAATTTAGTAGTGGAAGTAAAACAGTGAAGTTGCTTCAAATGTATTAGCAGTATTGTCAGAATTTTTAAGTTTGATCATGATCTGAATTTTTTACGATAGCATAGGCATGCTCTCAGTGCTCTTCTAAATTTTTTTCAAGAATTTGCAAATTTAGTAGCTTAATAAAGCAGTGAAGTTGCTTTAAATGTATTTGTAGCATTATCGGAATTTTTAAAAATCGCACAAATTTTATCACGATCTAAATTTTTTTATGGTAGGTTAGGCATGCTCTGAGCAGGGATCCAAATTTTGGCGAATTTCGGCAAAATTTCGGATTTTGGGCCCCCCGAGACCTAAACTACCAGCTAGAAAGAATTTTTTTTGAAAATGCTACAGTAATTCGATTTTTTTTGGCGAGATTTTGATCAAATCGGGCGAAATTTCATGAAATAATTTTGGATTTTAGTTTTTTATGGCCGGATTTGACTTCAATTACATCAATAACCCATAAGAAAGTGATCTTTGATGATAATTTGTCCAAAATCTTATTTTTTGAGACATTTTAAAATTTTGGCAGAAATATTGTTAGAATTTTATAAAATTGAATATGCTTTGTAATGCTATGAAAAATTTATGATAATATATTAAGAAGTCTAGGATCAAACAGAAAATTTTATAAAATATTTTAAATTCATTTGTTATCTTTTAAAAATAAAAAATAGAATTAGCATAAATAGTAACAGTGTGAGGATTTTATAACTTTTTCCATGTTAGATCATCATTTGAAAATTTTACGATAACATTAGTGATGCATAAATACTATCTATAAAAATTTTCTAGAATGGTTTGAATTATTTTTCATTCGGTTGAAATTTGTCGGTTAGCCTTCAGTTGCACTATCCAAATTTTTTAAAAATTCGTCAAGCTTGATCATTATCTGAAAATTTTATGAGAACATTAATTATGTATCATAACTATGCGCAAAAAATTTCAAAAGTTCCTAACATGGTTTGTACCATTTTTCATTCGGATCAAACTTATCGGTTAGTGTTTTATCAGGACATTACCAATGTTTGAATTTTAAAAATTTCTCAGATGTGATAATCTTCTGAAATTTTTATGAGAACATCATTGATGTGTCAAGAATCTCCAAAAACAATTTCAAAACTTTTCGACATCGTTTGGGCTAATTTTTGTTCAGTTGAAATTCGCCAAAATTTCGGAATATTTCGGAGAAATTTCGGTTTTTTCGATAGAAAACAAACCGGATTTGAATTTTTGTTTTCGAATTTCGAACGAGATTTTTCCGAAATACCCAAAATTTGCCAAAATTTTGGATTCTAGTCCCGAGCGATATTTTATCCGAAAACCGAAATTTGAATCCTCGACTCTGAGGACCCTTCTCAATTAAATGAGCGGAGTTGATGCAAAAAATCCGAAAAAATTGCTGCTAACAGGATTCAAACTCAAAACCTCACGCGCGCACCGTAGAGTCTCTGCCATCTGAGCTAAGTGCTACTTGTGAAATGTGAAACCTAATAGTTAGATTTATGTGGTTATGTAAACTGTAGCTACTGTAGCTAAGCACCGTAGAAACTAAAGTATCTCGCGCCGTGTGGCGGAGACAGACCTTGCCTGCCATACCTCTTCGAGAGTATATATATAGTTAGATAGATATATAGACGTGGGTTTGTGAGATAAACCTAGCATCTGACAGATATGGACTTTGTCTAATCAATGATTAATCACCACTATACTATTGTGATTTGTGAATCAGGCAGGATAAACAAAAGCGAAAAGAGCGCGGACAACGTAGTATAGCTAGGGACATCATAATGCAGCACCACTATATGCGTCTGAAATCTGAATCGGTCGTGGATGTAAAGGAAAGCCCCTTTCTTTGGGTAGTTCATGAAAGTTGATTTGTACTGTACTAGAGAAAAAAAACATCAGTAATTATTTTAGACATTAATTGGTTATTCTTGCACAATATAAGAGAAGTATACCAAAATAAAGGAAATGTTTAGGAGGTGAAAATTCCACATCAATTTGTACAAAAGTTACCATTTATTTTTTGCAAAACTAACCTCCTATGAACGCATTTGCAAAAATACCCTCCACCGTGGAAAGCGTTGTAGGCAATACATGTCCCCTGCCACACCCGGGAAGCATATAAGCTAGCCAGTGCCACGGCAGGGCGAGCGACTGTGGCGACCCGTATAATTAGCCCAAGGAAATAACAGTAACAATGCCATTACTCTAGTTAATTATACTAATATTGGCATATCAGTTAACAAAATACCGAGCGCACCCAATATTTTATCAGTTAATATATCTTATTCAGAGTGTTGCAGTAGAACAATAATTATAGACTAAAATAAAAATTTATTACAATCCATTGTCACGCAGGCTACAGGACCATGGTTATCAAGTTCTAGCATATTACATATAGTCCATACATAAATAATTTACATAAATACTAAGTACCTAATAGATCGATGGTCTCCACCGTATGGTCCACTAATCCACCCAGTCCTTCTGTTAGTCCTCCGCTGCATCATTACCCTGACCCTGCGGGTCATCCTCAGTCCTTGCCTCGCAGGCAAATCCATAGTCCTCATCTTCTAAGCAAAGATGGAGTTAAGCAAGGGTGAATACATAAGTACTCAGCAAGTATTAATAAAAAATGCATTATATAAAATTTCCTCATATCCATTTCATTTCCATCTTTCTCTCAAATCCTCATTTACTAAAAATAGGGTTTTATTATGAACACGTTGTTTTCATGTTTTAATTTCTGAAATCGCTACTAGCATCCGTATATGAGGCAGACTTAGCTTCTGTAGCCTCCAATCTAGGAGACATGCATGAATTCATGATTTAACCTTGTGTAGGTTTGTACCACTTTACCCATAGTGACCCCATTTTGTGAGGCTCGAGAATGTTTATCACTACTCCGGTATTAGATCTCCAACCCTAGTGACCTACAAGTAGTGGTGTCCTCGGTTGTTCTTCACATACTCTCAGCGTACCAATTGTACCCCGATTACCTATCGACAGCCCAAAGCTTTACATATAGAGCCTTAATTTCCTCATTATCTTCAATTTTCGTGTCCCTCGCTAGGCCTTCCGGCCTACCCGCTTCACACTCTTAGTTATCTACGTTTACCAAATGTGAAGATCATAACACCTTCATAGGACAACGTTTCCTAAACGATTTCACATACTATGGTTGGTACTGTATATACAGCTCATTGCCCGAGTATAGTTGTTCATCCTTATATTATAATGTATGTAGAGGGCCCCATCGGCATACCACCTTCTCATCAGCGCCCTCTACCCACCATAATTATAAATACATCACTGGCTCCTTTCATTTGATGAGTCATACAATATTTTCAGTCATTCCAACACTGCCTCAGCAGTCATCAACATTTCACATTTCAATAATCAATTACTGTCATAGCAGACACATTAACCATCTTTCCATCAGCGATTGATTTAGAATTTTTCATAAAAGAATTTTTTCTATGCACCGGTGATATCACATATAATCAAATAAATTTATTGGAAATTATTAAAATGTGGTCAAGGATGCTTGCCTAAATTTTGGTACAAATATTCGTCCTCACCCGATGGCTGCTGCAGATCACTGGTCTGATTTGAAATGATTCCTGAAATTGCAAAATACCACATATTAAGTGGCTATTAGATTTCTTTACATATTTTACGATGTCCAAACCCGTATTAAAATTTATTATTTGATTTACATATAGGTCTCTTTTGAAATTTTGGATAGTATAAATTTTAATGCATTTATTTAAGATCTGTCAGATTGTTTATTTAATATCTTGGGTTTTTAATCATCATTTTAAAATTTGAATGATACAAGGATGTAGATCATATTTTTATCGCTTTTTAGATATTTTTCTCTCTCTCAAGCTGACAGCCTTATCTCTTCTTCTTCCCTTTCTTTTCCCCATTGTTTCTCTTCTCCTCTAACCCCCAAAATCAGCGCCACCTCCTTCTTGCCGGCCACGGCTGCCACTGCCGCCTCCCACCAGTCATCCTCCCCGCGCCACTCTCCTCGGCACGCCGCAGCACCGTGTGCCTAGCACTAGCTCTGGCTTGAGCCTCATGCGCCCACTGGGCTGTGCCTCCCCTGGCTACCCGTGCCCCAGGCCGCCTTGGCCTCCCTCTCGTTGTAGGATCAAGGATAACCGACTAGGGGGGGTGAATAGGAGGTTTCTAAATTTTTTGACTCTAATTGCAATTAATTAAATCACTAGCCTAGAATTGCAACAATAATAGTTTTCAACTATATTCTCTAATGATCACCAAGCACTCTAGCAAATCAAGTATGAGCAATGAAGGATTCTAAGAGCAAATCATATACTCAAATTTGCTAGAGAAAAGAATTGAGAGCCAGAGTAAGAAATTCAGACCACAATGAAATGAGAGACACAAATTTTTAACCTGTGGTCTCGGAGACTTGCCGGTCTCCTTAGTCCACGTTGAGGTGATTTGAACAACTTCAAGCCGGCTCCACCTGCTTGAGCCTTCCTCGATTACTAAGGTAGTTCTTACCCGCTCCGGGTAGGCGAACTCCAGCCTTCACAACTTGCCGGGGAGTCTCACAACCTCCGTCGAGAAGCTCACCGCGCATGATCGCCTCCAAATCGTCTAGGAGGCGGCAACCTCCAAGAGTAATAAGTCTTGATGCTTGCTCGAGGTCAAATTTGAGTGTCTAGAGGCTCAACACTAAATGCACCACTCAATTTTGCTCCTAACTCTATCAAAATATGAATTGAATACACACAAGAGTATTGGAGACTAGCTATAGCTCAAATATCATCAATGAGGACGAAGAACAGCTCTAGAATATAGGCGGGGGGTATTTATAACCCCCACCAACCAATTCTAGCCGTTGGCCAAAAGTTGGCCAAAAACCTCCTGAGGCCGGTCATATCACCCTTGGGCCGGTATGACTGCCCCTCAGTGGCTAATGGTCGCTACAGTGCATTTAATGCACTGTCAGTGACCGTTAGTCACATGGCCGGTATGACTGGAGGGTCCCCAGTCATACCGCCATCCTTAGGTGCCAAAAACATGCACTCTGGAAAAAATAGATTGGCCTTGGGCCTGGAGGGGGCTCGGTCATACCGACCCCATAGAACCCAAAAGTGCATTTTTATAGTTTTCAATTTCTCTTTTGAATGCATTACATATGAATTTGAGCCTCACCACTTTTATCGACAACGAACATGCGACAAAAACCCCTCTTAATAGTATGGCACCTATTCTAGCAATCCGATCTTTTCCTCCAAACTCCGAGATCGGCAAAAAGGCTATGAAAAGTCCTTAAATTTTATACCTTAGCCATCTTGTCTTCGACGATTGCTTTTCTTTTTCACCAATTTCATATTTTCATGTTCGTTGAAATTTGGACTAACATGTTCTCAAAACACTCAATTTAAAATGTTAGTCCTTTAAATGCAATTTTCATTCATTACCAGAACCAAATCGAAATAGAGGCCTAGATGCTTTCACTCGTCAGGCCGCACCAACGCTCGGTGTCCCCTGGGCCCGCGCCAGCCAACGCCACCTTGGCTCAGCTAGGCCCCGCCTGGACCACTGCCACTCGCCCCCCACACCTCCCTTGGCATGCCCATGCCTAGGCCGCCCGAGCCCTGGCCCCAGGGTGGCTGTCTCCCCCTCACCTCCATGGGCGAGCCCCCTCTCTACCATGGCTAAGCTAGGGTTTGGCTACAAGCTTTTTCCCCCTATTTTTCTTTCATAGCATTATACCGTGATTTTTTTGCCTTATTGTATCTTCCGATGTGGATGAAGAACATGTATACTGTCATTTTGGGTCGATGATGATTGTAGGGATGGTCATAGATCTGGCGGTATTGTGACAACATTGGGGGACCTTTCGTGCGCTGGGGAGTGAGGTGGTTCCCTGGCATGTGCAACACTGCCTCTACGGCATCTCTGCTGAGACTACTACCTATCTATTGTCTTTAGTTTCTATACTGTTTTTGCTATAGTGGCTCCTATATCTGTACTATGGCCAAAATGTGGGTTACCTGGGGTTGGAGAAAATGAGAAAAAATGCAGGGCTATGGATGGTGCTGGTGAATCTCCTGCTCACTCTTGAGCTTGTGGTGGCCTCCTGTGGTCTTGCTTCTCCTGGTGCTTCATGTGGTGGCTCCTTGCTTGCTTGCTCTCCCTAGTGGATGGTGGTCCCTAGGGCTTTGCTTCTTGTGGTGCTTGGTGATGATGGGTTGGTGACTTCCTGGCTTCCTTGAGCTTGGATGGTCGATGATTATGTGGCTTGCCTTGGGGGCTTCTCTGGAGGATGGTGGTCTTGTGGCTATGTGCTTGTGTGGGAGCTTGGTGTTTGCTCTTGGAGATGGCTTCCTTTGTGCTTGGCTTGCTTGGGCTTGTCCTGGGTGTGATTGCTCTGGTGGTGTGCTCTCCTGGGAGCTTGCTTGCCTTGAGGCTTTGTGCTTTCTGATGGTTTGTGGCTTGCTTGGCTATGTGAGAAATGAGGAGATTTGTGCTTTGGGTGTGGAGAGTGCCCTCGTGGTTCTTTTTTAACATGAGGCATCTACCTTTTTACTATACATATTTTTATCTATTTACTACGAGATATTTTTGGATACTATTCCTGCAATGCTACGGTCACCCGACAAATACAGGTTTGTAAATGCCAAATGATGAAACTCTAACTAGCAAGAGGTGCCGACTGGCCCCAGACAGTCAGGTATCTCGATGAGCGATACCTTCATATACGGTTGGGTCTAAAGGCAACTCTTAAATTCTAGTTTTCCGTATTTCTTGCCTTATGATTATATATGTGTAAGTGGATGTCTATTTTTCAGGAAATCCAGGTCAAGATCAAGAGAAGCTTAAGACTTTAGGAAATTTAAATTTTCTTGTAATCTTTTTTTGATTTAATTTATTTTCAATATACATTGTAATTATTCCATTGTATGATATTTTGATAATCAATAAAGTTAGTGATTAATTTGTTGAGCAATTTAATTATATATGATTAATTTGTGTCGATGATATCATCTGCACAATTAATTAACCAGAGTTGTTTCATCGACAATGGCAGTGCACGGGCGAGCGCAGCACAGCGCAGGCAAACAGGCGGGCGAAACGGGCGGGCGAGCGGGCGGGCAGGTAGGAGGCCCAGGCAGCATGGTCACGTGCGTGTAAGCCAGCGCGGGCGCAAGACAGCTGCCACGCCCTGGTAGCTCGATAGGAATCCTTCCAAGTTCTCAGGTGCAAAAGAATGTCCTCCGCGCAATGCCGCATCACCAGCCAGTTTTCGCGCTCCCCTGATGCACTAGGGGGCACGTGTTCCCTGCAGCTCTCCCGAGGTAGGAGAGGAGCCAATTTTGCGAATGCATACCTAGATGATTATATTTGTAAAAAAAAGAGCTGCATGGATTAGATAAGCGATGATTCCTAGGGTCATTCTTCTAGAGAGCTCTTCGCATGAACGAACAGATTAAAGATTTGCGACTGGTCCACACTCCACAGCATGCAAAGGCAAAGCGAGCGAGATCAGTGCCCTTTTCTCGCCTCATGGTGAGATAAACAAACCAAGCCTAGTAGTAGCCCCTGTAGGCGTAGGCAGACTTGGTGGAACATAAAAGAAGATGCCATGCTCACTTTTTAAATAGGTAGTTGTTGATCAGCATGCGATCGAATTGATTCAGAGAGAGAGCATTCAAACGATCCAACGTACCTTCTCCAGGTAGAGAAAAAAAGTCAGCGTATTGCGAATTTGCGATAGAGATGCATCTATGAAAATTTGTGCTCTCTCAATTGGGATATAGATAGAGCTAACCTGTCCTATTGGAATCCCTATAGTTGTACTCTAAAAAATTTAGAGCGCAACCAGGGAACGTGTATAGCCCTCCCTCCGCAGCCTCTCTCCTCTGTCGCTGTCACCATCACGCCGGTCGTAGCTCCACATGCTTCCTCCATTGCCTCCACCCTTGCCTGTCCCGCGATCAACGACGAGCTCATTGCCTCGCCATACCGCCGACTCTCTCTCCTCCGTCAGTCACCCCACCCAATCTAATATTCTCTCTGCCCTCGCCTCGTGGTCCCACCCTCCACCACCGCCCTCCACTGTCACCCCTCGCCTCGTGGTCCCACCCTCCACCAACGCCCACCACCCTCCACTGTCACCCATCACCCGCCGCTGCTACCCATTATCGTGCCAGCGCCACCTCGGCCTCCCTTTACAACGGGAGGGGGGGGGCGCAGTGAACTCGTCGACAGCAGTGGTCCTCCCTCTTCATCAACAGCGGTGAGAGAGAAGAGAGAGAGAGAGAAAGAGAGATCAGAGAATGGTATTACCGTTCTCTAGTTTTGTCAAAAATTTAAGTTATACGACTACTATATGTGATTGACTTGTTGTTTCTATGAACATCTTGGATTTGTAAATACATAAGCCAGCACAAAAAGAATGTTAATTCTTCAGATTATGATCCCTAAAAAAAATCTTCATACTATGCTTGCTTTCTCTTTAGGCCCAGTTTGGGACAGCTTCTGATTATGCAGATTCTAGATTCTCTAAGAATCAAGTGGGTGACAGCTTCTGATTTTTCAAGAATTCAGATTCTGGATTCCCCAAAAAGCTTCTTGAGAAGCTTTTCCCATAATCAAAAGTAGATTTGTACACAAAATCAGAATCTATCATCCACCAAATTCTTGAAGAATTTAAAATTTGTACAATCAGAAGCTGTCTCAAACTATGCCGGTAGTATATTTGCTCGCCTCTAAACACAATCGGACGTCTGGTAATGGCTACATGAGAAGTCCATAGCCGTCTATGGACGTGTGTGGACAAATTTACATCTTTTTGCGTAGTTTGGTAGGGGAATCAGGATAAAAGAACCGGAAAGGAGAAGAAACCAATGCCTAGTCATTTTCATGCACAATTCTATTGCATGCTTTGTCTCGTGTGTTGGGTTCACGTACATTGCTATGCACGGACACGGCGGCACGATAATGCATAAATAATTCGTCCTTTTTCGTATTGGTTTTAAGTTTTAACCACCTCTTGATTTTGTCCTACTTTTGCTGTTTCCGGACATGCGATGTACAGATTACAAACTGAGCGATTTATATTTCTCGCTTGTTCTAGTCTGCCGTCACAACATGTTCGCGATGATTCCCTTTGTCTAACGGTTGCGGAGATCGGCACGCTTTGTGTGGCAGAGGACTAGATGCATGGGATGGTTGGAGCCTAATCTAGGTTTGATCCTAATCCAAACACTAAACGTGAAGCTTATATACCTAACCCGGGTCTAATTTAGTTAGCTCATGGCCCAGGCCTAGCCTAGGCCCAATTAGAAAATCAATCATGCGAGGCATGGGCTGCATAGCTGCTGAAAAGAAAAGAAAACTACCCCTCGGAATTAGACCTCTGTAGTGGCGAAGAAAATTCACAGCAGCTGCAGTATTAGTGCCATGCATTTTTTGCGCCCGTTGCTGCTATAGTGTTATACTAGTTAGGGATGGGTATTCGGTTTATATAGTTATTTCGGTTCGGTTTATTCGGTTTTTAAAAAAATCGGTTTTTGATATCTGAAAACCGAACCGAAACCGAACTGCGACAGAAACCGAACCGAATTAACCGAACAAATTCGGTTCGGTTAATTTGGTTTTTCGGTTAACCGAATTACATGCAAACCTAGCATTGGCCTATTGAGCACAGATCAACATATATGGCAAAATCTGTTGTCCAAAAATAGAGATCAAGAAGCTTTGCTCGAAAAGCACAAGAAACCAGATCACTTCAGCACGATGGTCAGAATTGTTTTTATGCGAAGATGCTTAAAATATGTTGTTTTGTTGAACTTTACAGTGGACATACATCATACATTACATGGGTAAGTTGTTCTTTGCACGTCATAGCTAAGATGTTCTTTTGGACGTTTATCACAAGACCGCGCACCACTCTGTTTGAATCATATTGTCCAACGCTAATCCAATTCGCTCCATCGAAGACCATAGCAACTCACAGCCAAAAACAAAATTGCACATCTACACGCAATAGCATTCGAGACGGCAGGACTAATACGCAGATCTAACAGAAGTACGGCGAGTGGATCCAGATGATTGGATGGATACCTTGCAGGGGACGTTCTTGATGACAATGTAGCCATTCTTGCGGATGGTGCTGGCCTGCTGCGGCGCTAAGGAGGAGCCAGTATATGCGGGCAGCGCCGAAGAAGCGTCTGGCGGCCGCGGAAGAGTCGAGGAGGTGCCGGGGGCCTTGGGGCGGCGCCGAGGGAGGAGGAGTCGAGGCGGTGGCCACGGTCGAAGCCTCGGAGGATTTGGGGATTTTCGGATTGGGCGGCATCAATTGGATCGGGGATTTGGGGGAATGGGGATTAGGTCTTCAGGTTTCGGAGGGATAGGATTGGGGATTCGGGGGAATGGGCTAATGGGCCGAACACCGAAGTGCCGAACCGATGGAAGTATGGAACTGCGCTCCGTGAGCGATATGATTCGGTTTTTCGGTAAAATCGGTTTTCGGAATCCGGAAACCGAACCAAAAATCGAAACCGAACACAACCAAAATAAAAACCGAACCGGAAACCAAAAACCGAAAAAACCGAAATGTTCGGTTAAATCGGTTCTGTTCGGTTCGGTTCGGTGTTTCGGTTTCGGTTTAAAAATACCCACCCCTAATACTAGTACTGCAGTAACTAGGCTAATCTCATGCTTCGATCTGATGGATACGGAGGAATTTTCTTCGGTGCTGCAGAGGATCCCATTTCTCTTTCTCACTGGTTTTCTTGCGTCTACTCTTACGGCTTACCTTGGCAGCTGTACGTACTGTTTTTAGCTATCGACAGCATCGGCGGCAACAATTGCTTGCTACCAATCAACATTTCTCTAATCCAAAATATGAGCTGTTTATCATCTAGAGCATTTTTGTCCTATAGCAACCTGATCGTTAGATTATAACAACCACGTTTCTATTCAGTTAAAGGCATGTTGTTTTAGCTTTTGATTCTAAATTATTGTCCCAAAAGTACAAACAGCCTGATTCTAGAATTCGATTATCAGAATCTAGCCTACTCATATACACTAGAATCCACAATCCACTTCATATGTGCTTTTTGATTCTAGCTTTTAGAGAAACAGTTTCTCTACAACTACAATCTAAAATCAATTTTTAGATAATTCAAAGCTAAAACAAATAGACCCTAATTATCCTACGAGCTTTTGGGATGCATATCTCCGCGGAATTTGACAGGAATGGCACAACGAGTGGAAAGACAGATTGAACGTCCAAGCCTTTGTTGAGCAATATGGGCTGATTCCCTCCTCTCCACGCTGGCCCATGTAGTCACCCCGGCTAACCTGTGCTGACCCTCCCGACTCCTCACCTCGACCCCGCAGCCGCCATCCGCCACCAGCGCGCGCCGGCGTCATCCACCGCAGGCCGGAGACCTCCCTGCCCCTCGCATTGCCTCCGGCTGCCGTCGCCCGCCGGCCCACGCTGCGCCGAACCGTTCGGTTCTCGCGATTTCGCGTGCGCCTCCCTCTCGCGGCCGACGCCATTGTCGTCGTCGTCTTCATTGTAGTTTGGAAGCGTTTTTACTTTTTACCCATATGTTAGGAGGCATGGTAGATGCGGCGGACTGTTATGTTATCGTAGTTCTGTCGTTCAGTGGTCTCTGAAGTTGTTGTGCCGTTTACTGTTATCTCTGTTGTTGGAATTTTCATGGTTGTTGCATCAACATGCCAATGTGCGCCTGCATTGATGGATGCCATGTTTGATTGTAATTGCTGTGAAATGGCTGGGGCAATGAAATGGTATTTCATTTGAGTTGTATCTTTGCACAGCAGTATAGTTCGTATTTGATGTTCAAATGGGCAAAATATTGGTAAGTTCAAATTAATTATTCCTCACAAAAGATGAGGGGAAGCTCTTTCTGCTATGTTGGTACCTGTGAAAAGTGAAAACTAGAACATGTTAACTGTTCCCATAAAGTTTCTAGTATCTACGATAGTAGAAACGACCGTTGTCTATATACTGTTCCGTGTCATCTAAAAACAAAACTAACGACAACTTATATAATAGATAGCATCATAGGTTGTCTTCATTAGATTTTGTAATATTTTAATTATGGCATGAAAAAGTGTTTATTATAGAAAAATAACCCATGTAATAGTGTTGTACTCTCTCTCCTCCTTTTCTCTCTTCTATGTCAGCAAAAATCTTACGTAGTAAATCATATAGACAACTAATATCAAATTATTATATATGCCCTTAGGTGCTAGGACCAGTCCTATTCTTTTTACAATGTTGTGGTACCTCTTCTCATTTTATTCCCTTCAAAACTGGTATCTGTTCCCATAAAGTTTAACCAAGAGACTGGCTGGGGGCTGGTGGCGAGTAATATTGACTGGTTCCTGGCAGTCAATTGCCAAATGTCAGTAAATTGTCGGATGGAAGTGAATTCTGGTGACCACCCTATAATGGAATCTATTGGAGTCCTGGGTGACCTGTTATGCAATCTGTGATGATTTCTAGAATCCTGGTTATGGTTAGGAATGTTTGTGGTAATGATTGAGAGCTTCTTCTTGCAAATTCAACTTGTTGCTAACTTCTTGTTGGAATTGCTTCTTGCATGAGCCCCCAATGGGTGGCTAACTTCTTGTTGGAGTGGCTTCTCGCCTAAGTGTAAACTACATTTGTACTAGAAACTTGAGAAGGTTAAGTTCTATGTCTGTTGTTTGCAGTAACCTAAGCTAGTATAAGTAGGTGCTAAACTATTTCATTGAGGAAACTATATAGCAGTTGGGTTGCCTTATCTCTTGTAATACATTGAAAATTTGATGTTTCATTTATGTCTTATTGCTACTATTCTGCGCCAAGTTGCTTGATGGAGAAGCTACAAAGATGCAGATTTGCTCTAGGAAATTTCTGTGAACAAGTTTAAGCCGCAGAAATTTAATGCACATGAATCTAAAAATTTGTTGGTTATGTTCTCTTTTGCTTTATCGATGCACATGTCCAGACTTATAAGCTGTTATTTTTCTGAAAAATACTGCTTTAATGTTCAATTGTTTTTTCTTTACATACCAAGTTTGCTTATTTGTAATGGCAGTATCTTTTTTATTAGAAAGATAGCAAGTATCTTTACTAGATACAAAATGATAGAATCATAAATGGATGATTGAGTGATACATTTTACTCCTGATTTTCAGGGTCTCACCTCCACAACTGAGAAGAAAGGAGGACTTTATTCTCTTGATATCAGCTCAGAGTACAAGCACAGAAATACCCTCATTGACGTCAAAGTGGACACAAAAATTGTTCACAATAATATGCATTAATCAACAATTAATGCAAACATTAAGCACAAAGTCTACCGCCAACTAGGGCCGTTAGTACAGCTCACCCTGAGACACCCTGAGATAACACTCTCTGGAAAATAGCTACCGTCACTGGAGGCCGGTAGTATAGCACCCCTGGTACTACCACTCCTAGATGGTTGGTAGTGTCGCACCTTAGACGCCCCAGAGAAAACACCTTTCTGTAAAAAAGCTACCGCACTCACGGCCGGTAGCATCACAGGGCTGGTACTACCGTCGTCCCAGGCCGGTAGTATCGCCCGGTCGGTACTACCACTCCCATAAGGTCGGTAGTACCACCCTTGACCTGACAGCCCTCAAACTGCTTCAAATACAAAATAGAATTCAAAACAAACTCAAACTTAAGCATCACGTGCTCAAACACTGTCAATATCTCATCACAAATATGGATAGACCTCCACATGGTCTTTCACTCACTAATTCTCAATGATAGGATATTAGAATTTCCTGGCCACTATATTTATCTCTGCATAATAACAGGAATTTTATCACTGCATTGACTTGTGTAAAGAATTTAGATCCTTATCAATTAAGAGTACTTATTAGTTATCTCTTAATCCAAGTCTCTGTTTCATTTTGTGTTGATGCACTCAAGCACCTACTGAGCTAGGAACAACTATTGATATATGTGTGCTGGCACTCGAGCCGGTAGTATTGGCATTATATCATGCTTCATAGGGTACTTCTTCAATCAAAACTCTTTTAACAAATAAGATTTAAATAAGACTATAAAGGCCTCCAACTATAAATAATGTATCTTCTCTATTGTTGCCTGACATTGTTGTAATCAGATAATAAACAAGAGAGGGAAAAACTACTTTTGAATTGGCAGAATTTGTTGGGGTAAATTCTAATCTAGTAGACTAGAAAAAATGTGCCTTAAGGAAAATTCTCCATTTGGATTTTCTGGAAACAGAATCTGTGATGTGTGGGTGTGGCTTGTAGTTTTTCAGTAAGTTATCTATGGCTAGTACTGAATCAAAAAAATCATCACCTTTGTTTCTCTTTGTCACCAACATGTATTGTTTTCTTTTATGTATTATTGGGATGATGCGCACTGCATATGCTTGTTAACTCCGTCGATATTATATTATATAAATCCACTGAAGCAGTAGTGCATGTTTTATTGATCTTTCTTGCATGTGTTACGAAGCTCTTTGGGAGGCTCAGAACTCTTTCATTGCTTGATGTATGCAATTTGCGCTACATGGTGAGTCAATGAGCAGTATAGTAGCTCAGTTGTAGTATTGCGAGGTGTTACAGACCTGCATACAAGATTGATACCATGGACACGGCCTTAGAAATTGATGAAATGGTCTGTAATTTTCTTATGGATTAATGAGAAATAACCCTTACATCTAAAGAACCATCCTTAGTTGAATTACCATCTTTCATGTGTTTGTCAAAATAAAAGGATAAAAGATTGAAACATACAAAATTACATGCTCCTGTAGGAGTTCATCTTTTGTCTTTTACGTCTATGCTTTTGGAGAATATTTGACTGAAGATTGCGCAGTCTGCTGATTTCCGGCACCTTCGCATAACATCTGATTAATTACATCTGCAGGACAAGCCTACAAAATACCTTCGATTAAGCTGTGCTTGTGGCCGTCGTCGTGTTTTGTTGCTCGTCCATATGCATGTATGATGTAGAAGTGTGATGATATGGTTCTTGATCCTATTGAGCTCGAGGAGTCCCAGAGTCCCAGAAGGACACCCACGACTCATATGAAGATCTAAATTAGTCTCCTAAATATTTCTTCACTTTGCTAATCGATGTCACATATTCATTATGAGTCTCCTTATCAGTTTAATCTTAGTTCTAGAATGAACATCGGTCTACACTCCTGTTGAGCGATTATCATTTAAATAAATTATTATTATTAGGATATTTGGTTGATTGTACTATGTTTGTTCTATATTTTGCAATATGTTTCTACTTCAATAATTGTTTAATTGTTAAATCATATTTCTAATATATAACAAAGTATAATCCAATGGCGGGGGAGAAAATCTTTTTGTAGACGGTTACACCATAAATTTAATTCTTAGGGAAACTAAATAACTCCAGACTTTGACTAAGAAAACTGAAAATATTATAACCATCGCGAGAAGCACTGCCCTTATTGTTGGCACAGGAAGAGCCTTCATAGTTCTCCTTATGGGTACTCATAGAGTAATAGAGGATGCCCTATTACACCTGAGTCCAGTCGTACACTACTAAGTTTTAAAGATATCTGTCTGAATGGTTTCCATATAGAGACAGAAAATGAGAATGGTAAAGAATACCTAATCATGACTAAGTTTGATGGGTATAATAAATATGTGGTTGAAAAACTCTCTTCCTTCTCATCCAGGTTATATTATACATATATAAAACCTAAAGTTTTTGCTGCGATGAAAACTATACTTAAAAACCCAGAAATACTTGAGATCTAGCATGATCGACTGGGTCATCCTGGGTTGAATATGATGAGAAAAGTCATCAATAATTCTGCTGACCATAGCATAAAAATTACAGATTTTTCTTGATCTAAAAACTTCTTACGCCCTGCTTGTGCTAAAGAGAAACTTATAATTCGATCCTATTATCTAAAAGATAGGGAAGAATCATTAAATTTCCTAGAGAGAATTCAAGGTGGTATTTGTGGACCTATCTAGCCCTTGTTGGACCCATTCGGATACATTATGGTACTCATAGATGCTTCTATCAGATGTATGTCTTATCTACTAGGAACCATGCTTTTGCTAAATTAATTGTCCAAATTATTAAATTATAAGCCACTTTTCAGAAGAAAGGATCAAGTCTATTCAAATGGACAATGGTGGTGAGTTTACCTCAAAGGTATTTAATGATTGTTATATGGCTCTGGACATTAATGTATATCATTCAGTACATGTCCACACACAAAATAGCTTTGCAGAGTCATTAATTAAAAGAAAAAACTTATTGCTAGGCCACTCTTGTAGAATTATAGGCTACACAGTACTTCAAGCTGCTGTATTAATTCAACTTAGACCAACTGCATACCATGAACTTCCCCTTTGTAGATTGTGCGTGAGAAAGAAGCAAGTATTTCCCATTTGAGAAAATCTAGCTGTGTTTTATACGTGTCAATCTCACCACCATAGCGTACAACCATGGGCCCTCATCGGAAGTTGGGGATCTACGTGGGTTATGAATCTTCATCAATTATTAAATACCTAGAGTCTACGACAGAGGATCTATATACGACTCGGTACGCTGACTGTATAGGGACAAATTACTGGCAATAGGTGGAGAAAAGTATCACATTAGAGAATGTTGGGAAATAGATTGGAATGTCACTAGCATTCAGTTCTTAGACCCACGCACTAAATAATCTAAACTTGAAGTTCAAAGGATTATAAATCTGCAATAAATAGCCAATAGTATGCCAGATGCATTCACTGATCATGAGGGAGTGACAAGATCTCATATAACTACAGTAAACACATCTGAAAGAGTGAAAATACCCTAGAAGGATATTGAACTACTCTCACCCCTCATGATAAGAAGAGGTAGAGGCCTCCAATTGCATGGACTCAATTCTGCAGAGACGTTTGTAGAAATATAGAACCGAACAAGCGAGAACACTACCCATGACATAATAAGAAGCTCAACTTGATGTTGAGAAAATCCCTAAAGTGAGCCATCTGGAAGATGGTACCCGTGTTCCTAAGTGATCCATCCTAAAGATGATAACCCTAGCAAATATTTGCGTGCATAACTTGATGCTAAGAAGACAGAACGCCTAGATTCTATCGTTGTGGGAAATCAAGAGGAGCTGGAAGAAATTAATGAAGAGATATCCTTGAAGTGATTTAGGAGAGTTGTATAATAGAAAGACTACAATTATCGATATATATTTTGCTTCAAAATTGCTTGATCTTCCAGAACCAAAGTTTATGGAAAAAATCCAGAAACACTTAGATTGGGTTAAATAGAAAGAAGCAATTGAGGCGGAATTGCGCCCTCTTAATAAGAGGAAAGTAGTTGGTCCTGTTGATCGAACACCGTTTAAAGTGGTCCCTGTAGGATTAAACTGAGTTTTCATCTAGAAGAGAAATGAAAATAACCACTTCGTGAGATATAAAGTGAGGCTTGGAGCACAAGGGTTCACGCAGAGACCTGGCATCGATTACGATAAAATTTACTCTCTTATAATGAGTGGAATAAAGTTTCGATACTTGATATCAATGGCAGCTAGCTTAAACTTATCAATGCAGTTGATGGATGTAGTGACCACATATTTATATGGGTCACTAGATATGGATATTTATATTAGAGTCTCTGAAGGAGTCAAAATTCTTGATCCTAATAAAAGTAATCGCAACATGTATATCATCAAACTGCAGAGATCTCTATATGGATTAAAACAGTCGGGGAGAATGTCGTACAACCGACTTAGTGAGTTCCTTCTAAAAAAGAGATACTCCAATAATGATGATTATCCCTGTGTGTTCATAAAAGAAATCCTAGAATGGATTTTGTATCATCTCAATCTATATTGATGATCTGAATATCATTGGAACCACAGAGGACATGAAGGAAGCAAGTTCTTAACTTATGATGGAGTTTTTGAGATGAAAGATTTGGGTAAACCAAATATTACTTAGGTCTGCAGCTAGAGTATTTCCCAAAAGGAATTTTGTATACCAGTCTACATATACCAAGAAGGTATTCAAAAAATTTAATATGGATAAATACCATCCTTTGAAGACCTCATGGTAGTAAGATCCTTTGAAGTGGATAAAGACCCTTTCAGACCGAGAATGAAAAATAAGGAAGTCTTAGGACCTAGAGTCCCATACTTATGCGCTATTAGGGCACTTGTGCATCTTGCGAATTACACAAGACCTGATAGTGCATTCGCAGTAAATTTTCTAGCTAGATACAGTGCAGCTCCAACCATAAGACATTGGGCTGGTGTTAGGACTTTGCTTAGATACCTATAAGGTACTCAAGATCTTGGATTATTTTACTAGAAGGACAAGACTTAACCATAGTGGGATATACGGATGCTAGCTATCTGTCTGATCTCCACAGTGCCAAATCTCAGACTAAGTTTGTATTTCTCTGCGGTGGTACAATCGTTTCTTGGCGGTCTTTTAAGCAAACCTTAGTGGCTACTTCTATCGACCACTGAGAGATTTGTGAGGCATGTTTGGCTAAGATGTGTGGTTAACAATATCTAGAAGTCATGTGGCATTAGCCTTGTTGATACCTCCACAATTATCTATGATGATAATGCTGCTTGTGTTGCACAAATGCAAATAGGTTATGTAAAGAGCAGTATCACGAAGCATATTGCCTCTAAACTTTTCTATCCTCACGAACTCTAGAAGAATGGTGAGGTAAAGATCCTGCAAACAAAGTTATATGAAAATCTAGGTGATTTATTCACTAAGTTTTTACCAACATCTAGTTTCTAAAGATGTATTCGTGGCTTTGGAATGAGATGACTTAGAGATATGCAGAGTTCAGGGGGGAGTAAATCTCTGAACTATGACCCTTAGCATGATCCTGAAGATACCACTTTAATCCAGAAGATTATAAGTTGCACTCTTTTTCTCTTGGTAAGTTTTCCTAGGTTTTCTCACATGAAGATTTTTAATGAGGCAACTAGTGTAACACAGTGTGCGATTGCAATGTACTCTTTTCTCCAACTTTTTTTTCGACTGGTTTTTAGGAGTTTTTGATGAGGCATGTGCATTATGTGGTATTCGCCCAAGGGAGAATATTGAGATATAGTAGGACTCTTTGTCCTAGTGGTTCAAATATGTTTGGACTCTATCTCGTTGTGGGTGAATCTGAATCTATCTCTTATGGGTTTTTATTATAAATATAGCACCCTATTGTACAAGAGAATCAATATAATAAAAAGAGAGAGTTTTGCCTCCCATATTTTGTGTGCTCCCCGTGATAGTTCTTGTTATTCGATCGGTGCATTGTATTTGATCTATGACGGTCGTCATCGTTTCATAACAGTTATAGCATTTGGAAACTATACTTTTATAAAATCACATTTTTTAGGTATGGGACATGGAATACCATAGTTTATGGCACAGTTCTTGACGGACTCCTTGTTGTGGTCGATCGTGTGGAGCTAGAGGCAAGCATATGGAGTGCATGGGTATGACCTCCCCTTGGAAATATATGGATCAATGTTAAAAAATCAGCATTAGGCAGTGCTAGGCGGTTGGTGACAGTCTCTTGCCGTGATTTTGGCAAAATTAGTGAGCTAGGCACGGAAACCACCTAGATTGTCCTGGTTGGTCAAAGGTGGTGTTTAGGTGGCGAGGCAATGCTAGTTGGGGCGAGCAAGTCAGGCACGGAGGTGGAGGTAAGCAGTGGTGGCGGATGGGAAAGGGAAGGAGGGAGAGGAAGAGTTCAAGGAAGAAAGGAGGCAAGTGGGAGTGGCGGATGCTAAGAAGCTACGGCAACGATGCTTGTGTGGAGAAAACAAAGAGTAGAGGAGGACAGAAGAAATTGGCCGATCTAGCTCATCCAGTCTAGCATAGAAACATATATTATAGCCGCTACTTCTCTAGAGTTCTAGTTTTCACCTCAATCCCAATCTCCAAACCTCACAATCCACCTTGCCCTTGGCTGAATCCACCTCGCTGTTATCACCCCCGTTTTGTTCCACCTCGACGCCATCTTGATCCACCTTGCCCCATCTCCATCACCTCGGAGAGGGAGTTGTGCCGCTACCACCTAGAGAGGGAGTTACGTCGTCGTAGTAGAGAGAGCTACAACGTTGCCCTAACCTCCTCCACGACCACGTCTACCTGCTACCTCACCGGTGCTACCGTTGGAGGTGCTAGCCTCCTCCACAACTAGAGGTGGGCGTTGTGTCAGGCCGGGTCGGCCCAGCATGGGCCCATCGTGCTTCGTGCCTCAACCATGCCGTGTTGGCCCGACTCGCCTTCGGCGAGCCCAAGCACAGCCTATTTGCGCTTCGTGCCGTGCCGACCCAAGCCCGGCCCATTTGCACTATCTCAACGAGAGAAAATGACCCAGAGACGCACAGGGGCTAAGGTAGTTCCCATGTAAGCCGCGTTCTTCATAGTACTTAGTGTTTTGGTTGTAATTCAACGTGAGTGGCTTAACCGCACATAATCACCGGTGGCTGTTCGGAAGCTATACGATCCTGGCTTCAACGTTGGCGAGCTGAGAGCGATTCGACCATCCGAAAGCTAGACGGTCTTGGCTTCAACGTGGGTGAGTTTAGAGTGGCTCGGCCATCCAGAAGCTAGTCAATCGTGGCTCGACCTCGATTTTTCTTCTTCTTCTTGCCGTTTCCCATCTCCTACTAGGTTTGTGACTTGTGAAATTAATGAGCTAATGGGCAATGAATGTCTCATCCAAACATTTTAGGCACCGCAAGTCTGCAACCATATGAATAATCAGGTGATGACATGATACTTGTATGCATAGTACTAACTAAACGTCGGTCGAGGAAAGAACGATAGAGAGAGAGACAAACGAGTGAGCAGCGAGAGGAGCTAGGCGCGATGCCGATCGAGGAGAGGGAGAGAGAGGGAGTTGAGAGAGGGAGAATGAGCTAGACCAGAGAGAGTGACATAGAGAGTCGGAGGGGGATGAGCAACGGTCAGGACGGATTTCCATACGAGTGAGGCAATTTTTTCAGAAATCAGAATATTTAAGCGTCTATAATTTTATTTAATTACTTGAATTTTACAATTTTATTTTTATTTTTCTCTATTTTTCTATCTACTTTTCCCTATTTCCTCTTGTTTTTCACCTATTTTCCCCTTTCCCCCTTTTTCCCTCTTTTTTTCCCTTTCCCTCCACTAGCGCCCTTTTTTCCCGTTGCCCTCCTTTTCCCCCCGAGCTAGCCATGCCCACCTCCCCTCCCCTCCCCAATTCCTCGTCTTCCCTGCACCCGCCCGGCTCCCACCTCCCCTCCCCACCGCTCGCCTCCCATCGCCTCCCCACCGGCCACTGCCTCACCTCCCTCCTCCCTCTTCACCGCCTCGCCTTCGCTTTGTCTTCCCTGCGCCCGCCTCGCCTCCCTAATGCCTCACCGACTCCTCCCCTCTCCTCTCCCACCAGCGCGGGTCGAGCTCCCCTCCTCCACTCACCCGTCGAGGCGGACGTGGTGCGGGAGGTGAGCAGTCCAGGAGGTGAGAAGCCGCGCGAGAGGCGGAGCGGCAACAACCGCGGGAGGGCGAGCGTCGCGTGGGAGGCGGAGCGGTCGCGGGAGGAGGGAAGCGTAGCGGCTACGCGGGAGGCGGAGTGGCAACAGCGCCGGGGCGGCTCAAGGCTCGGTGGCACGACGGGCACAATGGCTCGGGGGCCCGGCGCGGCGCCCCAGGTAACCCCTATCCCTCCCTCTCCCACATCCCTGCTGTTGCCCGCGGCAGTGCGGGCGTGCCGAGCGTGCCCCGTGCCCTACGTGCAGCCTTCCGCCTTCGTGTCTCTCATCGTACCCGGTTTTTCGACCCGACATGACCCGAAGAACAGTGACGTGCCAACCCGACACAGCCCACTTCGTGTCAGACCGTGCTTTTGGTCAAACCACGCTACCGTGCCTCGGGCTGACCTACAAAGGTACGACCCGAGTGCCCACCTCTGTCCACAACCACCTCACTGCCGCTGGAGAGGCTGTTCTCCTGTCTTGTTTGCTAGTCCAGCTCCTAGCCAATGCCTAGATTGGCTAAGTGCTAGACGTGGATCTGCACCATGCTGCCAATGATGAACCATGATGCGGTTAGAGAGTCAAACTCAAATTTGATGCGGATTGCCAGGCTGCTCCCACGTGGAATCAGAGCACCCCCAAGTCACATCCAACGCAGACACGGCCATCACAGCAAACATCCAATCGGGCGGTCCTGCATGCGCCTACCCAAATCCGACGGCCGCAGCACAGACAGAACTTCTCCGGTTATAATGATCTTTGACCAAGCTACGGTCAATTCCTCGACACTGAGGGCATATACAATAAAATCACGTCAGCTGGTTTTTAATCTGTACACATTAGCTTTGATTTAGGTAGAGGAGTGAGAAAAGAGAAAAAAGAAAAGAGCTGGCTTTTATTTATGACAAGTACAATAGCAAAGCCAACTACTGGCTAGTAGTAAATTAAAAGCCAGTTTGTACAATAACTGTCACTGAATGTTGTCTTTAGATGTTGTGCAATAACTATCTTTTCTCTCTTGTACATAAATGATCTACCTATGTTCCCGTGTAAAGCTGGCTACTAAGAGCAAGTACAATAGCAAAGCCAACTACTGGCTAATAGTAAGCTAAAAGCCAGTTTGTACAATAACTGTCTCTAAAAATTGTCTCTAGATATTGTGCAATAACTATCTTTTCTCTCTTGTACATAAATGATCTACCTATGCTCCCGTGCAAAGCTGGCCACTAAATAAGAGCCAGCTCTCTTCTCTCTCCTCTTTTCTCACTCCTCTATATAGACCAAAGCTGATGTGTACAGGTTAAGAGTTAGCTGACGTGGTCTTATTGTACATGCCCTAAATAAGAGCCAACTCTCTTCTCTTTCCTCTTTTCTCACTCCTCCACACAGACCAAAGCTGATGTGTACAGGCTAAGAGCCAGCTGACATGGCCTTATTGCACATGCCCTTAGTAGCCAGATTTGCACGGGAGCATAGATAGATCATTTATGTACAAGAGAGAAAAGATAGTTATTGCACAACATCTAGAGACAACATTTAGAGACAGTTATTAGGGCATGTACAATAAGGCCATGTCAGCTGGCTCTTAACCTGTACACATCAGCTTTGATCTATGTGGAGGAGTGAGAAAAGAGGAAAGAGAAGAGAGCTGGCTCTTATTTAGTAGCCAGCTTTGCACGGGAGCATAGGTAGATCATTTATGTATAAGAGAGAAAAGATAATTATTGCACAACATCTAGAGACAACATTTAGAGACAGTTATTGTATAAGCTGATTTTTAACTTATTATTAGCCAGTAATTGACTTTATTATTGTACTCGCTCTTATACAAACTGATTTTTATCTTACTATTAACCAGTAGTTGGCTTTGCTATTTACTCTGTGACAAACGAGTCGAACCCAAACCCAACCGGAGATCCACGGTCCACCTACACGGCTACACGGGTCGTTGGTTCATTCCAATTTCTAACTCCCACGACCCCGAGTCCCCGACCAAATCTAACGATTCCGCCCTCGCCTCGCCTCCCGCTCCTCTCGATCTCCCCACCCATCGCCGCCACCGGCGAGGCGGTAGGCGGAGCCGCTCGGGCGACCGCCCATGAAGGGCCCCCACTCGCAGGCTCAGGCTGCTGGCTGGCGTCGGCGCTGCGGGTGGCTGCTGCCGTTCCTCGTCGGCGCCGCCTTCCTCGGCGAGATCGCGTTCCTCGCCCGCCTCGACATGACGAAGAACGCCGCCGCGGTCGAGGGCTGGACCACCTCCTTCTACCGCCGCGGTCGAGAGCTAGACGCACCCCCCGGCGGCGGGGACGTCGACGACGAGATCCGGCGGTGCGAGGAGCGGCTTGAGAGGGAGGACGCCGTGCCCTACGACCGCGACTTTGACAGAGACCCCGTCCTCGTCGGCGGCGCCGCCAAGGTCTTGTGCATGTCCTTTCCCTCGTGCTCTTACATTTTAAGCTAGGAGTGGAGGGTTAGTTTGGTATCGACGGGCTTGACGGATCTGCTGCTTAATCAGTCTAAGATTAATAACACTGCCGTATAAGTTCCTGTGATACTCCCCTGCAAAGTTTAGAGAATATAGCCTAGGCATTCGTCTTGTAAAAATGTAAACTTTTGGGGGTTAGAGTAATTGATATTTGATCATCAAACGCGAGGAGCTCCAGTCCTGACTATGCACCGACTGTGATGCTTGGTGATACACACCATTTTGAACTTTGTCCGTCCTTCGTTGAGAATTTTATGCAAAATTTTGACTCAGTTGGAACACTGACAGAAGAATCCCCCGTTACTGGTACAAGGGCTTTTTCATGTTGCTTGTGCCCGAGCTTATGGATGCAAGTGCCTTAAAAATGAAGCTGTTCCCAATGAATTATGAAACTCTTGAACTTGTGTCATGTACTCTCCATTGGTTTCTGGCCTTACAAGGTTAATGATATAAATTGCTGCTAGTACAAACAACATCACCTCAAAAAAGAGCTTCACTTTTGTTTGTGCTCTTTGCACTCGTTCATGCTGGTCATGCCCGGCATAATAGCTTACGTCCCTGGCTTTCCCATGCTGCTTAACTGGTTGGGTTTATATGCTCAGTCAAAAGTCCTTGCCTAACCCACGATAGTAGGCTGTTTCTTTCATGCAAGTAGAAAGTTGTGGAAATGTTGAGTTGGTCATCTTATCTGTACATACATGTATTACCTCAAAGATCTAATTGGAAGTATGGAATCACATGTAGCAGATTAATGTTGGAAAATTTGAATAGTACGGTTTAGTGAACTGCATTGGCATCATTTCCATGGCAATAAAGAGTTGTATTATTAGCTGTTTGGAACCAGGGAAAAATATTATATTGCTAATAGACTAGAATGCACATGGTATCATGTTGATGTAATCATGTGGGGATAGTGTTAGTGTGTTATTCAAGGAACACTTTCTTAACACAAAGGAAAACTGTGGTGAAAAATAAACAACCAACAACCAATGCTAAATATTTCCCTTTAAACTTTATGCTCAATTGCATACTTTGTTCATTATGAATGCTTTGGAATATTGGTGTGGAGCATTGTTCACTTAAGCATACCTGATGCTATATATTTGTGTTGGTAACATTATTGACATGATGATTGTTGGAAATGGCGCAACATATCTGTACCATTAATGTTCCATCTATTTATGCCTTCACCTTCTCCATCTATAATGCTTATGCATTTTCCCCTCTCAGGATTGGAATAAATGCTCTGTTGGATGTGAGTTTGGGTTTTCAGCTAGTAAGACACCTGATGCTACTTTTGGAATCGCCCCAGATCCTTCCGTAGATGGTATCCTCAGATCAATGGAATCATCTCAGTATTACTCAGAGAACAATATTAATGTGGCTCGAGGGTGGGTAAGAATCAAGTTAATTCTGATTGTTGATTTCCAGTTACTTACTTTGCTTGTTGAAAATGAAACATTTTGAACCTTATCTATTGTGTTCCACATAAATTTGAACTGTTATCCATGTTCAGTGCTGATGGATCAGAACTGTTGTCTGTTTCCATATATAAGACATGTGGACACTGGTCCTAGCTGTCGTCTTCTGATGCTCATGTTGACAAGTGCAAGGTTTATTGATCTAATGTGATTGTAGGTTCTCTTTTCTTTGTTTAGAATAGTGTAAGAAAGTATGGAGCACTATTTGGCTGCCAAATCGGTTTCTTGCTTAATGTTTAAGCATTGTCAACAACAAAAACAACCAAGTGTTTTGTCCCAAACAAGTTGGGGTAGACTAGGAATGAAAACCAATCAAAGTCAAAATACCCATAAACTTTCGATCTTAGGTTATGGTTCCGGTACATGAATCGCTAACTTCCATACACTCCTATCCAACGCCAACACTTTGGATACATTCCAATCTATCAAGTTTCTTTTAACTGCTTCCTCCCACGCCAGTCTTGATCGATCTCTGCCTCTTCTTATATTTCTAAGACGGCTTAAAATTCCACTGTGCACTAGTGCCTCAGGAGACATCTGTTGTAGATGTCCAAACCATCTCAAATGATGTTGGGTAAGCTTTTCTTCAATTGGTGTTACCACAACCCTATCACATATATCATCATTGCAAATTCAATCTCGCCTTGTACGATGATGTTTAAGTATTATCACTTCAAATAAGATTTTATAACAAGCACTGTTTTGAATTGTTGTCCACATTGTGAACCATATTATTGTCATGTATGCTCTGTTGTGGAAAAATTGGTTTTTGGTCCTCAGTAGGATTTATTAATTTTGAGAAACATAGTTCTATGGACTGGGCAATTCTAATGCTTTCTGTCACAGGAGAGGGTACAAAATTGTGATGACAACCAGCCTTTCCTCAGATGTGCCTGTTGGTTACTTTTCATGGGCTGAATATGATATCATGGCACCTGTGCCTTCAAAAGCTGAAGAAGCCCTAGCTGCAGCCTTTATTTCCAACTGTGGTGCACGCAACTTTCGTTTGCAAGCCCTTGAGATGCTTGAAAACTTAGATGTGAAAATTGATTCATATGGTAGCTGTCATCGTAATCATGATGGCAGAGGTACACTTTCTATGCCGTATTTTGCTTGGCATATTCATTTTATTAAATATCATAGCTTATACACAAATGGTATATCTTCCATTATGCTTGCAATGCCATAACTAGCGGCCAGCTGCAACAAATTATTCCGAATGATAGTAGTTGCAATCTATCACAATATAAAACACGAAATTTATGGCAAATATAACAATTGCTACTGCCAATGCTTGTTATGCTGATCCTTGCGAGTTGCGACCTTTAAGATGAATTGCTAATTGAGTTGTACTTAGTAGTGGAGACACCGGATGAATTTTCTTTTGATTTTATGGGCTCTTTAAGAATAATGTGTTCAGTGATTTAGAATCTACTCTAGCAGTGAGCACGCTGCCTTTTGTCTTCAGACAAGTGATGCTTTTATGCTTGGATGCACAATTTCTGATGTTATATTACATTTGTTTCGTGGAAAGAAATGTAATGTGTACTTTATTTGCTGCTTGGGTGCAGTGGACAAAGTGGAGACTTTGAAGCGCTACAAATTCAGCTTGGCTTTTGAGAATTCTAACGAGGAAGATTACGTTACAGAAAAGTTTTTTCAATCACTTGTAGCAGGTAATAGTATATGCTATTAAGTGTTCTCACCCCAAACCCCCGTCCCCCACCCACCCACCCACCCACCCACACAATTTGCATTGGTAAACTCTCATCCACCATTGCATGCTGAGTATAAGTTTATGTGCTTGTGTTGGTTCATTGCTCTAGGATGGAATATTGCATTCATGACTGTAGTCTTTCCTTTCCATTAGTTGCTTATTGCATTGTTACTTGGACATGGACATGGGAGTCGGAATCCGACTCGGATTCGAGGTATCCGATTCGGCAAATTTTTTGGACACAGGAAATGCTACTTGGATTCGAGGTGTCCGATTTGGCGAAATTTTTTGGACATGGGTGTCCAAGTAACAGTGACTTACTGTAATTGGTTAACTGCTGTGCTAGTTGATTCAGAATTATTTGGTAGACATGGAAAAATCACTGCCCTGTTGATCTTGTCAATTGAAATATATTTCGATAAGATTATCCTCAAGAAAATGGACATTATTGTGAAACAAAGGGAGTACCATCTTCCAAATTATTTGTTGAATTACCATTCTTCTATTGTATGGATTTTCTATGTTTACTGATTAACATTCTTATCCTTTTGTCATGAATTTGTCTTCACTTTCAACTGTTGATTTACATTTTAAGTTTATGAGGTTTAAATTTGTAGCTGGAATGGAAGTGATTTTGAATATTTCTTTTGCGCTTCACTACAGGAGCTATTCCAGTTGTTGTTGGTGCTCCAAATATTCAGGAGTTTTCTCCAGGAGAAGGTGCAATATTACACATTAAGGAGCTCGATAATGTTGCTTCAGTTGCTAGCACAATGAAACATATTGCATCAAATCCTGATGCCTTTAATCAGTCTTTAAGGTAAATGTCCTGCTTTCCCTTTTGCCTTCAGGCCTGAAAGTGATGTATTTATCATGCACCGATCATATAGTTGGAACAATATATGATCTCTGGCAACCATGGTGCTTATCTGCAAGGTACTATACTAAATTAGCACGACAGCAATGGACATCTAGGGAGAGATTATCTGTCTTTAGCTTAGTTCCAGTCTGTAAGGAGTAGGTTGTATTACATTATGAACTTTGCTGTGATGATGCTTTCACCTGTTCATTTTTCTTCCATCAAGATTGGGAACAATCATCATCTTTTGTAAAGATGTGACTTGTTGAGGAACCAAATTACTGTCCAATTAAAGAATTTCTCAACGAATCAATTTTCGCCATCTGGATAGGCTTTAGTGTGGCTCTGGCACTTGGTACTAAAGCTTACAATGTAATCCTTGCGTGTGACTCTGCAACTGCATGAACGAAGACTAAAATCATGCAGAAGCTACTTGAATTAGGCTTTACATTATAACTGATGGAAACTTATTTCTATCTTGCTAATGCTGATGTAAATAAGTTGTTTCTGTTTTATTCAGAATGAAGAAGATGCTAGTTTCTTTGAGCCTCTACTGGGAGTTGATTTAATCTCTCTTTCTTGTTTCATTATTACAGATCTCATAAGTATTCATTTGTATCATTAGTTGGGGCATAATTGTCTGAACTCATGCAGTTTAGGATAGACTAAGTTGGGATCTTCATTACCTCGGATTTCATTGAAGTCATCCTTGAGTATAGTGCAGAAGTTTTGTTCAAAATAGATGGTTACATTGGTAAATGATTACCGTGCAAAATTTCCAAAGATCCTCTGGCAGCCATTATTAATAGCGTCATCATGTATTTGTATCATGTATCTTTACTGAACACGTATCATTCTTTGATTTGCATCTGTAGGTGGAAGTATGATGGTCCATCTGATTCTTTCAAGGCTCTTATTGACATGGCAGCTGTTCATTCATCCTGTCGCCTTTGCATACATGTTGCTACGAAGATTCATGAAAAAGAGGAAAGGACTCCGAAATTTATGAATCGCCCGTGTAGTTGTTCCAGCAAAAAAGGAGCAGTATATCACTTATTTGTCAGAGAGAGAGGGCGGTTTAAGACAGAGAGCATTTATCTGAGGTATATAAATGCTGTTGTGCTTACCCTGTATTAGTGATTGGTATTTGCAGTTGACATATCATAAAGAGCCAAGAGGAACGAGGGCAAATTTTCATCCTGTATTTTGTAGTCTTAGCTGCTCTTGTGCTTATATTCTCAGAATGGTGCATATGTTGCTCAACTACTGGTCTACTGCTATGTCGTTGTGTAAGGTCTGAAGTAGTTTTGTTGCATTATAAACTTAAAAGTTATCTTACGGCAACACTTGCCGCATGCAAATATATGAACTTCTTTTACTTGCTTGTTTTCCTCCTGCCTTGTTAAACATGTTTCCTATCCATGCAATGCAGATCGGGTCAGCTAACTTTGGGAGCTTTGGAGTCTGCAGTGCTTGCTAAATTTAGATCCTTCAACTATGTTCCTGTATGGAAGGATGAAAGGCCACCAAGTATTAGAGGTGGGGACGAGCTGAAGGTGTACAGGATTTATCCAATCGGTCTTACACAACGACAGGCACTATACAAATTCAGGTTTAGAGATGATGCCGAACTTGAGAAATATATTAAAGATCATCCCTGTACAAAGCTTGAAGTCATTTTTGTATAACTGTAACCTAATCATTTTTTTTCCTGGCGTCCTGCTGCTACTCCAAACTAGTATCGTGTGTAATTTCTTCTGTACTGTAAGTAAGGTTATCGGATGCTCGTACAGGTCATCAATGTTGATGCTAAAGCACAACTTTCTAGGCATTGAGATACACCTGTTGTAATTTTCCATTGACAGTCAACAAGTTCTTTTTTAGTTTTCTTTTGAGGAACAGTCGAGAAGGATTGACATGAGACCATTAATGACAATGTTGTGATATCATGTGTGTCCTGTAACCGGCGGGGAAACGGCAAACTCCCTTGTGGAAGTACTGAATTAGCACTTTTTTAATGACATTGGTGGACTTTACATTAATGGTGTAAATTTGGGAATAATTTTACCGAAGAGTTCATGTCAAACCACGCAAATATCCTTGAAGCGGGATATTTTAATCTTTGTTAAAAGTCTGGTTTGATCTGGACATGATGCCTCAGTCCTAACTCCCAAGTCCTAACTACTATCTTCCCATGCTGGATCAATGCATTTGTACTAACTAAGGATTGAAATCTCGTTTTCGCTCGAAATCTCGGATGGGACTGGAGAACGAAATTTTGATAAGATTTAGAAATTTTGGATAAATTCCGAACAAACTGAAAAAATGGATTTTCAAATCCGGGTTTTTTTAGGGCAAGATTACCGAGATCTCGAGATCTCGATATGTTGAGATCTCGATAAATTTGGGCAGTGAGGAATCGGGGTGAAATGAAGTCCAAAAATTTTGAAAATTTTTCTGGAGGCTCCTGACACATTTATGATGTTTTCATGAAAATTTCAGATAATTACAAAGCCTGTGGAATTTTTAAAAATTCAAAACATTGGTACTGTCCTGATAAAACGCTAACCGACAATTTTGAACCGAATAAAAAATGGGACAAACCATGTTAAAAATATTTGAAATTTTTGTGCATGATTCTGACATATCATTAATGTTTTCATAAAATTTTAAGGTGATGGTGAAGCGCGAGGGATTTTTAAAAATTCGTGTAGCGATGATGTCCGGATGATGCTTGAAAGGACGTTACAAAATTTTTAAATTTTGATTGGATGGTCGTGATGCGTCATTAAACTTGCCATAAAATTTTGAGATGATTACCAATGCGTGAAGTTAGAAATTTTGATAGCATTTCAACTGAAATTCGGATTTTGAGAGTCACAATTGCAGACAATTAATGTATATTTGTATGACAATTAATAGGTATAAAATAAAATTAATACATATGACAAATTATCACATATTTGCATCACAAATAAAATTAATGTATATTTGCATCACGTACCTAGTAGTACGCCTGTGGTGCAAACTCCATCTCCGTGTTATCGACAATGACCTCGTGATACCTCATCTCGTGTTGTTGCTTGTATTCTTTCCAAGTCATGTCCCGCGGTAGGTAGGCAGACTTCCAATGTTCATCATGAGCCATCCAGCCGCTATAATTCTCTGACTGGTAAAGGTACCTGACACTGACAGATGAGTGCCGTGCGTACGGATCGGCGTATGGATCATTGTAGTCAAACGGCCAAGAGTTGCTCAATCCATCATAACTCTGTTTATAATTGTACCCACCCTGATCTCATCCATAGGGTATTGAATCGTATCTACTATATGCTCAGTTGGGAAGCCCAAATGGCTCAAAGACTGGCTGCTACACCATGAGTCTGCGTCATCTTGTGGTTGTGCTTCCTGTCGCTCACCCCCACCACGGGTCTGCCTCTGTGAGCCCCTCCTAGGATGCATGCATGTCTGTTCTTGTCACTACTGTTTATTTATTAGTGAAGAAGCTCTGATGCATGCATGTCTGTACTTAATCTACAACACAAGAAGAGACTATATAATGACAAGATTCTACATATCATCCTTGTTCATGGTATTATCAAGAGTACAATGCATCTAACTACCAGGAACTGAACAAGAAGGAAAAAAACACAAGATTTTTTTTACCAGTCTGTTGGTGTCCGGGCGAAATCTCGGAAGAAATGGTCGAGATCTCAGTACTTATGGTCAAGATTTTCCCTTCTATGGCCGAAGAAGGCTTCAAAACTGTTGGAGTTGGCTAGATTTTTCGCAGAGAAGGCCGACGACGGGGAGAGGAAAGTTCTGAAGCCTCGGGTTGATCTGGTTGAGTGAGTGAGTGAGAGTAAAGTGAGTGAGAGAGTGAATAATTGAGTATGTCTTAAAGGCAGTGTAAATGATTTACATAAATGGATTAATTCCTTAATGTTATTACGCAATAGAAGCTGTAGCCTAGAGGTCTCAATCAATCCATTAGGAGGAGTCTTAGGTTCAAACCACAAGTTTGGCACTTTGTTTGCAAGTTTTTTTCCATAGTTTTGTGAATGCAAAAATTATGAAAATTTTTGTGGATACTCGTGAAGCATTCGTAGTATTCTCATAAAATTTTTACATCATGATGAGACATAACGAATTCCAAAAAAAATCTGAAGGTGGTACTTCACAGTTTTTGAACTTCAGAGCACGTGCTTGCATCGTTTACAATTTTTAAATGAGTAACCAAAACAGGTTTAAATGTTTTCAAACTTTTACACAAGGGTTCTGAGGTAATTATTAAGCTCTCATTAAAATTTTAGATCATGATCAAACTCGACAAAAATTATAAAATACCGACACTGTTACTACCTCATTTATGCTCATTCTGTTTTTTATTTTTTAAATATAACAATTTAAGTTAAAATATTTTATAAAATTTTATGTATGATCCTAGGCTTCATAATATGGTACCTTAAATTTTTCATATCATGAAAAGGCTTCTACTGCAATTTTAAAAGGTCTCAAAAAAATGTCTTTTCGACAAATTATCATGGAAGATTACTTTAATAAGGGTTCTTGACCTGAGTCCGGTCAAATCCGGGCTTCAAAATGTAAAATCCGGATCACAATGCTGAGATCTCGGGCGAAATGAGCGAAATCCGAGAAAAATGATATTACTGTAGCATTTCAATTTTTTTTGAATTTTCGGTCGGGTCGGCATTCCTACAAACCGTCGTAGTCCGGAAATCGAGATCTTAACGAAATGTCGCGAAATCCTGGCAATATTTCAATCCTTGGTACTAGGGTTCAAGAAACCGACGAAAACCGCTCGTACCGAGCCGGTTCGGCAATTAAAACCGTTGAGTTGAACAGTAAATTTAGAAATTTTGAAGAAATTTATAAAAAGTGTCAAAAAAAATTGAAATTTTTTGTGCGGTCATGAGGTAATCCTAATGATTCTAGAAAATTTTCAGATTATTATCAGATACGTACATTTTTAAAAAATTCTGACAGTGATACTGTCACAATATATGCTCTTCAATTTTTTATTTTCTAGGGGAACAAAATGAAGTCTAATATTTCTTAAACTTTTTTTATGATTTTATAACATCATTAAAATGATTATGTAAAATTTTCAGATGATGATCATATATGTGTATTTTTTAACAATTCTGAAAGTGCTATTATCATTGTATATGCTCTTCTGTTTTTGATTTTATATGGGCACTAAATGAAGTCTAATATTTTTGAAAATTTCAGTACATGATTCTTTGGAACTATTTATATTTTAATTAAAATTTTAGAATATAATAAATCATTTTAATATTTATAAAAATCTGACAGTGTATTTGTTCCTTTTCATTAATTGCTGTTTTAGATTTTTTAGAAGAAATAAATGATTTAAAAAATTGTATAAATTTCTCTGAGGTGTTTTATAGATTAATTGATTTTTTTTAAAATTGTTCAATTTTTTTGCACTTTTTTTAATTTTTTCTTATATTTTCATCATTTTTCTTTCTGTCATCGGTTTTCGACATTCCGTTCATGTAGGTCAAATATGCCATTTCCGCGACAATGGAAGAGTGACGAAGCTATGCTTATGCCTACTCCACAACTTCAATTGAAAGGCGTTATAATGTAAATGGTGTTGACAAATGAATGGTAGTGAAATTGCGAATGGTTTTACTTTGTGGTTATGTAAATGCCGATTTTTTGCACTTGTGTGATTGTAGTATTGCAATATAAAATTATTTATTGACATATTATTGCTAAATACATAACTTACAATTTCTAATTCTCTAAAATATAGCAAAGGTCATGTCGAATTTTTTCTAAATTTAGGAGAGATCATTCTGGATTTTTTTTCACGCTTTCACATACCTTATTTATATATTTATTACATTTTTACTCAATTTTAGCCTTCCATGTATTTCTACAAATTTTACAATATTTTTTTGCATTTTTCCCTATTTTTTCGATTTCCCCCAATTTTCCAACATCGGGCGGTTTTCTTAAAAAACCGCTCGATTTTTCGCGAAAACCGAGCGGTTTTTCATCAAAAACCGCAGTTTTCGCGGTCTTGTTTGACCAAATTTCAAAATTTTTAAATTTGCAAACCGTTCGTTTTTTCGGGGTTTTCGAGCGATTTTTCGCGAAACCCGTTACCGCGGGGCTAGCGATTTTCACGAACGAAATGAAATTGTGAACTCTGCTCGGTACAACTACCTAGCTCTGTTCAGTTAACATTCTGGGTGCACTGTTGCGAGACACAGTACCAAAGCAAATGGAAATCGTCTGGCATCTGCCGCTAGCTTACACTTACATGGAACAGGTGACTGACATGGGTACAGTCTCGCTGATGCCTTAGCTGGCGCTGGAGCCCAGCACTCTCCCTCAGTCGCAGGTCACAACGAGTTCTCCAAACGCACAGGCCGCGAAAGGAGACTCCACACGTGTCGATCTCCAGCCGTGCCGTTCCAGATCTCCTAGATTGATTAATGATTGACGGTCGGGTAAGAGATTCCCCGGCCACCCAATCGGTCGGGTAAGAGATTCCCCGGCCACCAAGGGTCGGCCGGCGTGGCTGGTCGCACCTCATGGCCCAGCAATGCCGACCAATATGATTGATTCCTCGTGAGTCGTGAATCATGATGCATCCAAAAAAAATATCTCCTTCCAGCAGCAGCCGTCGCTAGAGATGACAGTTTTACTATAGATTCAGGTACTCGCACGATAAGAACGGGCACAAGTAGCACTTGAGATCTGTAGGTTTTCGGATTCAGGTACCCGATAAGGTATCCTATAACATGTGTGTCCCACTCAAAACCTAACTCAAACTTAGTCGTTACTCGACCAATCAGTCCTCCAGGCGCCTAATCCCTCATCGCCGCACAGGAACCGTGAAACCTGGAGCCCTCCAAACCCTAGAGTTTGCCGCTGGGCGCCAGCCCTAGAGTCCCTCGTTGCCGTTGGCTCCGAAGGACCGGAGCACCTCTATTTTCATCGCGGCGACCTTGATCGCGAGCACTGGAGTCCCTCATCGGCTTGTCGCCCTGGCCCCGAAGTCCCTCGTCGCCGCTAGCCCCGGAGCCCCTCGTCGCCACTAACCAAGAAGCACCTCCACGGCTCCATGAGTAAGTCTTCCACTCCTCGCTCTCGCCGATCATCCACCTACAGCCTTCCTCTGCTCTGAGCTCGACGGTAACGATGCACTGATCCGTGAGATCTGGCTAAACGATTCGAGCTCAGATGGAGACAGAAGACTAGAAGAGTTTCTTTGGTTACTAAAGCAGGATATAAACGGCTCATGGCAGCCAACCTATGCCTTCCTCCGTAAATTTCAGCACCTGCAGGCTGCAATGTACATATTTGTGCGGCGCTTGAAACCAATAGCAGCAAGCATAAGCGCGGCCTCTTCAGGTAAGGGAGCATTTGCCTTCAGATCGTAAGAAAGCAGCAGAGGGCAACCTGAAATGATAATGGGGCTTGAACATATGTTATTTAAAAACAAACTGGAAATGGAATACATGGGAGCGCACACATACTTTGTTGTCCTCTTGATTTCTGTTAGAGCAGGCAAGTGAATTTTACGATAAGTCTCTAATTCCTCTTCCTCATGTTTTCCACCACCAAAGTAACACATTGAGTTTGCAATCATATCAATCTCAAACTGTAATACCCTGGTCTTTTAATGTGAAGGCCCATGTGGAGTGGTGGTGGGATTAGTCCCACATTGCTTGCATAAAGTGAGTTGTAATGATATATAATGCCTGTTGGGTCCAAACATAGCACCTCCGGGTTAACCCTTTTACACGAAGCGATGACGAAAGTGTAAGTGGCATGCTATGCATGCGTAGATCCGTCCTATGGTAGGCTAGACTTTGAGCTAATTTAGGCTAGGGTGCTGGACTTTGAGCTAATTTGGATCAGTTTGTAACACAAACCTGAGATGAACAGCTAGATATTTGGCAAAATGGCCTAAAATATATTATCCTCCAAATGTGATGAATGGGACCTGTGACCATGCAAATTTAGGCTAGGGTGCTGGACTTTGAGCTAATTTGGATCAGTTTGTAACACAAACCTGAGATGAACAGCTAGATATTTGGCAAAATGGCCTAAAATATATTATCCTCCAAATGTGATGAATGGGACCTGTGACCATGCAACCTCTCTCCAAGTAATACACCCGTTTCTTGTATTTAGCTTATATATCACTGTCCCATATTTTACTCTAATGTTTATCATCTTATTCATTGAAACCAAATACAAGATCTGTAAAAACACATTTGTTTGTTGACTATTGTTGGTTCCATTTGATTTTCTGGAATTTGGACCATGATAATATAAGACTAGCATTCTAGCAACAGGAGGAGGAGCTAGTAAGCTCAACAGGAAGAACGGAAGATCAACAACAGTGGCCTAATTTCCGTTAGTGCCTACTGATTGATTGACAGCTGATGCTTGTTATCTTGCCTTAGTTTTCTCTATTTTTTTTACACTGGATCTCCGTTAGTAGTTCGACTGATGCTGGGCTGGCCTTGTGGCAAAACCCAGTTTAGGTTGGGCTGAAACTTACCCATGGATACCCATCGGGTTTGAGCGTGGGCATGGATTTGTGCCCAAAAGGACTATTGGGATCGGGCGAGTGGCCCAGGTTCGGGTTAAAGTTTAGGGTAGTTGTACCTAGATGTACCCGCCCGATTGTCACCTATAGCCATTGCCTGTCAAGAGTCCTCTTCTAATAAATTTATAAAAATAACTTTCACTCCAACAATAAAAGACATAGCAGGTGATGCGTTAGAAGTTCGGTTGGTTTCTGTGTCCGCGGCAAGTTGAGCCCACCTTGCTATCGTGCTCCCCCAGCTTGCAAGGTCTTACCGAGCTCACGCTGCGGTACTGAGCTCCCCCGTGCTCCATAGCAGCCATACCGAACTCCCTGTGCTTGGTAACGACTGTTATCGAGCTCTTTGTGCTCGACAGATTCTCAGAAAGCTACCGAGCTCTCTAGACATGTCAGTGCTGCGCCTTTCGTTGTGCTCGACAGATTCTCAGAAAGCTACCGAGCTCTCTAGACATGTCAGTGCTGCGCCTTTCGTGGTTAGGGAGATATCTATTTTTTAAATCTATTGGGAAGACATGAAAAAAATGTTGGCGAGGAGGCTAAAAAGCGATTCCTTCCTTTATCTTAGCCGGTATCAGTGTACACAACAATCAAATGGAATAAAAAAGAAAGTAGATGCAACGATGTACCATATGCTTGTGCTGGATTTTAATCCATCCTTGAAAGGTACGGATTAAGGGACTTTCTAGAACGTATAAATTACGCAGGGCAATTCCTCAAAAATTCTGACGAAATTCCTCCGTTTTGCACAATGTCGTTGCCCAACACAGAACATCAGGAAGGCTGAAAAGGGATGGTGAAGTAATGCTCGGTTTGCGACAGGCGCATGCCGTCATGGGCTTGTCCCTCATGTGCTACGTTGCCGTGCTCGCCTAGCCATCGCAACTACTCACTCGTTAGCTGGACTCCAACACCTTGTCTGAGCCCGGAAAAGATTGGATGCCAACTCACTCGACAGTAGTGGCCGATCTGTAACAGCGGTTGGTATGATCTGACTGTCTTTCGGTCAGCACATCAAGTCAGTCCGGAGCGGGAGCTATTACGATCGACTACGTGGCGCTCCGTGTCATGCATACAAACTGAGAAAGGAACGTAATTCCTGTAGTCTTTGAAGAGACGGTCGCTTCTTCTTCCAAGTCATATCTTGACAACACACGTTTGTTCCTTGTGGCTGTGGCGTATTCATGCTCTTCTGGCAGCCATATATGTCAATTATGTGGCTAATTACAGGGAAATTTCGACACGTATTACACTATTAGGTGCATAGAAATCAAGGATGCTTTGTCTTGTCCGGAGTGAGTACATGGGCAAGAGATATCCTTTTGATTGATCGAAAAAGGCGACTAGAGGGGGTGAATAGGAGCCAAATAAAATTTTTCGAATAAACTTTCCCCCTAGAATTCAAACCACCAAAAGTTCAGAAAGAAACTGCATTGGTCGGGTATCCCTGGTCGGATGAACAGTACCCCCGACCTACAGAGGTCGGATGAACAGTACTCCCGACCAAAGACCGGTCGGATGAATAAGACTCCCGACCAAAGATCGGTCGGATGAACAGTACTCCCGACCCGAAGTGGTCGGATGAACAGTACTCAAGTGAATAGTGTTCTGGTGAAACGTATCCCGACCGGACGAACAGTACGCCCGACCTGCGGAGGTCGGATGAACAGTACTCGGGTGAATAGTGTTCGGGTGAACAGTATCCCGACCGGATGAACAGTACGCCCGACCTGCGGAGGTCGGATAAACAGTACTCGAGTGAATAGTGTTCGGGTGAACAGTACCTCCCCGTCCGATGAACAGTACGTCCGACCTACAGAGGTCGGATGAACAGTAAAATCAGCACGATCTTAAAAACAGAAATCGATGTAACTTTTGATCGGCTGATCCAAAAACAGTGAAACTTGGTGTGCACCTCCTAAGGATGTCAGAACCTATTTCACCATCAATCGAAGGAATTGATACTAAGGTTCCGTCCTTTTCGCTTTAACAAATGCAACACCAAAAACAGAGTCACGAACACAGACTTTATCCCTAACTTGCTGGTGGGAGTTGATGGTCAGAATATCCTTGGATAACTCTCCACAAATCACAGCAAGTAAGTACACGAAGAAACAACCCTTCAAACAGATAGAAACACTATCTGAAAACTAGGCACAGAAATTGGTTTCTTCCAAAACTGAATAGAAGAGGTTGTAGATTGCCAGATGATTGGGATATGATCTATAGAAGATTCATCCAGCAATCTTTCATCCTTAGCAATAAGAACCAGAAGCCAATCAAGACTAACGAACTGCAAGTCACACGTTTACGCACTTTAAGAACACAGATTTACAACTTGCAACAAGAACGCAAGGATTGCCTAAATGATTGAAAGCACCGAATCCAGAGAAGAGTTCATCAATCATGAATTTCAAAAAGGACTCAAAAGCATGTAGAAGGAGATGAGGCAAATCCAAATTACGTAAAGTAAATTGCAAGTAAGTAAATGCGAATTTAGATAATGAATTTAAGTGCGTAATGTAAATACGTAAGAGAAATGAAACAAGAATATAAGTGAAGAACATTTCATTTCTGGAAGGGAGGTTTACAAAGCCTCACAACAAAGTGAGCAAAACTCAAACGAGCAGCAAAAACATCAGAACCTTCACCACCTTCAAAGAGGGGAGGCTGCCCTTACCCCTCTATTTATAGTGACCTGGGATCAATTCCCACCTTTGGATGTCCTGCTTCAATCCTAAGCCAACATCCAAGAGCCAGGATTTGATCCTTACACTCGCACTCTCAACAACTCTCAACTACTCACGTAGACTTTCCTCACCGCTCACCCCCAAGGAGACACCCCTCCCTGTCTATTCATAGCAGGCTTGGAACACCTACCACCCTTGGATGAGCCTCTAAACCCTAGAGCACTCCATCAAGGGCTGAGATTTTACCCACTCACAAAGCTATGCATGGGCTCACCCGAAACCCAACAACACAACGGGTTTTGCACGCTTTTCAACTCACACTAACTTGACCCGCTACTCTATCTTCCTGACCGCGATCCAACGGTCCTCCTAGATCAGAGCAGCTCCAAGTTAGCATCTCATCCATTCCTTTGTCTTCTCGGCTTGCAGCTACTCCCTGGCCTCAGTCATCTTTGGCGACACCTTGATCATCTGGACCTCAGCTCTCCCAGCCTAGTCCTGATCCCCTTCGCCTCACCATGACCTAGCTCCAAAGTCCTGCAACCATCATAGACAAGGAAACCACATCACATAGCAATGTCCAACAACACATATCCATCTCAACAGAAAGATATACACTTCACTGGCCAGCAAAACCCTGACCACACATGGTCTGACCACTGGTCTCCATCCCGACCACAGACCTGACCACTGGTCTCCATCCCGACCACTCGAGGTCTGACCACTGGTCTTCGTCCCCGATCACTCGAGGTCGACCATCGGTCTTCGTCCCCGACCACTCGGGTCGGACCACAGTGTCCGACCAACGAGAGCCCCGACCACTGGTCGAACAACCGGTCTCCGACGGCCAAAGCCTGAACCACTGGGTCGGACAACCGGTCTCGACCAACCAAAGACTCGACCACTCGGTCGGACGGTGTCTCCGACAACCAAAACTCGGACCACTCGGATCAAACTCAAATTCAAGCACATCATGCTAAACCACGGTCAATTACTCATCACCATCGTGGATAGACCTCCACATGGTCTTTCAATCTCCCCCTTGATGAGTATATTGACAAACACCCGAAAAGGCATAAATTTGAGTTTGTAAAGCAATTTGATTTGCAAAACCAAACTTGGTCCAGAGAGAAAGATATAAAATCACGACCAAGTTGGCAGAAAGAATTTAGAGCAAGACCATGAAAAGAGCAAGTTTTTCACAAAAGCTCAGTGCCAAATGTGATTATGATCCATAAGAGATAGCAAAGATTTACAAAGATCATAAGAATCAACAAGCTTTCACATTTTTATCTCCCCCTTTTCTACATTTTAAATGATGCCTTTTCTACATTTTCTCCCCCTTTTGACAATATAGGCATCAAAATGAATTTTTTTTTGTTTTCTCCCCCTTTATATATGTATGCATGAAATGCAACCTAAGTGAGCTTTGAAGATTATCCAATTGATCACAATGACAAGATATGACACCAAGCTAGTCAATTTAGAAAATGACTGAACTAGGATGTCTCCAAGAACAAATTCATTTTGCTCACAAGCTTGGTTTACAAGATTTTATTTTAGCAAGATTTGAACAAGTGCAAAACTTAGCAAAAGTTTCAAAGCTAGAAGCCAGCACCATTCATAGGATCAAATGGAGAACCTAGAGTTCAAGCTACTCAACACTTTGGGGAATCTTGAAGTACATATAGAGTCCTTCGAGCTCATTTTTCAATTCATGCAAATTCTTCTTCTTTGATATTTTAAAAGACATAGCGGAGTGCAAATGTTTGACATTATTTGCATTCTTTACCCACTTATGTTTTTGTTATTTGCATTTCTTAATGGTTGACTCAAGCCATGTTCGATCACCCCAAGAGTAACTCTTAAGAGAATGATCTTGGTCATACACTATATATTCCAAGTTCATCCCAAGTGCAATGGGAGGCGCCTCTAGAATATATAGTGTTGAGTTCAATTTTGCACAAAAAGAGTCAAGTTTTTTTTTATTTTTATTTTAGCACATATGAGCAATTTTGAAGGACTAAAATATGGATCAAGCAAGTTTCACCCAAGTTGCTATAGGGACTCTAGAGAACTCCATAAATTCACAATTCATGGTAAAAACCTCTAGAGAAGAAACTTAACAAGAAAAAGCAACATGTTTTTCATTTAAGATTTTCAATTTTCAGATTTTAACAAGCTTAGTATGATAGATGGACTTGGATAGACCTAAGCTAGTGATTTTCTTCAAAGATGTAGCAAGGTGCATTACATGAAGATTGAATCAATTGCATAATAGACAAAGCTCATAAAGCAGAAAATGCAGTCTAAATGCAATGCATGAACATATTCCCAAACTCCCTCAACAAATGAATTAATTTTAGGCTCAAATCTGGTTAAAGTTGAGTTATTATCAAGATTAGGCATAAAGAAAACCGAATGAACTCAATAACAACCGAAAAAATGAATGAGGAGAAGAAGTCGAGAAACGCAAGACTGGATGGCTATTGAGCATAGATAAGATAGAAGAGACTCACTACGGCTCGGTGGCTCTTATCTTCCACAAAGGATGACATAGGAAGTCGACTCTAGATTCCAACTAAGGAGTGCACAGACCTGTCTACCAGAGGCCCAAAACTGCTAGACTTATAAGGCGTGAGGGAACTCAACCTAGAGAGAAGAGAGAACAGCTAATCACGCATGATAGCAACATAAAGCATAAGATAAGAGGTCCATGAAAGACATGCCAAAAGTCTAAGTGAGTGAACTCAACTTAAGAAAACAAGCCCAAAGTCACCCAGAAGAAGAAAGGAAATGCTGGAGGAAAAAATATAGTACATAGTATACAAACCAGCTCCCCCTCAAGATAAGCCGTATGGGCTCACGACTCCAAGCTCACTCCTCAAGGCAACAAACCTGGAGCTATCCAAAGGCTTGGTAAAGATATCGGCTAATTGGTGGTCACCATCTATGAACTGAAGCACGATATCACCCTTCTCCACATGGTCTCTAAGGAAGTGATATCTAATATCAATGTGCTTGGTCCGGAATATTGCACTTTGGGTTTTTAGCAATGCAAATAGTGAAGTGTTGTCACGTAAAAGTGGCACACTCTCTATCTCTAACCCATAGTCCCGCAAGGTCGATCTCATCCAGAGCACTGCTACAAAGAATCGGTCAGCAAACAACATACTCGGCCTCGCCGATGGATATGCAACCCTGCATCGCTTCCTAGATGACCAAGAAACAAGAGAAGTGCCAATGAATTGGCAAGTGCCGAAGTGCTCTTCCTATCTATCCTACACCAAAGAAAGTCGGCATCGGAAAAGGCTCTAAGAGATAGACAAGAAGAAGAAGAGTACCAAATACCATAATCGGTGGTGGCACGAAGGTACCAAGATGCGTTTGACCGCCAAGCGGTGAGAGGCGCGAGAGAAGCTTGAAATCGAGCGCACGCACACACAAATAAATGTATGTCCGGCCTCGAAGCGGTGAGGTACAAGAGGAACCGATCATACTCAAACTCCTTTTGATCGTGAGCTCACCATCCTCATCGGGCTCGAGAACAAGTGGTGGCCATAGGAGTCATCACCGGCTTCCCATCGACATGTCGAGCGCCTCAGAGGTCACGGGTATATTTACCTTGATGCAAGAAGGTACCTCCCGAGTCCGCTTGATTTGGAAGCCAAGAAAGTAGCTCAACTCGCCCATCATACTCATCTCAAACTCAGTACTCATCACATCGTAAAACCGAGAGACAAGAGAATGAGAGGATCCACCAAAATAATATCGTCCACATAAATCGGACAAGAAGAAAATGAGACTCATGGTGTCGATGAATGAGTTTTGTCTACTATGCCCATTTTAAAGTCATGGTGAGAAGATAAGACTTGAGCCTCTCATACCATGCTCTGGGGCTGCTTGAGTCCATCTGAGCTTTGGAAAGCTTGAAAACATGACTCGAAACTTGGGGTTCTCAAATCCTGGAGGTTGTTTGACATAAACCTCTTCCTCAATATAGCCATTGAGAAATGCACTCTTGACATCCATTTGATAGAGCTTGAAGCCCCGGGATGCAGAAAATGAAAGCAGGATCCTAATAGCCTCTAGCCTAGCTATAGGGGCAAAGGTCTCCTCAAAGTCAAGACCCTCAACCTGAGAAAAGCCCTGTGCAACTAGCCTAGCCTTGTTGCGAATGACAACCCCATCCTCACTCTGCTTATTTTTGAACACCCACTTGGTCCCAATGACATTATGACTAGATGGGCGCTCTACAAGCTGCCAGACTTTGTTCCTCTCAAAGTTCTCAAGTTCCTCATGTATAGCATTAATCCACGACTCATCGGATAATGCATGAGAAATATCCTTCGGCTCAAAGGAGGCAACAAAGGCAGTGAAGATGAAGGAGGACAGACCGTTCTTGAGCGAGTGACACGCTCGAACAAATCGCCAATCATCCGATCGGAAGGATGACGTCTCTCGAATATGACGGGAGGTCCAGGAGCGTATGGCCTCTACCTCTTGAGCAGAAGAGATAGGAACAGAGCCACTCACAAGGAGAGCCGGAAGACAAAGGTGGTCTCCCGAGGTGCGAAAATGGAAACAGAGGCACCTCGGTGTAGAGGGACTGGATCGGTGGAACACCATCATCTCCATCATCCTCATCCTCTACAAAAATGGTCTTGGAGGAAGAAAAAGAGCTCAAACATCGTGTCTAGCTCTGGGCTAGCCTCATCAAAGGTCACCTCACGTGTCTCTATGATCCTATGCGCATCAACACTCTGCACCCTATAGCTACGAGAAGAAGACGAGTAACCTAGAAAGATGCCATCGAAGAGCGAGACTCAAACTTATCTAGGTTACTGGACTTCAAGATAAAACACTTGCAACCAAAAAAATGAGACACACCGGGCTTTCGCCATACCTCAACTCATAAGAAGTGCGATGCAAATGTGCTCTCAAAACACGTGATTAGAAACATGGCAAGCGAGAGCTATAGCCTCACCCAAAACTTCCTAGAGTCTCAGACTCATCTAGCATCGTCCCGCCATCTCAACTCAGTGGTCCTGTTCTTCCTTTCCACTACGCCATTTTGCTTTGAGGCGTAGGGAGAAGAGAACGATGCTCTAAACCGGACTCCACACAAAAACTCTCAAAGTAGGAATTCTTGAACTCCGTGCCATTATCACTGCGAATAGCTCGTAATGCACAGGGAGCTCAATAGACAACCTCTTGACTGCACCCTCAAGTGAGAAAAATCTCATCCTTTGAGGCCATGAAAAATACCCAAGAGTATCTAGAAAAATCATCAACGATGACAAGAACATACCACTTCCTCCTGCCGATCGCACTCTAGCCGGACCAACAAAGGTCCATATGTAAAAGCTGTCTGGTGCATCATCATCACTACGGTGGTGGAGGATGAGAAGCATAACCATCTTGCCATGTCGGCAAGGAGAGCAAACTAAGTCTTTGACCATCTTGAGTTTGGGCAAACCCGAATGAGATCGTGGTCGCTAACTCGGTCAAATGATCAAAACCAATGTGACCAAGTCTCCTATGCGTAAGGAGAGATCACGGGACTCGAAGCAATCAAACATCGAAGAGGGTCTCCAAGAAGCGAAAAAATCAGCACGAAAGACTCTCCCAAATCTAGAAATCCATAGAACTAACCCTCCCGATGAATCAATGATTCTACAGGCATTACTCTTGAAGCTTACCTCGAAAGAGTCATCGATAAGTCGAGAAGCAGAGAGCGATTGTATTGCGACTTACTTACTAAGGCAACATCTTTAAGAATGAAATTTTGGTTAATGCGGATGGTACCTTTAGCAATGACTCTACCTGAAGATGCATCCCCAAAAGTGATTAACTCATCACCGGGGGCTCGGACTAGGGAAGAGAACCATCGAGAATCTCCGGTCATATGACGAGAACAACCGGAGTCAACAATCCAAACATCTCCCTTTCCCATCCGACCAACCTGATCAAGACACAAGAGAGAAAGATGACTCGGTACTGGGGTAGAGTGAAGACTTGGGAACCCAATACTGAACCACACGACGCCTCGAGTGCGATCCACGAAGAAGACGGACTCGAGTGTCTCTCGACGCTTAGACTTAACAAGATCGTGAGCAACTCTAGTAGATGATCTATGAGTCAAACCGGGTTGGCATGCCGTGGTGCAAAAGCCGACCATCCCAAGAAGGCTGCTGGATCTCCTACCGAAAACACCTCACGCCACGATATCTACCTCGATGGGAAGAACGAGGAATATCAAGAGGACGACGGAAAGACGACTACGAACAGCTCCAAGACTAAAACTCAAGAACCAAAGATGAAAACCGAGTCCCGGGCCGCCCAAAAACAGGCGACTCTCTAACTTTGTCTAGAAGCGGTGTGTGTCTTAGGAGCACTCAAAGTCCGGGATGACCACGAATACCCCTAAGAGCAGCAACACGCCACGCCGAGTGATCTTGGCGCGCTGGCGTAAATCTACTAGGTGACCATCCTTCTTACAGAAGGTGCATGTGTACTTCGCCTTGCTAGAGACGAAGCAGCGGGGTAACACCCTTCCAGTCAAGTCCTATGGACAACCCAGTGAGACCTAAACACGGTGGTGCTCACTCGGGAGCTACCACAATCTCACCACTCCTGAAGTTGCGCACAATGGTGGGAGGATGCGCCCGAGCGTGCTCCAAGGGATCAAATCCTAGACCTTGATTGAATCTACTAATCTTGGATTGGTCTAAAATAAGATTGAGCTTCTTCTTGCCTCCTACAAACTTCTCGAGAGTGCTCATAAGATACTGGCAATCTCGAAAGAAAGAGGCACAAGAAGAGCAGGGGGAAGAACAAGAAGAAGAACCAGAAAGATGAGCTCTCTCAGCACGTGCATTTTTCTCCCTCAACACGGCTGCCTCAATCTTGAGGGCCTCACAAGAAACGCAAGATGCATTTCTAATTCTATGGGCTTGGTCTTCTAATTTCTTCCTAAGCTCGACATGGATTTTATCCAAGTCCCCTCAATCACGTAACATCGCAAACAACTTTCTTGTGACTTATCTAGTAAGTCCTTAGCAAGTTTAGCACACTTGACATTTAAAGCATTATTGTCAAGTTTTAGTTGCTTACTGACCCTCACATGAGTATTGGATCCTTAGAAGCATGCAATTCAAGTTCATCATTTCTAGAAGAAAGCTTCTTAAGGTGAGTGCTCATGGCATCAATTTCAGCAAGCAATTTAGGGCAATTAGCACAAGAAGGAGTAGAGTGAGCATGAAGAAAACTAGCCTCAACAGGAATATCATCAATAGAACTAGTGCTAGCATTCTTCCTCCTAAGACCATCAAGTTCAGCAAGCACACTATCATGTATGGTCCTTAGGTTCTCCAACTCCACAAGAACAAAGATCACACAGAGAATACAATCATCGGTGACTCGGGAGGGAGAAGATCTAAGTGAAGCTAACTCCCGAGTCAAGGTACCTACTTCCTTTTCTAACTCAGAACACCTCGACCTAGCCTTAGCATGAAACTTGCCTAATTTACAGAAGGCAACATTTAATTCGTCGTAGGTGGGTACCTCGTCCGAGTCATTGTACAGCTCGGAGTCGCTGATGCCGTTGGCGTCGGCCATGAAGCACATGCCGAGAAGTCATCGCCGCCCTTCTTCTCTTGCGGATCATCCTCGCCTTCGCGCTCCATGTCTCCGTGTCGGAGAGGTTGATGTCGCAAGCGCGGCGAGGACGCGTGGAAGAGCTTCTTGTTCTTAGAGAAGTTGCGGTACTTCTTTTCACGCTACCGCTCGCGAACTGGAGGCTTCTTGTTGCGGTTCTTATCGGTGTAGTCGCTCTTGCCCGAACCGCTTTGTTCGCTTTTGCCCTTCTCCACTTTGGGACGGTATGCTCGAATGTGGTTGGGGCCACCACACTCAAACAGTGATCATCCCACCTCTCTTCCTCTCTCTCACTCTCTTGTATGCATATGAAAATTTGCGAGCAAGAAGAGCAAGCTCATTTTCGGAATTTTTCCAGCTTGGTCATCGCTTAGCTCGCATGGCGAGAGAGAGAAACCAATGAAAAATCGAAAGAGAGGATCCAATGGGATCGGTGACCAAAGCCATCGATCGAGACTTCGTCTTCCGCGAGACGACGTCGATCTCATGAGTCTTGAGGCGGAATAAAGCCCGTCAAGAGTCAAGGTCGATGTGTCGGTGGTGTCCTTGATGGTGGTCACTTTCATTTCCCAAACACGAAGATCGAGTGCGATCAAGAAATGTCGAGCATTATCCGAGTCGGGTATATGCAACCGATCGCCGAGGTCGCCGTAATCTTTGTAAACCGACCAAAGCACTCGTCAAGACTCTCACCGTCTTTGTTCAAACTTGTTGAACTCACGCTTGAATTGGTCTGTCGAACCGCCTTGATTTGGGTAGTGCCCTCATGGTAAGCATCGAGGGTCACCCAAATCTCATGAGCGAAACGAAGGTGAGAAATCTGTCATACTCATCGCGGCTAAGACCTCGTATGAGGATGTTCCTTGCCTTAGCATTCGCCTCAACGTCGACCATATTGCCGGCCGTGACGTTCTCATCGCCAGAACCTCATACGGAGCTTCACCTTCGCCATATCGAAAGCCCCGGCGTGATGTACGACTCCATCCGAGATTTCCAAAAAGGAAAATCAACTCCAGAGAAAATAGGAGGCTTGGAGGAATACTTGTCCATCGCCATGGCTCTTGAGACCGATCAAGATCTAGAAAGAGCAGAACCGGCTCTGATACCAATTGAAAGATCGAAAAAGGCGACTAGAGGGGGGGTGAATAGGAGCCAAATAAAATTTTTCGAATAAACCTTCCCCCTAGAATTCAAACCACCAAAAGTCCAGAAAGAAACTGCACTGGTCGGGTATCTCAGTCGGATGAATAGTACCCCGACCTCAGAGGTCGGATGAATAAGATCTCCCCAAAGACCTTTGGTCGGATGAGCAAGATTCCCGACCAAAGACCGGTCGGATGAACGATTACTCGGTGAATAGTGTTCGGTGAATAAGATCCCGACCGGACGAGCGACGCCCGACCATGGAGGTCGGATGAACAGTACTCGGGTGAATAGTGTTCGGGTGAACAGTATCCCGACCGGATGAACAGTACGCCCCGACCTGCGGAGGTCGGATGAACAGTACTCGGGTGAATAGTGTTCGGGTGAACAGTACCTCCCGTCCGATGAACAGTACGCCCGACCTGCGGAGGTCGGATGAACAGTAAAATCAGCACGATCTTAAAAACAGAAATCGATGTAACTTTTGATCGGCCGATCCAAAAACAGTGAAACTTGGTGTGCACCTCCCTAAGGATGTCAGGAACCTATTTCAGTCATCAATCGAAGGAATTGATACCAAGGTTCCATCCCTTTTCAGTTTAACAAATGCAACACCAAAAACAGAGTCACGAACACAGACTTTACCCCTAACTTGCTGGTGGGAGTTGATGGTCAGAATATCCTTGGATAACTCTCCACAAATCACAGCAAGTAAGTACACGAAGAAACAACCTTCAAGCAGATAGAAACACTATCCAAAACTAGGCACGTAAATTGGTTTCTTCCAAAATCTGAATAGAAGAGGTTGTAGATTGCCTAGATGATTGGGATATGATCTATAGAAGATTCATCCAAAGCAATCTTTCATCCTTGGCAATAAGAACCAGAAGCCAATCAAGACTAACGAACTGCAAGTCACACGTTTACGCACTTTAAGAACACAGATTTACAACTTGCAACAAGAACGCAAGGATTGCCTAAATGATTGAAAGCACCGAATCCAGAGAAGAGTTCATCAATCATGAATTTCAAAAAGGACTCAAAAGCATGTAGAAGGAGATGAGGCAAATCCAAATTACGTAAAGTAAATTGCAAGTAAGTAAATGCGGAATTTAGATAACAGAATTTAAGTGCGCAATGTAAATACGTAAGAGAAATGAAACAAGAATATAAGTGAAGAACATTTCATTTCTGGAAGGGAGGTTTACAAAGCCTCACAACAAAGTGGGCAAAACTCAAACGAGCAGCAAAAACCTCAGAACCTTCACCACCTTCAAAGAGGGGAGGCTGCCCCTACCCCTCTATTTATAGTGACCTGGGATCAATTCTCACCTTTGGATGTCCTGCTTCAATCCTAAGCCAACATCCAAGAGCCAGGATTTGATCCTTACACTGTCACTCTCAACAACTCTCAACTACTCACGTAGACTTTCCTACCTGCTCACCCCCAAGGAGACACCCCTCTCCCTGTCTATTCATAGCAGGCTTGGAACACCTACCACCCTTGGATGAGCCTCTAAACCCTAGAGCACTCCATCAAGGGCTGAGATTTTACCCACTCACAAAGCTATGCATGGGCTCACCCGAAACCCAACAACACAACGGGTTTTGCACGCTTTTAACTCACACTAACTTGACCCGCTACTCTATCTTCCCGACCGCGATCCAACGGTCCTCCTAGATCGAGAGCAGCTCCAAGTTAGCATCTCATCCATTCCTTTGTCTTCTCGGCTTGCGGCTACTCCACGGCCTCGGTCATCTTTGGCGACACCTTGATCATCCGGACCTCGGCTCTCCCACCTAGTCCCGATCCCCTTCGCCTCACCATGACCTAGCTCCAAAGTCCTGCAACCATCATAAACAAGGAAACCACATCACATAGCAATGTCCAACAACACATATCCATCTCAACGAAAGATATACACTTCACGACCAAAGAAACCACGACCACACATGGTCCGACCATCGGTCTCCATCCCGACCACGACCGACCACCGGTCTCCATCCCGACCACTCGAGGTCGACCACCGGTCTTCGTCCCGATCACTCGAGGTCGACCACGGTCTTCGTCCGATCACTCGAGGTCCGACCACCGGTCTTCGTCCGACCACTGGGGTCGGACCACCGTGTCCGACCAGCGAGAGCCCCGACCACTCGGTCGGACAAGCCGGTCTCCGACCACCAAAGCCTGAACCACTGGGTCGGACAACCGGTCTCTGACCAACCAAAGACCTGACCACTCGGGGTCAGACGACTGGTCTCCGACAACCAAAACTCAGACCACTCGGATCAAACTCAAATTCAAGCACATCATGCTAAACCACGATCAATTACTCATCACCATCAGGGATAGACCTCCACATGGTCTTTCACCTTTAGAGATGATTTGGCAGGTCAGTGCCATCTGATGTTGGGGAGACCCATTATTACACATCCTTGGTAGAAAAGAACAGGAAAAGAAAAGGGGAAGAAGAAAGATCAAGGAAAGCTACGTATGATTTTGCACTGTGATGATCTACAGTCTGACAGCCAGGACGAGTGCACTAGTTCCTTTTCTCCAAAAAGATAGTGCTACTTTTGTACTGAGACATGACGAAGACCATCCACTCGGATATGCGGTCTGATCCTTCGTAGTACAGTAGCTGGATTCTGTGCAGCCTGGAGAGCATGGAAAAGCTTGCAACCGGACAGTAATGCACTAGCAGATGTACTAGTAGTCTAGTACCATCAACCATGGAACCTTTTGCTTTCTCTGTTTTTCCCTTTTTATGTTAAACATACCGTTTCCACTTCCATTTGCAAGTGTCATGGGAAGATGCACATTGCTGGGCTGGTGGCGACGCGCTACAGAAAGAGTTGGAAGAGAGAGAGTTTGCCAGTGAAAGGGAAATGGTTTACTTCTCTCTGAAACCAGAATGGAAAATTGTAGTGTAAATTAAACACAGTCGTTGCTAATGCGGCCAATTTTTCCATCTTAATGAGTTTTGGTTGTCGTCTACTCATCTTCTATTTGCCATCAGCACGTCATATGTGATGCAACTCGAGGTGATTAAGTTCCCATGTGTCAAAGAAAATACCTACTACTAGTTGTCGTTGAACACATTGGCCAATCGTACTCTTGTTTTGACTCGTGGCAAATAGGCAATCATAGTCTTGCATGGGGTTTGTGTAGATTAGTAGCTGGTATGTTTGATTACTGGGTGGAGGCACTACCAACGAGAGTGGGTTTAGTGGGTCACAGTCACAGCGGCTGTAAGTGGCATGCAGTTGTGGTGACAAGTTTGGATGTGAAGCTTTTGTTTTGTAGGAATTGCGGTTCTTGTGGACCATACGTAATTATTTATGGTGTTTTAGAGATCAGCATGATATTCTGGGGATTCTGCGATTTCTTTTAGAAAGCTTAAGGGAGGAGGTTCTATGGGTCTGTTTGGGGGAGCTGCGGCTAGGCTGAAAAGCTGTTTTTGATTTGCTGGGCTGTAAAACAGCTATAGCTGGCGGCTGTGACTTTTCTTGTTATGCCGTTTGACAAACTGGCTGCTGCAGCTGTAGCTTTTGGGGGACAAACGAGCGGGAAGGCAGTAACCTAGTGAAATCTGTGCGAACAGTGGAGAGGTGGCGTGGAGGTGGCGAGGCAGGTGGCGGAGGTCGGGAGGCGGAGTGAGCGAGATAAGAGGTGGTCAGCGAAGCCACAGGTGAAAAGCACCTCCTCGGCCGCAGCTTTTGGGGTGCTTCTGCGTGGCTTAGCTTCCCACCGCTGCGACCATGCTTTGTTTGGGGAGTTTTGGACCAAAACTGAAGCACAGCCCTCCAAACAGGCCCTATAATAACCACTCCAGCGTTCTAAACTGGGCCTGGTAACTCATAATTTGAACGATTAAGTTTTTGTAATTAAGGCCAAGTGCTTGTTTCCACCTTCCAAGTTTTGTCATTTTCTGTCGCTCCTGTTACATTCGTTATTGTGTGCTAACCATGTCAAGCACTAGTATATATCCAGGTTATCCAGCTAACTAGGCTTAGCAATCAACCATACACCAATAAAATAACATGCTCTGTTTTCTGTGAACAATTTTTGATATCTTATTCACCCTTTTTGGAATGACACAATGGGTTGGTTCACCGAGGGCAAATAGAACGTTTTTGTTTTACAAATAAAGTCAGATGAGCGATCACATTCACTGGTGTTACGGGATGATACACAGGCACTCCATAATCCATGCATAGCCAGACGTCACTATTTCAATCTCGCAGGCACTAGAGTTTGCGGACAGAAAGAGTGACATCACAGCTGCCATGTCCACGACACGAACAACTTCAGAACACCACGGCGTGCGGGGACAACAGGGAACCGAACTGCAGGGAGATCGAGAGCTTTGCTCATTAGCTTTACTACTATTAATCTGAATGACCGATCGAGCTGCCTGCCCCTGCACTGCATAGTGATACAAGTATCTCAACGGCTGAGCAATTAATCGGCTGATTACTAATACACCAAGCGCATGATTAGGATTAGCAGCACTTGATCGACCATCATTATCCGACAAGAAAGACAAATGCCACATGATTCCCCTCCTTGGCCTTGCTTAATCCAAGGAGCACCAGGAGATCGAAAAAGGAAGGCCAGCACCAGTCGTGCGTGTCAAACGCAGGCAGTTTGGACGCAGTTTTCCTCTGCGCTGGTCGACGAGCCCTTCCACAGCTTGGCGAGGAGACCGTGCCTCGGAACAGGGAACGGGCTGTACTCCACCTCGTCGCTCGACCCAACGATCTCCCACCTGCAAACGAGACGGAATCCGCGCATCAACATCCCTCGTATCGCCACTGGTGAAACGCTTCAAAACGGCGTGAGAATGCGAGGAGCGCCCGAGCCGAGCCGCGTGGCGTCCAGTCCACATGCGGGGCGAGGGCGAGACGGGGAATAATAATAATCCTTTCTACTAAAACCCGAAGACTTCCTGATGGGAGCACCTCCACATGGCGGCTCGAGCCGAGCGAGTCGCGAGTTGAGTAGAAAAAATATTTACGTTTAAGTTATTTTTCAAGAAAAAAGATTACATTCGGATCTTTTTCTGGAAAAAAAATTACAATTAGATCTTTTTTTTTCCGAAAAAGAATATATATTACGTTTAGGTCCTTTATACGTTTTTAAGGCTTGCGCTCGGATCCTTTTCCATAAAATCAAAATTACGTTTAGATCCTTTTTCAAAGAAAAAACGTTAGAATCCTTTTCCTCGAAAAAACATACATTTTTTTCTGTTTTTTTTACCATTATGTTTAAACCTTTTTTCAAAAACACAAAATTTTCAATTTTCTTATGTGAAGAGTGGCGCCCGCGCGTCACACGCCGCGTGTAGATATGGCGAATCTCGGTGGGTTCCCGAGCCCAAGAGCGAGCGCCGGACGGTAGGGGGGTGACACGCGCGCGCGGGCGTACCTGTAGCCGGTGACGAGGTGGTGAACGAGGACGAGCATCTCGAGCTTGGCCAGCTCGTTCCCGGGGCACGCGTGCACGCCGCTCCCGAACGGCAGGAACGTGTTGGGCCGCGGAGCCACCTGCACGTACGCATCGATCAAACCACGCGTTAGTCCAAGTACGCAAGGTGTACAAGGCTTTTGCAGCAGATCCCGGCTTTAATCTTAGGCCGCCGATGCTCGAAGAATTGAATGTTGGCGAGTCTAAACTTGTTCTGTAGCTAGTGGTGGTGCCTAGGTTGGACTTGGTTGTACGTTAGCCTGTCGTTGGTGCTGGTGCACAAGGAGGCAAGCAGCAGGGTTGAGATATCTATTGTCCGACAAAATCGGAGCCCCGGAGGTGTGGTAAGTAGTAGTCCTAACTCCTAAGTCCTAACTGCAGGCCTGCTGATCGGGTGTGATTGGTAAGTTACCGTTTAACGAGTCTACTCAAACAGTCAACAATGACTGTGCAGCCGGTAGCGCAAGTAATTGCAGTTCTTGACTTTGTTGTCAGATAAGTCACCGGCCAGGTAAGCAGGACAAAAAAACAAAACTCACTAGTACTACTCTGAATTTTGTGGATTAGGATTTTCATTCTTCTCATGGAATCTCCTAAAGTCTTGCTACTTAATGCCGCTATATTATTAGTTGCTTCTAATCTAATGCTCACTATCAATAAGCAGTGTACTGGTGGTAGCAACGACTAGGCCGGCCCCATTACCTTGAATCTAGAAGGATCGAACTTGTGTGGATCTTGGAAGTACTCCGGGTTGTGATGGATGTTCCTGAACAGAGGCATCACCTTCCACCCCTTGGGAATCAGGAAACCTATGAACACCACAAAACACGCACGGTTCAGCCTCACTCGAAGTAAATTCAGTAACAAAAATATGAGTAGCAGCTTGTCGAAAGCTACTCTTTACAAATTAACTACTGCAACTAGTACTCATAATTAGGCCGTTTCTATTATGAATGTACTACTCATAAATGTTTCACAAAACCAAGTCCATTGCTTTCTCCATCTAATTCAATTTCACAGTTATTCTGCCACTCGAAACGGAGTGAATCAATCGCGCGCCACCGGTGCCGGCCGGGAACGGGAGCACCTAAGGCGGCATCTGGACCGCCTGTTGGATGGCTCATGGCTCAGATATTTATCGGTACGAGAGGACACTTCTATTGCCCTCAGGCTTATATGTAAGTGAATCAAGCCACTTGTTTGGACCAACATAATTCCATATTTATCATATGCTGACGTGGATTCGACTCAGCATGCTACTCCTTGTTAGAGCATACAAATTTTGTCTGTTGCCCTCCACTCCCACCCCACTCCTAAACTTGGTTGTTGGAAATGTACTGGAAAAGTTGGTAATGTTTTACCATTTGTAAATTGCATAGAAATGCGCTCTTTTGTCCATTGTCATGCTCTTAATTATTTTACAATTATCTTTATTTTTCATCACTTATCTATCGCTTTTTCAAATGGATTACTTTATCCTTTGACATGGTAACGCCTTTATTCGTCCAATATGTCTCTTGCATAGCTAGCTAGTCTTAACACACCACAAAAACTCGAGAGGTGTTCTATTCTACATGGTGGGAAAAATTAAGGCTACATGCGAAAATGAAAATTTGTCAAGTACAAACAAACTAAAAAATTCTATTGGTTTTGGTATTATCACGTGTCTAACTTTTTGTTAGCAATAAATCGAAATTTTTAGCCATTGGACGTCCTTGGAGTACTAAAGCAGTTACTTACTTATAACGTACACATGATGTAGACACCCCCGTTATTATTCATTCAGAACCCTTCTTTTATTTTCATAATCTGCTCTGCATATTGAGCTTGGTCTTAGAATTTTACCATTGGGAAAAATAGTTTTATTCCTATTTATCTCTGATATTTTCTCATATTAGCTTTTGGGATCGTTAACTAGGGCCACATCGAGGTGCAGTGGATACCACCTACATGACCCACATTTACAATTGGCCATCGTACGGCAAACTTTTATTAGTACACTGCACGCTCGAGCAACCCCAATCCATGTGGGACACGTGCATACCTTTGTACTCCACGTCGGCAACGGCCTCCCTGAACGTGAAGGAGATGATGCTCGCCATCCTCAAGCTCTCCAGTATGACCTGGATTGATCGAACCAAAACGACGACAACCATGCATCAACACCCAATCGATATCCCCACTCAAAGAACACGTCCGAAATTAGGACAGGCTAGACCAAGAGGAAGAATCCAAATGCCATTTTACATCAAACTTGTAAAGGCACGTACGCAACAGTGCCACATATATACCTTGTGCGCTAGCGTCATGCTCCTCGTCTGCGTCCATGTCAGAGGCCGCTTCCCGCCTTCGTTCGCCTCGTATGTCGCCATTTGCTCCGCCTGCAGTCGACACGACGAAACAAGAACAAAACAGCACCGGTCGTTGGTGTATCATCAGTCTCGATCGTGTGGATACTTAATTACATGCTACACATGCTCTAGTAAATTACACTACCAATTAAATTGGATGGATACAGCAGTGTTGCCCTTACCTTGACGGCTTCCAGAAGCTTCGGGTAGTCGTGGAGGTACTTGAGGATCCAGGTGAGCACGCTGGCCGTGGTGTCCTGCGCCGCGAACAGCACGCCGATGACGTTGTCGGTGATCTGGTCGTCCGTGAGCGCCGCGCCGCTGTCGTCGCGCGACCGCATGAGGCCGCCCAGGAGGTCGCCGCCCGGGTCGCCCCGCGCCCGCCGCTCCGCCACGACCTCTCTCAGGATCGCGCGGAGCCGCTTCCTCGCCTGCATGCACGTATATGCGCGCGCGTCAATTCGCCGGACAAAATTGATTACATTTTTTGCACAGAAAGGTAACGCTGCGAGATGGTTTTTGGGTGTAAATTTGTTGCGTGCGTACGTACTTGGATCGCCTTGTAGTATAGAGTTCCGGGGAAGCGGTTGGGGAAGCAGTTGTAGCCTTTCTCTACGACGGAGTAGTTCGTCCTCAGCTCTTCCTTGTACCGCTGGTCGAGCCGGCCGCCGAAGACGGTGACGAGGCCGACGTCGAACGAGAGCTAAGAAAACAAGGCATGCAGGTCAATCACACATTGCATCCAGCATACGTACAACGGCACACGAACATTAATTCCGAGTCTCAAAGGAAAAGAAAAGAACACGAACATTCCACCACGATAGTCAGACAACGCACACGCATCAACTCGATCCCACGTCATATGTGTGTCTGTGGCACTCACCCTCTTCATGGCGTGGAAGGTGCTGACGACGTGTCCGTCCCAGGCGCCGAGTGTGGAGGCGACGGCGGCCTCGATGTCCGGCACGAGGGCGCGGAGCGCGTCCGGGCCGAGTGAGCCCTGCACCAGCCGGCGCAGGCGGAGGTGGTACTCGCCCTGGTGGAAGAAGAGCGCCCACGGGCCGATCATTCGCTCCTTGCTGGGCGGGTACGTCGGCTTGAACAGCGCCGCCTGCGTCACCAGCACGAACCGCGCCGCCTCCGGGCTCGCCAGCATCACGCACGGGCAGCCCAGCAGATGCGTCTTGAAGATCTCTCCGTACCTGCGCACGCATTCTTTGTGAAATTTTCTCCTCTTGCACATTTGCAACTTGTGTACATAACTGCTGCAATTGCCACTACTCATCAGTTTTACCTCTTCTGCTTGGAGGCAAAGAAGACGTTGGGGTCCTGGGAGTAGAGCTGAAGGGTCTCGCCGACGTACGGCCAGCCCATGAAGCCGGGAGGCAGCCTGAGCTTCTGCTCTTGCCCTCGGGACTGTCCGACGCCCCTCCTCCTCTGCCTGCTCGTGTACAGCAACACGACCATCGAAACGAAGATGCACACTACAGTGAAGAACAAGGGGAGAGCCATCTGTCTTTGTGACCCAACTTCGAAGTGATCCTCCCAAGATCAGCTAGGTTGGTTACAATTGGTGGCCTCTCTGTACTTCCGTTTTCGTATCTTAGAGTGCGATTTATGTCTGTGGTGCGATGTTGTTAGGAGACATGGACACGAGGGGATCGAGCAATCTTGAGAGGATCTTCCAAATGGTGGGTGCTATGGGAAGACACCTGTGTGGTATTTATAGAGGGGGAGAGGCAGGAGAGGGGTATAAATAAGGGTGATACTAGGATCCGGACGCATGATGGGAACTATCGGATGCTCTCAAAAGCAGTGCAACAATTTTTGGTGGTACGTGCAATATTGCAAAAACACACACAAGCAACACCGAGGAAAGATTTAAAAAAATCACTCTCACTAGTATTGGATGCCTAACAACAACACTCTGCTCGAAATGCTCATAAAGCCAAACCATCAGACAGTTGGACGCAACATTTCCATGTAATGTTTGCAACAAATCAAACCAATAATTACAACAAAATAATTTAGCCCTACAAATTTCACAGCACAAACACAACAATGAGTGGCTATCCGTGTGACAAAAATCCCACTCTAACTACAACAAAACTCATTGCAACAATTAAAGGATGCAGTAATATTGCAACAAAATAAAAAATGATAGCGAACACAACAAAAATTACAAAGTGTGCATCAAAAACTCCATTCGGTGGCAGCAATCCATTTCAGCAAATCGCAACCCCCAGTACAACAAATTAACAAAACAAATGCAATAAAAACACCATTTACTACAACATTTTTGCGAGTACACACTGTAACAAAATAAAAATCTTGTTGCAACAATTGACAAAGGTTGTTGCAACAAATTGAGAGAACACGTGCAATAATCCGCTGGAGGAGAAGGAGGTGGCAGTACGAGTGAGAAGACGAGTTCGGTTGAGGAGCAGGCAGCATCGGCTTGATGCTAGCCAAGATTTAGTTAGGATGAGACTAGCCCTAGACCACCGCGCCGCTGGTCCTCTAGTCATCACTGGTAAACCAAATCTGACGAGGTCAAGGCCGAACTAGTACCGCTGCATTAGCCTCCTCCCCCTCCATCAAGCACGACACCGGTGAGCCCTCTAATGCGCTGCAAGCTATGGAGGAGGGAGAATAGGAGAATCAGGGCAAGGGAAAAAGCAAGTTCACCCGATGGTTCTGGAGTAAACAAGGAATAGGGTATTGGGAGCTCGTGCTTTGCTTTACGTTGAGAGAACAGATTGAGATGAGGAAGTGAGTGGAGGAGGGCTTTAGAGAGAAAGGGGACGGTAGGTGGTCAACATCTGATATATTAGAATGGGTGGTCAGTGTTTAAGATGATATGGATGGATAAGGATAAGGTGGGAGGAGCTGTGAGTCCGAACAGAACACCTCCTGTCAGATGGTCGAACAGAAGCACTACTGAAGAAAGGGGAGGACTAGGAATCGTACGTTTGATGGGAGCTTCCCATCGGATGCGTCGATCCAACATTTTTAACAATGTGTGCAACAATTGTAATCACTGCGTGCAACAAAATGCACAATAACGGTGGGAATATTGAGAAAAAAAATCTAAATTAGAAGAAACCATGAGTATAAAAGATAGCTAGATTTTAAAATGGTTCAGACATTATAAACAAAAAAAAAGTTACAAAAACACAACACTACAACATTTGAAAAATTAGTTGCAACATTTTAAAGTTACTCTTGCAACAACAATCATTTTAGAAGCACTCTAGTATCGTGGAAATTTTCCATTCAAGGGTACACCCACCAACATTAATTTTCTTTGGTTTGTGAGCTCGATGAATAAGAATAAGAGTAAGTTGGGCTTTCTAGCGCTTAATTGGACCTCCATTATATAAAACATCGCGTATTTCCAACCAGACGACACTAGATAAAGGGCCTATCTGGAAGTTGCAGTTGGGCTGAAAAGTTGTTTTTATTTGCTGGGCTGTAAAGCAGCTGTAGTTGATGTCTGTGGTTTTTCTTGTTATGTTGTTTGGCAAACTGACTGCTGCAGCTATAGCTTTTGGGGGCTAACCGAATGGATAGGTAGCAATATAGTGAAGTACAGCGGCGTCCAAGTAGAGAGGTGACGTGGAGGCGGTGAGGCGGGGTGGCGGAGGTCGGGAAAGCGGAGCGAGCGAGGTGGGAGGTGATCAAGCGAAGCCACAGCTAAAAAACTCCTCCCTAGCAGCTGCAACTTTTGAAGGTGCTTTTGTTGTGACTTAGCTTCTCAGCTGCTTTGCAGTCATGCTGTTTGGGAAGCTTTTGCCCCAAAGCTGAAACAAACCTAAAGTACAACCCCCAAACAGTCCCGGAGTAACCAAACTTAAATGGTGTGCGTCCGGATGGGAAGAAGGTCGAACCGAAGCATTACCGTATAAATAAGGGAGCTCATGGACGGCATGCTTCTAATTAGAAAATGTGGAATCTTGTAGGGAGGGGGAGAAAACACAGAGAGAAAGATACTGAGACATGTCCAGCTCAAAACTATAGATTTCTTATACAAATTATTAGAAAATTACATCTTTTACCTTCTATTTCATAAAACTATATATTTTAAGAGAACTTGTATCACAAAACTACATGTTTTAAAATTGATTATTTTTTATAACTGATCTGACAGTATGAGCCTACATGACAGCCTCACGCGCAAGTGAAACGGGGACGCGTGAGGCTGCCATGTGGGTCCATACTATCATACTTCTTATAAGAAACGATCAATTCTAAAATATATAGTTTCATGACATAATTTTTTATAAAATCTGTAATTCTATGAAATAGGAGGTAAAATCCATAGTTTTCTAATAGTTTGTACAACTTTTAGTTTTGTGAAATTTACTCTTTTTATTAACAAGCCGTTGTAGATTAAGATTTTTTTAGGCCATTAGCGTTGACTAGATTAGCCATTACGATTTTTAGTTGGGTTATTTTACTTTTCTTAGTCAGATATTTGAGAGAGAGAGAGAGTGAGGGTTTTTCAACCCAAATAGTTTGGTGACGAACATAAGATCTGGCATGTGCGCCTCCCCACACTCCACGACTCAAATAAGGATCAAACCGAGTCGGATAGTTTCCGACCGATCTGGATAATTTTTAGATACGGATTCTATCGGTTCAGGTATTTGTCAGATAGTATTGGATCAGAAATGAATAGAGATTTTTCTGTCAAATATTGATACGGATTCTGTAGCTCACTATCCATCGAATATGAATACAGATTTAGGTAATCTAGATATTCACGGACCAGATTATCTGAATATGTATGTGGGCTGAGCCAAGGCTACTCTTTTGGCTCAAAAAGGTTTCTGAATTTCAAAATCGTGTTCTAATTTAATTAATCCACAAAAAAATTTCAATTATTAAATTTGGCAAACCAGCTCGAAAAATTAGGAAATGTTTTGGAAAAGTTTCTAACACAATCTATCATTTTAAAAAAATAATTTTCAAGATTTTGTCAGCTTTTAAATTTTCTGAAAAATTCAAACACCGTTGTCCTTAATAGGAAAATAGTTTAAATAAGTAGTTAAAAATGCATAAAAACTCATAAATACATAATTTATTATTTTAAACATAATTTTTTTTACAAAGAATACAAATCTTGGGTCATTACATATTCTTCGTGAATGTTTGGATCAAATAAACTAGTTATGTTTTTTGTTCATTTTGTGTGTACAATTTAAAGGGTTTTCATGTTCTGAGAAATGTTCGTGACCGTATTCATTTCGATTCGTATTCGCTTCATATCTGTATTTGATATTATTTGTATTCGTCTTCGTATCCGGATTATCCTTATTCGTATCCGCATCCGAGAAAAATATGAAAACAAATATGATAAAAGCATTATCCATCCGTATTCGATCCGGTTTCATCCCTACCAAGAACTCACTGTGGTCTGGTCAGATATCTAGTACATTTTGAAACTAGATTTTCTGGTGTTATGCAGTATTAGTATTTATTCACTACATAAGAAGTATATTTGTAAATCATAACACTAATCTCATTTATTATGAAATTTGGAGAGAAATTCACGTCATAGAAATCAATGCCAGTTATAATAACATTGTCTATGATGAGACAAACAAATTGAATTACACGGATTGATTATCAAGAATAACATATTGTTAGGCTTAATACCCTCAACACGAAGAAACCAGTGAGCCAAGCGCCCAAGAATGGTCCAGCGCGTGTACCTGTAAACTACCCTTGAGACAAATGATAGTGTGGTGCCTCCTAGCAATTAGAAGAGGTGGTAGATCATAGCTAGCACTTGCCCTAGTGCTAGATGGGCACATCACATGCTTTGCCTCAACCTGGCGAACAAGGAGAGCAACGAAGAGACCAGGAGTGAGGCAAGAAGTGTGCTTCGCAAAAACACGAAGGGGAGAAAAGAGAGGAAAGAAGGTGGTGCATTAGTTCCTATACTCAGGTGCTTGGAGCAACCCGCAACAAGAAGTAGATCGGGGACTATTATGGTGGGATCACCTCCACTGTTAGTGAACAGTTGTTCTTGACTCATAGTTCTTTGATTTATATGGTTGGTATTTGTATGGTTGATTTGGGGATTGGCTTGGTGGAGTATTAGACTGGAGAGGGAGTTTTGCACAACTTGTGTAGCAAATTAGCAATAGGTTCATATTGTACGGTTCGGTGCACGATCAATTTAGATAGTGAAACAGTGTCCGATTTGGCTGAAAACTCTTCAGATTGTAGGGGACTCGTAGATCTATAGATATGCCAACTTTTTTGCAATTTAGATACGTGACATGCTCAGTGTGAGCTGAACTCTGGAAGAGATCAGTAAGAGTGTTGTGACTGTTTTAGTTGAAGACTGTTAGATCTTGCTTTAGCGTTGTTGCTAGTACTGTTGTGTCAAGGCTTTGTGCATTGTGTTGTTGCTGATGTTGTAGTTTCTTCAAAAAAAATTAGTCTAAAAAAGTTTCTTCAAAAATTCTAGAGAAGACCCATTGTACTCAATATCCTTCGTAGTAGAAGAACCACTACTACATAATCAGTGATTTTTGTCGCCATATCACTGCCGATTCATCAAAAACCGAAAGTAATAATATTATTGTTGCCGGTTCGGATGGAAAACCGGCAGTAACGGCTTTTTTCTGATGAATCGGCAGTGACAAATCCCTTATTACTGCCGGTTTTTAGAAGAATCGACAGTGCTAATATTTTTCGAAAAATCATAACTTTTCCATACGGATTCGGATGGAGATAAAATTTATATGAAAATTGTAACTCTCAACGAGATCTACAACTTTGTAGTTGACAACTTTTCATTTTAAGTAATTTAAATATCCAAATAATGGTATCACTGCGGGTCGGCGGTTCGTATTCCCAACCGGCAGTAATAATGCTATCAATCATTTTCTAAAAATCATAACTTTTTCATACGGAGTCGGATAGAGATAAAATTTATATGAAAATTGTAGCTCTCTACGAGATCTACAACTTTGTAATTGAAAACTTTTCATTTGAAGTAATTTAAATATCCAAAATATGGTTTCACTGCCGGTTGACGGTTCGTATTCCGAACCGGCAGTAATAATGCTATCAACCATTTTTTGAAAAATCATAACGTTTTCATACGGAGTCGGATGGAGATAAAATTTATATGAAAATTTTAGCTATCGACGAGATCTACAACTTTGTAGTTGTTAACTTTTTCATATGAAGTAATATGGTATCACTGCCGGTTGGCGGTTCGTATTCCCAACCAACAGTAATAATGCTATCAACCATTTTTCGAAAAATCATAATTTTTTCATACGGAGTCGGATGGAGATAAAATTTATATGAAAATTGTAGCTCTCGACGAGATCTACAACTTTGTATTGACAATCTTTCCAGTTGAGTTCATTTAGATATCCAAATAATCATCAAAAGTTTCGGTGATAAAGGAACAAAAAAAATATATCTTATACTGGTTGAGGAATGAGGGATAGGTGAGATGGTAAGGTGGGCACGCACGAGGCAGCAGATCGCGAATTCGAGTCATAGTAACTGCACGCGCACGTATTTCGCGCGAAAATCGCGTGACTTGTGATTTGCGACGCAGGTCGTGCGTAGAATATGGGGTGGTCGGTCCGGATTCAAATAATTTTTTTTGATTTTATCAAGTGATTTACGAACCGGACTATCACTGCCGGTTCACATACAAACTGGCAGTGATACCGACATCATTGTCGGTTCTAGAACCGGCAGTGATAGTCGAACTATCACTACCGACCAATCACTGCCGGTTCTAAAATCCGGTAGTGATGCCAGTTTGAAACCGACAGTAATATGGTGTTCTGTAGTAGTGAACCTCCCCCCTCTCAGCTTGCTAATTTTTCCACGTAAAACCATGTGTTCAATGCTTTCACTTGACTATTGGTGCAACTTTCGTTGAAGTTTCTTGCATTATGCGGGGTCAATGTGTGATTGTCTAGTTTTTTTAATTACCAGGAGGACACACACGCACACGCATCATCATGTACACATACACATGCGCTAGTACGCACTACTACACGAAAGCTTATATTAGACGTCTCATCACAGACGGTTTTAGTAAACCGACTGTGATGAGAAACATCACTGACGGTTCTATAGTGCAACTGTCAGTAACAACATCACAGACGGTACTCTAAATAAACCGTCAGTGATATATAGTAATATCATAGACGATTTTAGTATAAAACCGTCTGTGATGACTTCTGTAGATATCACAGACGGTTTTAAACTAAAACCGTCTGTAATATCTGATTATCATGGACGGTTCTAGATACAAACCGTCTGTGATACGAATGAGACCTATATAAATATACTGACGTTCCTCGCGCAGACTTTACCACTTCATGTGTTTCACCTCCCCCAAACCCTAGCCCCCTGTCGTCCTCCTCTTTGGTGACCTCTCGACGACCTCCTCCCCAGCGACCTCCTTCCCGACGTCCTCCCACACGGCGGCCTCCTCCCAGGCCTCCGTCCACACGTACCGCCTCCGTCCACCTCTAGCTCCCTCCGGCCACCTCAGTTCGTCCCACCTCCCTTCGGCCACCTCCGCCCACGCCTCCCTTCAGTAAGTGTGTCTCTGCCACGCAATTTGCTTACTAGGCTGATGGTTTGGCCATGATGCTAGGAAAGTTCGTGGTGTTGCAGTGTGGTTATTAACTTGTCTTCTATGTTAACATAAATATCGTTTGATTTCCAAATTAAGTTTATTTCACTTCGATCGTATTATCAGCCATTGGAACTGGCGATAGCATGTACAAAAAATAAGATCACATAAAGCACATAGGAAACACAAGGATTTGTTTACAAGGTTCAACAATATCTATATCTCTAGATGCCAAATTATGGTGGCTCTGTTTGTAGAAGTTTAATTTCTTAATTAGGGTTACAAGAGCCAACAATATATATGAATTTATACCCTAGTTATATGGTTTGACTCGACGTCAGTTAATCCTTCCTTTAATCTTGTCATATATGATGCATACACAACATCATTAGGGAATTAGATTGAGTCCACTTGTGTAATTGAAAGGTGCTTGCCACCCGATAGCTAGCACAAGTTAACATCTACTATAGACTGATAAATAAGATATGAAAACTTGCGTTGTGTCACATGCAAATCTAGAAAATATCTGTGATCCTCTTTGTGTCACATGGATGTCATAATAAATTTTATCTTGATGATTATGACTTTATGGCTATCTTTGGATTATGTATCAGTGTGTATGCTCTATGTTGTCTTACTATATGCAAAGAGGATATAATATTGAGGGCTATGTGTCGCATGTTAGAATGGGCATCTTAATAATCTACATTGTGTCACATAGACGACATGGAAAAACTGTTAGAAGCTAATAGAAAATATCGAACAACTGAAGGGCATGAATTATTTCTTTCTTACCTAATCCAATTCTCCAGCACGCTACCGTCTGTGATCCTCTTTTTTTCCCTACACCCTCAGTAGAACTTCCATCATTAGTATATGTTGTTCGAAATTTTCTTTTGCTTAGGTATTTCTTCAACGATATTTATAAGGCACAACCAGTTATAGATTTAGTAATTGAATATCTAAACTTCCTAGATACATCGAGGCAACAACTTATCTAATCAGGATCGTCTTAAAATATAAAGTTTTGTAGCACTTTCATCTCTTTCTTATTATAATATTGATGAATTCTAAGGTAAAATCTCATTTCATTCCACAGTTTGTCATGAATGCTGTCATGCTCTGATTTATTGCTTCCACTTCATCCTTATTCTCGAACGAGAACACCGTAGGCAGCCAGCCTCCGTTCCTAGCTCGATGCGGCCGGATCCACGTTGTTTGGCACACACGTTAGGGTGTGAGCAGAAGCAGAGGGCAGCGTTAGAGTTTGAAGAAAATCGTACAAGATAAGATAAGGACGAGTACCAGATCAATGAGTTTGTGGCGCTGGTTTTTTCTCCCAAAGCTAAAAAAAATTGCACGAGTTATGGATAGGGCCATTCGTGAACACCAATCTATCTGTGAGAGGAACGGAGGGAGATGGACGATCGCACCACTCACCAAGTTTCCTCTCTTAAGTAGTAAAGATACTGAGATTTTTATCACAGGTGAAATGCATCTGAACCGAAGGAAACGCTCTGTACAAGAAATTTGGCATACAAGACTTTGAAGAAGTAGTCATGCACATGTAGCAACTGTATCGATCATACCTCCTCTTTAAAAACACCACGTTAGCGTATAAAGCCGTGTACATGCACAAACCGAGCGTATCGTTGTATTACACCCTTAAGTGCACTTCCGTGCATCCTGTTTGTAACCCGAAACAAAGTCATAAGAAATTTCGAATACATTTGGGTAGATAAGACGTGCTGTAATCAAGCATCCTAAGAAATTTCAACAGAAAATACAACATATATTAAAAGAAACAAAAAAGGGATAAAATTTCAATAAATAGCAGCTTTATATTTTTCTTTTTTTATTTCTGGATTTCCTTTCCAGCAGTATTTGTCTTTTTAATTTGTTTCTCTGTGTGTAGATCATATTTAGATTCGAAATTTTATGGCATGATAGATCGATTTTGTGTCAATAGTAATCAAGCATCCTAAGAAAATTGAACTGAAAGTAAGATGTATATTAAGAGAAAAAAAAGAACATTTCAACAAATAGCAGCGGCTTTCTATTTTTCTCTTTTTATTTCTAGATTTCCTTTCCAGCAGTATTTGTCTTTTCTTTTATTTCCCCATGTGTAGATCATATTTAGATTCAAAATTTTATGGCATAATAGATTGATTTTATGTCAATATTCACAATTTTTTAGGGTTCTTTTACAACCATTTGCGTATCGTGTTTCGAAAAGAAGAGGGCAAGAGTGAGATGCCAAGATACCTTGCATTCTTGCGCCAGCTTCGTTGCGTTGCAAATAGTTAAAGTTGACCGCTTATTGAGTAGCTTTGCAGGAACGGCACTTCACCTTCACGAGATGTAATTATTATATGACTTATCGATTTTTATCGCAAGGTGAAATGCATGTGAGCCCAACCAAACGCTATCGATCGATACAAGAAATTTGGCATCCAAGACTTGGAAGAAGTCACGCGCCTGTAGCAAGCAACCGTATCTCATTCTCACCTCGTCCTTCGGAACGCCACGTTAGCTTCCTAGAACAGCCTGTATATGCACATAATACATTACCTTGCATTCTTGCGCCAGCATCGCTGCATGGCAACGTAACTGCTTATGCCATCATGGCGGAAATACTAGCCGCAAAGCAGCATCACGCACGCACGCCGGCATCTGAAGTTCGGTTTCCTTGTCGTCACCCAGTTGAATTTCTCCGGCAACAGGTGGCGCACCCGCAGGCAACCAAATGTCAGGCCCGCGAGTCCCTTGCTCGACGATGGGGAAAGGGTTCAGGGACAGCTTAGCCTGCATGGCGGAGTTAATTCCTGCGAGCGACGCACCAGCTTCGGGCCAATCGGGCGCTTCCGTGTGGTGCCGAGATCAAGCGCGGTCGTTGCATTTTTTGAGATGTTCAAGGCAACGTGCGTGCTTCCGAAACGGGGATTAGAATTTGGATAGACTTTGCCACCTCGATCTCGCGCATGCGTGCACAAAATCATTTGACTTCGCCTTGCGTCCTGGAGCCCACGGCGGAGGCAAAACCGTAGACAGGTACTCCCACCCAATGTCAAATTTGTATTCGCTCTGTTTAGAAATATAAAATGTATTTTGACTTTACAGAAGAATAAGGTTGGGTTAAATTGAGAAAGTTACGAGTGAAAATGACTTTAGATACCTCACTTAATTGTCTTGGAAGATAAGAGATAATATTTTGTGTATTTTGTGTGTGGTGGTAATGAATAAATGTATGTAGTTGACAGAGAGAATAAATAGGGGTATGCTAGGAAAAGCCACATTAAATATGCATGCAGGCCTTATATTTCTGAACAAGATCATTCAAATTACAAGTCTTATATTTCTGAACGGAGAGAGTAAGATGTATTTTTAAAATAATTTTGTCCACAAATATAGGACGTATTTTACATTCTAATACACCTCTAATAAATATTTATCTTTACTTTATATTCTCTATATGTATATATTAAATATAGTGCTTAGTAATAATAATTAGGAGTAATTTACTCGTTTTTAATATCATTTTTAGTGTATATGCCAAAAAAATATCTTATAAACTAAGATGCCTGGTCAGCCCTTATGTTTCTAAACCGGTCCTGATTAGCTTCCTCTGCCTTGGTGAAGTAGAAGCACGGTCAGGCAGGTTGGAGGTAGAGGTTCACGAAGAATTTCTGTACCCAGAAGCTCCAGCGGTTAATGCTGCAGTAGCCAGGGTTCACAATATTGATATCGTGATAATCGAATGATTTTTGATTTTTGAAAATCAGTAAAATCGGGTCAAAAATCGGTCGAAACCGAAGGAGTTTGAATTCAAAAATTTTGAACTTGGCGGTCAAACAACGGCGAAAAAAAACAAAAAACGAGCGATTTTCACTGATTTTCGATCGATTTTATTCGATAATCGACCGATTTTTAAGCGATTTTACACGATTTTTGAGCGATTTTATTCAAATTTCTGCACACTCAAGAAAAAATTAAAAATGCAAAAAATCAAAATTAATCTATAAATCATTTCAAGGAAATTTTAACAATTTTTGAATTAATTTAGTTCTTCTAAGAAATCAAAAATAGTAATTAATGAAAAGGAACAGAGACACTTTTATATTTTTATAAACATTTACAAGCTTGATCATGCTATATAATTTTAATAGTATCATAAATAGTTCCCAAGGATCATGTAGTAAAATTTTTAGAAATATTAGACTTCATTATTGCCCCTAGAAATTCAAAAAATAGAAGAGCATATACAAAGATAGTAGCAATGTTAGAATTTTTTAAAAATACACAAGTCTGATCATCTTCTGAACATTTTACATAATCATTAGCATTGCCTTAGGACCTCACAAAAAAATAGAAATATTATACTTCATTTATTGCCCCTAGAAAATAAAAAACTGAACAATATATAAAAATATAGTAGCACTATCAAATTTTTTAAAAAATATACAGATCTAATAATCATTTTAAAATTTTACATCATCATTATCATTACGTCAGGACCTCGAAAAAATTTAAAATTTTTTAACACTTTTTGTTAAGTTTTTCCAATTTTTTTGAATTTGTATTTGAATTCCACTGGTTTACTGAGCGGTTTCATATATCAAACCGGCTCGATGATATTGTGAACCCTAGCGGTAGCCCATGCAGCTCCCTTGCTACCTTCATCACCCTTGGGTACAGACGTATAGTGGCACGGTATCATGGCCATCTTATTATAGAATTTTCGAAGAAAAAAGATGATGTGTATGTACATGCCGTATTGAAATTCTCTGGTTATATTCTTACCCTAAATTACTCTTAAACTCTTTGTACCTTTATCTTTTTCACATTTGATACATCTTAGTACTAGCTCAATGGATAGCTTGGTAGTTCCTAAGGATGGTAAAAAGTTTCATAAAACAAAATGAGAAATGCAATCAGTAAGAAAAAGGTATTGTCCAAACATCACCATAGTATCCACACATCCTAAATCCTACTACCTCCGTTCTTTTTTATCAATGGTTTTGGATATCACGGTCTCTAATACACACCTTTGGCCTTCACTTTCTAATTATATGTCAGTAAAAAATATTAAAAATATAATGACATGAAGTACTTTTGATGACTATCAATGATTGGGACTCGGAGTCCCCTGTCAAATTTATGTGAAAATAAAAATACGAGAACACAATCAAGTAGGAACTTTATCGCCATGGAAAGAGTAGTGTCACAAGAATGAGATCATAGTAAGATTGTTGTGAATGTCTAGATTGTCCTTTTGAGGCATGTAGGCCATCCTACTTATGCCACTTAAGGGTGACAGTTAATTCTACTATAGGCACCTCTTATTTTTATGCATGAGTCTTTGTTAAGTTTGAACTGTCACGTTTTTTGGTCAACCGTCGTAAGCTACCAGATGCGCTAATAACAACTCCTACGTTAAACACTTTGGGAAACTACCATGTCTTGACACTACTTTACCTGGTTAGGGCTTATAAAACCATATGACTAGTCATCACTGCCTAGGACTGGTCGTTCTTTGATCTTAACAGGTCATCACGAGTTTTCGATCAATTTGCTACTAAGGGGATAAGACCTCCTTTGAATCATGTTTGTAGATATAACCGTTAGGTTAAGTGGGTCTCTAAACTTGGGTCTACTTTTCAAAGAGACTGTAACCGTAAAATATTGACTTGGTCAATAATCCTCATTAGCTAACCCCCAAGCCTTAAGAAAATAAAATATGTGCTTAGGACTTTCTTGCCTCGAATCGCGTTTTAAGAAGATTTGCTTCTTTGTAATCATTCCTATTATTAATGAGAATGTATAAGAAAAGAAAATTCCATTTTATTAGTAACCATACAGAAGATTGTGGTAAGTGGGTAAACAGTTTGTGGCAGAAAAAGTATATAAAAGACTCTTTTATTTTTACCTTCATTTTTATCATATCTTCATTGTAGTTTTCATCTAAAAACCTTTCGTCTTCAATCTTTTTGTTTCTAATTGTTTTTTCGATCTTCTTCTAGTCTCGACCATAGAGATTCTGAGCAAATCAACTTGCACAGAGAGCAAAATCCAGGAGCTAGAGAATCAAGACCTTCTTCCATCTAGGGCTTTCATTAGATGGGTTCCTTGTGGCAATGAAGTGGCTTCGATTTCACAAGATCAGATTATTCTTTTTACCTCCCTCATGAAATTAGGTTTTCGCTTTCACGAGAGTGAGTTCTTAGAAGATGTTCTAAACCACTTCGGGACAGAACTTTTCCATCTTGGGACAAATTCTATTTTGATCCTTAGTGTCTTTTCACATCTTTGAGAAGCTTTCCGTAACATCCCTCCACCGTTCGTCTTTTCTGCCATTTCTATCAATTCACCTACAACAATACAAGTATGAGGAATCATGGTAGTATGTACTTCAAATTCGGAGATCAAATGGCTATGAAATGTCTTCCCCTTCTAATCAATGATACATGGTGTGATTATCTGAAAGAATGGTTCTACTCTTAACTCCCTTAAGGTAGCCGTTTTAAGTATACTGGAGGTCCTCCTCCATCATGGTTGGCACAATATGTGAAGAACGAGAAGGCTTCCCTACAGTTGGCAACCGAAGAGAAGAGGCTGGTAGGTGCAATCATCTCTCTCATGGCTACTGGGCTGACTGGTCGAAGGATTATCCATTATTTTCTCTAGTAGATAATTAGCCCCTTGAAGAAAAGAGTCCATTATGCATGGATGCTTGAAGAGGATAATGATTCAACCAATGATAGTCCTAGAGGTATATTTTTACTCTCCAAATTCTTTAAAGCAATGATTTTATATATTTATTTACATGTTTTGCTTTAGTATTGCTAGAAGGTGATGAAGAGAGGGCTTCTATTTTGAAGAATGTGAATGATGGCTTAGAGCCAATTTCCTTTGACGACCAACCCTCTAGTCTGATCGGAGCCTTTGCAGAGTTCACTAATGAGCAAGTGCAGGTATGTGAAGATTCAAACCTAAGCTTGAATTCTTTGCTAAGAGTGTAAAAAAACATCTTTCTTTTATTTCTAGATGCACGTTAGAAAGTGGGGTGTTCACCAAGCTAGGTCTAGTAGCCAACCCCCATACTATAAGAAGGCTAAGATCGCTACATCTGGGTCTTTAAAGGTCGTGGTCATCAGGTGGACGACTAGGACTAGGGCTACTATAGTAGATTCTACGGGCGCTCCCGTTGCCATGATGCCAATCAGCATTGTGCTGACTAGTGCTGAACTGGCAAGTGGCTTGGCGGACGTAGCCCCGATGAGCACTTCTTTTGCCATTCGATCAAAACACGTTCATGATCAATCTGAAGCGCAGGAGATGCTAGCAAATGCTACCAAGGTTAATGCAACAATCCAGGTGCACAAAAGAAAATACAAAAGTAGATATGCAGAGCCATCTCATCGTCGTCTCCCTGCATTCCCATATATGCAGGGTGAGGGTGAGGATGTTGAAGAAGAGGAGGAAACTCCTCTAATTAAAGTGAGAAAGCATAGGATTAGAAGTTCTAGCGTGGGTATTTTAGAAGCCCAGTTAGGAGGTGGTGGATGCACGCTAGCTACCACCGATGCTTTGGTTTCTTTTGAATCCCAAATTGGTCTTCATTTCAAGTAAGTTTGTCAAACTTAACTCTTCATTAGTTTGAAGCTCAAATTTTTTGTTTACTTAGACAATGTCTTTTTGTTTCAGCCTCCTGACTACTTCTCCTTGTCCAATTAAAGCTCAAGGAGAATAAATTAGAGAAGAGCCACTACCTAAACTGCAGTGCCAATGGCTATGACAGGAAGTGGTCAAGAATGCTCCAACCAGCACGAAAGAGGCAGCCATGCCTATGGCTGAAGTGGTGGTCGAAACTGCTTTGACCTCCCTAAAGTTAGTTCCTACAGAAGTAGAAGCCAAGTAGGCCTTCACTGTTATAGAAGAGGTGGTTAAGGAGACTCTGACCCCAAAAGAAGAGACAATATAAGCCACAACTAGGGCTGTAAAAAAAGCTTGAGGCTCGCGAGCTACTCGAGCCGAACTCGAGCTCGAGCTCGTTAGCTTAACCGAGCTGAGATCGAATAGTTCGCGAGCCTACTCGAGCCTGGACCGAGCTTCCTTAAATCGAGCTTTCTTGGGCTTGTTACCGAGCTTCCTCGAGCTGAGCTTAATCGAGCTTGTTACCGAGCCTATCGAGCTTACCAGAATTACCGAGCTTACTCGAGCTTACCAAGCTTACTCGAGCTTATCAAGCTTATCGAGCTTACTCGAGCCGAGCTCGAGCCTACTTGAGCTTGGATCGAGCCGAGCTCGAGCCTTGAGGGCCAGGCTCGCTCGAGCTCGGCTCATTTACAGCCCTAGCCACAACAGACAAGATCATCGATCAAGCTCCGACCACTGAAGTTGTGCCTATCATTGAAGAAAGGATTGAAGTTGCTCCTGACCAGAATATCGTTCAAGATTAAACTTCTGGATCAACTAATCCAGTAAGTCTTCTTTACCTTTCAATTTGTTATGATTGAGGAATTGCTTTCTTAAAAATTTATCTTGGCTCTTGAAATAGGAAAATATCCCATCTCCAAGAATTACTTATAACTTTGAAACTGATGCATGCCCTGGTGGTATGGAGACCACCCTTTGAGCTAAATGTTACACCAATCATAACAAATGAATTGGAGTATATGACAATAGGTTGGTCTATGTGGACAACATTGACAAAGACTACAGATTCGAACTTGTTCAAGCAAAAGAAAGCCTCAAAATAAGGTAAGATAGAGGTCATCGCAGAACGTGAATGCCTTAAGAGCTAAATCAAAAGCTTTTTTCTAACCTCAAGAAGTGCGGCATAACATATGAAAAGTTTATTTAAGAACATGACACACTTCTTGGGGAGTGTATGACAGATCTATCCTAGCAACTTTGTCTACACTTAATTATAAATAGTTCATAATTATTTGTTTCTTTAAAAAATTTGATTTACATAAACAACTTAGAGCATCTAGATCTTCCACTCAAAAAATGATGTGGGAGAAAAAAGAGATAAACAAGCTACGGTATAAATTGTAAGAGGCAAATCAAAAGTTAGAAGAAGAGAAGAAATCCCTCATAGAACCTATTAAGAAGTGCCAACAATGCAATCTCTCTACTCTAAGTTTTATTTTGAAACAACTAAAAATAAATTCATGTGGATATAAAGTGTGCAGGGGTTGCACTTACAATGAATGGTCCATCTACCGAGGAGCTGGTCCACAGCATCAAATTTCAGATAAAGCATATTGTCGACCACAACCCAAAAATGGCTCAATCCATGAAGACCTCTTTCCAGTCCGTTGTGGCCACCCATATTGGCATCTTGTTTATGAAATTGATGTATTTTTACAAGGATACAACAGACTTGGAGAGATTAGTTGTTGATCTGCACTTCAACTTTGTAGAAGAGATCAAGAAGAAGAAAGACGAAGTAGGTACTCTAGTAATGAAATACATGAAGAATATAAAATTCTAGTTTAAGTAAACTGATGACTTGATCACTATTGTAATGATGAAAATATTTTTGTTATATGATTCCTTTATTTGCTCTTTTGTTATGTATACTATATTGAGTATGATACTAGCCCCCGACTCTGATTTTTTTACCATTGCAATGGTTAACTTATCATAGAGACTGAAAGAGTATGAAATAAGTAAGGATGTATGAGAAACAACCAATGGAAGCTTTCGAGGGGTGGATGTTTTTTCGATAGTGATTCTTGTTGAAAGTCAAGACCGCTTTCGACCACTTTGAGTAGCTTGGCTTCCCGGGTTAGCTGTCAATATTGTTGACCTCCCTCTGTAAAGATTTAAATTGCTTTTTTGAGGAATAGGTAGCTGAGCCTTTGAAGATGATGTTGACATAGTTGTCGGGTTTCCGATACACCATTTCTTCATCTTTGTCAATGTCTTTTGTGTTGTTAGGATCACCACTTTCGAGCATTGTAGACATTTGGTTCTTTCACGAGTAGAAGGCATAGATGAGTTTCTGCCAGGTACGAAAGTTACGCAAATTGTGTAGTGGGCACCAATAGCCATGTTCGATGGTCATGTCAGAGCCCTTAGATCTAGACTAATTGTTTGAGTGACTAGCTTGTTTCCTCCATGAGCCCTTGCCCTTGTTACAGGTTGGATGTTGCTCTACGTCAGTGATCTCCCTTGCTGAAGCCATCATCTTATTATTCTTTTTGGCTTTACCTTTGCGATCTTTATATATGTCATCTTATTAGACTACTTCTTATCAAAGCCTTCCATACCTAGTTGTGGCGGTGTATGGCACTTGTCGATTATACGGTTCTACTCCATTACGTCGTATCGGAATAGCAATCAGCCATGCCGAATAACTTTGACATGGTTCTGACAGGTGGATGTTTAGGTCTATGTGAACATCTTGTAGCACACCACCTACTTAAATGCTCAAATAATAGAATCATCAGTAATGCTAGGAATGATATTGCACACTTCTACAAACCTCTTAACAAATTGACATAAATTTTCTCTAGACGTTTGGTGAAGATGATGTAAATCATCCTCTTTAAAATAGCATGACATTAATTTTTCCAACTATAAATAGAACTTTCTGGTTGATTATATAAACATGTCTGAGCAGATCATTTTAATACAATCGGTAAGTAATTAGCCATTATCCTCTTGTCGCCACAGATAGCCTGGATGGTGGTAGTGTAGATCTGAAGGATTCTGAGCAATCAAAACTCTCCAAATGCCATAGATTGAATTTCTCAAGCCAGGTAACTTCTGTTAGCTCTGGTGAGAAAGCCTTGCGCCTTGTATATGTCCCCAAATGTGGTTAGATGTTATGACCTTCATCAAGATTACTAGGAGAATGAGGTTATCTCTGACAACGGTTAGAGCACTCACTTGTTCACACCAAGTTAAACACGCTCTATCGGTGCAGATTGTTTCCTTAACGGTGGTCGTTGTCGCAATGGTGATGTCCAGAGGTAGAGTGGTCTACCCTAGGATCCATCTGGAACCTTGAAGATTGTGAAAGGCTCTATACTTCTGCAGCAACCTCTTGTAGGTCGATGGCTAATGAATGAATGACCAAGAGATTCTACTCATTTTCCTTGTCTGGTGGTTAAGGATCGCACTTGATAGTTTGCAAACATGATCCACTAGAGTTTCAACCTACGAAGGAGATGGTTCAATGTTAAGATCTCTTATCGTTGTCTTGGGGACGACTTGGGAAGTGGTTGGCGAATGTTGTTGAGGGTGATCTCCACCAATGTTAATGTTCAGCCTTCAGGATGTCCCTAGCGTTGGTGTGGTACTGTCGTTGGGCCTCCTCCATTGCCCTTTATTTGGCAGCAAGCGACTGATTGTTGCGTTGTTCCTGAGCCAAACGTTTAGCCTCCTCCTAGGCCTTGTGTTGTTCACGCACCGCTTGTTTTTAGTTGGTTTTTCATGACCATACTTGCATGGAAGTCGGAGCTGATGGAGGGTGAGAACATTCCATCCTCTTCAGAGGAGGGGTAGTAGTCGAGATTTTGAAGTAGATGTTTCGAAGATGATTTTGGTAGAACTTCAACATTGGTGTTGTCAGTGAGATCATCATTGGGCGCCACAGCATCGACATCGTAGTTACCTATCTCTCTAGTTGATACGGGAGTAGGAAAGTACTCACCCTCTGAGTTGCTTGGGGCTGCGGCATCTTCTTCATCGTCTCGGTCCCAACGTGTTGGGTTGCAGACAACGTAGATTCTCCCTTGGAAACATACTCGAGGTAGAAATAGCACTTGCACGCCTCCTCTAGGACATAGTCCTCATTAATGAAGTCAGTATAGCTGGCGAGATCAAAGGTGTTCTCATTCATAGGCAAGGACGTGGGAACATTACGACGATCTTCAACTTGACACCACCTCCTTCTAGAGCCAACTGTTGAAGATTGGGACTTAGATTTCCCTATAGAACTTATGGAAAAATAACAATACGAGATCATGATAAAGTGGGAGCTTATTGCTGTGGAAAGAGTGTTATAAGAATGAGATTATAATTAGGGTTGTCCTTTTAGAGCCAAAAGGTCACCCTATTTATGCCCACCTAAGGGGAGGTAGTTAATTCTACTACATGTGTCTCTTGTCTTCACACACGAGTCTTCGTCAAGTTTGAACCATTACGTTCTTTGGTAAACTGTCGTAACTTGCCAAATTTGCCAATTACCTCCAAACAGCACCGTACTAAAATTATGAATAAAAATATATTATACCTTGCAAAAAAATTGCAGACCTAAAAAACTAACTTTAGTCCCAGACATGATATATCATCGAACAAGCAATGAGATATAGTACTGGTGTATCATTCAAGAACCATGCATGTATTCTCAAGAAAATTAAATAAACTGATACTATTGGCTGTGTGAATCCATTCTATTCAGCTCAGTCAACAAATGACTTGAGTTTTTTTAAGACCAAAATTAATTATTCGAGTTGAAGAGCGGCTATTGTTGGAGAAGTCTAACGTTTCATTTTATTTCATGATATCGATAGCTTCAAATTTTAGAATTCATGTTAGGATTTCCGGTGCACCTAACGTTGACAAAAGGCCACGGAATAACGACTGTTGGCAGGCAGGGTCACCAGGTCCACTAAAGCTCGATCTGGCCGGTGCATAATAAATCCAATGGTATCAGCAGGTCCAGTGTTAATTGTAAAAGTCGGCCATGAAGGCTACTTGATTGGCTTGTCAAAACCGTTGTTGTTGATGGTAAATCGTTATGTATGTATGTTAGGAAAAACGCTGTCTGCAGCTTACTCATTGTCACAGATCAGCATTGCAGACCGGGAAAAGATTATAATTGGTACCCGTTATTTGTATATAGCACCCTCTCCGTCCAAATATATATATTTTCTACGTACACCAACAAAATATTAAAAATAACTAGATTATCTTTAATTATTATCACAAAGCACTATATTTAATATATGAGAAAGTCTACCAAACGGTATACCGTTTGGACGCACTACTACAGAACACTATATCACTATCGGTTTCAAACTGGCATCACTGCCGGATTTTGGAACCGGCAGTAATTGGTCGGCAGTGATAGTCGGATTATCACTGGCGGTTCTAGAACCGACAGAGATGTCAGTATCACTGCCGGTTTGTATGCGAACCGGCAGTGATAGTCCGGTTCGTACATCACTCGGTAAAATAAAAAAAGAATTATTCGCATCCGGACCGACTACCTCGTATTCTACGCACGACCACGCGTCGCAAGTCACAAGTCACGTGCGGTTGCTAGGACTCAAACTCACGATCTGCTGCTTCACGCGAGACCACGTTATCATCTCACCTATCACTCTTTCCTCAGCGAGTATAGGATATATTTTCCTTTTGTTCCTTTGTCTCCGAAACTTTTAATGAATATTTGGATATCTAAATGAATTCAAATGGAAAGATTGTCAACTACAAAGTTGTAGATCTCGTCGAGAGCTACAATTTTTGTATAAATTTTATCTCCATCGGACTCCGTATGAAAAAGTTAGGATTTTTCGAAAAATGGTTGATAGCATTATTACTGCCGCTTGGGAATATGAACCGCCAATCGGCAGTGATACCTGAATATTTAAACTACTTCAAATGAAAAAGTTGTCAACTACAAAATTTTAGATCTCGGCAAGAGCTACAATTTTCATATAAATTTTATCTCCATCCGACTCAGTATAAAATAGTTATGATTCTTTTTAAAATGGTTGACAGCATTATTACTGTCGGTTGGGAATACGAACCGCCAACCGGCAGTGATACCATTATTTGGATATTTAAACTACTTCAAATTAAAAAGTTGTCAACTACAAAGTTGTAGATCTCGTCGAGAGCTACAATGTTCATATAAATTTTATCTTCATACGACTCCGTATGAAATAGTTATGATTTTTCGAAAAATGGTTGATAACATTATTATTGCCGGTTGGGAATACGAACCGTCGACCGGCAGTGATACCAATATTTGGATGTTTAAACTACTTCAAATGAAAAAGTTGTCAACTACAAAGTTGTAGATATCGTCGAGAGCTACAATTTTCATATAAATATTATCTCCATCTGACTCCGTACGAAAAAGTTATGGTTTTTCGAAAAATATCAGCACTGTCGGTTCTTCTAAAAACCGACAGTGATAGTATTACTGCCGGTTCGGACACGAACCGACAGTAATAAGGATTTATCACTGTCGGTTCATTAGAAAAAAGCCGTTACTGTCGGTTTTCCATCCGAACCGGCAGTGATAATATTATTATTGCCGGTTTTCGATGAACCGACAGTGATATGGCGGCGAGGATAACTGATTCTGTAGTAGTGACGGTATACTATTTTACCGTTTGTGAAACCTCTGAAATTTGCTCTGAAACCTGCTCTAAAACTTGTAAAACCTGCTCTGAAACATGTGAAACATGCTATACCGTTGGAATCAATTCCAACGGTATATGGTTCAGTAGTAACGCTCTTAATATATACATACAGATTACGTAGAATATAAAGTAAATATATATATTTATTAGAGGTTATATAAAAAACATCACACACTAAGTTTGTATTGAAATATAAAATACGTCTAAATTTTTAGACAAAACCATTAGCAAAATACACACGGTAAACTTAACCGTGGGAGTAACAACAAGCGAACGTGAATTGAACCCGAATAAAGGGTATTGACATCCGTTGGAGGAATGTCTTGACCAGTACTTTCATCGCAACAGCGACGAATCGCTCAGCGCACTCCCGCGCGTCCCCTCGCTCGCCTTGACGGCGGCGAGCAAACAACGTTCGAGATTTCGAGAACCTACCGGCGACCACGGTTTGCAGGTTTGGAGAGCGGGCTCTGGAGGCCATACTGTTTCCGGCACTGCAGCCTCATTGCTCCTGCTCGCCGACGTACGCAACGTCTGTGGCCGTCGACGTCGCATGGCTAATCAGCTTCAGTACCTACTGTACTTTCAATATCATACCCAGGCTATACCTATTTGGCACTTAGAATGCATTTCAGGTTTAATATAATAATATATATTTATAAATATACATATATTTAATTATTTATATACCAAAATTTATTTATAATTAATATTACTCAAAATACATAGTATACTATCAAATATAACATATAGTTTAATAAACCATATTATTAATTCTATTGGTATGATTGGTATTGACTGGTATTGAAGCCGATGTTACCGGTATTGAGCTATTGAGTATGACTGGTATTAATCGGTATCAAGATTGATGCAGTATATAAGACTATTTTATACCAATTTAAAGATCAAAGTGGTATATACTAACCGATACCGATACCGTATCGATAACTACATTTCTTACACCCCTAGCTACCCGGCCGTACAAGCAATGGCGCCTTTGCGGCTACAAGCTACTAGTCGGCGCCTGTCGATGACATTGCCTTGTCGTTGAGCAGGAGCAAGGATCGCAACAGATGCATCGTTTGTTGGTTTTATCAACTACCTACGTACGTGTTGGCGCGCGGCATTGCGCACGGTAAAATTTAGAAAATTCGGTGGCACGTAAAATTTGATCCGACGGATATTTTAAAAAAATTACGTAATTTTGATTTTCTTAGTTTTTTTTGAATGGGATGTTATGAGTCGTCGGCGAATCTATTGATTGCTAGGAGCTGTTGCGTATCTGCTAAATTTTTTTTGGAGAAAACTGTTGCTAAATGTTTTTTTGAAGAAAACCGCGGAGGGACCTAAATGTAATTTTTTTGCGTAATTTCGGTTTTCTTATTTTTTTCAAAAAAAATAGGTCGCTAGGACACGCCAGTGAATCTATGGACGGCTATAAACTGTCGGCGGACCTGTAGTTTTTTTTTTGAAAACCATGGATTTTGCGTAATTTCGACTTTCTTATTTTTTTTAAAAAAAATATGTCATTATGACTCGTCGGCGAATCTGTGGACTGCTATAAACCGTCGGCGAATCTGTGTTTTTTTAGAAAACCACGGAGGGACCTAAACGTATTTTTTGTTTTTTTTCGGGTCCAATATGCTAAAAACCGATTTCTTGTGACCTAAACTATGGAGGGACCTAAACGTAATTTTATTTTTTGTCGGGTCCTTCCTGTTAAAAAACCGATCGGAGGATCTAAACATAATTTTAATTTTTTCGAAGGACTTTCTCGCGAAGACGCTGATGTGGCAGCCCTAGTTGCCTCCAAAATCTCTCCGCTATATATATATTAGATGCGTGGGAGCGGCGCACGCCGCGTCAGCCACCACACGACAAGATGTGAAAACGGGGCGCAGTTTTTGGGGGCTAACATGCAAAAACTAGAGTAATACGTAATCTTATAGAGTTTCGGGCAATTTTTCGAGAAAAACGACGTGTTAAAAACAAAATTTGGGAGTTTTGGGGTAATAAATAATTTTAACGGACTATTCTGTAATATTAGAATTTTATTGGCCCCCTTTTGCAATAAAAAGAATTTGCAAGGTACTAAGCTGTAATTCTAGAAAATATATTTCAAAATTCTTGGAGCCTTCCCGCAAAAAAAAAATTCAGATTTTTAGGTCTTTCCCGCAAAAAAAGTGACCTAGATGTAATTTTGGAAACTTCCGAGGCTTCTTCGCAAAAAAACGAGCAGCTCACGCCACGGGCACGCGTCGCGCGGGCAAAAATACTGCGGACGAGCGTGAATGGGGAATCGAACCGGTGACTGAAGGCGATAGAGTGAGACGTCTTACCGCCGCATCACCCGAACATTCTTAATAAGTAACAACGTTAAAATATATAAGCCGAACGAGCGGCTGAGCCACACGGGTGACGTAGGCAAATAGTGAGCCGCCAGCCATACGCACGGGCGCTCGGTTTTTTTGCTCACGCGAGCGATGCGGCGGGAGGGCACGTAGCTACATCGCTCGGAAGCTGACGCGGCGCACGGAGGGAGCCGGAATCCTTAGTGCTTTATATACGTTAGTATACATTATTATTCGTGTCGTACTTAAGTGCGCGTACAATGATGAGAAAATTGCTGTGGCTTTGGTTACTGTTTGCGTGTGCTAATGCACAACCAGATGTGCTGAGAGTTAGCAGGAGATCAGGGTCAGGCTTGCATCGATCGTACTAGCTATTAGCTGCTTCGTTTTATCTGTCACCAAATCAAGCCGCGAAGTGATGGTATTTGTGGTCGGTTGCAGTTGTACTCCTAGTTTGGAGCGAGGTAGGAACAAGCAGTACTAGACCATCCGTACGTGCACAAGCATGCGAGTGTATGTATCGCTGCCACCACCAGATGAGTAGTTCCAGACTTCCAGGTATCCATCTACCCATTGAACCATCAGAATTACTAGATAATCATACGTAGCGTGCCACGTCGTGGGCGTCGCTCACCACGCGAGCAAATCGAGAAAACGTGCGACTGCCGCTCCTTACGCGAGCAAATCGAGGAAACACGCGAAACGGTTGAAAGGATACAATCTGCGATTTCGCTGGAACGGAAGGTCCATCTTGAGAAAAACGAAAAAAAGGATATAATTTTTTTTTCTAAAAAAGGACCTAAACAGAATTTTGTGTTTTCCGAAAAAGGGCTTAAATGTAATGCTAGAAAAAAATGCAAAAAGACTTAAATGCAATGTATATTTTTTTCCAAAAAAAATGACTTAAACGTATTTTTTTCCCGAAAAAGACCTAAACGTAATTTTGATTTTCCGTAAAAGGACCCGAGCGCAATGCCTAAAAACCCCTAAAGGACCTAAACGTAATATATATTCTTTTTCAAAAAAAGGATCTAATCGTATTTTTTCCCCAAAAAAGACCTAACCGTAATTTTTTTAGGAAAAAGACCCAAACGTAACTTTTTTTCGCTGCTCGGCTCGAGCTCAAACGGCCCACAGCACGGCAAATCTTTCATCTTTCATGGATGGATGATTTCCGAAGGGACATGACGTTTGATCAGGAGCTAGCTATGCTCTTGGTTCGTAGTTCCAATATCGCTTTCCGTGTTTAAATCTGATTCAAGTTACTCAACTGCATTTATGATAGTTTCACTACGCTTTAGTAAAGCGCATAGTGTTACTTAGGGTCTGTTTGTTTTTGCTTTGGATTCTTTAAAAACTGATTCTGGATTGTAGTTGTAGAAAAGTCGATTTTCTAAAAGTTACAATCTAAAAGCACATATGAAGTAGATTATAAATTCTAGTGTATATAGGTGGGTTGGATCATGAGAATCGGAATCTAGAATCGAGCTATTTGTTTTTTATTCTGCTTTTAGGGCTATAATCCAAAATCAAAAGCTAAAACAAACCGCCCTTAAGTTGCAGTTCTTTACAATTAAGATAGGCAACAGGCCCGTACATGGCACAGGTGCAGCCTGCCTAAGTGCAGGCCAAAAAAAAGTTAGGGGACCCATAGTTTTACTTAATTATTAATTACTTATCTATACCCTTTATAATGCACCTAAGCATTCTTTTCTACGTCCACCCCAAACAATGCACCCCACTAGAGATGACCCAACATTCATGCACCCAGCAAAGCGTCCCCAGAAACTTGCCTCCATCAAAATTAACCTCTCAGATCTTTCCTCAGCTTTACTCATCTACATCCGATGGCCATTGTTTAATGTGTCTAACTTATCCCTGTGGCCCACAACAGATCTCCCCTCACCTCCAGCATCATCTCAAGGAAAAGGAAACAAATATCCTGGAATTAAGGAAAAGGAAACAAACGTTCTAGAAAAGGAAAAGACCATATATTACATGCTGGGAAAAGAAAACCGGAAGACAAGTCACTATACTAGTACTAATCGTTAGTCAATCTCCGTATTAGCAAGAGTTAAAAATGTCCTAAAGAGTGTTAAAGCTATAAGATTTTAAATTTAGGAAATACGAGAAGCTTTATTAATGATCCAAAAACAAGTAGTGAATCTAGAACTTTAGCGAATAATGAACTTAGTGATTTTGAATTTTTAGTAATAATAGTCCTTTGGTATGAAATACTATCTGCCGTAAATTTGGTTAGTAAGAACTTACAATCAAAAGATATGCTTATTAATGTTGCTATTGAGAAAGTGCAGGGCTGATTTCTTTTTTCAATGTGTATAGAGAAACTGGTTTTTTAATGCATTGGAAATAGCAAAAGAAATTTCACTTGAGATGGATATTGATCCAACATTTCATTGAAAGCCCGAACAAAAAAAAAACATTTCATAAAAAGCGTGAAATTTGAAGAAAGTAACATTTCGATGAGAACGTAGATAATTTGTCGATAACTTTACTTATAAGGAGGTTTGAGCAATATGGATGATATAAAAATACTTTTGCTTTCTTGTTTAGTTCCCATATATTGTATTCATTGGATGATTTATTACTGTAATAATATTCAATGAATTTTTTAATTAATTAACTCTTCTTAATTAGATGTAAAGCCTACTTTTGGATTTAGCACCTGGCCCTCAATTTCACATGTACGGCCCTCATAATTAAGCAAATCTATTCGGGTAAGCCGTATTGGCAATCGTACGCATTAGCCATACAACTCCGGAGGAATACAACTACTTCTTGTGAAATATCTATATTTCTAGGAGGTGGCATATGATTTAACTTATCAGCAAGGAACTCAGGTTGGTGCTGTCCGACTCAAATTCTCTTTTAATCCGAACAGCCTAGTTTGATCAAGAAACCCACGCGATGTTCATTCGTTGTCAAATCCAGTCACATATATAAGAGTATAAGACTGATCTAGTTAGGTTAATCTCCGCGCTTGTACGGGTCGGTACAGAGAACTCGAGAAACTCAAGATATATCAAGATCAGTCTCCACAATCCACATGCATACTTGCTTTTCATTTCGTCAAACCCGGCGACTCTCCTCGGTTACCCTCCTCTCCGGGAAGCTCAGCGCACAGTACCTGAGACTTGGACGTACAGAGCACGGATATCGTCCCGTACGTTTGCTTGTGCCCGACCAAATGCAAATGGCCAGCTCAAGCTACATCGATCGATGTGCTGCTTCGTGATGCTCCTGTAGCACGACAACTCCATCCTTGCACTAGATTCGTCGAAAAATGATAGCTCGACGGCGGCCGTACTCACGTCGGTGTCACCGTGTTTTCGACGCTCTCGACGGTTCGAGGCTGCTCTAGAACCGTGGCTCAGATCTTTCCATATCCCCGTCGTGCCTTCAAAGCCACTTAAAACGATGGGCGTACTGGTGCAGTTCCGGTGGTGTACGTATTGCCTGCATGATCGTATGAACACGGTTACACGACAACATTTTCCCATGGTCGATGCGTATTTGTGTGGCTATCGGATAGCTGAAAACGAACATGCGCCCTGCTTTGGTATTCGAGGATGCCCGTATTTATTGCGAGTTTATTTCTGGACACAAGATGGACCCGGCCCGGCGGGCCACTGTTACGCTCTCGGCCCCGGCCACCCCTTGCCATACGTCACAGTTACACCCGATGTGTCATGGCAACGCATGCACGGCCGCGACGGCACGGGGCGCGGTCGCCGTCGGCTGGGGCGCATGGGAATTGACCTGACTCGCGGTCCATCGCTCGGCCGTTTTCGAGTCGCGCATATGATGCCGCGGGCCGTGCCACGCTCCGCCGTCCGCGCAAGCGAAACTTGGCCGCCTGATCGCTGTTTTTTTTTTTGCTGTTGTTTTGCCGACGCCGACGAAGGCATGGCTCGCCTCACGTTGCGCGCGGTAGGCCCCGCGGGCGCATGGCAATGCCGGTGCCTGGAGCGCCACGAGAAGCGCATGATCGGCCCCGGGTCGCCGTCGGTTCGTTATCCACTTGATATGATCTTCCCATGTCGTTGCGTTGAGACCGGAGATCGTTTTGGTTTGGAGCTAGTGCTGTTGAATCATCGAATGCATAGGGCCTTATGTGATTCAAGGCTTGCACCGGCTATTCTTTCCTGGTCAATCAAGGAAATAAATTTTGTGACCTCTAAAGTTCAAAAACATTTAAGAATAAAATTTAAAGAAATTTTAATTAAACCGTAATCATCCTTACAAATGTTCCTAAAAAGTTTTAGGAAAATTTGAAAACATTTAATATATTTAGAAAATAAAAAACATTAGCAAGTTAATAATAGCAGTAACACTATCAGATTTTTATAAAAATATAAGTTTGATTATCATCTTAAAATTTTATGGTGTAATCTGTAAACCCCTAGGATCACACATAATTTTTTTTAAAAGAATTGGTCATAATTTGATAGCTCATAAAAATCAAAATCAGAAAACCCTTAATTGAGATAGTGACATTTGTCAGAATTTTATAAAATTATACAAGTGTGATCTGGTCTAAAATTTTTATGGGAGTATAAGTATTGCCTTAGGATCATATAAAAAATTTTTGAAAAGTTTTTAATTACTTTTTACCTTAATTATATATAGGAGATGTAAAACAACTAAGGAAAACCGGCCTAAGGTGTTATTTGATCCGGTATTGGTAGTTGAGGGTGTTAATTACCGGTTTTATAGTTCGGGTTATTTGGAATTTTTTTTCATAGTTCATGGTATAAAATAGACTTATTCCATCAAGGAAATAATTTTTGTGATAAACATTAACCAGTGAAGTACAAAGAGAAAAAAAGGGGAGGGGGGATTGCAGATAGTAACACTACTACAGAAAATGCTATTACAGACGGTTCGAAAACGTCATCACAGACGGTTTTCTGAGCCGTCTGTAAGCATGTCAGTGATAATATAACACATATCACAGATGGTTTCCCAACCGACTGTGAAAACATATATCACAGAATTTTTTTAACTAGAACTGTCTATGATATGTGTTGATCACAGACAGTTTTTAAATAGATCTATCTGTGATATGAGTTGATCACAGACGATTTTTAAATAGAACCATCTATGATATGTTTTTTTCCCTAACTCTCTTTGCAGGAACAGGACCAGAATGATCATATTCCTATACAACTCCAGAGTGAAAATAGGTTGCCTATGGTATTCTCATTCAGGGATGAGGATGAAGTGGAAGTGATAAATCAGAATATGACAACTTTCAGGACGAACTATGGATGAAATTGGGTTTTACCTTGGAATTCATCAACATTAGAATAAGAAAGGTGATGAAAGTACTACAAATGTACATATTTTAAAACCATCCTCATCATACAAGCTGTTGCCTCAATGCATCTAGAATGTTTTGATATTCAATTGCAAAATCTAACTGGCTGTGTCTTGTAAATGTCATTGCAGAAATATCTAATTACAAGAAAATTTTGAATAACAGATACTAATTGTGGAAGTTCTGCCCAAAGAAGTAGAGGAAAAACATATCACATACCTAGACAATTAACTAAGCAAATATTGCCTTGAACTCTTACCTTCCTAAATTATGCACCATCAAAATCAGATTACAAATAGTATCTAAGTATTATTCTAGTATATGGGTATCCAGCAATCATAATCATAGCAAACTAACCATTCATGTATTAAGTATAATGTCAGGTGACAATACATTAACAAGCTATGATACCATAAATATCAACAAACATACATTGAGAATCAACATTATTTGATATATCAACACAAGAAGACCTTATGATTTTTTTATATCTGCTATCATATGTGCCATAGCTTCTGCAACAGAGGTTTTTCGATTCTCCTTGAAGTTCCACAACTCCGGCACAGTGGCTATTTGTTTGACACTAATAACCGATTGACTGCTAGTCATATCTCTTAATCCCTATAAAAACGATCATGTTGTTGTGAAAAGGGTGTCTTGGTAAGTGCACATCACAGACGGTTCAAAAACCGTCTGTAAAAAGATACATCACAGACGGTTCTAAACTAAAACTGTTTGTGATGAGTTTCAATAGACTCTTCTAGTTCTAGTTATCGAAAACAAGCTGAATTCATTCTTGAATCTTGATTGACAGTAAACAATTGCAATTTACAAGTTCATCATGCCTAACACCAAAAATTCTACAAGTTTCAGATTTAATATGCCGAGTGAAAATAGGTGCAATTCGAACAAAGTTTAATACGGTATAAAAAAACTGCATCTGCATTTGCAAGAATCTTGAGAATACAAATTGCTATAGTTCTAAACAAGAACAGTCTGTAATGACTACACATCACAGCAAGTAAAATACTAGATGAATAGTAGTCTGATAATCTATTTCATGTTAGTTACTAAGGATAATTCATAGTATCTGACAGTTCGTAGTCACGTAGTAACTTCTCATGTCAAAACTGAACAAGTAGTTTAAATTTGAACCAAAGTTAAGTTCCTTCTAACGAATTAAAGTGTACTTTTTAGCCATAGCACATGATCAGTGTCATTTTTTGGACTTTGCACAAGCCTTACTCCTTCCTAGATGTGATCAAAACATGCACAAATCATCTGCACACAAAAATATTGGCAAAAACATGCACAGATCATTTGCATTGCAATTGTTGGGTTGTATTCAGAAACCAACCCAATGTATTAGCAATTACCTCCTGATGATCACAATACGCAGTACAAATAAAAGCACATAGTCAAGGAGCTGCTATTTAATGACTCAGAACAACAAATCACACAGAAAATACGATACTACCAGCAGAAACTAGTAAGCAAATGACTTTTCAGATTGCAAACTAAAACATATTTAGTGTTAAAATGAAGGGCACCTCAATAATGATTTCTCCATTTTTCCTTGGGAACTCCTCATACTTTTAACTGCATCAAGTGGTGAACCATAGTTCCTGTTTCACGTCTTCTAAAGTCAAACAAGCTTAAACTATGGAATGTGGGATATTTCTGCAAAGAACAGCACCCCATCAAGCATATAATGAAGCAGTGCCATTGCCACCCCTTTGAAGACATCCTACTAAAATCACTAGCACAAGAATTCAAACAAAAGGCACTTTATTACCAACAGAAATATCTTTATTACCTCGATTCTCTTTGGCATTTGCGGGTAGCTCATATCTTTGTCAACAATGGTTCCATATATTAGCTCAGTGTCCTCTAGTTTCCCACCAATCTTACCTTCAACTATAATTGAGTCCAAGTTTACATCCTTCCTTTCCAGATCAACAACTGCAAGGACTACCTTGACAGCAGTCTCAGCCAGCGCCCGCTTACAACGGTTAACTTTGTAGAATAAGAGCAATGGATACAATCAGACAAGCCATTAAATAACCTACAGATAATTTACCCAAAAATAAATACTTCGAAGGCTGTAACAAACATATTTTCTGGTAGATTAAAACAATTTCTGCAAACAAGTTCAATGCTAGAAGTAGACCTACAGAGTTGATATTATTGCAAACCACAAATGAGTTTACAACACAACAAAGTAAGAGAGGAACATCCCAGTTACATCGAGCTTGATGTTCAATAATTATTAACTTGTTACATATATGTGTCAATGAATCACAACATGTGAGAATCAATGGAATCTTGTACTTTTCTTCTACTAGGTCAGCAAAAACTGAAAAGTTTCACAGCAAATCACACACCTGACAAAAGAGTTAAAAGACAAAAGTTGTCCTAGACATACAGATAGCACAATCTAAAGGCCAGAATACTGCTAAATGCCAAGGATTATAAACTACAAAATGACATGAACAACATAAAAGTGAAACTTGTCCATATGTTGTGTTCTTGAAAAAAATAGAGAAAATTGTACATATGTTCCTCTGATAGCATCTTGATATATATGGAACCCAGTTCTTATAACTCATTTCTAATACAGGATTCCAATAAAAAAGTTGATTGATTAAACATAATATCATATCACCTACATCTTTGAAGACAGAGTAGTCATGCAGGTCTGCACCAAAGGCTCTATATCTGTAACACAGCTCCACCAATTTCATAGTCTTGACTGCGAGACAGCTTTGCAATCTGGTTATGAACATCCATTTTCTCCAGGATGGTCACGCCATCATTGGCTGACAATTCATAATGTAAGATGTTCAGTAAACAAAACAACAGACAAATCATGAAGCACTCTCGAGGTAATTTACAAATGCAAGCACTATAAATCAATTGTTAAAAGCACAGACCCAGATCTTTGGATCCACAGAGGATGCCCACGCTAATCAATATAAAAAATCCTAGACTTTAGGGACACCTTGCCTCACCATTGCATTTGCCTCAAAGCAAGCAGCAATCCCACAAACAGTTAGATCTCATGACCCTATATGCACTACACGACCAACAAAACCCCAATCCTGATAGCCCAACCTTCTTGCCAATGCGAACGATCCAATTTCAGGTGAACCATCCTAGATCTCACGAAACCAACCCAAGACCCCAACTAAATCAACACCAAAGAGAAAAGCTAAACACCTGTAGGAAGAGAGAGAGGGGGGCAGCGAATGGCCCTTATTACTGATGGTGACATCGCCGTCGGGGGACTGGAGCATCTTGTCCATGCCCTTGGGCCTGAGAGAAGTGTGGAGGAGCTTGGGGTGTTGCGCATAGGGCGAGTAGGAGTAGGCGAAGGGGAAGAGGAAGATGCCATCGGGCGGTGCGAGGCAAAGGAGGAAGGAGAGCAGTGCTGTGGCGGCCAGGGCATCGAGTTGCATCTGATGAGGGGGACGTCAGGGTAGGACGCTCAGGGGGAGGTCGGGGGGACACCGAGGGGGAGATGGGGGGACGCCCGGGGGAGACGCCGGTGGAGAGACGGCAAGTGCGGGGCTACGCTAGGGTTTGGACCAGGGGAAGAGACGACGCGAGCGGGTATATATGTAGTGAAGGTAGCGCATGCCTCATCACAAATGTTTTTAGCCGTAAACCATCTGTGATGTGCCCTCTTTATCACAGACGGTTTTATTAAAACCGTCTGTGATGTATTCATCACAGACGGTTTTAGCCAAAAACCGTCTGTGATATGCCCCGCTCATCAAAGACGGTTTTTGACTAAAATTGTCTATAATATGTCCCTCATCATAGACGATTTTAGCTAAAAATTGTCTATGATGTGCTTGAGACTCATCACTAATAGTTTTTCTAAAAAATCGTCAGTGATGAGGTGTCTAATATAACTCCTTTTGTAGTAGTGTATATGTCAAATTAAACACTAGAAACTTTTATATTTCCTCTATAGACTCAACTTTGGCTTCTTCTAGCTCCGCATTCGCTCTGCGGTTCCTTAATGATGAGTGCCGTGTTAACAGATTCAATATCTTGCAATTTGTCATATATGTCTTTCAGTTTTTCTTTCATCTCATAAATCTGTTCTGTTAACTCAGACTTTCCCTTCAGTTGTTTTATCTCCACCTCAAGTTTTAGTTTTGCATCCAACTGCTTTTCCATGTCGTCTATCTTACCAAATCAAAGTAGTGGCAATGAATAAAATTGCATGTTTTACCAAGAAGAAACATACCAAAAGATCCACCCATGTTTTCTCATTTCATATATAAAATTGCATGACCAAATAATTTCATTAGTTTGGCCTGTCATGATATTTGATGGCCAAATCAGATTTCAATCTTGTCAATTAATTCAGATCAGAAACAAAATGATGTTCTCATATATCAGAATAATGGATTGATCGATCTTTCGATGCTATGGAATCAATTTTGCATAAATAGAGTAGACACTTGAATTGTAGAAAACTAAGAATAGGATCATGGATGGAGCTACAAATTGAACCCGTTAACACTATTTGATATATGCTTAGTTGAGATGTTTGATCTGTGCTTAAATCTATAACTAAATAATTTGATCTTGTATTTTGACATCAGTACTTTATTCTATCATCTCCTATTCATTGCTCAAATCTGCATTGAGCTGCAACTCATATTGCACAAAAATAATCAGGGACACCTTCCTAGAAGTTACTACTCATAATTTATGCTGATAACACTAACACTGATAATATTATAACCGACGGGACATAATATGCCTTGTTCAAAGTAGTGGTAATGAGTAAAATTGCATGTTTTACTGAGAAGAAACATACCAAAAGATCAACCCATGTTTTCTCATCTCATATATAAAATTGCATGAACAAATAATTTCATTACTTCGTCCCTATTTCACAAGAGATTGTAACATTCTTTCATTTCAAAACATAACTAATTGTTCTGCATTTTCTAGGTAAACATCACACAGATTACCCATACAGACCCCTCCGGTATTTATTTACTCCTACAAAGATCCATCCAGGATTTATTCCATTTGAACTAAATAAATTAAGGGGTTATGTTATTCATTTTACGTTGCACCTTGTCCCATCTACAACAAAGGCATTCGATCATTAAGCTCAATCTGCAATGACTGTTCTGTGCACGCACGCATGCTCACAGTGAAACAATATTGAAGGATAAACTAAACTATGCATGCATGCCCTAGGTAGAGATCGATTGATCTTTTGTGTACTTTGTTTACTATTTTAGCAATCATCCATACAAATCACAGGATTGGAACACAAGGACACAGGGACTCACCAAATCAAACGGAGCACGGGCTTGAGGGGAGGAGGAGGAGGTTGCTGAGGGGGAGGATGCCGGGGAGGAGGTCGCCGGGAAGGAGGTCACCGAGGGGGAGGTTGTCGGGGAGGAGGTCTCCGAGGGGGAGGATGCTAGGGTGGAGGTCACTGAGAGGAGGTCACTGAGGAGATCGCCGAGGAGGAGGACACTGGGGGCTAGGGTTTGGGAGAAGCGAAACGCGCTAGGTGCTAAGGTCTGCGTGAGGAACCTCGGTATGTTTATATAGGGCTCATTCGTATCACAGATGGTTTGTGGCTAGAACCGTCTGTGATAATCTGATATCATAGACGTTTCGTTAATAGACCCTTCTGTGAAGTATCATAGACGGTTCTACCCAAGAACCATCTGTGATATCAGCTTAGCACATATGGTTGTTAGCATTTCCAAAACTTAGACGGTCGCGCATGAAAACCATCAATGGTTATCTTTAACATAGACAGTTTTTAAGAACCGTCTGTGATGAGACGTCTAATATAGGCCTTTATATAGTAGTGTAATAACCCTAGCAGCTCAATATAAGGTTACCGTATTTCAATAGCAACATTGGAATAGTCCGAGCCCAACACCACCGGTAGAATAGCAAACTTTTTCTTTTTAAAAAAGGAAAAAGTTCATATAACACTCTGAACTTTGCTCAAAAGTACGTCTAACAACCTAAACTTTGAAACCGGTTATCTAGCACTCCAAACTGTCCAATCTCGTTCGTTTAGCACCATAAACTGGTTTTGTAGGGGGAAAAGGTCCATATAATACCCTAAACTTAACTCAAAAGTTTGTCCGACACCCCTAATTTTGAAACCGGTTATGTAGCACCTTGAACTTTTCAATCTGTTCGTTTAACACCAGTTTCACATTGCGTGTGTCTGTATCGAAATATAGAGTTGTACTTGTTATACAATTGTAATGTACATAATAGATATATAATTGTATTCTTTATACAATTGTAACACCCTATACATATGTAATTAATATGTATCGTTATAATTTGCACCAACCAAAATCGATAGTGTAGATCTTTTGCTTTTTCCTTCAATTAAAGTGAGAATTTCTAAGCTTTAAGAGCCAAACGTGGTAAGAGATGACAATAAAAATACACGATAACTTAGTATATGATAGTCTCGCTTAGGTACCGAACATTGAGCCGCTCAGGTCGACATACTGCCCTATACTCCCTCTGGTTCACAAAAACTTGTCGGTTTGGGACATGCGCAGTCAAACTTTTGAAATTTTAGTTATCGATATCTTTTTAAATATTTAGATTGGATGTATGAAAATTATATGTGTAGATTCATCTCAAAACTTACTATCATAACATTATAATTTTATTAGATTTTTTAAAACATATTATAATAGAAATTTGTGGTCAAAATTGAGTTGTATCGATGTCCAAAACGATAACTATTTATAACCAGAGAGGAGTCGTTTTTTTTGCGTCAAAACAAATGTTCCCGGCAGGTGCTTTGCCCCTCTTCTCCTATTTTCCCTGGCAGTTGATTGTCCTAAAAAATTGTGTCATGGTGTAGTATGGCAACCGCTGGATCTGTGTGAAAAATCTCATGGGGATTGCTTGGATTTGTTTGTTGTGTGGGTATGGGTGTGTATGGATTTGTTTCAATAGGCACGACCAACTGTTGGCTAACATATCATCAATGATCATTTCAAATCGGGAAATTTTATTTATGCCATTACTTGTGGTTCACTTCATATTTTTACCACTAATTTTCCAGCCTCTCACTTTTGCCATCCATCCGTTGGTTCCTTATTTGCTTTTGCCATTTTAAGCCACTGGGTAAGTGTCCGCGGCGTGCCACGCCGCGATCGCCACCTGCCACGTGAGAAAATCAAGAAAACGTGCGCACGTCGCTCTCAACGCGAGCAAATCGAGGAAACACGCGATGTAAGCGTTTTTTTCTGGAAAAAGACCTAAACGTAATAATTTTAAAAAACAAAAAAGGACCTAAACGTAGCGCCTGCTTAACGCTAAAAAACGCAAAAAGGATATAAACAAATTTTTTTACAAAAAAAAGGACCCAAGCGTATTTATTTTTGAAAAAGGACCTAAACGTAAAAAACAGCAAAAGGACCTAAACGTAGCGCGTAGTTTTTGTTTCCGGAGAAAGGACCTACGGCTTTTTTTTCTCGAAAAAGGACCTAAGTGTAATTTCGATTTTCCCAAAAAGGACCCGAGCGCTATGTCTAAAAATGCTAAAAGGGCATGAACGTAATATATATTCTTTTCAAAAAAAGGACCCGATCGTAATTTTTTCCCCGAAAAGGACCTATATGTATTTTTTTTTGGAAAAGGACTCGAGCGTAAAAAAAATTTCGCCGGCTCAGCTCGAGCCGCGACCCGAGCCGGCTTGCTCCCGGCTCAAACGCACGACGAGGCAGGAACTCTTCTGGGATTAGGAAAGGTAGTATTAGCGTCTCAGATTTTTCAAGAAACCCATTATACTCTTTGCTGTGGACATGCTTTTCAATTTCATATCTTCCAAACATCATCGAGTTTTGTAACATCCAAAAAAATTGTATTATTGTTAAATTAATTAATTTTGATTTTTCTAGCATTTTATAAATCCTTTTTGCTATTTCAGTTTTATAAAAATGATTTACTGTGGAAACATTCAAACCTAGATATCGCTAAAAATAATTTAATTAAGTCCCAAATATCTCAAGGTATTTTTGAGAAATTTTTTTAGAACTTTTTACCTTATTTCCTATTTTCTAAAAGCCTTTTTATTTTCAACCATAATTAAATTCGAAAAATAAAAATGGGGCCCACTGTCAGCATAGTGTTGTCTTCAACCTCTGGATCCAGCAAGCATATTCTCTTCCCTCCTCCATTAGAGCAAACTTTGGAGCTCAAAATCCCGTCAATCCTTCTTGTGATTTCTTCCAAAAATCGCGTCAAATCAATCCCCGACCCTACTCTTTCTATTTCCGACATCCTTTCCCAAATTTGGTACCCAAATTTCGTGTTCCTTCTGTTTCAAAAGTTTTTATATCCTTGTGCCCAAATTTGGTGCCCAAGTTTCTATTTCCGACATCCTTTCCAAATTTGGTGCCCAAATTTCGGTTTCCTTCCAACCAATAGTGGAGCCAGGAAACTTTTAGAAATTGGGCAAGCGTAATTACAGTTGTAAATGCGAGCACATCCACATACACATCACACAAGCAATACTAGGAACTGCAATAAGTTTTTTTTTGGCTAAAAGCATTAGTCAAATGCACATGTGAATATTCATAGATGAAACCAAAGAAAGATATGACTAGTACCTCACTACGACACTATCAACACTTCGACGATTTAACAACAAATGTCCAATCACACATCAAAAGAGACTCTGCAATATAAAATAGTTGATTAGTGCATTATATAACATAAAAAATATCTTCACATTGAAGTATTGAATTAGTACATCATGTACCACTACTATGCTAATCACACCTAATATAAGGCAATTTCATCTTCTGAATCTTCATGCTTTGAAACCATCGCATCATGGTAACATCATCAAGTAATTTAAATATCTTCCGCTCGGTATAGCAAACCATTAAGTAATTGAACCAATCATCATTAATCTTGTTGCGGTTGAGCTAAACATGTACTTCCAATACTATCACTTGCAAGGCTTCTCTTATCGACCAAAAACCTCGTGTAACATTCCAAAAATTTGAGTTTTAGAATGTTTAAATTTGAAAATGAACCATTTGCATTTTTCTTGAATTAATTCCAGCTTAATTTGAATTTTTTTATTTATGAAAGGATTTAATTTGACTAATCTATTCATCAAACAATAGATTTTCAGTTTTAGTTGGGTTCATTATACTTCAACGAATTTTTCTGTATTTTTGGACATTTTTTTGAATTTATTTGCTATTTATTTGAATTTATTTGTTTTTATTTGAATTTCTGGAATTTCTTTAATTCCGAAAATGTTTAAATTTCCAAAACCCTCCTGGACCGAATCCCGTCGGCCCGTTCCTTTTTCTTCGGCCCGATCCGTTCTGGCCGCTGCTCAAGCTCACGCTTCGCTGGCCAGCTGTCGCCGCCCGGCCAAATTTCTCGCTCCGCCACTCGTCCGGTGGGCAACACGCGACGATCGCGATGCAATCTGCGTCGCCACGCCAAACCCTAACCCTAATCGCGCGCTTTTGTCCGTGCGCGCCTCCCCGAGACCCTATTTAAGGAGCCGCGCCCCGAGGTTCCTTCATCCGCGTCCGTTGCTGTTCGCCTCGCCGCCGCCCGAGAGCCATCCGTCGCGGAGATCGAGCTCGCCGAAGTCCTCCGCCGCCGCCGAGGTCTTCCGTCGCGACGATCTCCTTCTCCGGTGAGCCTCCACCGCCGTCGCGTGCACCGCCGACCTCCTTGCGTCGCGCTCTTTCTTTTGCCCCTAACCCGATGCCGCCTTGTCTTTTCTGCCTCCGGCGTTACTGCGCTGGGCCGCTCGGATCTGCCACGTCGCTGCCGCTCTACGCTTCCCTCCCGCCGTCCGTTCCGCCTCGGCCCGTTGGATGCGCGACGCGTGCCCCGTCCGCGTCGGCCGTCGCCTCGTTCAGCGTCACGCCGCGTCAGCCGCCGCGTGGCTGCCGGGTCTGCCCTAGCCGCCGCGTGGCATCCTCGTCGGCAGACCTCACCACGTCGTCCTTGATCGCCTCGGTGAACCCGGTTCATCGTGAGCCGTGCCACTGACGCGTGGGTCCCACTTGTCAGCAAAAAATCCTTTTTCTTTTTATTCTTTTCCGGAAAATCCAGAAATTCCAGCCAATCGCAGAGCGCCACGTGTCAGCCCTATTTATTTTCTCTGATTTTCTGATCTGGAAATCTTCCAGGAGCCCGTTCTCCTACGTTCGAGCTCGATTCTAGTGATTCAAATTTCTAAATTCATGATCTATCTTTCAGTACCATTATTTTCAATTTTTGAATTTTGTTTGAATTTGTTTTATTTATTTGCTCTCGTTTAGCGTGTAGACGACGCAGTCGAAGCTCAAGCGAATCAGCAGTCAGAGGTAGAACTAGCAGGAGGAAGCGAAGGCAAGTCTTCCTTGAACATATTGATCCCAAATTGTATAAAAAGCTTATGTTGTTTTAAATTATGCATGCTTACTTTTATGCAATGTACTTTAAATATAGTTTTAGAGTATAGTTAAATACCAGAATTTTGTTATACCCTCATTGACATTAATCGTGACAAACCTTTGACACCTTAGGTGATAATGGATATTTTATTTGGTGATAACCAGTAGATTAGCATGGGATGGTAGAAATGCTTAGTCCAGCTTAAACGTTTCGGTATTATGCCATTATGGGAATCATTTCAATAATTGTTGAATCTTATTTGTGAAGTCGTGGCAATAGGTGTTGCTGCTGTTATTTAAATGAAATAAAGTGGAAAATATGGTTTAGACCAGGGCGGATGGATGTTTGGCGGGTGCAGAAAACACGAGACCTTAGTATGTGAATGTTCCGCCCTAGTCACTTAAGGACCGAAGCATGTGTTATCATGGACCAAGCACTACCGTACAACCACAAGTTTATATGGGTACGACCTGGCTAAATAATTTGTGCGTCTCATTATTAGCTTCGCCAGTTGGTGAGTGCCAGATGTGGTAGGCGCAAGAGGGGCTTCAGATCTTTGGCGGCTAGAACCCTAACAAAAGTGAAACCTTAGCGGGCGATGTTAATAGTGGGGTTGTACATTGTAAAGGCCTTGTTATGGTCTCTCTGCCGACACACAAAAGGAAGTGTGTTAATTGCATGGCAACAAGAGTCGATCATGTCTTGTGGGTAAAGTGTACACACTCTGCAGAGTTAAAACTACTTAAGTAGCCATGCCCACGGTCAAGGGCAGGCGAGGTACGCTTGCACATTGTAGATTTCATGGTTTTGTTTTAAAGGAAAATGGTGGTTTGGGGAATCCGTGAGCAGATGTAACTCTCGGGTTACGGTTTGGCGGTTGGAGCCAGTCAGGTAGATGGAACCTATTTAGTTGACATATCAAATTCAATTACTATGCTATTACCTTTTGGTCAAATGATGCTTTGTGAAATTACTATTGGTATTTACAGTTAAACTTTGCTTTATGCTAAAAGAGCCATATTATGCCTTCAATTGTTTAGCCTTTCATATAGTTATCATGCATTATGTTTTCAAGACTTGCGGAGTACATTTTGTGCTCACCCTTGCAACATCCCCAACCTTCACAGAGGAGTTCGCAGAAGCTGAAGATGACTACGATTTCTACGTTTGTGGTTACGACGAAGGTGATCCGGAATGCTAGGACACGAACCCCAGTCGATTGCCTGTTGGGCAAATGGATGGGCTTATCCTGCTTTTGTTATTCCGTTTTCGCTGTTTCTTATTGAACTCAAGCTATGATGCTGCTTATTTGTAATAATTGGCCATAAGGCTAATACTTTTTTGCTTAATTAATATTATGTGCTTCGTGATATGGATGTGTTGTCATCACTGTTTCCACTGTGTGTGCTAGCTTTTCCTGGACTAGCACAGGTTATACACAGAGGGTTCGGATTCGGAAATCCGGTCCTGACATCTCGTCATTTCTAGAATTTCACAAATCAAAATAAGAAATGTTTAGCTCTTATCAAATTTGCATAATAGATAATACACCAAAATATCAATATCAAAACTGCATCCAACTAATTATTCTACTTTAAATCCTTTTTGTATAAGAGATAATAGTCTAATTATTCTACTTCAAAAGTCAAAATAGTAATACATTGTAATCTTATTACTAACAACTAAATATCTTCAACATTCCCAAATGCCACCCATTCCTATGCTGCAATCCATCAACATTCGACATGTCTCTGGAGTGAAGAAGCGCAGTCAAAACTGTAATACATTATACACTGTAGTCTTATTCTTATACCTCTCGGTCCCCTCCTGGCTCCTGTCTTAGTTCCTGTTTAGAACAGCTTTTGATTGTGCAGATTCTGAATTCTCCAAGAATCGGGTGGGTGATAGCTTATGATTTTGTGTACAAATCTGCTTCTGATTGTGGGAGAAGCTTTTCAAGAAGCATCTTGGAGAATCAGAACCTGTCACCCACCTGATTCTTGAAGAATCCAGAATCTGCACAATCAAAAGCTGTCTCAAATAGGGCCTAGTTCTTCAGTCCACCGAGCCCTTGTACTAGTCTTGTTCTCCACTGTCGTCCTCACTCCTCAGGAGGCTAGCCGGCCACTCCACTGTTGGTTCCAGTTCCCCACTCTTGCGCGCGCGCTCCAAGTCCCGACCGCCGCTACGCAAGCCGCCGCGACCACACTGCTCCTCTCCACCGACACCCTAGCCACCGGCCATCGCCGCTTCTTCGCTCTCGCTGCGCACGACATGGCGACCCCCCCTGCCCGCCGCAGTTTGTCCGCACTACGCAGCCTCGCTCCACCAACAATCGCCTCGCCGGCCGCCTGCATAGATAGGGGATCGAAGATTTGGGGGAGACCGATGGGAAGAGGTAGAGGATCGGGGATTTGGAGATTTGGGGGTTTTGGGGATTTATGATCTCGAATGAGTTCGTTTATGGGCTTTCGTGCTTTGGCCCGTACGGCTCAATCGAAATGCCGACCTCTTGCCTGGGAGAAGATGTAGGATCAAGGATAACCGATTAGAGGGGGGTGAATAGGAGGTTTTTTTAATTATTTGGCTCTAATTACAATAAATGATCAAGTAATACTAGAAAAGAGAATTTTAATAATTAAAGCCTAAATCGTCTAGGTTTCGCTAAGTGCACCAACAAAGTAGGTCTAATCAAATGATACAATCCAAGATATATGAGCAAATACTAAGTACACTAGGAATGCAAATTTGCACAATTGAACACAAGAGAGCAAACCACAAGAGATGAACACAAGGATTTTTCCCATAGTCTCATAGACTTGCCGATCCACCCTAATCCATGTTGAGAAAGCTTGAATGAATCAAGTCGGCTCCTTGCGCAAATGAGCATCCCTCGATCACTAGTGGTAGCTCTTCTCCGCTCCGGGTAGGTGAGCTCCAACCTTCGCAATCCACCGGGCCTCCTCACAAATTTTTTTGAGGAGATCACCGATTCTCACGCCTTCAAGCTGTCTAGGAGGTGGCAACCTCCAAGAGAATAGATCTTGATGATTGCTTGAGGTTGATCAAGTGTATAATGGCTCAACTTGAATGCACACCCTTGAGTTTCTCTCAACATATCACAAAATATGAATTAAATGCTCTAGAGATGATGAGAGACTTGCAAGTGCTCACAAATATACAATGAAAATCCAAGAGTATGCCCTTACTGCAAGTGGGGGTGTATTTATAGTCTCCACCAACAAATCTAGCCGTTACCATCTAATTCCTAAAAAATTCAGGAAAGTCGATACTACCGCTCATGAACTACCAAAACTTTAGTATAGAAGTTGTCTATGTACCACTAGTTATATTATGTACTTATTTTGTTGTACAACGTGTAATTTGACACAAGCAATTTCTTGCAAATTATTTACATAAGCAATTTCTATAAGGTATTGAAATGTAAATAGTGTTGATATGTGAATGGTATTGGTATGTTATTATGTAAATGCTTATTTTTGTACTTGTTGGATTGATATGTGAGTAGTATTGAAAAGAAAGATTATTTATTGATATATTATTGCTAATCCCATGTCGTCGAAATTCGAGTTCGAAATGATATTGTTAACCCGCTTATGGTTATGAAGGGACAGTCTACTCCTAGCCTGGTACAGTACAGGCGTAATCTCTCCGATGTGCCGTGAAAGGTTTTAAATTTTGGTTTCGGAATAAATTTCGTCCCTGAGCGGATAACGAAATTTCATTCGGACGAAATTTGAATTTGAAAATTCAAATCCGGTCCATTCCAGAAATAAAAATCCGAAATTCGGCGAAAAAACCTGAAATTTTGGGTTTTTTGCACTGGCTGAAAAGTGGTCTAAACTTTATCGAGAAATTTTGAAATGTTTTTTGGAGGTTCCTGACACATTGCTGATATTCTCACAAAAATTTCAGCTGATTATCACATCTGAGGAATTTTTAAAATTCGGAGAGTGGTACTGTCCTGATAAAACACTGACCGACAAGTTTGATCCGAATGGAAAATAGTACAAATCAAGTTATAAACTGTTGAAGTTTTTTTTTCATGGTTATGATCCATAAATAATGTTCTCACAAAAATTTCAGCTGATGATCACATTTGAGGAATTTTTAAAAATTCGGAGAGTGGCACTGTCCTGATAGAACACTGACCGACAAGTTTGATCCGAATGGAAAATGGTACAAATGAAGTTATAAACTGTTGAAATTTTTTGTGCATGGTTATGATGTATTTATAATTCTCTCATAAAATTTTCAGATGATGATCAAACTGTATGAATTTTTAAAAATTCGAACAGTACTACTGCCCTGTTAAAAGGCTTACCGGCAAACTTGAACAAAATGAAAAATTATGTAAACTATAAATTTTTTTGAAAATTTTACAGAATGGTGATAAGGAAGTTATTAATATCCCATAAAACGTTTGATTCATGATAACACTTTAGTGAATTTATAAAATTCTTACAAAGCACAATACCATTTATGTTCTTTTCTTTTTGATTTTTGAAATATAATATAACAAACGAAGTTTAATGCTTACATAGATTTGATTGACCAAACAAAAAAAGTTTAATTTTTTTTAAAAATTTACATAATGGTACTAAGTCAATTATGAATCTCTCAAAAAAATTTAGATCATAATCACACTCAAGAAAATTTATAAAATTCTGACAATATAACTCGTTCATTATGTTTTGGATTTTTTAAAGATAACAAATGAAGTTAAATTATTTTGAATTTTTTTATTCATGATCCTAATCTACTAAGGATAGTACCATAAAATTTTCAGATTATTATCAAGCTTGTACAATTTTATAAAAATCTGATAGTGTTTCTGCCAAAATTTTAAAATATTTAAAAAATTCGGTTTTTCAACAAATTTTCATAGGAGATGACTTTCCTAAGGGTTATTGGACCAAATACGGTCAAATCAGCCCCTAAAAGTTTCAAAACCGGCCAAAAAAACACGAAATTTCGCCCAAAAATCCGAAATTTTGGGTACGGTAGCAAATTCAAATTTTTTTCCCCGACCGGTACTTTAGAATTCGGGGTGGTCCGAAATCCGAAATTCGCCGAATTTTGGAATCCTGGTGCAGTGCACTTTCGTGGCCCTCGATTCCATGAATCACGGGCGTGCATTCTCTTGCTCGGGATAGGAAGGTACTGAGTACTGCTGCTGCATTTTGCTTGCAGTTGACACCAAGAAAAGCGATGAGCCATCGAAGCAGCGAAAGGAGGGGAAAAGCTGCGACGAGTAGACAGCCACGAGCCCATGACTGCAGAATCCAACAAAGCCGAATCCGGAAAGGGATCTCTTTCCAAATTCCAATCTTTGTTATGCCTTTGCAGGAGCAGAGCTTCTTTCCAGTTCATGTGCGTGTCTTTGCTCTTGGTCGAGCTTGCGCGCAATCTAACCACTACGAGCTTATCCGTTATGCCATCCTAATTCCTAAAGCCATTGCCATCTGTGCTGTGCAATATGCATGCTTGCTATGTCCATGGATGAGTCCATTCACATTAGCTCACGTCATAGCAGAAGAGTGTTCTTTCAAGATAACTAGCCAAGTGGCCGCGCAATTGCACGACTATTCCTATTATATAGTTCTTTTATATTTATGTATTTATTTTAATTTTCGTTTAGAATTCGTAAATTCATTTTTTTAAAGAAAGGGAGTAGGGTAGGCCTCTACTTTATATACAAATTCATGTTTTAACCGAGACGTTTTTTTACCTGACAATAGATTATGTATAAGCAAGTAGTTCTTAGGATACTATTACTCCTTTCGGCTACAAAACCTTTTATTTTCTAAAAAATAAAATATTTTTGAATATTTATGTTCAATGCACACACTCTTCGTAGTTTCATCAGTTCCTGGTTATTACACAACGCTCGAGACAGCATGCACATTTTTTTCTGTCTTTTTGTGTTCTAGCTGAGAATTTCTAGCTTTCAAAGGTACGAAAATATGTTCAATTTCATTTGTTCTTATCATTACACTTGGTTCATTCGTTACAACAAATTGTAGAAAACTTAATGGGAAAAAACCCCAAATTACTGGATGTATAAGGGGAAAAAGAAAAGAAGGCAAGTAGAAAGGACTTGAAAATAATTTTTCTGAAGCAAGAGGCAACATCTCCAACTAGGGTTGAAAACGAAAACGGATTTCTGACTGTTCTACAAAAAAAAGGGAAACATAAACGGAAATTTTTTGTCGAAAACGGGAGAACCAGTTCCGACGGAAACAAAAAAAGAAATTCCATATAAATGAAGCCAGAAATTCCGTTTTATAATTTAAATAATATCATAAATATATATTTGTTTATAGAAAATATCAAATAGAGTTAAAAAATCTACAAAAATTCACAAAATATTTTATAACATTTTGAAGTTATGAAAATTATTTCCAGCAAGATTTTACTATTGTTTTTCTCAAATAAATTATTTATTTAAATATAAAAATAGCAAAATTAATAATTAAATGCCAAAAAAACATAAAATTTGAATTAAATACTCAATTAAAGAATTTGCAAATTTTTAGGGTGTTAGAACTGGGAACATACTTGAATAGAATTTTCCTCTCATTTCCATATCCACATCCGATTTCGTCACTATCCGTTTCTGGGCTTTTCGATTTTATTTCCGTTACTAATAAAAAATGTGGAAATGAAAACAGAACAGCCATTTATCAACCGCTTTCTTTCTGTTTTCATCCCTATCTCCAACCCATGTTGGACATCATACTATATGGTACAATCATTTTTCTGTAAGATTTTTTTTTATTTTGAGTAATGAACTTCTTCTCTAGTCTTTTGTGGGAATTTCAAGCATATTTCTTTCTTTTCTAATAACATCCTATGGCTATAATAGTTTGGCTTTAATTAGGATCCATCTAATCAAGGATGTTTTTGTTTTTGATAATTTCTAATATATTTTTCTTTTTTCTTAGCGGCTGTAAAACATGTGTCATCAACTTTAAATATATAACTAGTGAAATTTTCCAAGCAATCGCAGAATTGCAACATATTGTATTTGTCATATAGCTTTATCGTCTTTTGAAAATATAGCTACTCCCTTCGGTCACAAATAGTTGTCGTTTTAGACATCGATACGGTCTTCAAAACACAACTTTGACCATTAATTTCTATTATAACATAAAATCCAATAAAATTATAATATTATGAATGTACCTTTTGAGATAAATATACACATATGATTTTCATGTATTTAATTTATATATTTAAAATGATATTGGCAGTCAAAGTTTCGAAAGTTTGACAGCACCTATGTCCAAAACGATAACTATTTATAACCGGAGGGAGTATATTTGTTATGCAAGTGTAATAGTTGTAATATTTATTGCAACATATCTAGTGAAAACCCTTCTTACCATGAAAACTCCGTGAAACCCACGTTTACAAGTTTTCAAAAATTCTCAAAATATTACCATACGTAGGGGAGGTGAGCTTCTACAATCCTGCAAAATTTGAAAACCAAACTCAATCGCATTTGAAAGATATGAAAAAGACAAACAGCGATAGTGAAAATCACTACTCAAGCTGAATTTATCTTTTTCATATTTTTCAAATGCGATTGAGTTTGGTTTTCAAATTTTGTAGGATTGTATAAGCTCACCTCCCCCACGTATGGTAATGTTTTGAGAATTTTTTAAAACTTTTACACGTGAGTTTCACAGAGTTTTCACGGTAAGAGAAGTTTTCACTAGATATGTTGTCAATATCTATACATAATTAATATGCACCATTATGACCTTGAAAGGACCAAGTTGGCCTAGAGGGGGGTGAATAGGCAACTTTAAAAACTTTTTGATTCTTGTGAAAAAAATTTCTCAATAAAAATAGTAACAGAAACGATTAATATAAAATTCAGCACAGCTCTGTTTAAGTAAGATTTGTAAAGGGAAGAATTTTAATGAGAACTGACAATAAGATGAACAAACAAAGATACACCAATAACAGGAAGACTCAAAGATTTTTTCACCGAGGTTCATAGCTCAAACTCCTACGTCCCCGTTAGAGCACTTCAGAAGTATTGCTCCACCAAATAACCAATCTCAATGGTCACCACTCCAGTGAGGTGAGTCTCAACCTTTCACAGCAATAGTGGCCTTCCACAATCACTGTTGGATAGGTCGCACCAACAACTTCTCCAACCATCTAGGAACAGATAGTTCCAAGAGTAATTGTCGGCGTTTTCTAGAGCGCCGGCAAGTAAATTTGTAAGTCTAGGGGGTCGCGCGTTCCACTCCCTGAATGGTTAGACTCGTGAGTCCAAGATGTATACCGATTCGGCCGAAAGTCCCTACTCCAGCTCGGATGGTCGTATTGTATTGCTTTTGCACTATGTTTTTACTGCATTTGAGGCCCCTAAATGACTTAGTCTCCTCGTGTTCGATGTCTCCTCTCCTCTCGCCTTCTAATCGCTTAGCCCTACCTCCTTTTATACAGAAGGAAGGGGCAGGTTACATCGAGAGTTGGGAGGAAGAGCGAGGTGACCTATGCTAGGAGCTCCGGTCCTTCGTCCTGTGGACTGGTCGCCACCCGTCTTGCCTATGCCGTGTTGGTAGCCTTGGTGGTCGTGGAGGTTAGGTATTCCCGGAAATAGCGACTTGCCCTCTGTGACCCTTTGCGAATCGCCGACGCCGAGGTGCGTGACGTTGGTGCCGCCGGGGGAGCGTGCGCTCAGATCAGACGTGGATCGTTGATGGGCCGAAGCTTTGTCTTCTGCAGCCACCGATCTTCTGGGAAGGAGCCACCGCCTTGTATAGTCGCCCGATTGACCTCATTCGGGGTACGTGGCGGTAGGCCGATGAGGACCTGACACGCGGCACTCGGCGTCCGGCCACCTTGGTTCGGTTGAGTCGGAGATCCCGCCCGCCAAGAGGGGGTCGGAGCGCCGTCTGGTCGGATTCTTCCCCCGCCGGCCGGGAGCGGATGTCTTGCGCGGTCTCGCAGCGATTCGGTTGGCGGCGGCGGGCGCGCCTGCTAATCGAGATATGCTTGAGGCCACCGCTCGCCGCCGGGCTGTTGGGTATCCTTTTATTAGTATTCGTCAGAGCCCCGAACTCTCGAGCGATTTCTGCAGATCGGTTGGGGTTGAACTTGGACGAAAGTGGTGGCGGGCCTAGTAGGTCGGTCCACCGATCCGGTTAAGCGACTCGTCGGTGTGCTTGCTGATCCGACGGCTGTCCCGAGTTTGGCCGGGGCATTTGAACTCGCCGGGGCTTTACTCGCCTCGCGCATGCCGAGTATAGTTTACGACCGCGCCGCTCGTCTTCTTGATCGCCGGGTTCGTGAAGGATGCTTCGCTTTCCAAGACCCGCATTTACTCGAGACGCTTAGCCTCCTTCGTCCGGATATATATATATGTGCGCTGTAGCTTGCTTGAAGGGGATGAGAGCTCTTTCTTTTGTTCTTTCAATGGCTTCAGACACCTCTAGTCTTTAGCTTCGCGATGGCGCCGCGGTGGAAGAAGAAGATCCTCCGCCGAGCTTTGGGCTGAGTTCGACCAGCGATGGCCAAGCTTAGGGAGGAAGAAGCCGCACCCGTGACGCCGCTTCGTTGACGCCGCCGAGGCCGCCCGAGGCTCGAGGTGGTAAGGGGGCCTTCGAGGCGATGGCGCAAGGGCGCCGACCGTAGTTGGTGCGCCACGCCGATGTCGCCGAACGGCAGCGGAGGCATCACAGTGTTATTTCGCGCGCGGCGGCCGCCCCGTCGACTGAGCAAGGGCCTACCAAAGATGCCGTCGGTGCCACCGATGCCGCACGGATGTTTTGATAGGTTCTAGGCGTGGTAGAGTCTGCCGTGGTGCAACGTGGCTACTCTTGTATCCGCTGCATCGTGTGTAAAGTCGTAAAGTTTGAGCTCATGGCAGAATGAAATTTTCTTTTCTTTATGAAAATGTCTTTGCGATGAGTTTGCTTTAATTTTAATCGCTGTGGACGGCGCCTTGGTCGGCAGGCGATCGGATGCCTCTGTGAGGTTCGGTGTCCGAAAGTGCTCGCTTAACGTCGTAGCTAGACAAAGTGCCTTGGTCGGCAGGACGACCGGATGCCTCGTGAGGTTCGGGTGTCCGAAAGTGCCCTTGCTCGGCAGGACGACCGGATGCCTCTGTGAGGTTCTCGTGTCCGAGTGCTCGCTTAACGTCGTAGCTAGACAAAGCCTTGGTCGGCAGGGACGACCGGATGCCTCTGTGAGGTTCGGTGTCCGAGTGCCTTGGCAGACGACCGGATGCCTCGTGAGGTTCGGTGTCCGAGTGCTCGCTTATCGTCGTAGCTAGACAGCGCTTTGGTCGGCAGGACGACCGGATGCCTCTGTGAGGTTCGGTGTCCGATCGCTTTGGTCGGCAGGACGACCGAATGCCTCGTGAGGTTCGGGTGTCCGAGTGCCTTGGTTGGCGTGACGACCGGATGCCTCCGTGAGGTTCGGTGTCCGAGTGCTCGCTTATCGTCGTAGCTAGACGGTGCCTTGGTCGGCAGGACGACCGGATGCCTCTGTGAGGTTCTGGTGTCCGAGTGCCTTGGTCGGCAGGACGACCGGATGCCTCTGAGAGGTTCGGTGTCCGATCGCTTTGGTCGGCAGGACGACCGGATGCCTCGTGAGGTTCGGTGTCCGATCGCCTTGGTCGGCGGGACGACCAATGCCTCTGTGAGGTTCTCGTGTCCGAGTGCCTTGGCTGGCGGGACGACCGGATGCCTCGCGCGGTTCGGTGTCCGAGTGCTCGCTTATCGTCGTAGCTAGACGAAGGCCTTGGTCGGCAGGGACGACCGGATGCCTCTGTGAGGTTCGGGTGTCCGAGTGCCTTGGTCGGCAGGAGACGGCCGGATGCCTCTGAGAGGTTCGGTGTCCGATCGCTTTGGTCGGCAGGGACGACCGGATGCCTCTTGAGAGGTTCGGTGTCCGACCGCTTTGGTCGGCAGGACGACCGGATGCCTCTGTGAGGTTCGGGTGTCCGAGTGCTCGCTTATCGTCGTAGCTAGACGTGAGTGCTCGCTACCGTCGTGCTGGACGTGAGTGCTCGCCACCGTCGTAGCCGGACGTGAGTGCTCGCCACCGTCGTAGCCGGACGTGGGGCATCCTTCTCGAGTCCTCGCTCGGGCGAGGGTAGCTGCGAGAGGAATGGCCGCCTATCCCACATGTATACCCCATCCGCAGTGTGGGACCCGAGGGGATGAGCGGCGCGTTTACTGCGTTGGTTTGAACGCCGTGCTCGTGGAGCTAATAGCGGTAGTCCGAGTGGGTCCCGGGAGGTCCCGCCAAGGGGGACCCTTCCGAGCGGACGGTCCCAGTAGGGTGTCCTGGCCCCGCCGTGGGCGACCCATAAAACCTTTCTCTACTCAATCCCAGATGGACTCTAGGTCGTCCACCGACCCAGCAGCACACCGGCCGCCGCCATTGATGAGCTCCGGGAGAGTGTGAAGTATGGTCTCGGACGCAAGTAGAGGTGATTAGGTCGCCACCGACCTAACCGAGGGCCCACCGTGGGGCTCACCTCATACCGCCCCTTGCTCAAGTTTTGCTTTGGGCGGCCTTATACCCATCCGCGGGTAGGCCTTTTGAACCCACAGCCTTGCTGGGCCCCGGCGCAAGCCACAAAGCTTTGCCGCCTTGGGGCCGCAGCTGCCCAGCTTCGCGCGCGCCGAGCAACTGCTCCGCCTAAAGGCGAGACCGAGAGGTTACGGACACGTTGTTCGGGCGGCGTCTTTATGGCCCTTGTCGCCGACAAGACAGGATTAAAAGCGGTGGTATTGGAACCGGAGTTACCAGTGGGCGCGACAGCGAGGGTGGTCGCGACGCTCGCTTGACGGGCGCTCGCTTGGCGGCGCTCGCTCGTCCTCTATAAATACGCCCGTGGTGCTTTCGAGTGGTCACGCTTTCTTGCCTTCTCTCTGCTCTCGCTCAAACAAGAAAAGCACCAGAGAGCTAAGGAAAGAAAACCCACCTTTCTTTCTCACCTTCCACCATCTCCCCGTGAAGATGTCGTGGCGGAGTGCTCGCGAAGACAACCGCGGCGCGGCTTGGTGAAGAAGGGCTTCCTCATGCCGCAGACCTTTCCTACCGAGGGTGCCGACCGGGCTGCCACCGCACGCGGGCGACGAGATCGTGGTGCCCGCCTCGCTCTTCGAGCGCGGCTTTAGCTCGCCACCGCACCCGCTCGTCCGGCTCTTTGTTTCATTACAAGGTGGAGGTGCACCATCTCAACCCCAATGGGGTCCTCCACATCGCCATCTTCATCACGCTGCGCGGCCTTCTTGGGGATCGAGCCGCACTGGCGTTGTGGAGGCACTTCTTCCGTGCAAGGCTCGAAGGATAGCCGCCGGAGCCGCGGCGCCTCAGGTGGCTCGCCCTCCACCGCCCCGTCGAGCACGGAGTACCTGGAGGTAAAGCTGCCCTCGTCCAACAAGGGTCGGGCGTTCAATGGCTCTACGCGTCAAACGCGGCGACAGCGCTTCTCGCTTTCACCGGGCGAGCTTCCCATGGTGGAGGAGCGGTGGAACTGGGCGCCAAAAGAGGGAGAAGAACAGGCCGGCCCCGATCGTGGAGCGATCGGGGCTCAGCGAGGCGGGGCTCACCGGGACGTGGTTGTGCGCGCTTTATGGGGATGCGCGGCAACCACTTGTGCATGTGCCGCACTTCGCTCCGTGATGCGGGCCGTCCGACCGGGCGAGGATGGCAGAACCCGAGCTGGCCGCGTCTGAGGTGGAGGCCCGGGTGGCGGCCGTTACGGGCGGAAGCGCCACGGTGGCCGCGGATGGCCGCCCGGAGCCATTCTCGGCGGCTTTTCCGCCAACCGTAAGCCGTGAAATTCTTTCGCTTTCTTTTCTTTGTCCTTAGCACTTGACCGACATTCCTGCATCCTCTCAGGGGCTCATGGGGATGTCTTCCCAGGCACCGCTCCCGGGGGATAAGGAAGCGCGGGCGGCCGCCCGGCGAGGACTAAGAGGTCGACTCTCTCCGCAAGAAGCGGAAGGAGGAAAGGAGGAGGAAGAAAGTAAGGAACGCTAGCGGCGCGCGCACAAGGCGCGAGGATGTGCCTGAGACCACCGCCGTGGGGACAACCTCCATCGACAACAAGGGAGGCCTCCGCCACCCCTATGGTGGGTTTTTCCCGACCGCCGATCGGCGGCGCCCGAAGCGTGGACTCGGCCGAGGCGCATCACGGGCCCTGTGGCCACGGATCCCCAGCGGGGTGATCTTGCGCTATGCGGTCGTCGCAGCGTCTCTACCGAGGTGGCTTCAGGAAGCGACCGCCGACGACTTTTGGCGGGGCGGCAAAGAGGGCGCGCGTGCCACGCGCCCGCCGGCCTTGTAAGTGTATTCTTTTTATTGGAGCATTTTTCTTTTTGGCAAAGCCGCCCGAGCGACTCTTGAATCTTTGCAACGTGTAGCGCCTATACTGGGGTGACCGTGGGGCGTGCCACATCGGCTCCGCAAGTAACGGCGCCGGTGATTTCGGTGCCCCCGGTTGGGTCGGTGAAGGTCGCGGCGTCGGCGTCCGAGGGCGCGGTCGCCTTCGAGGGGACGGGACCCCACCCGGAGGTCGTGCCCGAAGAAGAACTTCCGCGCCTCGGCTGGGACTCCCACCGACGACATGATCGCTGCCGAGGATGAGACAATGGCGCCGCCGGTGATCACGCCAGTCGTGACGGAGCCGGCGACGGAGGTGCCCGACCCCTCGTCCCAGGGGAGGTGCCGACCGATGCTCCTCAGGCGCAGGTCGCCGAGAGGGTTTCTGAAGGGTTGACCTCGTCACCCTTGCCCATGGTGCTTTGACGGGCGACGCCCCGCCCGAACGGCGAGCGGCGCGCCACGGTGTAATTCCCGGTCGGGCATCATGGGTCGCGAGGAGAGCGAGTGGGCGCCTTCGCAAGGCGCTACCGGACGCCGGCCGAGATAGGGCGATCCGTGAAGGTCCGCTCTTGCTCAAGTCTTCCACCAGTAGCCGGATATGATGGTCGGGAGTCCACCACGCCTGTAGGTCACCGAAAAGTTCGACTGCTGCACATTTTTGATAGTTCTTCCGCGCGACTAACGGAGTGTCCACATTTTTGCAAAGACTTGCGGGCTCGCCAGGCGTCAAGTTGAGCTCTGCAGCGCTCAAGCGATCGGCAAGGCGGCAATGATGGAGGAGTGCAATGGCCGCGCTTGAGTCAGCGCGCTTAGCCTGTGAGGCCCCGGGCATTAGGCGGCTCGGAGGCGTGGTGATCCGCCAAGGATTTGAAGAGGCCACAAAGGCCCTTCATGATGAGCGCCTAGGAGCCGAGGCCTTGAGGGCGAAAGTGGCGAATCGAGTCCTTCGACGAGGTCACCGAGGCCAAGGATGCCGCCGTTGCCGCGGAGGGGACCGCAGACGCAGTAACACGCCCGCGACCGAGCGAAACAAGGCTCGTGGGGACGCCGCCGAAGTTCGCTCCGAGCGGGCGATCGCCGTAGGAGCCGCCGAGCCAAGACTTCATACGGCGCGCAAGTCGGAAGTCGCAATCGACCAACTCGCGGCGGTAAGTGTCTTAATTCTTCAATTAAGTTTGGGGTCACGACCCACAGGCGAATTTATCCAAAATCTTCGCAACCGCAGAGGCGCAGAAGAACTGGCGGCCGCCGCGGAGGCGCAGAGAACGGCTTGGGATGCTCGCGACGTGGCGATCGTGGTTCGGACGAGGCCCGGCGGCGTTGAAGGTTGCGGAGGACGGTCGGGCCGAGATGAGCGCCGAATCGAGGCCTCCGCAAGGCCGGTCGAGGTCTCGCGATCGATCCTGGAGCCGGGCAGGCCCGAGTGCCCTTGCCCCTCCGCTACCGCCCGAAAGTGCGATCACAGAAGAGGCGGTGGTCACCGGCCGCTTGAGCTTCATCGGCGCCGTCAACACCATCTCGTACTACGACGCATCGACCTCGCGGTGGTGGGGAGCGGCGTAGGCTGGAACCGGATCGACGAGGAGATCGATCGGTTCGAGCTCTGGTCGAGCCGCACGCCGGGAGATCGCCACCGCATCCCGCCGCAGCCGCCTCCAGAAGCTAGAGGCGCCAACTCTCGTCTCGCCACCGGCCGCCCGCCAAGAAGAATAAAAAAGTTAGCTTTATCCTTCTTAGATTGTAAAGACCGCTATTTAAACAATCTTGAATTTATCAAGTCCCAGAATCGCCCTCGCCCTTTTCGTATTTAGGATGAGCGCTTGGCCGACCATAGCCTTAAGGACCGCAGGTCACTTATGCGTAGGTCGGGTCGTTTTGGGAGGAGCGAGGTGGATTGGAGACTTGGCTATGCAAATGGTTAGGCGCACTTGTGAGGATAGGAGTGTTCTAGACCGCCAGGATCTTTCCACTCGGGCACTTCCTTCTTCCGCAAGTGCTACTTAGCAACCATAGCATGCCGGGGCGAGGTCGTAACACTTGGGTTGAGAGGGTTACCGCCGGGATGGACCTCATGACCAATCGGGTCACGTGACCTCATAAGCGCGTGGGATAGCCGAGTTCGTATGGGAGGAGTGTTCCTGCCGACCCAAAGGTCACTCCACTCGGGTACTTCCTTCTTCCGCGAAGTGTTAGCAACCATAGCCACTAGGGCGAGGTCAGCAGCACTTGGGTCAAAGGGTTACCGCCGGGAAGGACCTTGTGGTCGGTTGGGTCATCAACCAGCATAGCGCCCGGCCGAGAGCAGCACTGAACAGGCGCCAAGGGCAGCTCGAGTCGTCGCATGGCGACTGTGTGCTCGGAAGGAAGAAAGTAAAGAGCATGCTAGGAAGAGGAAAAGAGTTTAGGGATAGAATCGCCTTAACTTTTCTATATTCCATGCATTTGGAAGGATGCGGCCGTCGGTGTCCTTGAGCCGAAAGGTGCCAGGCCGGAGGATCTGCACGACGGTGAAGGGGCCTTCCCAGGGGGGCGACAGCTTGTGCTTATCCTTGCTGGTCTGGACCCGACGCAGGACCAGGTCGCCAGCACTGAAAGACCGCCCTCGAACCTGGCGGCTGTGGTAACGTCGCAGAGCTTGTTGATATCTGGCCGATCGCAGGACGGCCACGTCATGCGCCTCGTCGATCTGGTCGACGGAGTCTTGTTGTGCGGCGAGCCCCCGAGCCTCCTCGAAGGCTTGCAGTCTTGGGGCGCCATACTCCAGGTCTGTCGGCAAGACGGCCTCAGCACCGTATACCATAAAGAACGGTGTGAACCCGGTCGCCCGGGTCGGCGTGGTCCGTAGACTCCAGAGGACGGAGGGTAGCTCGGTCGCCCAGCGCCCCGCGAAGTGCTTGAGCCGATGAAGATCCGCGCTTGAGCCCTTGAAGGATCATGCCGCTTTGCGGCCGACTGGCGTTGGTCCGCGGATGGGCCACGGCTGCCCAATCGACGCGGATGTTGAAGCCATCGCGAACTCGAGGAATTCCTTCCCGTGAACTGCGTTCGTTGTCGGTGATGATGGAGTTTGGGACTCGAATCAAAAGACTATGTCGCGAAGAAGATGGCCGCTTGTGCCGACGTGGCGCTTACGACCGAAGCTTGGCCTCTATCCACTTGGTGAACTTGTCCACCGCGACGAGCAAATGGGTAAAGCCCCGGGCGCTTTCTTGAAAGGCCCGACCGATCGAGCCCCAAGCGCAAAGGCCACGTGATGGGATTATGCGCAAGGCTGGTAGCGATGTGTCCGCCGGCAAAGAATTGGCATCCTTCGCAGTGCGTGCGATCGCTCTGCGTCGGACACGCGGTCGGCCAATAGAAACCTTGCCGAAAGGCCTTTCCCACCGAGATCGGGCGCAGTGGTGACCGCAAATTCGTGTGTATGTCGTCCGATGGTTGTTTTCCTTGGTCGGCGGAATGCACTTTTGGAGGACCGGGAGGCTCCTTTTGTAAAATGCGGACCGATCAGGACGAAAGACTTTGCTTCGCTAGGCGAGGCGCGGGCCTCGGTCGGGTCGGGAGGAAGCGACCCGTCCGTCAAGCGATCTATGAATGGCTTTCTCGGTCGGACTCGATTGCTAGCACGCGTGGCTCGACCCGCCAAGTCTCCGCCGACCGCGGCGGCGGCGGCGCCGTCTTCGTGGGTCGGGGACCGTTCGCCACCGGGCCAAATGGATGGAAGGCGCGAGGTCGCAGACGAAGATCCGGCGGGACCGGCTCTCTGGAGGCAGTTGGCGGTAGTCGGCGTCGCTATTGTGGCGTCGGTAGCTATGGTGAAGCTCGAAGCCCTTGAACCGCGCCGAGCTCGCGCGCTTCTCGACGATCTGCGGTCATCACGGCGCGTCTCGGGGCTCGCGGCCTTCATGACTTGGTCGGCGACAAGCTTGAGTCCCGTGGACGTAAGTCGGCGAGCACCGAGGTCGGCAATGATCCGAGAGACCGTTGACGAGGGCCTCGTGCTCGACAACGTTGTTGGTGGCATCGGCGCAGCGATGGCGTCTCGAGCTTGTTCCCAAGTGGGAAGATGATGACAACTCGGCGCCGTGCCATTCTTGTTGTAAGACCCATCGAAGTACATTGTCCAATGCTGGGTCTTCGATCAACGTGGTGCACGGGTTTGGTCCACTCGGCGACGAAGTCGGCTAGGGCCTGCGACTTGATCGCCGTCAGGGGCGTATGTGATGTCGTGGCGGCGAGCTCGAGTGCCCACTTGGCTATCCTTCCCGGCGTCGCGGTTGCGGACGATCTCGCTTAACGGGGGCGTGGTCACCACGGTGATGTTGTCTTGATCGAAGTAGTGGGCGAGCTTTCTCTTCGCAATGAGCACCGCGTGGAGTAGCTTCTTCGCACTGGGTGCCGAGTCTTGGACTCGGAAAGGACCTCGCTAATGAAGTAAACGGCGTTGTACCTTAAGTTCGCGCCCTTCTTCCGCTCGCTCCACCACGAGGCCGCGCGACGACTTGGGTAGTGGCGGCGACGTAGAAAGCAATGGCTCCCCAGGTGCCGGGCGACGGGGCGGATCGAGGGCGAGGACAGAAGGCCTTGGCGTGTGAGGGCCTCTGAGCTCACGGGTCCAACTAAAGCGGTCGGATCTCTTGAGTAGCTCAGAGTGGCATTCGCGCGCGTAGGCGGCAGACACGAACGGCTCAAAGTCGCTAGGCATCCGTCGACCTCTGGACCCCCTTGAGGTTCTTGATTGGGCCCATCCTTGCGATTGCTAATATCTTCTCTGGTTGGCCTCGATGCCTCGCTCGGAGACAATGAAGCCAGGAGCTTCCTTTGGGGACCCAAACGCATTTCTCGGGATGGAGCTTTATGCGGAATCGTCGAAGGTTCGCAAAGGTCTCTTCGGTCGGGGACAAGGTCGTCGGCCTTCTTGGTTTTTACGACAATATCGTCGGCGTACACCTCAGCGTTACGGCCGATCTAGTTATTGAAGCACGTTTGCATACATCGGCGTATGTAGCGCCGCGTTCTTTAGGCGAGCGGCATCGTAACGTGCGTAATGAGCGAGCGGGGTGATGAAGGAAGTCGCGGTGGTCGGACTCCTTAGCGCAATCGGTGGTAGCCAGTAGGCATCCAGAAAGAGAGACTCGCACCTGCGGTGGAGTCGATGACTTGGTCGATCTGCGGGGCAAAGGAACGGATCTTTGGGACATGCTTTGTTGAGACTCGTATAGTCAACGACATCCTCCATTGCCCATTTTTCTTTTTACAAGTACAGGTTGGCTAGCCACTCGGGTGGCGCACCTCTTTCTGAACCTGCAGCGAAGTTTGGCGATCTCCTCCCCTATGATCCCGCTTCTCCTCGTCGAGCGGCGCGGCGTTAGGCGGCCGGCTTTGAGCACGGTCGGATGCTCAAGGAGTGCTCGGCGACTTCCCAGGATTCTGGCATGTCGGAGGACCTCCATGCGAAGCGTCTTTGTTGGTGCGGAGAAGTCGGCGAGCGCGCTTTCCTATTTGGCGGGGCGTGGCTCCGATCCGCCGGGTCTTGGTCGGATCACGGGATCGACCGCGACCTCCCGTGTCCTCGGCGGACTTGAAGGATCCCGCCCGACTTCTTTGGACTCGAGGCGGATTGGAGGCTTCCTCACGAGGTTGTCGAGCTCGGCAGAGCGCTATGATCGCCGAGGCAAGCTCTAGCTTCTTTGCGCTCGCGATTGTAGGCAAGCTGGAAAAGCGATGCCACGGTGATGACTCCGTGGCCTGGCATCTTCGGCTTGAGGTAGGCGTAGCGGGGACCGCCATGAACTTGGCGTAACATGGCCGTCCCAAGATGGCATGGTAGGCAGAAATCACGACCTCAAAGCGAGGGTTTCGGTGCGGAAGTTTCCGGTTCCCCAAAGGTAGCAGGCGGTCGATGCTGCCCAGTGGATGGGCTTGCTGGCGGCAGAATGACGCCATGGAAGGCGCCTTGTCGGGTCGGAGGGTTGGCGCGGGATCCCCATAGCGTCGGCGTCTCGGCGTAGAGGATGTTGAGGCCGCCTCCGTCCATGAGCACCTTTGAAAGCGCTTCTTCCCCAGCGGGCCGACCACGGGGGTATCTCCCGGTGTGGAACGTGGTCGGGTGGTCGGTCCGATCAAAGGTGATCGGGAACTCCGACCACCGGAGGTATTGGGGGCGCGTAGGCGCGGCGGTATGGACCTCGCGATAAGCGAGCTTGAGCGGCGCTTCCGGCATAGCGAGCCGGTCCTCCAAAGATCGCCGAGGCGGCCGTCGGGTTCGGGGAACTCGTCGTGCGCCTTTTTCTGCGGCCCCGCGGGCGCGCGCGAACTTCTTCCTTGCCCGCGGCGTTGCGGGACGCCGAGAGGTAACGCCTCGGGACCTCGCGATCCGGTACTTGTGCAGCGGAGAACCCGTGGTTTGGGCGCGGGCCGTCCATCAATTTCTCGAAGTGGTGGGCGCGGCGGTCGATCCGACTGGCCTAAGAGCGATCGGCGGTGGCGACCGCAGAAACTCGCGGATCGCTTCCCGTGCGCTTCCGTTTGTCGGAGGCGGTCGAAGGGGACCCGATCACGGGCCGCCGGTTACGGCTGGGCCTTTCCTCCTCGAAGATGGCCCCAGCCTCCTCGCGGGCGTGGTTTGTGGCGATATCGAGGAGCTCCTTGGTAGTTAAGGCTTGGCGGCCTAGTTTGTGTACCAAGGCCTTGCGGGAGGTGCCGTAGATGAATGCTCCCACGACATCGGCGTCGGAGATGTCGAGGAGCTCGTTACCGGGCGGAAAACCACGGATGTAGTCGGAGGGTTTCCAGCTCTTTGTTCGCGACCCTTCCAGTCCCAGGAGTTTCGAGCGCTTGTAAGTGCCATGGAAGTTGCCGACGAAGAGGGCCTTCAAGTCGGTCCAGTCCCTGATGGTTTTGGCCGGCAAGTACTCGAGCCAGGCTCGGGCCGAGTCTGCGAGGTAGATGGGAAGGTATTGGATGATGAAGAGGTCATCCGTTGCTCCTCCCGGGCATGCGGCCGGTAATCTTGAGCGACACACAGGGTTTGTGGCCCCGGTGTATTTGGCAATGTTGGTAGGCGCTCGGAATCTGGCAGGGAAGTCGGCCTGGCGGATCCCCTGGCAGAACGCTCGCGGTCCAGGACCGTCGGGGCTTGGGCTGCGGTGGTGGTGCCCGCCGCCCGCAACCCGTGAGTGGGTGGCCTCCTCCGCCATCTTTCTCCGCGCCTCAAGGGTAGCGCGAATGTCGTAGGCATCACAGGCGTTAGCGCCGCGGGCGCGCGAGGCTGGTGTGGCTCGCGGTGCGGCGGCGCTGTGCGGACCCATCCGGCCGCCTGATGCGGGCCCGGTGGCGAGTGGCTCGGGCGATAGGGCGGGCGTGCATGTCTTTACTGCGGCGTGCTCTACCGGCCCTGGAGGTTTTGGTAGGTGGCCTTGGCCTCCGGGTCGGTCGGCTCGGGAGGCCTCGAAGCGGCGTTGCGGCGCCACGTTTGGTAGCGTGGGAAGAAGTGAGGGCCGTCGGACCCTTCCGCTTTTTGGGGTGTGTGCTGGCGCCAGCGTCGTGCGCGTCGCCGAGCACATGCGGGCCTCGAGCCCCTCTGCTCCTGTGGTTGGCACAGGGCGGTCGGCTTCGAGTTCTTCGTTCCTCCAACTCTTTGCGCTTGTTGTTGGAGCTCGGCGCGGCGAGTGCGGCGCGTTGATGCGCTGTGGCGGCACTCCTCCTCTTGCGCTGAGTGCGCGGACGGAGGCCCGCACGCGCGAGGACCACGGGCAAATCGGCAGTGCCGCCATGTTGCACTCGCGAGTGCCGCTGTGGCGGGGTATTCCGTGTCGGGCCGAGTCACGTCGGAAGAGTCTTCTAGCGGCTCGTGGATGGAGGCGGCGGGTAGCGACCATCGCCACCGGTCGCGAGCCTACGGGGTGACATGGTCACTGCCGGGCCTACGAGAGTTTTCGCCGACCGTGGCGGAGCACTCCTCGGGTTCGGCCGGGGCTGCGGGGCGCCAAGCGGAGCTTAGCGAAATCGCCGAGAGGGCGCCCAAGCTCTCGTGGCGCTGTCCTCCGGAGGCGGCGGCGAGCGTGAGCCCTCCGTCGGGTGACGGCGAAGTCGAGGAACGGCGGATCCGGTTCCCGGTGCGATCATGCGTCACGGTGGGTGGATGCCATCGAGGAGATAAGCGGAATCGGAGATGGTGATGAAGGCGAAGCCCCTACAGCGCGCCAACCGCCGGCGTTTTCTAGGCGCCGGCAAGTAAATTTGTAAGTCTAGAAGTCGCGCGTTCCACTCCTGAATGGTTAGACTCGTGAGTCAAGATGTATCTTGATTCGGTGAAAGTCCCTACTCGATTCGGATGGCCGTATTGTATTGCTTTTGCACTATGTTTTTCTGAGGAGGCCCTAAATGACTTAGTCTCCTCGTGTTCGATGTCTCCCTCTCCTCTCGCCTTCTCTCTAATCGTTTAGCCTGCCTCCTTTTATCTGAAGGAAGGCGGGTTACATCGAGTTGGGAGGAAGAGCGAGGTGACCTATGCTAGGAGCTCGGTCCTTAGTCTGTGGGTGAGTCGCAACCCGTCTTGCCCATCTTGTGTTGGTAGCCTTGGTGGTCGGGGAGGTTAGGTATTCCCAGGAAATAAGCGTACTTGCCCTCTGTGACCCTTGCGAATGCGGCGTCGAGTGCGTGGCGTTGGTGCTTGCCTCGGGAGGAAGCGTCGCTCGTCTTGTCACGTGGTAGGTTGATGAAATGAAGCTTTGTCTTCTGCGATCACGGATCTTCTTGGGAAGAGCCACCCGCCCTTGTATAGTCGCTCGATTGACCTCATTTGGGGTGCGTGGCGGTAGGCGATGAGGACTGACACGCGACACTCGGCGTCCGTCACCTTGGTTCGGTTGGAGTCGGGAGATCCGCCCGCCAAGAGAAGTCGGGGCGCTGCTCAGTCGGATCGCTTCCCTGGCTGGTCGGGAGCGGATGTCTTCTTGAGTCTCATGAGCGATTCGGTCGTGGGCGCGCGCTGCCTCATGGAGAGATATGCTTGAGGCCGCTGGCTCGTCGCTTCGGGCTGTTAGGGTATCCTTTTTATTAGTATTCGTCAGTAATAGACTATCCACAAGCCCTGTCTCTTGATTCAGTAGCTAGATGCAAACTAGACTTAGCTTGGAGCAAGAACTCTAAATATTCAGAATGAATTTTGTAGCTTTTGAGTTGAAGCTCAAACTCTTTGATGAAATGAAGGCTCATTAATGCAAGAGATCAAAGAGTTGTAATTGATTTGAAAAATGTCAACAGTGTTTAGGATCTCAAGGATGTATATGTGCAAAACTCTCTGTGTTTTGTGAACCCAAGCACTCTATATATAGAGTCTGAACAAAAATAACCGTTGTACCTGTCATTTGCCCGTTGGGGGTTAGTAGGATAGATGGGGTAGTCAACTACTATCTTTTTTTATAAGAATCTCAAGGTATATGAGTCATAAGTCAAAATACACAAACACCGGACTGAAAATTTTAGTCCGGGGTACATAGGATTAGAGAAGCATTATTATACTCAGATAAACCCATTTGCGTCGGACCGAAAATATCAGTCCGTCGTAAATGTACTAGTCAAGGTAGTTTGTGCCGGACTGAAAATGATGGTTTGATGTACACATACTTTGTTTTATATTGATATCAGCAAAACAATATTTGCGCCGGACCAAAAAAGTTGGTCCGACGTACACATGGTTTTGTTCCATTTGAGTACCAGCGAACAACGTTTGCGCCGTAACGAAAAAGTTGGCCCAGCGTACATGGGAAAACAGCTGGTTTTATGTGAGTGATGTATGTTTGCGTCGGACCGAAAAAGTTGGTCCGGCGTACATATAGAATTTTGGTCCGCAGCAAACATCATATTTCTGGTTAAGATTTGAGCAAAATAATTCTTAACACAGACTAGGATTTTATTCAGAGTGAAATTATTACATATGTCGGACTGAATTAAAAGATGTATTCAGATCGGTCCGACGTGAACGGTGTACGCTCGGTTTGAAAAGAATCAAAGAAGAGTTTTTAGCGCCGGATTGAAAAAGTCGGTCCGGCGTACATGGAGTGTGCTCGGTGAAGAGAACTCTTAGCGCCGGACTGAAAAAGTCGGTCCGGCGTACATGGTGTGCGCTCGGTTAGGTTTTGAACTTTGATTTTTGAACGCGTGACAAGATGTTTGGTCTGAGAGAGAACTCTTTTTGGCTTAAGCAAGGGAAAGATCTGAATTTTTGAGTGAGAAATATGAAATATCCTATGCTCCAAGTAATCTTAGTGATTTTGTATATGAACTAAGATCATTTCTTATGTATAATCTCTCTTAATAGTATGGTGATTCTAGCTATATGGCTTGAATCAACTCCCACGCCAAAACTAGAAACAAATACCTTAGCCTTAATCTTCAAATGCAACTGTTGTCGGCTTTTTCTTAGTATTCTTTTTTATCATCAACACCAAAACCTACATAATAAGCATAATTGACAAAAAAAAGGGAGCCTAGATACTCTCAGACCTGGCTTCACCAAAATAAGTGGTGTAAACACTCTAATTTTATCTTGATTATTGAGATAATCTTTTATATATAATTAATTTACACATCTATAATACGGCCCTATCAAAATAACTGGTGTTGATCTTTTTTTTCTCGATTAATGAGATAATTTTGAGGAATTTTGCCTTTTTTGATTTAAGAATTATTGTAGAATTTTCTAAACCTCCAAAGTAAATAGGTAACATAGAAATCATAGTTTATATATAGATATAATATAATAGATCTTATTTCAATCAACAAGGAAACAAACAAGTGGTCGAGAGTTAGACAAACATTGCCGTTTGCACTAACGACGTGACAGAGGGCGCGAATCTTGAGACCTTAGGATTGGAACTTTGGGCTTGGATTCAGAGGTCCAGTCCCCATTACAAGGACTAGGCTGAGAAGCGTGCTACGCCACGCCGAGGCCGGCCAAGCTAAGTACAGGAAGCATGCGGAAGGTTTAGGTGGCATTCGTCGAAGGTATACGAATAAATACGGGAACTGCCGGTGGCTGGTAGAATACGCTATTCATTTGCTATGACAGCATTTGGTTTGTACGTGTTGATTATCTGAGAGGGTCTATCTGTATGAGCAGTGTATATTAAGCAGGTAAATCTACTTTGATCCTATGTAGGAGACGCGAGTGTAGGTACCTTAATCTTACGTGGTGTCTGTGGAAGGACGCGGTGTAGTTGCGTGGTTTCCAGCTAAGTATTTGCGCGGTGAAAAACGCAGACTCGGTGGTATGTGTAGGCACGTGCTTTCTGTTGGTTTGGGCCCCATTGAGCACATGGATTTTTAATTGGGCGTATGGGCTCGGTGTCTATATCGTAGATGGGCCGGGCACAACGTGATTTCATTGGGCGAATGGCTTGTGCGTTGTGGGCAGGTGTAGAAGCCTTGCTGCGATTAAATGTCGGTGGGGAAGAGCTGGCGGAGTGTTTGCGAGTGAAAAGAAGTGAGGTTGTACTATGGCAGGAAGTGGAAGCAGGGCCGCCAGTGCTCCGGCGGGGAACCGATCGGGAGGAAGCCGCCTTGTACGGGAAAGAGATCTGACAGGTATGTCGTGTTCATCCACTAAAGGATCAGGAGGCCTACCTGATCAGTGTGAGTCGTTAGACTAATAGTATGTTGGATGCTGGGCGTTTTTTCTATCTTATGTTGTCTTGGTTTGCACCCTGGCGATTTTGTGGTTTGGTGGATCGTCTGGTTTCGGGCGGTGGCAGGAGAAAGGGGCGGCTAGTATGAGCGGACAGGGATGGTGTGTAGGAAACGGACGGGCTATTTCTGGTGTTAATAGCGAAGGGCTCATGCTGTTTTATGTACGTGTGTTCAGTCTAGGTAGGAGATTATATTGTCTAACAGGTGCGCATTGGAAATGCAGGGGAAAATCGGAGGATCCGTATCTCGTAGAAAGTGATCCTTAGTGAAATCATGAAGAGTCTTGGGGGGCCAGAACCAAGATATGCGTGTCGATCTGGCTTGAGCGGGTATATCGGGAGAGTGGAGATATCAGTTCCGATTAGCGGGTTCATACGCGAGAGCCAGACTGTACATGCGTATGGGCACACTGCTTTTGCTGAGGATGATGCGGAGGAAAGCGCTGCTGTAATTATGATCGGAAAAGTTAAGGAACTGGGTAATTTTGAGATTGAAGATACGAATTGGGTTGGTAAAGTGCAGGGGGAGGATCGTATCTCCTATCTAAAGAAAAAGGTAGATGATATGAGCTATGAGAAGAACATGTACGCCAAGAAATCGGCCGCTGCCATGAAAGGGTGGTCAGAGACACTGAATGTTCTGATATCTGTCGAGCAAACATGCGAAGAAATCTGCTGCTCTGCTGCAGGATATATAGGAAAAAATCCCGCTGGCCGATCTGAGCTCACGACGTTCTACGATGTTCATTGCTTGCGTCAATGGATTGAGGAGCACGCTAATGAATCTACTGCTGCCCTGTATAAAATCGCGAATACATAAAGGTACTGTATAGATGCAAGCTAGGTATGTATGTTAGGAATGCAGCTGCAGCGTAACTGCTCTATAGCATGCATACGACGAATGAACATCTGTTGTATACGTAGTGAATGGTCTGGCACTACATGCGTATGGTAGGTAAGGTAAGGCCTGGACGGTTTGTCTACCAAACAGATGTGGGAGTTGGGTACTTTTGGTTATGTAAGGGAGGTACTCGTAGGTAACCTGTGGTGTGGTTATGGTGGACACTATGTTTTAGCCTAGTATGTATGTATGTCGATATATATATATATATCTCTGTTTGTCTATGTGTATATAGTATTGCCGTCGTTTGGATGTGGTTGAGATGTATAGGGGGATGGCTGTTATGTTGCGATATGGAAGTGTATATGTCTTTGTGTGAGGGCGTGTAAGTGGTGGGCATATGTATGTATATATGTGTGCATGTGCCTGAGTGTGTATCTGTGTGTAGCTGTGTGAGTGTACGCGTGCGGACATGTCTATGGGCGAAAAAACCGAGCAACGGTCAAAATAGTTAAGGAATCGGTTCTATAGTAAAGGTATGGATGATAGCATAAGAGAGAGAGATATATAAGGGGATGTCTGTTATTCTGCTATGTGGAAGGTACTCTGGAACTGGAGAAAGTATATACGTTGATATGCGAGCAAGGTAGGTTTTGTGTGTTAGCGAGTCGTCAATGGTATGGAAGATAGTTCAACATATAGGCAAAACGTATAGTATCAGCGCTTGTATAGCTAAACAATGGTATGATTGATGGGAAATACTGCAGGGTGAAAACTGAACAACGGTAGTCCCGTGCACGAAACAAACGTATTAACATGGTAGCTGTTTTATAGGGAGGGAAAGAATATAGGGTGGCAGTGTTCCGATTTAGGTCATAAAAGATACGATAAGAGGACTTAGGTATTAGGTAGGTTGATATGTAATGAAACATATGGTAAGCTGAGGGTATCCGGTATTTCACGCGTTGTACCGGTCGCTGTAAGTTTGTAGTAGAAGATGGCTGGTATAGTGACTCCATCCGGGCAAAAGAAGGCGCCACGCCATACTGTGTGAGGTAATTCTTGGGTAAAAGACGATCGGCACAGTGACATCATCTGGGCGGAGTAAGGCGCTGGGTATTGACAGCTGAGTGTGGACTATCTGCAAGAGTCGTAAGTTCAAATAAGCTATGACGTAGACTGCTAAGGTAAATCATCAACGGTGTCAGGTATACGGATACTCATGGAAAGCATGTGATGCTGTTAATCATTTTTTTTGGCGTCGAATAACCTTCTTCTGACCGGTGGTCTGCGCTGTTCAGTTCTACAATGGGTTGTCGCGATGTAAACATAGGTTAGCACTATAAGAAAATCAGTCTAACGTAAAATGACGTGCTGTATCGGGGATGAAGATCTAACCTTCCTTCATTTTCGGAGACCTGTATGTCAGGGACGGAGCTGCCTAGGGGTCTCTTGAGCTGTTTTTCGTGCTGCGGCGAGAGCTAGACGTCGTGCAGATGCGTTAGGAAACAGATATCTCGCGTATTAGCTCAGGATTAGGGAAGATAAGTACGAAGTGATAGTGAGGGCGAACCTGCTCCGGTAGCAATGTCGTTGGAAGCGTAGCATCAGAGGTCAGCGGGTGTGCATCCTATAATATCATAGAAGGTATTCAGAAGAATAGCATGTATAAATCTCTAATTTGTCTAAAACTGTAATCTGGATATAGAAGGAATGGCAAGATATGATGTTAGGATTATGATGCGGAAATTTTGTGGCTTGCGATATTTTGATAGAGTATAAAGGATAATTTGGAATTAGGTTTGAAGAACAGACCTTGGCTGAAGACGGTAGGCCAGCTGTTTTGTGAATCAAGAGCGCCGATGCAGATTCTTTCTCAGAATCAAGCGATAGTGTATGTTTTCCAGATGTATCAGGTGGTGTAGTGTGAACAGGCGAAGGCAAAGAGATGATGGCATGCTCAGGATCGATAATGGTAGGGATAATACGATCATTTGCTCGGTGTGGAGATTGGCAAATTGATTTACATTTTGGTACTTGCCATAATCAACATGAATAGGCCGAGCGATATTATAGCGATGTTGTGCAGGAGCCGCCCGGTGGCTACAAGCGCGGTAATATGGAGTCAACCTGGTATGAAATCTTTGCGTATTTGCGAGCGCGGCGCGTCCGCGAGACTTTGAGGCGTCTTGTTTTCCGTAAAGCGTGGCTATCTGCGGCGGTGTGAAGTTTTGCAATCCTTGAGTAGTTGCGAGAAGAGGTTCGATTGGGCAACCGAGGAGCTGCTGTCCAATTTCAGCGAAAAATATGAATTTAGCGGTCGGTGCATCTGGTTTATCGCCATCACTTGGGTCGGCGCCATGCACGGTGATGCGGTACCTATGGACCGAAAGAGGAAGAGGAAGCTGTGATATCCGCATAGTATATAGCCGATAGAACACGGAAATTGATCGTGAAAAAAAAGGTTACCTTGCGCTGGCTGTTGTGGTGCCACATCTAGAACATCTGTAAGAGCCTCTTTCAGGTGTAGCTGTCCTCTTGCATGTAGAGCATGCCAGGTACCACCATGGTTGGTCCGGGGCTAGTTCTTTGACAATAATGGTAACGCTGTAGGTATTTCCCTGTAGTTCCGAGCACAACTAAAATGATGAATGGAGAGGGCAAAAATCACAGAATACGGATAGTATGTTTGAGTGTAGCTGAGAAGGGTAAAGGAAACTTACGAAGACATCGTGCGGGTTTAGGTTATAAATTTGAGGTATGCTTGTGAGCAGTTTACATGCGATGATTGCCCGGTACATGTGATGTCATGTGGGAGTGACATGAACCTGCTTGATCGATACAGAAAGATAAGTACACATCTTTTGTTGCCATGCATGATAGCAAAAGCCTGTACAGAATGTTCGAAGAGGCTCGGAATGGTAGGAGGTACGCCGGAAAAGGAAAATATGTGTGCTGTATAGTATCGATAATAAGGCATAGGTAACGAAGTATTTGGTGTAACTTTTTTTTTTGCGCTATGAATATAAGTGTGAATCCTATCATTGGACTATTGCCACGAAAATCGATTCAAAGAAGTGGTGATGGAGACAGGTAAGAGAGAATCTAACTCAGTATTCTGTTTGTTATTAATAGGACGATGAAAGACATGAGCTGATTAGCGCTGGGAAGAAATGGTTGGTAGAACAGAGAAGGGGTGGGGAGCTGTATGTATGTATAGCGCACTGGCATGCCTATAATTCGAATAAAAGCAGCGTTGCACTGCTTTGCGAAGCGATTATTTCTGTCGAGGTGCATTCGTATACCATCTGACGATTGTTCCTTGGAGGAGAGTGTGCGATTATAGTAACGGTGACAAGACAAAACAGAGACCCAAAATCGGCATACCAACAAAATAAAGCAGAGATCAGTAGCTAATGGATGGTAGTCATAAATGTATAGCGAGAAATGAGGGTATTTCACTAACAGACCATTGCGTAGCTTAACCAATAATCCAGTTAACAGGAGGACGACCGGACCCTGGCGTGATTCAGATTGCATGGTTTCGACGTCAAACTGGAGCGCATGGGATCCCCATAGCGTAACCTCTGCATTTTCTCTGCTCAAGATGTAAGAGCAGAAGGCACGTTATTCGCTAAAGGTTTGGTACGACAGAGAATCTTGTACTTATACCTTCCATCATTGATCTGGATGTTTTGAAGTGGTTTGGTAGCGCCTTTGACGGTAACTTCTTTTATATTGGAGATAGAGGTGATCACACCAATAGTATCTAAGCAGCAACGCGTGTTAGGCTAAATAATGTAATAACGATATAAGCATCTTAGAGCTGAATACAAAGGTTTGAAAATATCTTATTGATGAAGAAGTACGGATAGCAAGACCCTCTGATTGATCCTTGTCCTGAGGGTATCGAACGAAGCTAGAGCACACGCGTAGAGGGGAAGTTGTCTGGAATAGGATTGAGCTCTGTAACTTTGGTGTAAGCAGTGAATCTGGCCATAATAATGTTGTCAACAAGGTGATAGGTTGGACGTGCATCCGCAACCTCCAAGAATTGGACATAGTACACATGATCTTCCTTCAATACTGATCTAAAGCGGGGAACATGGTGTCCTGGTACCTGGGCATCCATGGCGGAACCCTGTAATCACGAAAAAGATACGGTAAAGTTATTGAGTAATACCATCGGAAATGGACAGCAGAAGTAAAGAGGATCAGTGGATACACCTGTTCATCAAGGAAAACAAGATCAAGTCGCAGGAATTCATCAGGCTTGCTATCATCAATATATTCAGAGAACCGTGTGATTCTGACACATATCCGCCAGCGATGTGATTCCTGGGTAATCTGTTTGAGTAAAGTATAGTTCATCTGTACATAGAAACACGTTAGGTTAAGGCACAATGGCAAATATTAACAATCTTATGCACATAGAGCACAAGTGTACACGTATCAACCTATAGGAAAGGTGTGCAGAGGTAAAGTAACACATCAACTAAGACAGCAAAATAATCATGGAGTAGGCACTGATATGTCTTAATACTTAGTACAGCAGCAGCTAAAGAAATGACTGGATCTCATGGTAGACAACATTTTCCGTGGTCGAAGCAGTGGATCCATCTTCATTTTCTATGAGCAATGCCAGCCCTTCCTTCGACGTGACTCTGGAAACCGCAACATAGAGCTGGCCGTGGCTAAAAACAGGATTTCTAAGGTATACTCCAACCTTGGACAGAGTTTGTCCCTGGCATTTATTTATTGTCATGGCATAGCAAAGCCTAATCGGAAATTGGCGACGTAGAAGAGTAAATGGCCACTTCGAGCTTGTTCCACTAAGGACAATGCGTGGTATACATACGATTTCTCCAATGTGATTTCCAGTCATGACTTTACCTTCTAGGATTCGATCACCCAGCCTTATTATGAGCAGCCGTGTACCATTACATAGGCCAAGAGTCTGATTAATATTTCTAAGGAGTACAATAGGAGCACCAATTTTCAGAGATAATTTATGCTGTGGGAAATTGTTTATGGTAATGGAATGAAGGAATTCTGGCGGGTATAGAATATCAATATCAACAGGCTGTTCATTTGCATTAGCAATCGTATCATAGCTTAAATAGTCTCTAATATTTCCTCGTAGCTGGGTAAGCATAGCCTCGTTTAGCTCGTCAACAACAGAGTTGGTAGGACACACAATCGCTCTTTGCGCTAGGTATATCAGATCATTATAATTGTCATGAAAATCGTCATAGACAAAACACGTTATCGCATCAATATTGTGTCCCTTCGGTGTTAAGTGAAGATCATTTGGAATATGAATCCACGATCGGTCTGAGCTTCCTGACTGGGAGTGTGTCGGCAGATGCCCTTCTCCTATATCAAGCACCCACTGACGAACTGTTGTATACATTCTTTTTCCGTAGAAGATACAGTTGGGTCGATCAGGTGCATATTGACAGTTAAATGAAGGACGTCAATAAATCTCAAGAGCGGAGATTTAATGATAGAGGCCGCTATAACATCAGCACGTGTACCACCTTCTATAACAGGCAATACCTTCCTAAAATCACCTCCCAATAGTAAGGGCTTGCCACCGAATGGTCTTTCTGCATTAATTGTGTCATCAACAGAGAGGATATCACGTAGGGTGCGATCAAGGGCTTCGAAACAGAACCTATGTGTCATAGGAGCCTCGTCCCATAAGATCAGTGAGGTCTTACCTATTAATTCAGCAAGAACGGTACCTCTCTTGATGTTACACACACTTCTGTCATGTATATCTAGTGGGATCCGAAATATAGAATGAGCAGTACGACCACCAGGTAATAATAAAGCAGCCACTCCAGATGATGCTACAGCAAGGACTATTAACCCCTCGGATCTTAACCTAGCGATGATAGTATTCCATAGAAACGTTTTTCCGGTGCCTCCATGGCCGGAAATAAAGAATAAGCATCTAGCATTTTGCGATATCCTGCACATAACCGTGTCATATATAGAGCGCTGCTGGTTGTTGAGCATTGCATACATTGAATTAGCCTCTATAGCTAACAGTTCTCGGTCATAGGATAACTCTTCGAGAATCAATCTGTTGTTAAGTCCTTCCTCAGATGTATCTAACGGGAGCGGAAGCCCATATGCTGATAACGACAATCCATTAGCCGAAAACATGACGTCAAGTTCCCTTAATAATGTATTCTTGATCATAGCATCGGGTATAAGGTGGGCCTGGATTGTAAGGGAACGGTGTGTCCTACGCATGATATCATCGGCCATATATTTCCAATATTTATCAAACAAAATCTGTGCATTAGCAACATGAGAGTACGACAATACAACCATAAGTAGATTACGTAATTGCCGCGAGGTGGCCCAAACGATTGCTTCATCAAATAAAGAAATCCATTCAGTATCATCACCAACCAAACCACGTGCACGGCATGCTTCATGATATGAAGGATGTACAATGCCGTGGTAGGTGCGTACATCCTCATAAGACATTTCTCCATGGACTGTCATAAGTAACATCCTCAAATAAAAAGATTCACCCGAAGCGGGATGGATATGTCGTAACCTGCCAAGTTTGCTGCCTCGTTTTCTTTTTGACCAGACTTTCTTTGAGGCATTCCATGTCCACTTCGTTGGGAACTCACAATACGTTAGGTCTCGAGCAGAAGGGTACCTCTGGTTCGCAACGAACCATTCCGTTAGCATAGTCCTGCTAGAATCTTCGTCCTCAGCTATAGCACCGAGGTCAGAATCCTCATGATATGTGAGAATCTGCATGCCTGGCATATGCACGAAGAGGCGCTCCACAGCTGGAACCCTACCATGTATGTCGAAGCCAAATACGCGCCAATTTGCCTCACATGCTGATAAATACCGCGATCTAATGTATTCTGCAATCTCATCGACACCATCATTTTGGTTGTCTGCAGTATAATGTGCACGTTTAGAAGATGTCTGCATTATGGGTGGAGAACCCTGAGCATGGGTAAGATCTGAATGGCTACCCGGTGCGGCATCATTGTTAGCAGAACCAATACGGGTACGAACACCGCTGTGATGCGACGGTACGGTAGCATGCTTTGTATGTACCATATGTAACGCCATCGTGACGGAATCATGACCTTTTGTTATATACTTGAAAAGATACTTAACAAGATATATCTTATTACACCACTCAACGTTGACATGAGCTTGATATTTCTTCAACAAACGAACGCTATGAGGGACTACCCATCTATTATCAAGTTTTATGTTGTGTTTAACAACAATTCTACCATCGTCACGACGTTGATAAATAGGATATCCATCATGGTCAATCGCTGTTTCTGAACGAAAAGATTTGGGATATCATTTGGAATAGTGGCCATCCTTCATACATGGACATTTAGGATTAAGATCACCACACGGTCCATGGATCATAAATTCTTCCACAAGAGCGTACCCTAATGGATCAGCGTTTATGTCAGGTAGCTCGGCGGAAATAAAGTCATCAATGAAAGAAGGCGACGGATCTCTATCGTGTATAGCCAACCATACAAGTATATGAGCATGGGGCAATCCTCTTATTTGGAATTCAATAGTATATACCACTGCATGGTCAATAACAAGGCGGTCAACACTATGAGGGGCAAATATAACCAAGACAAGAGGGAAAAGCGAAAAGGTGGAAGGCAAAGCAGGATTACCTGCACGTATGGGGCCGAACGATGTACCATTTTTAATATCAGTAATGAACTCTTCTAACTTCATGTGGTAGACACGTGTTACTATGTCTGATCGGTCATGGGGTTTTTGTCCTGGCTCGAACCGAAGAGCGGCGGCTATCTCGGGCCATTTAGGATTACATGTAAATGTAGTGAATAACTGTGGTGGACCATAGGCACGGCAGATCGCGATGGAATCATGGTAGTTCTGTATCATATATCTTTTACCACCGATAAAGCTTGCCGACAACAGTGTTTTGATGCCCACATCTTTCCCAGAGTTGCTGCCCTTACCAACAGCATCAGATATACCTTGGTAAGTCTCAGATCTAAGCCTGTCCTGATTGTAGAAATGGAAGGATAGACGGCTTGCCTCTATGCATGAATACGCGTTAACAGTAATCTGATCAGAAAGTCTACCACAACAGGTGAAGGGATTGGGGGCGCCTTTACGGTAATGGCATCTATAGCAATAGAATTCCAACATAGAGACATCCTCGCGCCTGCCAGGAGGCTGATCATCAATGTCTTTCAATTTGATGCCCACATGGAAACCTCTGTCTCCATAAGGGAACAACAGGGGGTACTGCAGAGGCATAAGTAACGGATGGGTAGGGGTAATCTGCGTAAATCCAGAAGAGCGTGACTGGACGACAATATCAAATCTGCAGTTTTCAACAGATATATCTCCAACTATTAAAGCAGCTAGCTCAAAAGTCGATGGGAGGCTATAACGACTATCACTTGTTCTACGGGGCCCAATCAATCTGATGGCAATCTCTGGAGCATCAGGAGAGAATAATCTATCCCTAGCAAGCCTAAACTGCTGAACAATAGGATTGCAAATATCTAGCATAGAGATGATTGATTGGACAATGGATGGATCAGGTTGTTCAACACGAGAGGCATCCGATTGCAATACATCCAAACGATTCTGCAATTCATTTGGCGTGTCGTAAATATATAACTGTGCATACTCCGGGCGCTGGCCAGCGCTAGGCAGAAGCGATCCAATGCGATGATGAACCACACCGTTAATACGAAATACATAAGGTCCGACACGAGTATTAATACTATTGTCCACATTTACGCCTAGGGAAGCAAAGGCAAAAAGCGAATTGTAGCGTCTTATCAACCGCATAAAGCTATCGCTTTGAGGCCCCCCATCAAAACGAATAAGGCTCTGCAAAAGCGGCGGGAATGGTTTATGAGGAGCCAAAGAAACTTTCCCTCCACGACAACACAGATTGTAGACCACACGGCCCTGCGCATATGAACTCTGATAGATAACTCGCTCTTGATACCAAAATAGGGCGCCACATTTACCACATGTATAATCGGGTCCACCATAAAAAGAGCGCCTGTTGTAGGTTGCTATAGCAAAGTAGAGGCGAAAAGCGATGAGCATCAGTGAAGCCACGCAAATAACTAACGTAAGGGAAGGCGATACAGGAAGCGAAAGAACAGCAAGCGAAAGAACAGTAAAAGGGAGATAATGACGTAGATAGTACCTTTTAATAGATCAACATACTCTACTGGTAAAGGATAACCAGGAGGCATAAGAGGGCTACGCGAAATGGAAGCTGTCAGGGCCATCAATGCAGGAACGGAACAACAAGCAAAGACATCAAAGCGAAAATATAAGACAAATAAAAACAAGGAACTGTTGCGCAGTTATGAGCAAGGTAAATAGTAAAGAAAAGAAAACAGTTAAACCTGTCTTTGCTAGTAGTCTAGAACTATTAATAGAACGCCGCATCGCTCTGTTGTCACGAGCAACAGCACGAGGTACAATGGGGCGAAAATGGTCTCCTAAGCACAAATACAGGAAATACGTCAGGCCGAAGTCAAAAACACAACGTATCTAGGAGTGTCGGATTCACTTGGGCATATAAGGATACGTAACTCCTGATAACTGCAGAGTGTGGGGCAAAGGCAGAACCGGCAAGGCTCCCATCGCTATATGCAGCAGCATGGCAAGAGACCGCCGTAGTAGGGACAAACACATGACCAGGAGCTGGTTGCGGCACAAATATATAGTTAAGAAAATATACAGGAAGCGGAAAATAACAATTTGGGAAAGCGTTCGAGCATGGACAAGGAACGGAATACAGCAACGGCGCACAAGGAGAACCACGAACAGCACGACTACGAGAGCACAATGGCGTAAGCGAATAATCAGATGAGCAGCCGTCGTGGCGCTAGTAAAACAAAATAAGAAAAAGACAACACGCTCTGATAGCCCATCATACCTAAAGGGGACGGTGAAACCTCTAACAACGGTGCAGCAAACGGCTGCACCACAGGCGAGCCAGGCCCAAGGGACGGTACCACAAACGGCTGGACAACGGCATGGGCGCGTCGATCATCCACACCTAAGGAAACAATATATCTCCAAAAGGCAGTAAACATGGAAATCCAACGACAATACCAAGACTCACAGAATGACGGCAATCAGCAGCAACAAAGATTCTACGCACGTACCACAGGCAAGACGGCGCGAATCGCAGGGAGGGGCAGATGTATCATTCATAGATGTACGCTACGGTATAGAGAAAAACAAAACATGAATACAGGAAAATACGGACACAGTCGGCCAGAGGTAACGGATATTAACACAACAAAGCAAGGTTGGGATCCTATAGCGATGGTGTCACAGAGTGCATCACCGTGAAGGCAGTCTATCGTGTGAAACGAAGAAAAATCGAACGAACATCAACACCGTCAGCACATAATACATGCAGCGAAATAAGGAACCCATTACAGCAAGAAGAGAGCATTACCTTTAGCCTGCAAAGAGGAAAAGCGATTCCGTAACGGGCGGTAAAATACACAGAAGCAAGACGATCCCCTAATCGGCAGGAAAACACGCATAGGCAAAAGACAGTGAGCTGCATGGAAAGAAGAAGAAATGGGTAAGTAACAAGCACCAATCATTTGGACCAATACCATTTCAAGAACGCTCATCTGAGGCAATACCACAGCAAAGCATGAGCGAGTGAGCTAAGAAACAAAATAGAAAGGCAAGAAAGCGCCGGTCCAGGACACAAAGAGTGAAGACAAAGAGTGAAGACGGATCTACGATAGAGGGGAAATAAACAGAATCCAAACGCAACCAAGCACGCCGCAAAAAGAAAAACTAATAAGCGACAAATACAGGTCGCGCAGAGCAACGAACGGCAAGGATTCGTACCTCAGGTAGGCCGATACGCCACGAAATGAAGGAACACTCCTGAAGGGATAATCCCGTAAGACAATGCGGCGAGAGGCGATGAGATAAGCGACAAGCTGGAAACTTCCTGGAAAGAAGCGAAATTCGTGAGGACCCACACACAAGAACAAACGCCTCGGACGGAGAATCAAACGAGGAAAAGTATCAATACAGCTGCTGTGCGCGGCTTCAATGGCGGCGAACGACGGTGGAGCAACTGCAGATACCCATGCGTCCCCGCGCAACCACCGCGGAAGAACGGCCGACAGTTGGGGCGGGGGGCGGCTGGAGGGCGAAGGGGACGGCGGCGGAGTAGGCGAGGAGCCTGCAGGATGAGACGACGGTGTTCTCCCCGAGACAGCACTTCGGGCACCACGAGCGGAGAAAAACAAGAGGCGGATGCGGCGAAGCAGACAAAAACAAGAAGTAGATGTGGCGAAGCTGAGCGCTGCGAATCGAGGGCGAGGAACCATCCATCGGTTTCGGGCGACGGCCAGCAAAGCGTGAGCTGGCAGCAATCGAACGGAACGGAAGCAGCCGACACCGGCGAGACGGTGCGCATACGACGGAACGGGTTACGCGGTACAGCCGCGCGACGCGCGCTCATTGGCCCTCAGCGAGGCGTCTGGGGCGCCTGAGGCCGGCAATCCCAGGCCGCATAAGATTGTTAATATTCCCCGGAGGGGCAAAGCCTGGAAGATGTAGACGTGTAGTCCTATTGAAACAGAGACCCTCGAAATCTCTTGAATATTGGTTAATCATGTAGACGCTGACCTGATACGCCAGTGTCTATCTACTTTAAGGTCTTCAGTGTTGGGGAAGAAAGGTGATTGCTCAGGCTAGAAAATGTAGCTCGACATAAGTTGTCAACGCAAGCAACGCGCAATCAATAATAACCGTAATGTATGGGTCAATTGTATTTTTTTACCTGAAAATTTTCAAGGTTATTGTATCTATAAAGAGCGGACTAACTTCGTCTAGGGTTCAAGAATCAAAAAATCATGTAACCACCTTGGGCCACTTGTTACCTAATAAGGCTAATCTTGGCGCACCAAGTCCTACACAACTTGTATAGTTCCGCTCGTTAGATCTAAATTCCACATCTAAACCTAAGGCTAAACAATCAATAATTATGAATTCCTAATTATCAACTGAGAAACAAGCATGATATCAAGAAAACGCACAATATGATGATTATAGATGCAAAATATAATGACAATCATAGTAAACCATAAAAATAGAGAAAGTACATAGGAATACTTACAACCGAGAAGATTACAAAGAGCATGAATCTCGGCAGCCTTTCCATGTAGACACTTCAGAGCCCCTCTAATTAGTAGGCTAATTATACCCTCTCTAACCTAAATTCTAGATCTCATTGCATGATGGAACATTGCTCTGACCCCACCCAAGCAGCGAGGGAAGGACTCAAAGGTAGGAGTTTTGGAGGGCGCTCCCAGAGTCCCATTTAAAGTCCAAGGGCCTAGAAGGTCATGGTTCTATCATTACTTTTCCGTCCAAACTTCAAATTTGGCAAATGATATATTTGTTACGATCGTCTTGATGATAGAATCATCTCGAGATCTTCCAAATTGGGATTTGAATATGTGTTGGTCACTAAAACCCCCTGGGAAGGGTATACGAAATCCATCGATTTGCCAGTTCAGGAGCGGACTTCTCTAAATAAGTGATTTTGGCATAGAAAGTATTTGAAAAGCTATATTTTCCTAAACAACACATTTGCATGCATATCTTGAGCATGGATGAATAATAGCATAATACATATAGCATTAGTAATGCAAAAGAACAAAAAATGACACTTTAGAAGAGTGTGAAATAAAAGCAGTGCCAACAAAGTCCATCTAAAATCGATCACAAATACAAGAGCCATTTTATAGTCAAGTGGCATCATTTCAAAATGTTATTAGGACTATTAAGTTGCATATACCACTCTATGCTTTGATATCATATTGAGTTGTAGGTACTAATCAGTTCACTCAAAAACTTAATTGGTTCATACATGGAACTTAATAAGGACATCATATTTCGGTGAAAAGAACATAGTTATCTACATCCATCAATGTGGATAAATTCCAGTCGGTTAAATTGTTCTGGTTTAATTTATTCATCTCTGGTGAGCTCTCAATACTTTTGATGTATTTTATCAAACCGACTCACATAATTGGTGATGGTGATACCTACTTTGAAAATCGACTTGGGGTCGTTGAGTCTTCTCAAGTTTTTTTCCAACCAATAACACTGTTACGGAGTGGGATCTGTAAGTTCTACACACCAATGGAAGTCTCAACAATCTACTTCCCATTGCTCTTGTCATGACAATCGTGACTGTTGTAAGATCCGGAGTATCTTGTAAGGAATAAAGAAGTCCAGCGTATTTATCAGTCAAGGAATTTGATTTGTGACAAGTTTTGTTCATCGAGAATCTTTAATTTGAAACGTTGGTACATATGTACTTTATCATGAGGCAATTTCTTCCAAAGAAACAGGGAGGGTGGATTGGGGTGGCCTGATCTTACAAGGTTTATGTAGCCCAGAACTTGGGCCTAGCTCACTTTCAACCTTGGGCTGAGAAGCGTTCCACGATAGCTGACCGCTTCCTTGATCCACATATGTAATGCACCTCAATGGTCTCGATTAGGCTCTACATCGTTGAGGTATAACCAGACTCTTGGTTGTTGGAATATATCCGAACTTTTAGTTTTAGTAGTAGAATTTTGAAACTACCTCTGAGAGGTTATGAATATAAATATAACACCTCATTATACAAAAGAATCAATTTACAATCAATAAAGAGAAAATAGTTGATCTGCATATATTATGCGTTCATCTATTGCGATTGTTCTTTGAGTATTCTTGATTGGCATTTGGATTGATCTACGACAATCAATTTATTATTCAACACGTTATCAACATGACAGCTCTCCAAGACCTAACGTGTGAAATGGATGCCAAGATTAATCTGATATCTTGATATCTTGGAGCTACTATTATCCAGCCTGAAGCTAGCATCCCTGCTCTTCCTGAAGCAGCCAACTGTGTGGCTCTGCACTTCCTAAGGCACCATTTCCATGTGAACTTGAAGATCGAGTATTTGATAGAGGAGGACCCGCTGGCACTATAGAATTCTCTGAAGAAACGCTATAACCAGCAAAGATCCACCCTATTGCTAAAAGTACAGTGCAAATGGACCCTCTTACACTTCCAGGACTATAAAATCGTGACAACATGCAACTCCACTATGCACAGGCTTATCTCCAAACTGCATTTATGTAATTAGAAAGTTACATATGTTGAAATGATAGACAAGACGTTGTGTACCTTCACCCCAATATGAGGATACTACAGCAACAGTACTGTCATGCCAAGTACTAGAAATACTCTGAGCTTATCTACAATTTGCTAGAAGCAGAGAAACATGATGAACTTTTAACGAAGAATTGTCATATTTTTCCCGAACACATGGCATGCCCAAAGCGCATGCCAATACTCATTAAGCTAGTAATAGCTATGACCGCTGAAAAGACCAAAGGTATAAAGGGGGGAAATGGAAGAATGACGAAATACAGAAGGAAAGAGGTAAGCCCCAGTGGAGAGGCGAAGGAAAATGGCCAGGGAGTTTCCAGAAGCAAGACTCGTCTGAAAAGGCTACTTACCCTGTACAACCTTACTTTAAGTGTGGATACATTGGCCATTAGTCGTATAACTTCCGCAACCCCAAGCATCTGGTTGGTCTTTACATGCAATCCACTAAGAAAGTCAAAAAGACCCAGGCAAATAATATTGATGCACACTTCAATGTTCAACCTGTTGTTGAAATAGATGCCTAGAAGAGTGATGATATGGTTCTAGATCCTATGGAGAAGTTCCAAAAGGACCTTCATGAATATGGAAATACTTTTATGGATGAAGATGATCTTATTGGGTCTGAGCTCAAGGAGTCCTAGAAGGACACCTATGACTCATACAGAGACTTGAACTAGTCTCCTAAATATTCATTCGTTTTACTAGTCGATGTCACATATTCCTTATAAGTCTCCTTAAGAGTCTGTTTATCAGTTTAGTTTTTGTTCCTAAATGAACATTGGTCTACGCTCCTGTTGAGAGAATATTATTTAATGTTCACTACAAGAATCAGGGAAAAATTCGTGGGTTTTTTAAATTCGTGGGCACAAAAAAAAACTCACGAATTTATTTATTTAAATTGCGGTTTGTATAAAACCCACGTTTTTAATTAAATTCGTAATAAATGAAACCCACGAATTTATTTATTTAAATTCGTGAGCTAAAATAAAACCCACGAATTTAATCGTTTAAATTCGTGGGCCAGAAATTACCAACGAATTTAAACATTTAAATTCGTGGGCCAAACATTACCCACGAATTTAAACTTTTAAATTGTGGGCCTAAATTACCCACAATTTAAACTTTTAAATTCGTGGGCCGGCATACCCACGAATTTAACCGTGGCAAAAAACCCACGCCCGCACGCGCCTCCCATCCCACGCTTCCTCCCCGCCCGCACGCGCGCTTGCCCGCCACGCGCGCCGCGCCGCCCGAGCCCCGCCCCGCCCGCCACGCCCCACCCGCCTCGGCCGCCACCCGCTCGCCCGTCCCCCGCGCCTCGGCCGCCATTTCGCCGCCCTTTCTGCAAGCTTCGCTTCTGCTGCACCGCCGCAGACTCGGCGCCCTCTCCGCCAGCCCGCTGCGCCGCTCGGCCGCCCGAGACCCGCCGGCCGGCCCGCGCGCCGCCGCCTCGCTCGGCCGGCAGCCGCGCAGCCGCCGCCCGCCCGCCGGCCACTGCGCCGGGCCGCCGCCCGCCTGCTGCCCCCGCCCGCCCGCCGCCCGCCACTCCGGCAGCGCCGCCCGGCCGCCTGCCCGCCCCACGACGCGCCGCCCGGCCGCCGCGGCCTGCCGCCGCCGCCGCGCCGCCCGGCCGCCGCTTCGCCCCGCCGCGACGCGCCGCTGCCGGCCGCCGCCGCGCGCCTGCCGCCGCTCGCCATTCGCGCCGCTTCGCCCGGCGCCGCTGCCGCCATTTCGCCGCCTTGCCCAGCCCGCCGCCGGCCGCCCGCCGCCCGCCACCGCCGTCGCCCGCCGCCTTTGCGCGCGCGCCGCCCTGGGCCGCCCCGCCTCGTGCCACCGCCCCTCTTGCCGCCCGAGACGCCGCCTCACACCCGGCGGCCGGTGCCCTACCCCGCCTCTGTCCGCCGCCGCGCGCCATCGGCTGGCGCCACCCGCCCTCCCGGACCCTCGCGACGCCCCACCGGCGTTGGAGAAGGTATATTTCATCTCTTTACATTCGTTTAAAGTTATTTCATCTCATTTTATATTCACGCATATGATATATATATTTTTATTTTCTCGCTGTTGTATATAACGTTAGAGTTTAGGTTTGTGTCGAACAAGAGAGAGCATAGGCGTCACCCGTTCGGAACGGCGATCTCACATTTGCTTGTGAGGTGCGCGGTTCCGAATTGTCCAACAGATTTTGGACGGCCGAGAATGTTGGTTGTTGCATAGGGCCTGTGGCGTGCGGCGATCCGAACGTGATTTCGCCACATAACCTGTTGTTCTCCGACGCACCAAAGATCGCGCGCGTTTGGAGAACAAATGGTTATCTTTGCCAAATTTCGTTCGTTCGTAGCGCGCGTCACAGTCGCATGCGATAGCCTCCATTCTTGGGTGGGTTTAGAACACATCTTTCCTAATAGGGTTGTCTTTGTCACCTAAGCCACGGTCGTACGTTGACATTGTTTCATTTGTTTAGCTTTGATAATGGGTGATGATCGAAGGGCGATGTATGACGGATGGAGGAGTGATGGGGGGCACTCAAGGGAATGGGGGCAGATCACGGATGCTTTCTTGAAGCAAGCATTCGCTGGAGGAGCTGAATATGTGTATTGCCCGTGTACCCTCTGCGAGAATAACAGCTACTACAGCAAGGATATAGTGCAGTATCACATTTGCAAAACCGGTTCATGCCTAACTATTTGGTGTGGCACCGTCATGGAGAGGCCGCAGGCGTGCCATTGAGACGTAAGAGATGTTTGGACCATGTGGAGGATCACGACCGGATGGAAGAGATGCTTTGGATGATCTTGGCGGGGGATCAATTTAACTCCGGAGGGTCACGGTCGGAGGAGGTTGGCGGAGGGGATCAATTTAACTCCGGGAGGGTCACAATGGAGGAGGTTAAGGAATTCTATAGGCTACTTGACGCCTCGGACGAGAAGTCGCATGACTTGACCAATGTGACCGTCCTGCAGGCGGTTACACGGCTTATGTCGATGAAGTCGAAGTTCAACTTTTCGAACAAATGCTTCAACGCTTTGCTTGAACTAATGAATGATGTCCTTCCGCCTAACCACAAGATGCCAAAGGATTTGTACCAATCGAAAAAGTTGATGGCCGGCCTCGGGATGAATTACCAAAAGATTGATGTGTGCGAGAATAATTGCATGCTGTTCTAGAAGGATAATGACAAGGATACCCATTGTATGCATTGCGGTAAGTGCAGATTCGTTGAGGTGGTAGATGAGGAAGGGGTATCAGTGACTACAAAGGTCACGACTAAACAGCTTCGGTACATGCCGATCACGGATAGGCTTAAAAGGCTGTACATGTCAAAAGAAACAGCGAAACATATGCGGTGGCACAAAGAAGGTAAACGTGAGGACCAAGACCCGGATATGATGGTGCATCCGTCGATGGCGAGGCATGGCGGGCATTGGACCGATTCGATCCTGCATTTGCAAGCGACCTAGGAGTGTCCGTCTTGGTTTGTCCACGGACGGTTTCACACCTTCAAAGACAAGCGCTAGCCCCTACTCTTGTTGGCCGGTCTTCATCATGCCATACAATCTTCCACCGAGATTTGCTTGAAAGAGGGTTCATATTCCTTGCTCTTGTCATTCCGTGTCCTAAGCATCCAGAGAAGGATCTCAATGTGTTCATGCGGCCCTTAATTGATGAGTCAAGAAGTTGTGGCGAGGAAAAGGCATCTGACGATGTTGGTGGCGAGAATTTACCTTACGAGCCGCATACACCGTGGTCGGTCCATGATTTGTTGGCATATGGCATTTGGGCCTACCGGTGTGCTCATGGTCGCTGTGTTGTCCAATTTGTATGGTCGACTGATGCATTCAGCTCACGCACCAGAAAAGATCACATTCTTCGATTGCCATCGACGATGGCTTCCGCGAGGCACCCTTTTAGGAACGACGCCAAAGCATTTCGAAAAGGACAGAAGTTAAAAAGGGCCGCCGGGCGACTCACGGAGAGGAGATAGCTGAATGGCATAGTCGGCTTGTACGATCTACTAAGTGGGTTTCATCGGCTATGGAAAGGAGCACAACCGGACTCATATTTCTTTTCTTTGGGAGCGCCTTACGCAAAGCTTTGATTCTGCCGCATAACATAGATTTGATGCACCAAGAGCGCAATGTGGCGTAAAGCATCATAAGCATGGTGTTTGATGTAACCGACAAAACAAAGGATAACGTGAGTGCTAGGAAAGACATGAGTGATCATTGTGCTAGGCCGTGGCTCGAGGTTAAAGTTGGTTTAAATGGGAATGAGAGCCGCCACGAGCTCCATCTTGTGTGAAGCCGTAAGACCGTAAAGATTTTGAGGTGGTTGAAAACTCTAAAGTTTCTGATCGCTATGCATCTAACATAAAACGGGTGTGAATGTCAAGACCGTAAGCTAAACGGGCTAAAGAGTCATGATTACCATATTATCATGGAAAGACTTGTTCCGTAATGTTTCGTGGCTATTTTGATAATGAGTTGTGGAGGATGTTGGCGAACTCGCCACTTCTATAGGCGGATATGCGGTAAGGAAATCTCTAAGACATTGATGCGTTAGAGAAGGGAATTCCATTGCTTGTATGCAAGTTGGAAAAACTTTCCCACTGGTTTTATGAATGTGATGCAACATCTGCTGGTGCATCTACCTTGGGAAGCGAAGGTTGGAGGTCTGCCGATTCGGATGGATGTATAGTCAGGAAAGGGAGTTGAAAAAGCTTAGAGCTACAGTGCGCAACAAGGCAAGGGTAGAGGGGTGTATCGCAGAGGCTTATGCAAGTAAAGAGATCACAAACTTCTCAACAAAGTATTTCGCACTCAAGCACAACGTGAATGTCCGTAAGAATCGGTGCACACCGCGTCGCGGAAGAAGAACCGTTCAAATAACTTAAGCTTTTTCAATGCAAGGGTCAACTGTTGGGTCGTTAATCGCACACCATGTTGAGTATGAGGAGTGGAACATGGCCATGCTTTACATGTTCACTAACATGGTAGAAGTTGAAAAATATTTTGAGTAAGTGACTTTCTGAATTATGTTTTCAACATTTCAGTGTAGTGTCCTTTTTAACCCGAGAATAAATGACGCAGAGTATTTGACAAAGAAAATTGGAAGTCAACTCGACAACCCACAACTAAGCAATTGGATAACCTACGTCGTGATGGGTTGAAAGGCGCCCAAGCTTCGTGCAATGGTTTCACAAGATGTAATTTGACTATTTATTCATTTTTCTAAAATGAATTATTGTAGTAACTTAATATTAGACTAACAAAGATGAATGTTGCTATATAGTGTATGCGTGATGCCTCCGTCCCGAGGATCTCCGGCGGCTCTCACATGGTGATGTGACGGCAAGGAGCTATAGTCGCTTGTGATGTGAACGGGTTCCGCTTTGAACAGTGAAATTAGAAGCTAGCCGTCCACTTGCGGCCACTTCAAACAGCGGAGTAGTCACAACGTCATCCGATTCCAGCGGCGATATATTAGACTACTACGGTGTTGTACAAAACATAATTGAGTATACCTTTGGGGGTAGCAAAGAACTGAAGGTTGTGTTTTTTGATTGCCATTGGTTCGATCCACACAACGGCACACGTGTCGATGACTTTGGGATGGTGGAGGTGAAGTACAGTTCGCGGCTTCAGGGCCATATCAATAACATCGTGCTTGCACATCAGGTTGAGCAGGTGTACTACCTGAGCTATCCTCACCGTAGCTTGAAGGCTTGGTGGGTTGTATTTAAAGTTAACCTCAAGTATATCCTCCGGGATGTTTCAGTATGTGGCAAGTAACGTAGAGGATGATGTGGGTGATGTATATCAAGAAGAAGCTATGGATTCTTTCCTTGTCTCCGACGGGCGGACTCGATCAATTACCTACCGATGCCACAGACGTAATAACAGATGAACCCGGCCCGTCACGGAAACGCCCTCAAAAGTCAGTAAGGATTGCACGTCTTCAAGCACGTCTCAATGAAATACGAGTCGCAGAAGCAGATTCCGACGCCGACGACTTTTGATATGTATATTTTGTAAGATTATTGTTGCCTCGTTCATTTCTACAAGTCATTGTTGTCTCCTTCATTTTTTACATGTTATAGTTGTCTCATTCTTTTTTGCAACTTATTGAAAATTATTTGTAAACCTGTATACTAACTCTTGTCAAATTTGAACAGATGAGTATGTTCAGGCATCAGGTTGACAAGCTTAAAGGCAAGTTCAGCGGGTCGTCCTCCAGAAGGTCGAGGAGCAAGGGTTCTGATGGTCAGGACTCGACGGCCGGCAGCGCCATATTTGTTTGAGGGCGGCAGATTAGGCAATGGCAGAGCAGCTCCAGAGGTGCTTCGATGAGCAGGCACGAGAACAGGCGCGGGAGCAGCCACAGGAGGACGAGGGGCAGGTAGGGGTTGCGGAGGAGGGGCAGTTGGGATGTGAGCATGACGACATGGGCGAGGCGGACGACGAGGAGGTCGTTGGGGGTGGTGGCGGTGGGACGACAGATACAGATGCAGACGCCGAGGCCGAGGCAATGGCAGATGCAGAGTTGAGGCGACCTTAGAGCCACCAAGAGGGCGGGTCTTCTTCGGTACCATCGGTATATGTGTAGTATTGGATTATCATTTAATCTCCATATTTACATTGTAATGTCTATGAACTAATTATTTGCATTTCAGTTTCAGAAAAACCGTCTCGATTCGTCAGAGATGCAACCCGGCCGATAGGAGGTTGATAAAGGTACACGGAGCAGTAATGATTATATCTTCTCTTTAGCATTAGCTAGGTGACAACTTGTTGTTTTGATGCATCTTTGTCTTGTATTTTGTTGTAGGCACCGGAAAGAGCCGGGTTGGACTGGACGGGCCACATTACAAAGGTTAACGCCGTGCTGGGAGCCCTTGGCCGGTACTACTACCCTGGCATGGTTGAGTCAGGCGGGGATAGATTCGCGGCCCACAACTGGAAGCACTGGGCATTGAAGGAGAACGTGGAAGGAGGCGAAGACAACCAAACATGTCAGGGCGTAGTGTGGGCTGGCTTCTGGGTGAGTTTGCGTTATGTATTTACTCTATTTCAGTATTGCTTTAAATGTAAGTACAATTTGACAGTGTGTGATTATATGCAGGAGAGGTTCCGCCTTGAGAACGAAGATGATTACAACGCTTTGAAGAAGGCCAAAAGCGTCTTCAACAGGGCGGCACAAAAGGTTGTCGGAGATTCGTTCAGCAATGCACGCATTCAAGCTGTCATCAATTTTTACAAGAGGGTGAAGAAGGTGAACATGAGAAGAGGACCAGAGGCGAGGAGGACACACCTGACAGAACAAGAGTATCTCCAGAGCTCGGTCGATTGGATAATGAAGGACATGGAGGCTTGGAGGTGGATGTGCCGGTACTGGGGGTCGGAGGATTTTCAAGAAAAATCAAATAGAAATCGAGGGAACAGAAGAAGTAGATTGGGGAAGCACAAGTACGGCGCAGACGGACACATTGGCCTAGAGCAACGTATGGTAAGTATCGGTATTATAATTGTTAGTGAATTTGTCACTATGTATCGGTATTATAATTGTTTATAACTTTGCATCGTAGGAGGCTGAAAGTGGGAGTACTCCCACTTTTGTGGAAGTTTACATCCGGGGGCACCAAGGCGAGGATTCACAGAACCCGGATGTGTTGTGCGACGACGGGGCTAGTGAGAGGATGGTAAGTATGAATGACACAATATGTTTTGTGCAAATTTACATCCAGGAGCATCGAAATGCTGTTTTGCAGGCGTCATATGCAGAACAAATGACACAACGTCATGGGCCGGAGGTTGATTGGAGGGTCGCACCGGTCGATGTGGAAGCGTTGTACCACGCCGAGGGGGCCTAAAGCATGGGAGGTTCGTTAATAAACTGATTTTATTTGTTTTCGCCTAGTAAGGAAAAAATTGCATTGTCACATTTCAAGATATATCGCTTGTAGGTGGGCCATGGGGATGGAGTTGTGGATCGCGATCGTCGTCCACGAGGCTCGGTTTCCTCACAGGAGTGCTCGCTCGTCGAGGTCCGCACGGAAGCACAAGCGCACGAGGAGGCTCGTGAAGCGAGAGGAGGCTCGCAAGCGCGAGAAGAGTCTCGTCAAGCACGAGAGAAGCTCGCAGGCGAGAAGACTCGAATACATGAAAATGTATCTGCAGTACAATCTCAACTTTGAACAAAACGCTCAAGTTTACATTTGTGATTAAAATCTAACAAACAATCTATATGCAAGAATCATCACAATCTCTTGGACCTAACGTGCCAGTGTTTCGCCCTCCTGTTCCGCAGGTAAAGATACTTGAGTTCATTACTCTTTAATTCACTTAGCTCGTAAAATCACGAATTCACAAACCGACTATTATGTCATAGGGCTCTCACCACCTCCCTTCTACATGTTTTCTCCGCACATGCAGCCACCACCACAAGGAGAAGCATCACAGGTGCTCACCTCCCCAAGGCGTCCTTCATAAACCCTCTCGGGATGCAGCACCACCCTAGGAGATGCACCTCAGGTTATATGATATTCTCATGCATTCTTTATTTTCAAAAACTCTATTATGTGTACTTCATATCACAAACTATGATCCACAGAGCTCCCACCTCCTCCTCTTTTCTACATGTTCACTCCACAGATGCACCTCCTTCTACAGAGAGGCACCACAGTAAAGACGGATCGGTTCAATTCGTTATTTAAAATTGAATGAATGATTTATATGTGGCATGATGTACTGTCTATGCCTTACAGGGCTCCCACCTCCAAACCCGTTCTACATGTACCCACCACCTATGCCAAGCCAAGGAATGCCTATGTACTTCAACCCGTGGGCCTGCAGCCACCTCGCATTTACACCACATGTATAGATGTCGAAAACATTCTAAGTTTGCGACACGAGCTAAGTTTGTCAATTCTTGAACTTACAGGTTTCTGGGTCACGCCCTCCAGCACCTACTAACGACGACATCATAGAAGACATCTTCAACAGCGCCGGCGGCGGTGGTGGTCATTGCGTACGTAGTGTACAAATTGCCGTTTTGGATGTGTGATTGATTATCTAAGGATCTGCTAGAATGTCTCCTTCTGGTTTGAGAGATTGGTATATATATTATAACTGCAAATGTTTTTTTGTCTGCTGAGTGGATGTCCTATTTACTAGAGAGGTCATGCCGAAATTTTGTACATTTCAATGACTTAGTTTTAAGCCGGTTTTAAAGAGTTAAAAGGTTGGTTTCGGTCTTTTAGTAGAGGTAGTAGGTTTGGTGTCTCGTTTGTTAATTTTTCATTAGCTTGAACTTTGTTGTGGAGTTTGATGACTTGGTGAGCTACCTGCCCTATCCCTTCCTTTCTCTTGCTCAAATTTAGGAACATATGCTTCCGTAGGAACTTTAGTTCATTCTTTGAATATGAGATTACATATGCTTCATTGAATATGAGATTACATGTGCAATGGATGGACGATACTTCAGAGGAAATCTAGTTCATTCTTTTAGTATATATCAATCTGAGTAATCTGTTGCAAAAGTGATAATTTTTGTTGAAATGCACAACTTAGTCGATTTTAGGACATTTAGGCAACTCTTTTTAAACCTTGCACAAATCATCTCAATGTTCATACTTGAAAAGGTTAACTTGTGTGTTTATGAAAGTTCATTGTTTGTGCTCAGTAGATAAGTGATGGTTTACCAAATTATTAACCCATTACGTGCTATTTGATTTTTTCTTTCTGTCAATAACTTTTTGATTTCGAACCTTATATTGTGCTGACTTCTTGGAATTGAAAAGTTATCTTAAGACAACTTGTTCAATTGTGAACTTATGTTTTAAATGCTTTATATGGCATCCTTGTAGAATGTGTTGTTTGCCCATGTACAACTGATTGTTTATCCTTGTAGAATGCTTTATATTTGTACTTTGTATATTGAACTCTTAAAATGACTACCAAAACTCTTAATTGCTTCTTTGAACTATTTTCACTGCTTTGTTATCTTTGAATACTCAGTGATGCAATTGGGGCCTTTGGAAGTTGAATTAAATAATTTTAGTTGTAATCTTGGCCTTATGTTAATACTAGAGAGTATTACTTTGATACTTCATTGAATATGAGATTGATGTTCATATGATTATTGCAGCATATCTTGACTAGCTCGTACGTGTAGTTCTTATATATAGTATCTATTCTTGTTTAGCTTGACCTGTCATATTGATATTCTCATATTGTGTCTTGGTTGAATAGTACTATTGATATTCTCATATTGACATTCATGTGAATCAGCATAATGTTACTTGTAGCACAACCTAAGTTAATCTTGGACTTGCAGGTTTCTAGGTCACGCCCTCCAGCACGTACTAACAACGACATCATAGAAGACATCTTCAACAGCGCCGACGGTGGTGGTAGCGCCCACAACTCCAACAACCCCGAGGCATGAATTCCATTGTGAGCTCGATTGGTGTATAACTATTGTACTTTATAACTTGTTGTGATGGATACGTTGTGATCGACTTATTGTGATGGACTTATTTTAATGGAATGTGGATTGTATCTATTGCGGTTGTAATGTGTTGTTGTACGTCATTGCGTAGTTTACAAATTGCCGTTGGATGTGTGATTGGATTATCTAAGGATCTGCTAGAATGTCTCCTTCTGGTTTGAGAGATTGATATATATATTATGACTGCAAATGTTTTTTTGTCTGCTGAGTGGATGTCCTATTTACAAGAGAGGTCATGCCGAAATTTTGTACATTTCGAGACTTAGTTTTAAGCCGGTTTTGAAGAGTTAAAAGGTTGGTTTCAGATTTTAGTAATCGGTAATAGGTTTGGTGTCTCGTTTGTTAATTCTTCGTTCGCTTGAACTTCATTGTGGAGTTTGTCTTTTGTGTTAGTGTTTCTGATCAGATTTGAACAAAATAGATGATCCTTCTTGTTTATTCTTCGCTTGGCAATTTTTAGTTTCAATTTTCTTTTTGCCTTTTCTTTTCTTCTTTAGTTGTTATATGTATTGAGTGCGATACATATATATATAAAAATACATACATTTGGATATATATATGGATATATAAACATTTTTTTTGTAAAAATGACAGTTAAATTCGTGGGTTTAATAAACCCACGAATTTAAACAGATTAAATTCGTGGGTTTACTAAACCCACGAATTTAATGATTAAATTGGGCTAAATAACCCACGAATTTATCAGATTAAATTGTGGTTTATTAAACCCACGAATTTATCAGATTAAATTCGTGGGTTTATTAAACCCATGAATTTAATCTGATAAATTCGTGGGTTATTTAGCCCACGAATTTAAGCTGTTAAATTCGTGGGTTTATTAAACCCACGAATTTAACTCAGAAACCCAATTAAATTCGTGGGCTTGGAAGAAACTCACGATTTAACTTAAATTCGTGGTACCTACGAATTTAATTAATTAATTTCGTCGAGTTAAATTCGTGAACTAAATTCGACGGTTTGCTCACGAATTTAAATTAAATTCGTGGGTTTTAGCTTAAATTCGTGGGTTTTTGGCCCACGAATTTTTCCCTGATTCTTGTAGTGGTTGAACATATTGTTATTTCCTAGAATATTCTATTCATTTATTGTGCTACGTTTGTTCTATATTTTATAATATATTCTTGATGCAACAATAGTTTGATTGCTAAATCATACTTCTAATATAGAATAATGTATAATCCAATTGTGGAGGAAGAAGTTTATCCTGTAGACAGTTGCACCACAAATTCAATTTCTAAGGAAACTAAATATTTCAGACTTTGACTGAGAAAATTACAAATATTATGACCATTGCCGGAAGTGATGCCCTCATTGTTGGCACTAGAAGAGCCATCATGGTTCTCCCTATGGGTACTAATACAATAATACAGAATGCTCTCTTGTACCGTAAGTATAGTCGTACTCTAAACTCTATTAAGTTTCAAAGACATCTGTCTGAATGATTTCCACATAGAGACGTGTGGATGGAAATCTTTCTTCCTTCTCTTCAGGATTATACAATACATATACAAAACCTAAAGCTTTTGTTGTGATGAAGATAATACTTAAAAAACCATAAATATGTCATATCTAACATGATCGATCGGATCATCCTAGGTTAAATATCATGAGAAAAATCATCTATAATTATACTGGTCATGACATAAAAACTGTGGATTCCCCAGGCATGAAGACTTCTTATATCTTGTTTGTGCTAAAGGGAAGCTTATAATTGAACCCTCTCATCTGAAAGTGAGGGAAGAATCACCGAGTTTTCTGAAGAGAATTCAAGGTGATATTTGTGGACCTATCCAGCCCCAGTCGAGCTCCTTCATATACTTTATGGTATTGATAGATGCCTCTACAAGATGATCCAATGTATAACTATTATCTACTTGAAACTATGTTTTTGCTAAATTAATTATCTAAATTATTAAATTAAGAGCCTCCTTTCTAGATGAAAGGATCAAGTCCATCCGAATAGATAATGCTCGCAAGTTTACCTCAAAGACATTTAATAATTATTGTATACCTTTGTGTATTAATGTAGAGCATTCAATACCTCATGTCCACACACCAAATAACCTTACAGAGTCATTAATTAAAAGAATAAATTTATTGCTAGGTCACTATTGTAGAATTGTAGGTTATCGCCAGTTGTTGTGGCTATGCAGTGCCACATGCTATCTCACCATTGCACTTGCTTAACAAAAGGAAAGTATTTGGTCATGTTCGTCGAACACCTCCTAAAGTGTTCTCAATAGGATCAAAATGAGTTTTCATCTAGCAGAGAAATGAAAACAACCAGGTGGTGTGATACAAAGTGAGACTTGTAGCATAAGGGTTCATGAAGAGACCCGTCATCGATTACGATAAAACTTATTCTCTTGAAAGGAATGAAATAATGTTCCGATATTTAACTCAATGGCAACTAGCATTAACTTGACAATACAGTTAGTGGATGTAGTGACCGCATATTTATATGGGTCACTGGATACAAATATTTATATGAGAGTCCAAAATGGAGTTAAAATTCTAGATCCTAATAAAAGTAATCGTAATATGTATAGCGTCAAACTGCAGAGGTCACTATATAGATTAAAAAAGTCGGGGAGAATATGGTACAACTGACTTAGTGAGTTCCTCCTGAAGAAGGGTTACTCCAATAATGATGATTGTCCCTGTGTGTTCATAAAAAAGTAACATAATGGATTTTGTATCATCTCAGTTTACGTCAATGATCTGAATATTATTGGAACCATAGAGGACATAAAGGAATCAAATTCTTACCTAATAATGGAGTTTGAGATGAAAGATTTGAGTAAAACCAAATATTATTTAGGCCTGCAGCTAGAGCATTTCCCTAAAGAAAGTTTTGTACACCAGTCTATCAATACCAAGAAGGTATTGAAAAATTCAATATAGATAAATCTCATCCTTTAAAGACCCACATGGTAGTAAGCTCCCTTGAAGTGGATAAAGACATATTCGGACCAAGGATGAAAAATTAGTAAGTCTTAGGACCTGAAGTTCCATACTTCAGCATGATAGGAGCACTTATGTATCTTGCGAATTGCATTAGGCCTGATATTGCATTTGTAATAAATTTACTAGCTAGACACAGTGTAGCCCCAACTAGAATGCATTGGGCTGGTATCAAGACTTTACTTAGATACCTCCAAGGTTCACAAGATCTTGGCTTATGCTGGGACCCGAATATGCAAATATAGACCCTCTGTGTATATTGTACCAGTCTAGAATCACACTAGTATACACAGTGGCAATATAGATGTAATATCAAAATCAAACATAGCAGAAACACTAGATTTATTAAATAAAAGATAGTTTCAAGACCTTATGGTCGACTTTACATTTTATTAGACCACAAATGCTTATTCTAAGAAAACTATAGTGGAATAGAAAACTTCGGCGGATAACCCATCGACATGCCATAGATAATTGACATGTTTGACTCTTAGTAATTCGTCTCCTCCTGGAACCCTCCTCCAATACAAGTGGTAACTCCTCTTCAACTGATTGATTTATCATTGGAAGGATGATTAGATAAAGCACTTAATAAGTTGTGCACAGAATGCAGATCCATTATAACTACATGCAAGGCTTACTCCAAAGGAATGGCTATCATGGCCATTTCCCAGGAAAGCAGCATTTTAATTTGAATACAATAAATAGATTAAAACAGAGAATAAAACAAATAACAATAATCAAAATAAACTCCAATTTTTTTAATTAAACTGGCACACGGTCTAAACTGATTCTATTACTTCCATTGGCACACAACCTCCTATCATATGTTTAGTTTTTAACAAAATCTAAACCTTGTATGAAATTCCTGAGCATAGTCCATAACTAGGGACACGGTTATTCGAATAGGTTGTACACTCCGCAGAGGTTATACACTTTACTCACAAGATATGATCAATCTATTATTGTCATACACTTACACACTTGCTTAGGCGCGTGGCAAGAAGATCACAGCAAAATCTTTTGAAAACTCTATCCGAACATAGACACTCCCGATAGCCTTATCCAACTATTCCTCCCTCACACAGAGCAAAATAATAAAAAGGACTCATTGTTGGACTAAGAACAATCATTGTTCAAGATTTGGAGCTATTGCAACACACACCTTTTCCAAACCTCACACATAGCTTAGTCTACCATCTGAGATATTATATATCAAGACTCCGTAACTTACTAAGCTAGGTCTACCCGATAATAGATATGCGGTTGTACGATTTATCCCAGTTCAATGGATTACAAGGTTAAGTCCTTAAATGACCGAGACAAGACTTCCAATTATTGCTGGTAACCAAAATCAAATGATTCATACAGAATCCACAAACTAATGTCACATGGATCCATCCTGGCACACAGCCTCTTGCCACTTGCCTCAATCTAAATCATTTACCACCCCAGCTAATTATCGTGCAACATATGCCATCAATAACTCAACATCATTGTGTGATAACACATAACACATCCTTTTCACAAACATGTTCCATATACCATTAGTCAAGTTTGAATTTGCACTTCCAAAAGATACCAGTTATTATGGCATGGCTAAGCATACTAAGCACGTTCTAACCAACCCATGCATATATTAGCAGCCAACTAATAATTATCCATCCTAGGGTGACAAATAATCACATGATAGCAAATGATATGGTAGGTATAATTCAAATGGGTCGAATAACTAATTCCCAAATTATTTGAAAACAGATATAATTTGAAATAACATGCAATAAGTTAAAACAAAATAGAATTTGTAAAACACAACTTGCCTTGAAACAAATCCTGATCTTGACCTGGACATTGAACTTTAATCAACTCTTCACCTTCGAACGCTCGCGGCACTTCAACATCTAAGCAAAACAAATGGTGAAAAATAAAAAATACAAAATAGAGACAAAACCAACTCCAAAAATCAAATAAAATATACTTAAGAGTTGGGCTTGATTTTAGATTAATTTAGAAACATGAATAGGCTCAATCGGAGTTCGTATCAAAGAGAATGATTTCTCGAAAGATTCAATGGACTAAATCCGGAAAAAAGAGAGAGAAAGGACAATTTATTGTAATATTCCTTTATGAGAGATTAACAATTGGGCTTGGGCTGATTTTCTATTTTCTAATTAATTTTTGAAATTTTAGAAATTAACAGAGGCTGATATGTGGGCCACTGGTCCATGGACCAGTCCACGAACACTAAGCCTTGTCCATGGTAGAGTCGGCTCATGGCTTGACTCACTAACATGTGGACCCCATACATCAAAGTCACGGTTCACAAAGAACTAGGTCTACCTAGACCTAACTGGCTTGCGTAGCTACAGACCTGGCACCATGTGGCTACCACATCGGCGACGCATCGACAGCGAGGAAGCTGGGACCTAGGGTCAACAGCGCCGGGCAATAACGTGGCTCCGGCGACCTCCGAGTCATACCGCCAGCAAGAGCTTCGCACGGCGATCCTGTTGACGTGAGTGCCGCAAAGCAACGGCAACCTCGCGACGACGGCGGCAACCAAGAAAGTGGTAGCGGCATAATCCTCTATGGCGACAGCAAACCACAGCGATGCTCCATGGAAGATAATGTGCGCACAGGGTAGAACATGATGCAAGGAAGCTAACAGCGAAGACCAAGGGGATGGAGACTCACCAACGGCAATGCAATCCGAGAAGACATCTACAGCGGTGTGCTCGAAAAACTCCAAAATCCAGCAAAAAGATGGCGGCTTGCGACTTCTAGGATTAGGGATTCGGTTGAGATGCTCACGATGGTCATGGTGCTCCCTTTATACCCACCTTGGCGTCCATGTAGCGCTCGAATCAAGGTGCTATTTGAGGTGGCCACGACATGGACACTCTCTCTGGCTAGTGCACGAAGTCAATGACTCTGACAGGTGGGCCCATCTGTCAACGACTCACGTCTGGCGTGGATCGGGTTAGGCTACAGCGCAAACTGAGCTGGCACATGCGCTAGTGGTTGGGCTGGGCTTGGTGGGTTCGGCCGATTGGGTTGGGCTTTAGCCTGAACACTATTCTAGACTTTTTATTTGGTTTTTAGAAAATACAAATGAACTCCAAATAAATAGAAATTTGACTCAAAAAAATTTATAAAATACTTTAGAGCATAAAGAACCCAAATAAAATAATTTTGGCAATTTTTCACTTTTGCATTAATCATATTAAATCTTTTTTGAGTTGAATAAATTCTAAATTTAGCTTTAATTAGCAATAAAAATATGAACCTTTTGGAGGTCTAAAATGCATAAAACAAAAATTGGGATGTTACAGCTTATTTTACCGGAAGGGCCAAGACTCAACTATGGTAAGATATACGGATGCTGGCTATTTATCTTATCCCCACAGTGGCAAAGCTCGTATTGGATTTGTATTTCTCTCCAATGTACAGCTATTTTTTGGCGATTTTTTAAACAGACCTTGGTAGCTACCTTTACCAACCACTTAGAGATTATAGCACTAAATGAAGCCTCACGTGAATGTGTTTGGCTAAGCCGTGTGATTAGCCATATCTAGAAGTCACGTGGCATTAACACCGTCGATACCTCTACAATTATCTATGAACATAATTCTGTTTGTGTTGCACAAATATAATTGAGTTATGTAAAGAGCAATATCACGAAACATATTTCCTCTAAACTTATTATGTGAAAATCTAGCATATTTATTCACTAAATCTTTGCCAATATCCAGTTTCCAAAGATGTGTTCGTGGCATTGGAATGAGACAACTTAGAGATTTGTAGAGTTAAGGGGGAAGTAAATCCTTGAACCATAACCCTTTTAGTATGATCCTGAAGATACTACCATAATATAGAAGATTATAAGTTGCACTCGTTTTTTCTTAGTGAGTTTTGCTGAAGTTTTCTCATATGAAGGTTTTTAATGAGACAACAAGTGTAACACAATATTAGGGTGTGATGTACTCTTTTCTCCATTCGTTTTTTTCACTGGGTTTTTAGGAGGAGTTTTTGATGAAGCATATACATTACGCGATATTCACCTAAGGAGGAGTGTTGAGATATAACCGGACTCTTGGTTGTTGAGATATATCCGGACTCTTTGTTTTGGTGTGCGAATTCTAAAACTATCCCTTAGAGGTTATGGGTATAAATATAGAACCCAATTATACAAGAGAATCAATCTATAATCAATAACGAGAGAAAAATGTTGATCTCCCTATATACTATGTTCATCTACTATAATTGTTATTGGAGTATTCTTGATTAGTATTAGGATTGATCTACTATGATTAATTTATAATTCAACACGGATAATAGGATATGCTACACAGCTTATTGCTAATGGCAGTGCCAGCATTGCGGGACAAGTTTTGCTTGGCTCAAATTTTGCTTGCCGCTGCCCAAATTTGACACTTTTGGCTCAAGGATCGAGCCGCCAATGCGCCGAGTTGCCTTCGACGCACATACTAGAGCAAAATGCGCACGTATCCAACCATGCCCGATTGGTTTGCTACACAGGCGGGTATGACTAGTTAGAGGGTAACTTTAAACTGACAAATTTAATAACACTCTCTTAGCATGATATATATCATCTTCTTCATTGACCTTTCCCCTTCTCGCTTCCCAACACACTTACCCTACGTCCCTTCTTTTCTCTCTAACACAAAATTTTAAATTAGAATATTTTAACTTTCAAATTTTAAAATAGGAACCTTCAACTCGAGAAAAAATCAACTCAAAATTTCCAACTCGAAAAAAATAAAATCGGAAAGTTTCAACTTGAAAAAAAATCAAATTCAAAAGTTTCAACTCAAAAAAATTACAATTAGAAATTTTCAACTTGAAAAAATTTAATCGCAAAATTTAAAGTTAGAAAGTTTTGACTTGAAAATTTTAAATAAAAAATTATCAAATTGGAAATTTCAAATTCGAAAGTTCGAATTGGAAAGTTTCGAATCAAAATATTTTTAATCAAAAAATTTCAACTTGAAAAATTCAAATTGAAAAGTTTCAACTCAGAAAACTTTCAATTCAAAAGGTGTCACTTGTCACTAGGAGATGGCCTTTGAGAGGGAAGAAAAGTGGGAGAAGGGACGAGATGTTGCCATTTTCACAAAAATAGTCTTTGAGGAAAAAGGAAAGTAAAGAATGAAAGGAAGAAGAGAATGTCCTCTCGAATTAGCAATACCCAATGAGATATACAGATTGGTTCGACGCTCAAGCTCAACATGAGGTGCATGACGCGTTATGATTACTAGATAGGTTTTGCGTGCTACACCGCGCACGGGCAGATGAAACGCTAGGAAATATGTAAATGCATTTCACTTCAACGATAACCGAGAAACTAAATAGATAAGGAATAATTTGATCTTTGAATCTATCGATGTATGCAGTAATTGGAGATCACAAACCCAATTACTTTGCCAAAAGATGAAGAAATAAAGGCCATGATCACGTTATCCTTTCTACAATACATGGATGCGAGGCTAAAACCATTAGCTAGCGCTAGTAGCATTGCAACAGCATCATTACGTGTCAAAAAACATAGAAACAAAAAATTACGTAGCAAAATTAATACAAAGTATGCCACATTTTTTGCTAGTACTATCTGGTATTTTTTTATCTACATGGTTCACGTGTGTTTATAGCAACCGAACATCCTCCTAATACCTGTGACGACAAAAACGAAGTAATGAGTAATTTGTTACAAAAAAAAGCATGAAAAAAATTTCAGCAGCTAACTCCTTTCAATGGTTCCTAAAACGTGCATCATTTTCTTTGAGCTATAAAACGTGCAGGCTGCGGAATGGCAAAATGACAGAACAAAACCTAAAGCTTGAGCGTAGCAAAACTACACAGTTCCCTAGAAATTGTGGCAGCCACTCAAAATCGCTATAGTTCAAGATAACGATTTTCTCAGGTCCCTCGAATTTAGGTAGATTAGTCTACAGAGACAAATGCTACGAAATTAGCGAAATAACAGCAGCAAAATCATGACATGGGCAAAAAAAAATCTGCTCAAAGCAGTCAATATGATACAGATCCTAGATAGCATCCAAAAAACAAAGCGGGACAATGAAACATAAAACAAGTGTTGTAGCTTAACTAAATAAGTCACACAAACGGAAGCGAGGTAGCAATTATCTTAATTGGTAGGTCACGTGATTATCGTGTCATTTTGCTGCAATTATGCTCAATTGCTTGAATGAAGACTTCTATCTATTTGGCTCCTTATTTATATGTAAATATACATTTTCCCCAAATCTAAAACTTAACCTGTTTTTGCCAATCCACTAGACTACCCTCTTCACAGTGACATATTGTCCTGACGCTCCATAGTTGCTCTCTATAGCTCCTTCACGTCAATGTTCTGAACCATACGATTTTCCAACAATTTGTTTCCCTTAATACATAATTAGCTCTGCTAATTACGTAGCATCTATTAAAAGCTTCCTACTGGAATCTAGAAGGCCATAAGAGTTCGCAAACCACTGAGTCCGTTTATTATCAAATTGGTAATAACTTTTAGCTTCGGATCTATATCAGCAAACCATGGTCCAAAAATTTAGTTCCATTCTTTCAGCTCTACCACTAACAATAGCGGAACATATGATTTAAACGATAAGGTTTCAAGGGGCGCATTTGGCTTGTGAAATCACAACAGAGGTTTCAAAGTGGAACCTGATTGAACTATCCTCCTATCGGCTGCACATGGAGAATCTACAACCAAAACAACGACTAAAAGACATGAGTTTGCTAGTATGAAAGCAACTACCTCTTCTCAACAGATGCAACCAAACTTCGTAACATAAGTATTAATTATGACGAGCAGACTGAGGAAGAAGAGATAAAGCCACAAACATCATAGGCAGTAATAGTATGGTTGGGGTGCAATGCATTCCAGAACAATCTAGCTCTAAGTCAGTGAATGGCTGTAAAAATTAATGATATATTTCGTAATTACGGGACCAATTTAGACAGCAGCACAAAGGTAGTTGATATCAACCCACTTATAAATTTCTGCATAATATAGATAGCTTAGCAAGTAAGATTTCAGATTAAATCTATCAGTGGCTAGCGACAACAGGATACTAAGATACAGAAATGAGGTGATATAACTTATAAGATAAAAATGGACACTGATCAGGTGCTTTGCTTCTGTCATCTCTGTATGCATTTTAACAAAAACATGATGATCAAGTTGGTACACTATTGCACTACAGTAACCTGAAGCTTAAACCGTGCTTCTGATCAGATGAATTGCAAACTTGGAAGAGCAAATATGAAATGCTCAGTAATACAACAAAATACTGAGAGGGGAGAGGCATGAAGCCAGAGGCTACGCTGTGGGGTTGGCTTTCCTTGGTGCAATTGGCGACGAACGTTGCCAGGAGATCTCCTCCTCCCCTGCTAGTTTCCTACGAAATTTGGGCTATCAGTCCCTAATTATTTTTGTCGGTGAGAGAGAAAGAGCACCCTAAATCAACCATCATGCTTCCCATTTTCAAGAAACCAAAACCCAAATCGACTGAACAAGAAGATGGAGAGGGGCAAAGGGGAAAGAACTGACCGGATAGCTCCACGGCTAGAACGCACGCCGCACCGGACGACGCCATCCTGGCCGTACGCTGTCAGCCCGTCGGCATGGGAGCTCTGCCCACTGGGCAAGGCGGGTGGCGACCAGATCGCCTGGACTGGACTGCGGTGGGGCGCAGCCGGCTGTTGGATCAAATGTCGCCCAAGCTTTCCTGTGAGTACTACTCTTAACTCTCTGGTGAACTCACACACACACTTGCACTCGGGAGTCAGGAGAACAAAGACACAAGCACAACACTGAATCTTTTGGTGACGGCAGGCATCTTTATGCTTGCCAGTCAGTTTTTCTTATGCACTTGCTTCTACAGAAAAAATGATTACAGAATGGACTCAACTAACTAACTAGCTACATACATGGATCCCACTCACTCACTAAAACGGATGTGATCCGATTTATCTGGAAGTAAACCAAAACGTGCAGAACATGGCACACCCCCCCAATTTGATGACCATGTTACAGACTGAAGAAACAAAGTAACTGATGCACTGTAACATATCTGGCAAAACGAAAAAAAACAGAGTTATTGTCAAGATTCACCCCCCTAACTCTGTCATAGCTACTTCACATCACAAATCTGCGTGAAACTTGATGCGTCCGAGGGGCTTGGTTAACAAATCTGCAAACTGTTCTTCAGAACGCACATACTCCATGGCAATCCTTTTGGCTTCCACACATTCTCTGATGAAGTGATACTGTGTATCGATATGTTTACTGCGCTCATGATGTACTGGATTCTTGCACAAAGAAATTGCCGACTTGTTGTCAATCTTTAGCAGCACTTCTTTCTCCTTTTCTTTCAAGAAATCTGCAAGTGGTCTTTCTAACCAAATGCCTTGGCAAGCTGCTGAAGTTGCTGCTATATACTCTGCCTCACATGAAGAGAGTGCTACCACCTTTTGTTTCTGGGACAGCCAGCGGATCGGATTGGCTCCAAGGAAGAACAACACTCCAGTAGTGCTTCGGCGATCATCCAAATCTCCAGCCATATCACTATCACTATACCCAACGAGCTGAGAGAACTCTCCTTGCTTCTTCACATACCTGCACCCAAAATTCAGAGTTCCTGCCACATACCTTAAAATGTGTTTAACTGCAGCCATATGCTCTGTTGTTGGGGTTTCCATAAACCGGCTTACATAGCCAACTGAATATGCTATGTTCGGTCGAGTATTAACCAAATACCTCAAACTCCCAACTAAACTTCGATAGAAAGTAGCATCAACAGCAGGGTTAACACTTACTTGGCTCAATTTCAGCCTTGCTTCCATTGGAAACTGACTCAGGTTGCAGTCCTTCAAGCCAAACTTCTCCAAAACTCTTGTCGCATAGGACGTCTGGCACAAGGTGATTCCATCAGTGCTTTGCTGCACCTCTAACCCAAGATATAGTAAGACAGCAAGCTAAGATCACTCATGCTGAACATGCTTCTCATTTGATTCTTGAACTTGATTATCTCCTCAATGCTTGATCTTGTGATGATTAAATCATCAACATAGACACCAACAAGTAGCTTGAGCTCACCAATACATCTCTTGTACACAGCATGCTCGAGTGGGCATTTCTCAAAACCAAGAGACTCAAGACTTCTATCAAGCTTGCAATTCCAAGCTCTAGGTGCTTGTCGGAGCCCGTACAGTGCCTTCTTAAGCCTCAAAACTTTCTGTTCTTCACGTTCCACCACAAATCCCGGCGGCTAAGCTACATACACTTCCTCCTCCAAATCTCCGTTGAGAAAGGCTGACTTCACATCCATATGATGGATTTGCCATCCCTCTTGAGCTGCTAGTGCGATAAGTAACCTCACTGTTTCCAATCTCGCCACCGGTGCAAATGCATCTTCAAAATCAACTCCTTGTTTCTGCACATATCCTTTAGCAACCAGACGTGCCTTGTGCTTTACCACCTCTCCTGCACTGTTTTTCTTCAGCTTGAATACCCATTTCATACCAATGGGTCGATGTCCATTCGGCAATGTGGTCAGCTCCCATGTGCCATTATCTTTTATAGCCTGTAGTTCTTCTTCCATTGCCTTTCTCCAGGACGGCTCTTTGATTGCTTCTTCAAAGTTTGACAGCTCCTCCATTGCCATTAAGTACAAAGCATCTGGCTCGAGCTCAACTTCTTGGGTATTATCATAGATGTCCTGGAGAGACTGAAATCGAAGAGGTTGCCCCGATGAGGACACCACGGTTGAAACTGGTGCAGTTTCCAGTGGTGTTGCCGGTGATACTCCTATAACAGGACTAGCCTAAGCCAACGGGCTTGGATCATTTGGTTCTTGCACTCCTTGCATGTCACCAAGTGGATTGTCACCTGCACTAACATCAGTTTGATATGAAACAGTTAAGGTGTCACCACCAGTGACAGTGTAGGTACTCTGCTCAATCGGTGTCTCCCATTGCCACTCCCTCTCTTCCTCAAAGAATACATCCCTTCTCACATGCGATGTCTCTAATTTTGAGTCAAAAAAACGATAGGCTTTCGACCCTGATTCATAGCCTAGGAACACCATGGGAGTGCTCCTGTCTTCTAACTTCTTGAGCCCTCCTCTCTTGTAACCCGTACTAGAACCTTCGCCACCATGCTTTTCTTCCTTGGATCTCCATTGGGCCCGAGTGAGCAAGACTTGCTCACCGTCGTCACCATCAACAACTCGCAGTCGCTCCTTGTGCGCCTTGAGATGCCCGATGAGCTCGTCCATGGTCATTTCCTTAAGATCGGCAAATTGCTCGATCGAGGTAACAATCTGCAAGAATTTGTTGGGAAGGGCCCGGAGCATTCGCTTAACAACGTAGGAGTCCTCCAAGGTCTCCCCCAACTCTCTGATCTTGCTAATGATTCTGCCAACCTTGATGGAGTAGTCCTCAACGCTCTCATTGCTCTTCATCCTGAGCGCGTCGAGCTCTTCCCTCAGAGTTTGCACTTTCGCCTCCTGGACTCGATCAGCCCCAAGGTACATGACCTTGAGAGCCGACCACACCTCAGCTGTGGTCTTCTTCTTGGAGACGACGAAGAGGATGTCTTTGGGGATCGCCGACATAATGGCTGCCCGCGCAACCTTGTCGCGCTTCGTGACCGCCGCCGCCTTTGGATCCGTGGGCTCTACCACGTCCCATGTCTCCTGCGCCTCCATCACTGCCTCCATTTTGATCGCCCAGGCCGAGTAGTTGTTGCGGGTCAGCACAGGATACGACAGCCCGACTGAACCTTCCTTCGCTACTCCTGAGTTGCCCGCCATGGCTTCCCTTGGCATGTACTTGGGCATCCACCAGCGATATCACCGTCGCCGGACCTGCGCCCTGATACCAAATGTTGGATCAGATATCGCCCAAGCCTTCTGTGAGTACTACTCTTAACTCTCTGGTGAACTCACACACACACTTGCACTCGAGAGTCAGGAGAACAAAGACACAAGCACAACACTGAATCTTTTGGTGACGGCAGGTGTCTTTTTGCTTGCCAGTCAGTTTTTCTTATGCACTTGCTTCTACAGAAAAAACGATTACAGAATGGACTCAACTAACTAACTAGTTACATGCATGGATCCCACTCACTCACTAAAACGGATGTGATCCGATTTATCTGGAAGTAAACCAAAACGTGCAAAACATGGCAGTATGGCACACACACCCCCAATTTGGTGATCATGTTACAGCCTGAAGAAACAAAGTAACCGATGCACTATAACATATCTGGCAAAACGAAAAAAACAGAGTTATTCTCAAGACTGGCATCTCACCGAAGGATCGGTGGGCGATGCGAGGAGGATGGCAAGGGGAGAATCGAGCTTTTTTGTGCTTGCACTAACTACGGCGGTGGCTACAGAGGGGAGGAGACGACTGCGTGTTGAGGGCGACGGGAGGAAGCAAAGGAGGCAGGCGACCAGTTCGTGCGAGCGGCGATGGTTAGGGTTTTTGTTTGGGGGGGGGGGGGGGACGAATCTTGACCGTCCGTTGCAAAGGCGCGATCCCACGGCTCTTTACTGCCCTGGTCTCTACCCTGCGATTACGATCCGACGACCCCTCTATATGTAATGTAATACCTGAACACAATTACAAAAACTCCAGGGGACTTTCTGCGAAATAGATGATGTGGCACGGCTAGGAGTCCAGAGATTCTCTCCGTTATAATATAACGGGTATATATATAAAAGGAAAATACTTTCTACTCCCGGGTGTAGTTACTCCCACATTTGATATTCCATCTAAATGAATTTGAAATACTCCTTTATCACTTTGGATACACTCATACACTAATTATAAGATACTTCAATACGAGTCATATGAAAAAATTATAGGGGAGTTCATAGTTTTTGGTGTATTTTACAAATACCTTTATATATGCACATAAAAATAAGTATGTTCAAAAAAATGTACATACCACCTCTAAAAAAAGTACATACTACTTAGATAGTCTCATATACTTGTATACTACACGTATATACTCTTCGTTTCGTGAGATACTCCCTCTGTTGCGAGATATGACATATGGAGTAACTACTCCTAGGAGTAGGAAAGAGGCTTCATATGTATATATATATAACTACTATTCTATAGCTGCGTGTAGTTTAAGTAATCAACCAAGCCGAGCGTTCCACTAATTAGTGCTATGGAATTCGCGACCGACTTTGGAATATTAATCGTCCGGAATTAATACATGCATGTGTGTGATCGAAAGATGCAAGAAGTATACATGAATCTGATTTCTATTTATTTTAGCCATAACTTTTTATTCGTATGTCCGATTCACGAACAAATTTCACCATTAGATTACTGATGACGAGAGGAACAACATGATATAAGTCTCGCTAATAAACGTCGTATAAATAAAATTTTACTGCCAAATGTACATCAATTTACTATTGTATGATAGTAAAATCTATGTATATCGATAGTAACATCTATATATACGGATAGTAAAATCTGTTTTATGCCTCGAGACTTATATCAGTGTGTTGCTCTCGTCGTCAGTAAGCTACTGGTGAAAACGGTTTGTGAATCGGAATTGTCAATAAAAGGTTATGACTAAATCAAAGAAAAAATTGATTAATGTACAAACTATAAAACACATTACTAACGACACATGACCGTGTTGGTTGGGTTAGGTCTCTAGGCCGTTAACATCGCCAAGTTTGGAAATTCAAAGCCTCTTCAAAGGAAAATTTGAGGCATGACCCTCGGCCCTGGGTTTGATCATACGAACCGCCTTTCGTGCTTCTGTTGGGCCGAGCCAGCCGCCGCTCGAGCGTTCCCCATTGGGCAAAACACTTGGGTTGGCAGCCTTGGTGGGACCGTGGGAGTGCCCCAAGTTCCAATCTTGCCTGCTTTGGAGTTGTTTGTACTGACCAAGGAAGGTTCCAAAATTTAGCGAAATTTTAGAAATCTTGTCTGAGATTTCCGATTTCGATTGGGGACGAGATCCAAAATTCCGGCCTGATAAAGAAAATTGAAAAAAAAATCAAAATGCTACGGCAATCTCAGAAATTTTGGCGAGATTCCTCCAAATCTCGCCGAAATCTCGGGTAATTTGACTGGTTTTTGACTTTTAAGGATGGGATTTGACCGGACTTGGCCCAATAACCCTTCAGAATATCATCTTTGATGAAAATTCGTTGAAAAACCAAAATTTTGAGACATTTTATAAAAATAGCAGAAACACTTTCAAATATTTATAAAATTATACAAGCTTGATCATACTCTAAAAAAATTATGGTACTATATTTAGAAATCTAGGATCATACATAAAAATTTTCAAAAGAATTTAACTTCATTTGTTATATTTAAAAATTCAAAAATAGAATGAATATATGTGGGATAATAACCGTGTCAAAATTTTATAAATTTGTTCGAGTGTGATCATGATCCAAAATTTTGATGAGAACTTAAGGATTGCCTCACAACCCTTCTCTAAAAGTTTCAAAAATTTAAAACTGTTTTGATTACTCAATAAAAAATTGTAAACTGTCGAAGCATGAACTCTAAAGTCAGAAGACTCTAAAGTAGCACTGTCACAATTTTTGGAAATTCTATTAGTTTTATCATCATCTACAAATTTGATAGGAACATTACTTATGCTTCAATACCATCCACAAAAATTTTCAAAATTTTCTGACGTGGATTGAAATTTGCGGGCATCACGATAGTAGCACTGTCTGAAATTTGCCGGTATCCATTTCGTATAGTGTGTAGCTTAATTACATAAGATCTCAGAATCGATTCTTAGATATCACCAATTTTTAAAAAAAAAACTCGCAAAAAAATGTTGTGGGTGTGACTTGAACTCAGAACCTAAGGATTGCAACTGTAGGACTTTACCAACTAAGCTATAGGTGCTAGTGACTATTAGTACTAAAGAGTAAACTCTTATTATGTATGTCAGTCATAATGATTTTAATGGAGACTCAATCATTCACTCCCGATACAACTCATTCACTTTCCTCTCCGCAATGAACCAACTCCACCCTACCTCTCCCTGTCACTCTCACTGTCTCTACCCAAAATCCAGCCATATTCAGCCACATCCGGTCCACAAGGACCGAAATCTCGGTAGTTTCAAGTGAGATTTCAGCCCTCTAATCGAGATTTCCCATCTTCTTGCAATACATGTTCATATTGCATACTCATTCTTTAATTATACCTCTTGTAGGTGGTTCGGGCTGAACGTTACGTTCTGGCGTTATCTATACTTTCATAGGTAGTTCTCACGTTTATTAACTACCGTTGCATGATCATATATGTGGTGAATATGCTCCTATATGGTCATATTTGTAGTGTATATGTGATGAATTGTCAGATGTATTAATTTTATTCATGCTTATATTTGTGATGTCAATATATATTGATTGTTTCCAATTGTAACCTTTAAAATCCGAATATCAGTCAAAATACTGTCGAAATTTCTAACATTACAATACCCTTGTAAGAATTTTATTAAATTCATTGGAGTGTGATCATGTTCCAAAATTTTTATGAGAGCTCAAGCATTGCCTTAGAACCCTTTTACAAAAGTTTCAAAAATTCTAAATCTTTTTTGGTTGCTCAAGCAAATCTATGTATTGATCATTAGGCTTTTATCACGAGAGTAGAACTGTCAGAGTTTTTTAAAATTCCCCAGGATTGATAATTATCTGAAAATTTTATGAAAACATTAATGATGCATCAGGACTATCCAAAAAAAATTAAATTTTTCTAAAGTTGTTTGAAGCATTTCTCATTCGGTTGAAGTTTGGCGGTAAGGCTTTTATTAGGACATCAGCACTGTTAGAATTTTTAAAAATTCCTCGAGCTTCATCGTCATTTGAAATTTTATGAGAACATTAGTGATTTGTCAACACCATGCACAAAAAATTTCAAAATTTTCTAAAGTGGTTTGTTCTATTTTTCATGCGGTTTGAATTTGCCGGTCAACGTTTTATTAAGATAGTAGTACTGTACGAATTTTTAAAAATTCTTCAAGCTTGATAATCATCTAAAATTTTTATGAGAATATTAGTGATGTGTCAGGACTATCCAAAAAATTTCAAAAATTTTAAACGTGTTTTGTACTATTTTTCGCTCAGTTCAATTTCACTGAAATCTCAGCTTTTCTTGCCGAAAGCTCGGCATTTGTTGCGGAAATATCGGTGCAAAATAAACCAGATGTGAAATTTTATTTTTGTATTTTATCTATGATTTATCCGAAATTTTATGTTTCGGTCCCTCCGAGATGTCTCTCGAAACCGACGTTTCAAACCTTGCCGAGGGCACGCTGGGCATACGATTAACATTTACGGTGGTTAACGGACGCGGATCGGAGGTACGATTGACAAGTAGGCCGGGGCCAGTGCAGGCTTATACTACGTGAAAAGCAACCTAAACTTCTGAGATTCCTCCTACAGTCCTACTCGCAGTGGGCTCGATACCACTTTTAACTCCTCCACATGACTCTAGCCCAAGATTGGCTGGTGGCGCCCTCAGATTTGTGCTCCGGGTGCTCCGCGAGGGTTGACCACGTAGCTCTGTCACAGAGTCACAGAGACGCCACGCCCTGTTTATTCCTTGAGAAATGCTTCTTAAAAAAACAGATTGAGCAACGCTCCAGCGCAAGTGCAACTATGTAGTTCCGTTTGAAATAGTTCAATCCTACTCTCACGCTGAGGGTGCAGCCTTAGGCCTATCATGAACATAATTGCTAATTTAATGTCACTTTTATTAAAGGTTTAGCGAGGAAGCTCTCCCTCGAAGACTCTTTCTTTGTGATAAGTGGCATCACCCCTTTTCTCTACTTTTCTTCTCTCTCAAATGCCCTTTCCTCGTGACAAGTGGCAATAGCTCTCCCTCAAAGACTCTCTTTATGATAAGTGGCATCACTTCCTTCCTCTACTTTTCTTCTCTCTCAAATGCCCTCTCCTCGTGACAAGTAGTATCATCTCCTTCATCCCCTTTCCTCCTCTATTCCCTTCCCCCTTAAACTCAAAATAGTTTTTGTATTTCAATTTTTTTTTCCTAAAGTTTTTGAAAATAAGTATTTTTAACCACCTTCGAAAGTTTTTTAAGCGAACTTTTCGAACTGAAAGTTTGTTGGATAGAAACTTTTCAATTCGAAAGTTTTTTAATTGGGTGTTTTAGAAGCTGAAATTTTTCAATTTAAAATTTTTTTGAGTTGAAACTTTCTAATTTGAAAAAAAATTCCAATTGAAACTATGATTTGAAATTTTTTGGTTGATTTTTTTCGACTTGAATTTTTTTTCGAAACTTTTCAAACCAAAAGTTTTTTGAATCAAAACTTTTCAAACCAAAAGCTTTTGAATCAAAAGTGTTCTGAGTTAAAACTTTCCGAGTTAAAACTATCTAATTTGACTTTTTTCAATTTGAAACTTTTCATTTTGAAACTTTTTGAGTTGAAACTTTCTACTTTGAAACTTTTCGAATTGAAATTTTTTTGATTTTTTTAGTTTTAAATTTTGAGTTGATTATTTTTCAACTTGAAACTTCCTCCGTAAAATTTTCAAAGTTTAAATATTCTAATTATAATTTTTTGTGTTAGAGAGGGAAGAAGGAGGGTGGGAGAAGTGTGCATGGAAAAGAGAAGGGAGAGAAGATGACAAGTCATATCCTATGAAGGTGTCTTTAAATTTGTTAATTTGAGATTAATCTCAAAATAGTCATACACCCTGTCTATCACACCTACTTGCCGAGTCGTCCATAGTTCCCTCTCCAACACCAGTGAGCTCGGTAACACCAAAAAAAAAATCAAACTTTCAATTTAAATGTCCAAAATTTTCAATTCAAGAACAAAAACTCTCAATCCAAAGAAACAATTCAAACTTTCAACTCGATACTCTAAAAACGTTGACCTCGGAAACTAAATTCAGCTTCTAATTCAAATTCCAACCTTTCAATTGAAAAGACACCCCCAAAAAAAACAACTCGAATTTCAAACTTTCACTTTAAATCAATAAACCCCCTCGAAAAAAAACGAAATCAATAAACTGCACCTCTGTCCACATACATGGAGGAGAGGTCTCCGTTGCTAAGCGAAGTCATAGATGTCTGTTAATTAGCGAAATCTCTTCTACCTCCCATATAACTACGGCGACATATCTAATGAGAACTAGTTAAATGTCGAAAATTCCGTAAAAAGCTAAGAGTACCAGCCGAAAGCTATAGTAGCTTGAGAGAGTGAATTGCGTCCCGATGGTGCACTAGGCAGTGGAGGGCACCTAAGCTACAACCGCTTATAAAGCAAGTTCCAATTAAATAGGATTTCCACTTTCCATATGCATGTAGATTCGTTCGTTCCATCGATCTCCTTTCCAAACAGAAAGCTTCGCACACGGTACCTGATTCGTCACGAATATAACCAACCGAAAAGGAGAGAAAAGTTCCGCCGGTTTTTGCGGCTATCTCTGCTGCCTTATCAACGTATTGACGAGCCGGCGTGATCTCCTCGCTTCCCTCTTGTGCGCACCACGAGACCAAACGAGTTTAGAAACCCCATGGCGATCAAGCTCCTCGGTGCGGTGAGCTACACCACTCAAGGCGGCATTCCAGGCCTCCTGTCTTTCCGTTGGCGGAGTAACTACCTTATCCACGGCGCTATCCATGAAATAAAACGGCATTGATGGGTCGTTTCCTCGGGCATGGAACCTCCAAGCTCCTCCCAGTCACTATAAGTATGGACGAGCTTGCTTGCTCAGGCATTGGCAATCCATCGCAAACTAAGAAGCAGCCATTAGCCAGCAGTTCAGAGGAAGCAAAGCAGAGCTGAACTGCACAGGCTTTTAGCTATGGGCAAGCACTCTGCCGCTCTGTGTGGCGTCCTTGTTGCTGTGCTATGCCTGGCCTCCAGCTTAGCACAAGCTCAACTTCTTTTCCAGGTGAATGACGCCCTTGTGAAGTCTTGCAATTGCAGTTGCAATAGATATGACGTGGTACTTAAAATGTTGATTAAAAAGTGAATTGATTATGAGCTGCTTTGGTGTTTGGTTGTGCAGGGGTTTAACTGGGAATCGTGGAGGAAGCAAGGCGGGTGGTACAAATTTCTGCATGAACAGGTGGAGGACATCGCCAGCACCGGCGCCACCCACGTCTGGCTCCCGCCGCCGTCGCACTCCGTCTCGCCACAAGGCTACATGCCGGGGCGGCTCTACGACCTGGACGCGTCCAAGTACGGCACAGAAGCGGAGCTCAAGTCTCTGATCGAGGCGTTCCACGACAAGAACATCGAGTGCCTCGCGGACATCGTCATCAACCACCGGTGCGCCGACTATAAGGACAGCCGCGGAATCTACTGCATCTTCGAGGGCGGGACGCCGGACAGCCGCCTCGACTGGGGCCCCGACATGATCTGCAGCGACGACACGCAGTATTCCAACGGCCGCGGCCACCTCGACACCGGCGCCGGCTTCGGCGCGGCACCCGACATCGACCACCTCAACCCGCGCGTGCAGAAGGAGCTCTCCGACTGGCTCAACTCGCTCAAGTCCGACCTTGGCTTCGATGGCTGGCGCCTTGACTTCGCCAAGGGCTACTCCGCGCCCATGGCGAGGATCTACGTCGACAACACCAAACCAACTTTCGTCGTCGGCGAGATCTGGAGCTCACTCAACTACAACGGCGATGGCAAGCCGTCGACCAACCAGGACGCGGACCGGCATGAGCTGGTGAACTGGGTGCAGGGCGTCGGCGAGCCGGCGACGGCGTTCGATTTCACCACCAAGGGCATGCTCCAGGCAGCCGTGCAGGGCGAGCTGTGGAGGATGCGCGACGGCAATGGCAAGGCGCCCGGGATGATGGGTTGGCTACCGGAGAAGGCCGTCACGTTCGTTGACAACCACGACACCGGCTCTACGCAGGCTCTCTGGCCGTTCCCCTCCGACAAGGTCATGCAAGGCTACGCCTACATCCTCACACACCCAGGCATCCCATGCATCGTAAGTATCACTAGTTCACCCCAACGTTTCTCATCAAACTCCTTCCTATTTGTGATCTGAGCTCACATGTTTTAATTCTGTTTTGTGCATGCAGTTCTACGACCATGTCTTCGACTGGAACCTGAAGCACGAGATAACCATACTGGCTGAAATCCGGTCAAGAAACGGGATCCATCCGGGGAGCACGCTGGACATCCTCAAAGCCGAGGGCGATGTGTACGTTGCGATGATCGACGACAAGGTTATCACCAAGCTCGGGCCGAGATACGATGTTGGGGACCTGATCCCCTCGGATTTCCATGTCGTGGCTCATGGCAGCAACTACTGCATCTGGGAGAAGAGTGGCCTCAGAGTTCCTGCCGGTAGAAGGCACTATTAATTAGCTGACGTTTGCAGTTTGCACACTAGATATCCAGGTCTAGCTATGAATCGTTTTTCTTGCAATATATGCGGAATTCGATGTACGGTCCATTTTAGCGTAGCGTTCTACGGTAATAAAACATATTGTACCGTGTTATTCCTACAGAAACGTAGGATCGACGGAAGTAACGTTTTGATCCTAAATGAATTGTAGCAGTAAACTTTCAGTTTTTGGACCAACGAACTGCTGGTGGCTCCTGCAAATTATTCGCTCAACTTTCTAAGGGCATATCTAATGTATTCATACCAGTTCAAAGACATGCCATGAATTGATGCTAGTTCAAAGACTTGCCACCTAAGCAGTCATAGAGTGTAGCAATTTCTTCTCAAATCGGATCCTATTCTTAAGTTGCAGGCAGCATTAGTGTCATGTATAAACTTCTGATAATGTGCTACAGCTATTGGCCTGGGAGAAAGAGAGATGTTGTTCTGCGTCAGAGTTCTGATGCGGTAAGCCTACCTGCATCTCCTTTTCTGAAGCAGAGTAAAAATGCACGCGCTCTTTCCATACGGGGACAGTAAGAACGGCACGCGATTTTCCGGACGGAACGAGGGCGACGGCAGAGGTGCTGTCGTGGACTTGTCGTCGTTCATGGGCTGAGGTCGCGAATCCGCTATGTAGTCCAGCGACCACGCCTTTTCTTCTTATTGTTTTTTCTCCATTATTTACCACTAGTATAGTGTTTGTGCTAACATTACGACGGCAGTACACCCGCTTATCAATTAAATGAGAAGATAAGTATGAATACAACACTTAATAATAAAAGAGAAATTTAGAATTTTAAATAAATTTAGAAAGAAAAACGGAACTAAATGGAGGTCGAATAGGCGAAAACAGACTCCCAAAAGATTTTAAATCAAAAAAGAGAAAGAAAAAAGAATTTTTGATTTTAGATTATTTTTTTTGCAGCTTCCACAGAGAGCACAGCGTGCTCTCGGGCTTGGCCGCAAAGGGAGGGAAGGCCAGGGGTGGCCACTGGTCGCAGATGGGTCAAGAGTGCGGCGAGATCGCCGGCACCGGCGCTGGGAGAGGAGTCACGGTTGCGTGAATTTCACGGAAAGATGACGGTGATGGCTTGGGTTATCTCCAAAATCCGGCGATCTTTACAAGAGAGAGCACTTGGGGATTTACGCAATGCGATGGAGTGGAGGAGAGTTCGCCGACTTTTATAGCCCTGAAACAGGCATATTTATGGAAACCATAATTTGGGATCAAATCAGATTGGGAGGAAATTTTGGCAATAGAGCACGAAATTTGGGGAATTAACACCATAGATGGAAAGATGAGATTTGGTGCGGGATTGATGGAGCTTTGGAGCTTCTTTCTTGCTTTAATGGAGGGAGGGAAGAGAAGAAGCTTCTGCAGTGCATCTTTAACTAGAAGAAGCTACAGGTGAGTTGCCTTCATTTTTTTTTTAAATATAGAAGGATTTTTGAAAAGATAACACATTAGGTTAAAAAATTCTAGAAAAATTCTCAAAAAAACTTTCGATTATTTTGTACTTAATAAAATTATTTTCAAAAGATTTAAATTATAAATTTGCCGAGGCACGGCGGCTGCGAGGTCGCTGACCAGCAACCTCGCCGCGTCGGCAAAGCCACCGATGGCGACCGTGGAGCCATTGCAGACTTGCGTTCTCCCAGCCGCGCTGCCCTATCTCCCGGTTTTCTTTTCCCAGCACGTAATGTATGGTCCTTTCCTTTTCCAGGACGTTTGTTTATTTTTCCTTGATTCCAAGATATTTGTTTCCTTTTCCTTGTTGATGCTGGAGGTGAGGGAAGGTTTGTTGTGGGCCACAGGGATGATTTCGGAAAAATATGGAAAAATAAACTGCGCTCGCCGACCGCTGGATCCGCAAGGAAAAAAAGATAAAAATTAAACAGTGCTCGCTGGCCGCTGGTTTCGCGAGAAAAAATTAAAAAAAATTAAACAGCACTCACAGACCGTTGGTTCCTTAGATAAAAAATAAAAACAAAAATTCAGCGCTCTCCGTGCGCTGAAATTAGGCTCTATGGGGCTAGATCCGTAAAAAAATCTCGAGAAGGGTCATATTTGGAAAAAATACGATCACAATGTCAGGACAATAAAAAATTCAAGTCTTGTTTCCTTGCATGCGGATCCTCCCTGTTTATTTGCTTGTTTGATTCACCCTCCTTCCAAATATGTAGTACATACAATTTTGGCCAGTAAAAAAATTAAGTCTGATTTCCTTGCATGCGGATCCTCCTTATTTATTTTCTTATTTGATTCGCTCTCCTTCCAAATATGTAGGTGGGGAGGTCTGTTGTGGACCACATGGATGATTAGACACACTAAATAATGGTCATCGGATGTGGGTGAGTAAAACTGAGGAAAGATCTGAGACGTTCATTTTGATGAATGTAAGTTTCTGGGCACGTTTTGTTGGGTGTACGAACATTGGGCCATCTCTAATGAGATGCATTATTTAGTGTGGACGTAGTAAAAATTGATTAGGTGCATTATAAAAGGGTATAGATTTATTTCCCTATCTTGTTGGGTGCAATGTATGCCCATTGCCAATTATTTCGTCTATGCATGTTCTTCTCTTCATGCGGAACAGGCTAGCTACGGTTTCGATGTACACGCAGCTCTTTTGCGCGTCCTGAAAAATAGAAATCTGAACCATGAATCTGAAGCCTGAAACTTCCAAACGTAAACTTGAATAAGCGCAGTCTGGAACATTCTAGTCCGTGCTAGTACGCGTAAAGAAACCAGCTACAGTTAGCACCTCAATGTGTTACATGCCAACTTCGGCTGTGATGGATAGAGTTTGTGATGAACCTGGCCATCGACCACTCTTCTGGATTGCTTCATTGGTCGATGCGGACTAGAGATAGCAACCGAGCGTGATTTGTATGGGTAACGCTTGTCTATATCTATACCCTTCAGCTAAAATCTCTCTAATGGATACGATCGTGAAGGGTGGCGGGAGAAGAACCTCATCCATACCTGTTGTCCATGGGTACCCGATACTCGCAGATATACCTGTGTGTCCACCGCCACTTCATGTAACCAATATCCCATCATAAAGACAATGAACATAATAAAAAAACGAGGAGTAGTTCAACCCAGGTTAGCTACTACTTTCTAGAGTCGACATCTGAAAAACATGTAATATAGCCTACAGGATCTAAGAGCACAACACAAATCACAAGCAACACAACACAAATCATAAGCAACAAATCAGGATTTATGATTGGGAACAGAAAAAAAAACGAACTTGGTAGTAGGAAATCATGAGCTGAGAGAGTTGGGACTGTGGGATGCCTCTAAGGTTTTTCAAACATAACACACTTGTCAGTCCTTATTGTCGGATAATCAGATAGAACAGACACGGTGAAACTCCCTCATACCCGTACCCGTTTATCCGTCGAATGAAAATTTGCCTCATGAACGTACTCGCAGATAATAAAGGAGGAACATACATATTTTTATTAGACCATCTCCAACCGTTTCCCGACGGTCGTCCCAATCCCGTCCGCATGGGAAAGCGACGGAGAGAGAAGGTTCCCAGCTCCTCCAACGGCTTCCCTTCCCCGGCCGACGCAGCGTGGGATAGGAGAGAGGATCTCTCCCACGAGGGCTGCGCTCCCCATTCCCCTCACGCTGCCCTGTTGCTGTGGTCGTCAACTGCCGAGGCTTCGCGCGGCGGCAAGGTCAGGGCGGCAGTCGGCAAGGGTGACGCGGGCGAGGAGCTAAGGTGCTCCGCCTCACAGGCCGAAGAGGAGGACGCGCAGACGAAAATCGAGACCTTCAGGTACACATCGAGGACCACCATCTTTGCCAATTTGAAATGGATTTAGGTTGTGGGATCTTCGATTCAGTGGGGGAAAACCTGGATGGGGTGAAATCGCTTGCTTGGGACAAGTAATTTCGTCCTCACCGAAATGGCAGTCCAGAACATAGATAGGAAAAATTGGGGAAACTTGCGTTGGGTGATGATGACCGATTGGTGTAGAAGATTGATTGAATGAGCACTAGTTCGAATTAGTGAACCTGACAGTTCATATGTGTTGTCCTGCTGGGTTTAGGGAAATTTAGTTCATGGGTGCTCTCCTCATTGTTTTTTGCTGCAATAAAATTCTAGCACAAATTCATATAGTTGCAAGTTGTCAACCTGAAGCATTGGTTTCAATTTGCACAGATCAAATGGTCAGGTCCACTAGTAGTTATTCGGGAACACGAAATGGATGAGTTGATTCAATTTTTGTCTTGATCTCGCAATGATTTGCATTGTCATGGTGTGACCTTGATTCAATAAAGCTAATCTGAAACACACACCAATGTCGCAGCTTGTATTTAATTGGTTCGTCACGTAGTATGATTCAATATTGCCATAACTTTGTATGAGTATTGTCATTACATCTGTTTTAGATGGATTCGAGACCCTTGAGACGTCATCTCCAAGCTGCGAGATATCTTTGGAGGATAAGGCCGAGCACCTCGGAAGCTCGCTCGGGACAACTTCACCAAGTAATGAAATTTGGGCCATTGACATTAACGATTGCACTTCTTGTGTCGAGTCCATAGCGAGAGCATGGAGAAGATGTCGTTTGACACGATAGAATTTAGCACCGCACCTCCTCCGATCGTGATGGATGACATTGCATCTGTCGAGGGTGTTCATCCGGACGACATAGTGCCTGCGGACTACGAGAGCTCAAAGGATTCCCTGCTGAGCGACAACTCCACGGATTGTGTACTTAGCGATTGGTCCATCGAGTCCGATCGTTCGGACCACCTGTTTAGGTCTACATGTCCATTCCATGCTCACCATATTGTTATTTTGGACCATGTGGCTTTGAACGCTCGATGAGCTTTATTATATTTTGCACCATCTGGCTATGAACTTGTAATCCTTACCGTAATTTACATCAATGTGATGTATGTTCCATGTTGACTCATATCGTTCCTACATTGCTTTGGCATGATTCCGTAATAACAATATATTTGTGTACTTTCAATGATCAGGGAGGACGACATGGACCCTTTCTTATCGAACTACCTTCAGGATGACTTGGACGCTGTGGTACACGGCTTATCTCCCCCTTGACACCTCCGAGCATGGGCACGATCGATGCTGCCCCAAGTCGGTCCACGCACGTCAAGAAGGAACCAAAACACTCCGAGCAGAGAGGACCAAATAGAGTGCGCGGGAGGATGAAGTTCTAGTCTCACTTGGTTGAATGTGAGCCAAGGCCCCATTGTTGGGAAGGACCAATCGTCCGATACCTATTGGAGCAGAGTGCGATTATTACAAAAGCAATAGCAAAGGAACACATGAAGGCAAGATCGAAGAAAGGAATGGTTAACCACTGGTCATTGATAAATGAGTGTGTTAGCAAATATGCTGGGTATCTCAATCAGACCGACGGTTTACATCAGAGTGGGAGCACCGAGCGTGATAGGGTAAGGACATGTCCTCGTCTTCAGTCAGCACTTGTAGTCACTTCATAATTAACTGTGTCTTCCGAGTCTATAATTGTTATCTCATTTTGCAGATGGCCCATGCTGCTAGGATGTACCAGGACATTGAGGGCAAGCCATTCGCGTTCCACCATTGTTGGGTACTACTGGCGGATCATCCGAAGTGGTCTTCGCACTTGTCCCACAAGAAGCAAAAGACGGTACGATATGGTGCAACGCATGAAGGGTCCAATGACATTCCTATCGACTGGCCTCCCAAGCATCCTCCGAGGAGGAAAGGCCACGTGCCGGAGACGCAAAGGCCGCGAGGAAGCGTGCTAGTTCGTCTAGTATGTCATCTGTGGGTGTGTACTCCAACCATTTCGACAAGATGAATGAGTCCAGAGCTGCTATGGTAGAAATACAGCGTGAAAAATTAGCCATGTCCAAGGAAGCGGAGAATGAAAGGATTATGAAGGTCGACTTGAACTCGTGTATCGGGTTGCTTCGCGAGTACTACGAGAGTCGACAGATTGAGATTGTGATGAATCGTCGTCAAATGAATAAATAACTGTTGCCTTATGTCATCCCTGTTTGGGTGAGGGTCTGTAATACTATTGTTGTATTGTTGTTTTAATGTTTGAACTATCTAGTTTTATGTCATCCCTGTTTGGGTGAGGGCCTGTAATACTATTGACTGTAATACTATTGTTGTATTGTTGTTTTAATGTTTGAACTATCTAGTTTGTCGGATTTATACTGTCCGCATTGTCAGTTCGCTGGACCAAATTTCTACTGTACCAGGTTGTCAGTTTACGCCGGACCACATGTAAACAACTTGACACATATTCACTAAAATAGATATTACTGAAGATCCAACCGTTAGATTGACATGAAATTTGAACTGTAGAAACTAGATTCAATTATGAATCTAACCCAATAAATATCAACTCGATTAGATCTATGGATCAAAAGATATTACCTTTGCAAGATGACTGAATCAACTGATGACAGAAACTGATTTCCATGGCTACGCCGGACCAATCTTCAGAACATCGAAGGCTACGACGGACCTATCTTAAAAAACAAGATCACCAAGGTCCAACCGTTAGATTGACATGAAATTTTAACTGTAGGAACTAGATTCAATTATGAATCTAACCCAATAAAAATCAACTCGATCGGATCTACGGATCAAAAGATATTACCTTCGCAAGATGACTGAATCAGCTGATGACAGAAACTGATTTCCAAGGCTACGCAGGGCCAATCTTCAGAACATCGAAGGCTACGACGGACCTATCTTAAAAACCAAGATCACCGAAGATCCAACCGTTAGATTGACATTAAATTTGAACTGTAGAAACTAGATTCAAATATGAATCTAACCCAATAAAAATCAACTCGATCGGATCAACGGGTCAAAAGATATTATTACCTTCACAAGATGACTGAATCAGCTGATGACAGAAACTGATTTCCAAGGCTACGCCGGACCAATCTTCAGAACATCAAAGGCTACGACGGACCTATCTTAAAAAACAAGATCACCGAAGATCCAACCGTTAGATTGACATGAAATTTAACTGTAGGAACTAGATTCAATTATGAATCTAACCCAATAAAAATCAACTCGATCAGATCTACAGACCAAAAGATATTACCTTTGCAAGATGACTGAATCAGCTGATGACAGAAACTAATTTCCAAGGCTACGTCGGACCAATCTTCAGAACATCAAAGGCTACGACGGACCTATCTTAAAAACCAAGATTACCGAAGATCCAACCGTTAGATTGACATGAAATTTTAACTGTAGAAACTAGATTCAATTATGAATCTAACCCAATAAAAATCAACTCGATCGGATCTACGAATCAAAAGATATTACCTTCACAAGATGACTGAATCAGGTGATGACGGAAATTGATTTCCAAGGCCGGACCAATCTTCAGAACTTCAGATTTGGCGCTAGGGAGAAAACTTCTAGTTACTGGATGTTATCTTCTAGTTACTGGATGTTATCTTTGCATGCATACACCTCCAAACATGCATGCATCAATCGATGCAACTTCTAGTCGCCAACACCAACGAGCACATTGCATCAAGCAAAACCAATATCATGCTATCACCAGCATATCAAATAATTATCAGACATAGCACATGCACAAGCACCACACATGCCATAATCACAACCACTTTGCAATGCCAATTTCATTACTCAACCAATTTTTCAGCACATGATTTCACACTCACACCGAAACATAGCTTACACTTGCATTATCCCCCGTGTCGTGACCAAAGGTGTTCGACCAGATCCGCCTGCAACCGATGGTGAAGTTGGCGATCCCTCCGCCTTTGAGTTGCTTGTATGCAGTGCAAGACCGACCCGTTGGGTGACATCCCTGTAACGACGGGAGTTCCCATAAAATCGAAGTTAATGTCCTGTGATGCCCCGTTCCTCTCATCCTCCACGATCATGTTATGAAGAATGATGCATGCAGTCATTATATTCCTTAACGTACTCTGGTGCCAACATCGGCCGGGGCCCCATACAATGGCAAACCTAGCTTGGAGCACTCCAAACGCTCTCTCAACATCCTTCCTTGCAGCGGACTGCATCTGCGAGAAGTAGACCCTCCTGTTTCCCATCGGCGCTGCAATCCCCTTAACGAAGGTAGCCCACTCTGGGTAAATGCCATCCGCGAGGTAGTAGCCCATGTCGTACTGATTGTCATTGACGATGTAGTTTACCTCCTGAGCTGTACCATCACTTTCTCCAGAAAATATGTTAGAATGGTGCAACACATTAATATCGTTCATGCTTCCTGGCATCCCGAAAAAAGCATGCCAAATCCACAGGTCATACGAAGCAACCGCCTCGAGGACTATAGAAGGCTTGCGAGTATGCCCTGTGAAAGCCCCTTGCCATGCTTTCGGGCAGTTTTTCCAGGTCCAATGCATGCAATCGATGCTACCAAGCATTCCAGGGAAACCCCTGTGCTCACCAACAACTAGGAGTCTACCAATGTCTTCTGCATTAGGAGATCGGAGATATTCCTCCCCGAAAACTTGGACCACCACCTTCACGAACTTCTTGAGAGCTACAATGGTCATACTTTCCCCAATACGGAGGTACTCATCCACAGCGTCAGCAGGAACACCGTAAGCTAGTTGACGAAGAGCTGCAGTTACTTTCTGAAGAGGTGCCAAACCAAGCTTCCCGGTTGCATCCCTACTTTGCTGGAACCAAACGTCGTGTCCTTCGACAGCATTCGTTATGCGCAAAAATAGGGAGCGGCTCATCCGAAACCTGCGTATGCGAAACGACTTATAGACATAATGAAACCTTACAAGTGCATCATTCATATTTGTTAGGACTACTGGTTTGTTACCTCCGCCTGAAAAATACATCGCCGTACACGGGGGAGGAAGCGAAGTAATCACCATAAAGCCGAGCCGCCCCTTCAACGTGACCTCGATTGATCACCGTATGGTCTCGAACCGATCCCCATCGACGGTTGTTACCTCACGCTTCTATCTCCTCCTCCTCTGCGATTGCTAAGAGAAGGGAGTCATCATCATCAGTAAAGGATTGTTCATCACTTGAGGAAGAAATGAATTGACTCATTGTGAGGTTGGCAATCCGTTGTGGGTGACTACCTGATGAATGCAACCCCTCAATATATAGAATTGCTGGGTTGGATGAGAGGGGATGAGGAAAAGTTAGGTATTTCTGGGAAGGGAAGGGAATGGGGAAGGGAATCTGTTGGAGTGCATTGCTGGGAAGGGAATGAAATATGGAAAGGGATTCCCTTCAGGGGCTAGGAAGGGAATGAAACCCTGGGAAACGGTTGGAGATGGTCTTAAAGTTTTTACTGATGGGTTTCGGACAAGATTATCATCCCTATCCCTAGCGTGACAGACAACTCATACATTGATACGACCATTATCCGACTCTCTCATTTCGAGGTTTCCATTATGGGCTCACCTTGCGGTTCCAGGATGTGGATAGAATTGCTAGGTCGAAAATTCAAGGACGAGCCGAAGATGATGGGTCAACCAGTCAGATCTACTACACTCTAGTATGGTAGAGTAGCACTGTAGCCTGCACAAAAGTTTTTCTTTTCGAGCCGTGCTTTAATGCTTTCTCTTTCAATACAAATTGTATAAATCTTAAAGCAAGCGAAAGGGTAAATAATCAATATCTGCCTTTCATTCATACTTTATATTTGTACAACTATAAAAAAAAGTATGAAAGCAGCTCTTTTTTTCCTCGAAAGCAAATTTTAATCACCATAAGTCACCTCCTGTGCTGTAAGAGCTTAGCAGACGACCTACCGCATTAAGATTCTCGCCGATCTCCCCTTCTCCGGCAGGAATTAACTCCACTAATTAATCACTAAATTTGTCATATTTTCTTAATTACTCACATAATTAAATCGTTAATTAATCAAGTTTCGCAAATTCGAATGAAACAGACCTAAATTTACAAAAACGAATTTTATAGGTCTAGAAGCTTACGGCTTCGAAAGTTTCAAGCATACTTTGAGACTTCATTCCTTCTCATCTCTGCGCCCGTTACGTCTGCGAGTCCGGGCCACTCTGTCCACGCGGGACCTACGTGGCGATGTTTCTATCCATATCACATTAATGTGGGGCTCATTGCCTGCCTCGAGCACCGTGCCTCCGACACCCTACATGTACACCCGACGGCAGGTCACTCGGCACCAGGGTTCCAAATCTCGTCGAATTTCACCGAAATTTCGGATTTCGGACCACCCCGAAATCTAAAGTACCGGCCGGAAAAAAAAATTAACATTTTTTTGAAATTGTTACAGTAACACGAAATTTCGTGTTTTTTTGGCCGGTTTTGAAACTTTTTGGGGGCGGATTTGACCGGATTTGGTTTAATGACCCTTAGGAAAGTCATCTCCTATGAAAATTTGTTGAAAAATCGAATTTTTTGGATATTTTAAAATTTTGGTAGAAACACTGTTAGATTTTTATAAAATTGTATAAGCTTTATAATAAGCTGAAAATTTTGTTATACTATCCTTAGTAGTTTAGGATCATACATAAAAAATTTAAAAATAATTTAACTTCATTTGTCATCTTTAAAAAATCAACAACAGAATGAACATAATTGGGACAATTACATTGTCATAATTTTATAAATTTTCTTGAGTGTGATTATGATCTAATTCTTTTTGAGAGATTAATAATTGACTTAGTACCATTATATAAATTTTTTAGAAAATTTAAACTTTGTTTTTTTGGTCAATCAAATCTATGTAAGCATTGAACTTCGATTGTTATATTATATTTCAAAAATAAAAAAGAAAAGAACATAAATGGTATTGTGCCTTGTAAGAATTTTATAAATTCACTGGAGTGTGATCATGATTCAAAATTTTTATTATATATTAAGCACTTACCTATCACCATTATGTAAAATTTTCAAAAATTTTAAAGTTTTTTTATTGCTAAAGCAAATCTATGTATTGATCATTAGACTTTTATCAAGACGTAGCACTGTCTGAATTTTTAAAAATTATTTGTGAATGATCATCATGTAAACTTTTAAAGAAACATTAATGTTACATGAGGACAATCCACAAAAATTTTCAAAAGTTTTTAACGTTGTTTAGATAATTTTTCATTTTGTTCAAGTTTGTCGGTAAGCCTTTTAACAGGACAATAGTACTGTTCGAATTTTTAAATATTCATACAGTTTGATCATCATCTAAAAATTTTCTGAGAGCATTAGAGATATATCATAACCATGCAAAAAAAATTCAAATGTTTATAACGTGGTTTGAATCATTTTGCATTCGGTTCAAAATTGCCGGTCAACGTTTTATCAGGACAGTAGCAATGTTTGAATTTTTAAAAATTTCACAGACTTCAGAATAATTTGAAATTTTTAGGGAAATATCATCAATGTGTCAGGAATCTCCAAAAACAATTTCAAAATTTTGCGACATCGTTTGACCCACTTTTTTCCCGTTGCAAAAATACCGAAATTTCTGGTATTTCACCCGAAATTTCGGTATTTTTCGGCGAATTTCGTTTTTTTCTCGGTACAAAACAAACCGGATTTGAATTTTGGACGAGATTTATCCAAAATACCCGAATTTCGCCGAAATTTCGAAATCAGGTCAAGGGCGGTTCTTTATCGGAAACGAAATTTGAATCCTTGCTCGGCACAAACACACCATCCATTCTCTTCTCTACAAGAGATCAGTGAGCAGCTCATGATCGAACACAGATGAAGTATCGGAGCAGCTTGTGTTTGCTGCTTCTCATGGCGCTCAGCAGCTTGGCCAGCAACTCGGTCCAAGCACAGGTCCTCTTCCACGTACGTACGTGCGCCTGAAATACAGATCAATCAGGTCACGCATCATTTTTTGTCAGAAGGTGGCTCCGACCAGGTGTGATGACTCAGTCACTTGACCATGCACGCCGGCTTTCAACTGGGAGTCGTGGAAGAAGCAAGGGGGCTGGTAGCCTGGTACAACTTCCTCAAGGGCCAGGTCGACGATATAGCCAAGGCCGGCGTCACCCATGTTTGGCTCCCTCCACCCTCGCACTCCGTTTCCCCTCAAGGCACGCAAAAAGATTAGTCGTTACTGTTATAATATAGATAGAATTCCAGTCCAAGTTTAAAAGAACTCTATCTATTAATGGGCGAATTCGAATATATCTCTTGTTATCTTCTACTATATATTGGGCACCCCTTATACAAGAGATCTATCTAATAAAGCGAGAGAGCTATGCCCCCTACTTTGTGTGTGCTCCAGTTCTTGTTCTTGTGATTTCGTTGACATGCTGTTGATTGATCGTGGGTGAACGACTACGTTATACAACACGTTATCAGCACGAAGCTCTACCGAGGCTACCAATCGTGATCGTTTGCCTGCGACAATCGACACTGTGCCGAATTTCATCCTGCAACACGCGATCAACCTACATCAAACCCTACGTAAGTTCAATCTACGCCGGTTGATCGCACTTGAACAGAAAAATACATCATGTAGATCGTATCAATCTGTTCAAATCTAAAATTGCAAACTTTATGTTTCTGTCCATCATCTATCATAAAAAAAATATCAGTCGATCGCGCCGAACTCAGGCATGGCGGTGTCGGAAGCGCGCCCGTGCCCGGCTGCGACGATCGAACTCGCTTTCGCACGGCACGGCGGCGCCAGAAGCACGCCCATGCCCAGCGACAGCAATGGCTGCTAGCCTTCCTCGCACGGAACGACGATGTAGCCGCCTCGGTTTCTATGCGCCTAATGCGCGTGCGTCGGCTACCTCGATCATTGTGCCCGCTGCGCTGGCCGCCGCGCCTGCCGCGACCGCCTAGCCTTCACGCCGCCTCGTGGACTCCTTGGCTTTCGCTCGGTGTCGCGAAGAACGCGCACGTGGATTCCTTGGTGGTTGCGCCGCCCACTGCGGCCCCGTCTTGGCCGCGCCGCCCGCTGCGGCCCCGTCTCGACCACGCCGCCCATCACCGCGTCTCCTCGGCCTTGCCGCCGCGTCGCCTGGCTTCAGTCGCCGCGCCTATTGAGCTGGCTGTATTGCTCGCTGTCGCCCGTAACAACGACTGTAGTCATCGCATTGCCCGGCCTTTGCACCACCGAAGTGCGCACTGCGTTGCTCCGATTCGCCCGTGCCGCTTCGATTTGTGCGTACCGCTGAATGGTGCCGCACCTTTTGATCTTCCGCGATTCACCAGAAGCCAAAGAGGCGGCGCTCTCGTCGATGGTGACAGCCGCAGTGGATGGAACGGTTGAAGGCCAGTGCCTACTGCGCGTGAAAAATGTCGATGGCGGTTAGGGTTTGGAAACCCTAGCCGCCGGCCTTATCTTTGCCGCTGGGCCGGATGGGCCCGTGATTTTTTTGGTCGGTTGGCGGCCCAGCCGTATAGGGCCCAAGGCTGTTTTGGGTCGTACGGACAAAGGGTCGTACGGCCCAGTTCTCCTAAAGAAAAAAAATCAATCAGAAAATTGATAATAAATACTAGAGATTGAATTTCTTAGTATATGGGCTTCCGTAAACTTTGAAAAATTAGTATTTAGCACACATTGAAAGTTCCATGCTCTAGGTTTATTTTCTAGCTTTATGCCATATTTATTATGTGCTGGAATTTATTTTCTGTTATTCAGTAATTATAAAAATTACTCAAAAATTAACAGAAAATACTAGAAAATTATGTATGACCCATTGTTCAGTGGCATATCTCTGTATTATTTTTCTCAACATGATTTCATATGCTGGACATATTATTTTCTGTTATTCAGTAATTCTGAAAAATTACTTCGAAATTAACAGAAAATTATGAAAAATGCTAGGAAAATTTTATATAGCATATTGAAAGCTCCCTATCTCTGGATTTATAGTCCTAGCATAATTCCATATTGATATATGCTGAAATTTATTTTGTGTGTTACATGGTAATTCTAAAAATTGCTGGATAATTAGCAGAAAACTATGGAAATTGCTAGAAAAATTCTAAAATTTTTTAGATAATTATCTACTGAATAGATATAGACCAAGGTTTACTGATTGAATAGTGAGCATGCAATATAATGATTTTACTAGTAGTAAAAATCATTTTGCATAAATAGAAATAGGATATGTTGGACATCGCAAAGAGGGAACTTATCAAGCTTGCCCTGAACGACAACAATTACCTTATCCGGGCAATGAATACAAAGATTAATTTGATAGCTCCATCTTTTAGAGCTTCTGTTTTTTCAGCCTAAAGCTAGTACCCCTACTCTTCCCAAAGCCATCAGATGTACGGCTCTGCACCTCCTGAGGCATCATCTTCATACGGACCTGAAGTCCAAATAGTTGATGGAAGATGACTAGCTGCTATTTTTGAATTCCTTGAAAGAAAATATATAACCAGTAAAGATCCATCCCATTGCCAGAAGCACAGCGCGAATGGGTCATGTTGCACTTTCAGGATTCTAAAGGTTGTGGCAGCATATAATTTTTGTCATACACAAGCTTGTCTTTAATCTAACATTATGTAATCAAAAAGTTACTAATGCTAAAAAGATCGACAATATATTGTACACATTCCACCCCAATATGAGGATACTGCCGTAACAGTATCCCCGTCAAGTACTAGAAGTACTTCGAGCTTATATGCATTTTGCTAGAAGCAGAAAAGCATGATGAACTCCTGGTGAAGAATCATCACGTACTTCCTATGAGAGTCTTGCAATGACCGAAGCACATGCAAATGCTCAGCAAGCTAGCAATAGCCATGGCCGCAGAAAAGGCCAATGGAATAAAAGGGATAAGTGGAAGAATGACAAATCAAATAGGGGAAAAGGCAATTCATAGTGGAAAAGTAAAGGTAAAGGGTCAGGGGTTTCTAGAAGTAATGCTGCAAACCCTGAATAACCCTATTTTATGTATGGATGCACTGACCATTGTTCATGCAACTATCGCATCTCAAAGCATGTGGTAGACCTTTACATGCAATCCACTGGGAAACTAAATAAGACCCTGGAAAATAATATTAAGTCATACTTCACCGTTCAACCTGATGTTTATACGAATGTTGAGAAGTGTGATGATATGATTCTTGAAATTATTGAGCTCGAGGAGTCCCAGGAGGGCACCTACATCTCATATGGAGACTTGGATTAGTCTCCTAAATATCCCTTCACTTTGCTAAGTCGATATCACATATTCCTTATAAGTCTCCTTATCAGTTTAGCTCTAGTTTCTGAATGAACATTTGGTCTATGCTCTTGTTGAGTAATTATAATTCAAAAATTGAATAAATTGATATTTCTTAGATTTTTGATTAATTGTGCTATGTTTGTGTGATATCATGTGCTGAAAAATTGGCTTAGTGATGAAATTTGCATTGCAAAGTGGTTGTGTTCATGGCATGTATTGTGATTTTGCATATACTATTTCAGATGTTTACTTGATATGCTTGTGATAGCATGGTAATAGTTTTGCTTGATGCAATGCGCCCATGTGAGTGATTGCATGGATTGACTTTGAGTCAAGTCATGGACTTGTGCTCGGAATTGTTTCTTGTTTATTCATATGCAGGTGTTGTTTGATGGCAAACGTGGTCGATGACGGGACCAGAACTAGGTTCATGGGGAACTGTGGTTCGGGACTAGATTCAGGGAGGAATCGTGGTCTTGGTGGTCAAGGATGTCATGCGGGACGTTCGGGCTAGAGAACGGTGCACATAAAGGCTGGTTAGTCACGTGAGTGCGGCAGGTGGGCCGTACACGTGCAGTTGTAATCGTTTGGGGCAGTTTGCATGTATTGGACCATGTTGGGTCAGGTGAACATGTATGTGAACTGTTGGTCATTATAAATAGGAGAGAGATGTCTTCTGTTTAGGGGTGAGACCTAGGTATTAGAGTTTGTACTCTTTTGTTTGGAGTACTATAACCAGATTAGACAAAAAGAAATAAAAATCAATTTCTTTGCGCAGAGCTTTGTGTTGTGGCAAGACAACTTCATACGGCTGAAGGTCTTCCCGACTAGAAGTTCCAGAAACGGCGACTAGAAACGGCTTGGATTTCCTGTTGGCCGGCGGCGTGTTTTCCTTGTGGCCGGATTGTCTCTTGTGGTTGGTTAGTTTTTTTGTGCCTAGTGTTCCTGGCGAGAGACCTCCTGGCGGGCGAACTGCTGGAGACTCGGAAATTTTCTAGCGCCTGGTTTTCTTCCATGCGGCTGGAGTGCTCCCAAGGGGACGAACAGATTGACTTGTTATCTAGTGTAGATGCATGCATGTATGCAGGTCTGTCATTGCTTTTTGATTTCATCCATCCAAAACTTTCGTAGAGCATTAATTTAATGTTCCTCAAAGTTTCATTGGTTAAACTTTCGTAGATTTTGATTAATCACAAAATTAAGGTTTGATCAGTTCTTGTCATAATCTGTCTTAGCATGCTTCCGAGGTTAATAACTTTTGATCCATAGGTCTGATCGAGCTGATTCCTTTTTTGTCAGATTCGTATTAGATTCTAGTTTCTACAGTTCAAATTGCAGGTCAATCCGACAGTTGGATCTCCATCAATTAGCGATTTACCGAATGCATCTAACTCTGTTTTGTTGAATACGAAGCAATTATTTGAGTCTGAATTGGGGTGAATTTTTAGTAGATCAAAAACTTGGTTTTACCTTCCACGCAATCATTCACCCCCTCTGATTGCTAGTTTAGTATATCGATCCTACAGTTTGTTCTATATTCTACAATTTGTTCCTGATGCAACAATTGTTTGATCGTTAAATCATACTTTCAATATAAAATAAAGTATAATCTGATGGCGAAGGAGAAAATATTTCTAGAAGACAGTTGTACCATACTAAGTGAATTGAAAATATTATGACTATCACCAGAAGTGATACTCTCATAGTTGGCACTGGAAGAATGCCATATTATACCCTAAATCCAATCGTACTCCTTTAATCGTTTCTATATGGAGATAGTGAATAAGGATGGTACAGAATACCAACTCATAACTAGGTTTAAGGGGTGTAATAAATGTGTGGTTAAAAGTTTCATTTATTCTCCTTCGGATTATACTATGCACATATAAAACCTGAAGTTTGTGTTGCGATGAAAAACCTAAATATATTTAAGATCTGGCAGATCGACTGGGTTACCCTGAGTTGAAAGTATAAGAAGAATAATTAATATTTCTGCTGACCATAGCATAAAGTCATTCCTAAACCTGAAGCTTTTCTTATGCCAGCTTATGCCAAAGGAAAGTTATTCTTAGATCTTCTTACTAAAAAAAATTAGGGAAGAATTACTGAATTTCCTGGAGTATCTATGGACATGTTCAAACCCTGTCGGACCCCTTTTAAGAATTTTATGAACTGATAGATGCTTCTACTAGATAGTCCTATGTATGTCTCTTATCTACAAGGAACCAAGCTTCTGCCAAAATTAATTGCCCAAATTATTAAATTAAGAGCCTACTTTCCAGAAAAAAAAAGATCAAGTCTATTCGAATAGACAATGCTAACGAGTTTACCACAAAAGCACTTAATGATTATTGTATGGCTCTGGGAATTAATGTAGAGCATCTCGTGCCTAATGTCCACACTTAACATGGCCTTGTAGAGTTATTATATTAAAAGAATAAAAACTTATTGCTTGGTCGCTCTTGCAGAATAGTAGGCTTCCCACTAGTTGTTGGGGCCACGCAGTGCTGCATACTGCGGTAATAATTCAACTCAGAACAATTGCACATTATGAAATTCCCCCGTTGCAGATAGTGCGTGGAAAAGAATCAAGTATTTTCCATCTGCGAAAAACTGGCTGTGTTTTATACATGCCAATCTATCCACCATAGCGTACCACCATAAGACCTCACCAGAAGTTAAGGATCTATATAGGTTATGAATCTCCGTCATGTATTAAAATACCTAGAGTCTATGACAGAGGATCTGTACATGGCTCGGTACACTGATTGTACTAAGGACATTTTTCGGCATTAGGGGGAGATAAGTACCACATTAGAGAATGCCGAGTCCTTAGATTTACGCACTATAGACACCGAACTTGAAGTTCGGAGGATGATAAATCTGCAATAAATAAGCTTAACATCCGCCAAATGCCTTCACTGATCATGAGGTAGTGAAAATATCTCATATACCTGCAGTATATGCACCTGAAAGAGTGGAAATATCCTAGAAGGATATTGAACCCACTCTTGACCCTCATGATAAAATGAGGAGGGGCCTCCAGGTGCACGGGACTCAATTCCGCGAGACGTCCGCAGAAGTAGAGAACCAAACAAATGAGAACACTACCTGTGACAATAGAAGAAGCTCAAACTGATGTTGAGAAAATCCCTGAAGTGATCCATCCTGAATATAATAACCCCAGCGTATATTTGCGTGCACAATCTAACACTGAGAAGTCGGAACACACAGACTCCATCATTGTGGGAAATCACGAGGAGCTGGAAGAAATTTATAAAGAGATATCCCTGAAGTGATGTAGGAGAATTGTATAAAAGAAAGACTACAATTGTCGATATATAATTGCCTCTAATATTGCTAAAGTTGGATCTAGAACCAAAGTCAATGGCAGAGTACCAGAAGCGCTCAGATATGGTTAAATTAAAAGAAGCAATTGAGGTAGTGCTCGCTTATTAAAAGGAAAGTTTTGGTCCCGTTGATCAAACATCTCCTAAAGTAATCCCTGTAGGATCAAATGGGTTTTTTCATCCGGAAGAGAAATGAAAATACCCAGGTGGTGAGATATAAATCAAGGCTTGTAGCACAAGGGTTCACGCAGAGACCCGACATCGATTACGATGAAACATATTCTCCTTTAAAGAGTGGTATAACATTTCGAAATTTAATATTAATGGCAGCAAGCTTAAACTTATCAATGCAGTTGATGGATGAAGTGACCTCATATATATGGGTCACTGGATACAGATATTACATAAGAATCCCTGAAGGAGTTACAATTCCGAATCCTAATAATCGCAATATGTATAGCGTCAAACTAAAGAGATCGCTATACTGATTAAATCAATCGGGGAGAATGTGGTATAACCGACTTAGTGAGTTCCTCCTGAAGAAGGAATATTGCCCATGTGCGTTCATAAAGAAATCCCATAATGGATTTTGTATCATCTCAGTTTTATATCGATGATCTGAATATCATCAGAACCACAGAGGAGATAGAGGAAGCAAGTGCTTACCTCATGACGGAGTTTTGAGATGAAAGGTTTGGATAAAACCAAATATTGCTTAAGCTTGCAGCTAGAGCATTTTCCCAGAAGAAATTTTTGTACACTAGTCTTCTATACCAAGAAGGTATTGAAAAGATTTAATATGGATAAATCGCATCCACTAAAACCCCCATGGTCATAAGATCTCTTGAAGTGGATAAATATCCTTTCAGACCAAGGATGGAAAATGAAAAAGTCTTAGGACTTGAAGTTCCATACTGATGTATCTTGCGAATTGCATAAGGCCTAATATTGCATTCGCAGTAAATTTGCTAGTAAGACATAGTGTAGTCTCAGCCAGAAGACATTGGGCTAGTGTCAAGACTTTACTCAGATACCTCTAAGGTACTCAAGATCTTGGATTGTTTTTTTAGAAGAACCAAGACTTAACCATGGTGGGATATATGGATGTTGGCTATCTGTCTGATCCCCATATTGCCAAATTTAAGACTGGTTTTGTGTTTCTCTGCCGTGGTACAGCCGTTTTCTTGGTGGTCTTATATATAGACCTTGGTAGCTACTTCTACCAACCACTCAGAGATTATAGCTTTATATTAAGCCTCACGTGAATGTGTTCGGCTGAGACGTGTGATTAACCATATCCAGAAGTCATGTGGTCTTAACGTCGTCGATACCCCCACAATTATCATGAAGATAATATTGCTTGTGTTGAACAAATGCAAATGGGTTATGTGAAAAGCAATATCACGAAGCATTCTGTTCCTAAGTTTTTCTATCCTCACGAACTTCAGAAGAATAGTGAGGTAAAGATTGTTCAAACTAAGTCATGTGAAAATCTTGCAGATTTATTCACTAAGTTCTTGCTTAAATCTATATTCCAAATATGTGTTAAAGGCATTGGAATGAGAAGACTTATAGAGATATGCAAAGTTCAAGGGAGTAAATCCCTGAACCATGACCATTTGCATGATCCAAAAGGTCATATTTTAAATCCTGAAGATTATAAGTTGTACTCTTTTTCCCTTAGTGAGTTTTCCTGAAGTTTTCTAGCATGAAGGTTTTTAATGAGGCAACTAGTGTAACACGAAGTGCGAGTGCAATGTACTCTTTTCTCCATCCATTTTTTCCCCACTGGGTTTTTGGGAGGAGTTTTTAACGAGACATGTGCATTACGCGGTATTCGTCCAAGGGGGAGTGTTATGATATAGATAGAATCCCAGTCCAAGTTTGGAAGGACTCTATCTATTGGTGGGCGAATTCGAATCTATCTCTTGCTATCTTCTACTATATATTGAGCACCCCTTGTACAAGAGATCTATCTAATAAAGGGAGAGAGCTATGCCCCCTACTTTGTATGTGCTCCAGTTCTTGTTCTTGTGATTTCGTTGATATGCTATTGATTGATCGTGGGTGATCGACTACATTTTCCAACAGTTACACCAGTTTTAGCGCCGTTTTTTAGTTGGTTTATGATCATTTTGCGTAGTGGCATGCATCGCACGGCAGGCTACATGCCAGGGCGGCTCTACGACCTGAACGCATCCAAGTACGGCACCGCGGCGGAGCTCAAGTCTCTGATCGCGGCCTTCCACGGCAAAGGCATCCAGTGCGTGGCCGACATCATGATCAATCACCGGTGCGCCGATAAGAAGGACGCGCGTAGCATCTACTGCATCTTTGAGGGCGGGACGCCCGACGACCTCCTCGACTGGGGCCCCTGCATGATCTGCGAAGACGACACGCAGTACTAGGACTAGACCGGGCACCGCGACACCGGCGAGGGGTTCGCCGTGGCGCCCGACATCGACCACCTCAACCCGCGCATGCAGGGGGAGCTCTCCAAGTGGATCAACTGGCTCAAGTCCGACCTTGGCTTCGACGGCTGGCGCCTCGACTTCGCCAAGGGCTACTCAGCGGCCCATGGAGTTTCATCTGCATAATATATGTATAGTATGTTTTAAAAAATTTCAAATTTGTATATTTTAGTAAGTTACAATGACTTTTAAGTTTCAGATTTCATAAAGGTTTCGGTATTTTTCAAGTTTGACAAGTTTTAACCCTAAAAAATTAAAAAAAATTAATATAAATTAAAAAAACGGTAAGCTTCAAGATATAGTGTTGGAGAGATCATGTATCCGAGCACGAACTTGAGCTAACCCAGAGATGAGAAGGATGGAGATGAGTTTGGTTGCAAACCTCAATGTCATTGTGGCAATGTAGCATGCCACACCTTTTGCCATTGCTCATCGCATAGAGTGCTTAGGCACCGCCCTGAATTGCAACAGTTTGTCCGCCCACCCGCCATTGCGTTCGCACACTAGCCACTATTGCTCCCTAAACCTAGAGCTCACTCGCATCTTAACATTGTGCAACACCGTGCCTGCTCGCCGTGTGATGACTACTACTCCTGCTCATTCCATGCCCAGCTCGAGCAAGCAAGCGCGCACGCTCGCATGAGAGAGAGAGAGAGTTGCTCCTGCTGTTCTGTGGCTACTCGAGCACGAGGAAGGGGGAGAGTGGTGGATATGGATAAGATTTGCTTGGACGTGGGTGCTTTATTGGATGCTGCGTTGAGTATGTGGGATCCAACTGCGGCAGCGAGAATCAAATGGTAGGAGTCTATTCCGTTAACTTTGGCTCCAACGGTATACTGTTAAGTTGTTTTTAAAATACACTCTCCTAGTTAATTACCGGGTGCAGCTTGTGTTCTGTACTCTGTAAGCTAGCGGCCACAATGTATAACACGGCTCAGTTGGCTGTAGAATCATACTTCACCAAATGTGTAATTCTGGCTAATCTTTTGCCCCATGTGTTGTTCGACTGCTGCGATTTCGCATGTCGCATCGATGTGCACGGACGATCGCATCTGCACAGGAGATAAAGGCACGTGGTTTTCTTCGGGAGGGGCCCTGGTGAGAGCGACAGGAAGAGGTCGGCAGGAGGTGGTCGGCTAAGCACGTCATCTGTTGTCACAACAAAGGTCGGCACGGAGTGGTCGATCAAGCGCTTTTTTCTTTCTTTCCGGAAGCGAATATTTAGGACTAATCGCACACAGTCATCCGACACTTTCACCTGTCCCGCCTTCCTGTGCCGCAGGCAGCGTCTGATTGGCCCTGCTGATCGTCGTCGACCAAAATGAACAGCACGTTTTTGTTTTTACTGCCAGCGTCAAGTCCGATTTGATCCCACGGCTCGATGGATATAAATGGTAAGTGTGAGTGAAACTCGGTGCGCGTATACTCAAATTAAACCACGTGAGCACGCACAGTCCAAAAGAAAATCGGTAGTAAGGAAAACATGAGCATATGTTTTCTACAGGTATAATCGGAATTGGCGAGTGTTCATGTAGAAAGTATGGTTTGTTATGAGATAAGACATTCTTAACCGAATCTCTTATGTGTGGTCCAATTCGAATCTATCTCTTGTTATCTTCCACTATATATTGGGCACCCTTTATACCAGAGATCAATCTAATAAAGCGAGAGAACTTTGCCCTCCAACTTTATGTGTGCTCTTGTTCTTGTTCTTGTGATCTCGTTGGCGCGCTATTGATTGGTTGTGGGTGAACGACTATGTTTTACAACACGTTATCAGCACGAAGCTCTACCGAGGCCGATCGTGGTCGTCTACGCGCGACAATCTACACGGCATCGACATCGTCCTTCTACACGCGATCATCCTACGTCAAGCCCTACGTAAGCTAATCGTGTCTTTCGCAAACCCTCGATCCTGCAGATCGTTCCTTTACATGTCAATCCGTTCATACCGAAATTGCGAAATATGAGGTTCTGTTTGTCTAGAAAAAAAGGGCAATCTGGCTGCAGCATCGTTGCCATCTGCGCCCGAAGCGCATGTAGGCGCCGTTGCGTTTGCTCGCCGAACGGCGGCGTGCCCAAGCGCCCGAAGCGGCAGCTTCGCCGTGGCTCACACGGCCATCAGAGGCAGCGTCCCTTACGGAGGAGGCGCTTGGGTCCCGAAGACCGCTCGTGCCCGCCGCATCGCGCCGCCCGTCGTGATGCACGTTGCGCCGCGCCGCCCACTGCGTCGTCGATCTGGCCGCCAAGCCTGCTTTGAGTGAACCCACGCCCACATTCCGAAGTAGCGGTAGCCCGAGGCAAGCACCCGAAGAGCTAGCCCTGGTCGAGTGCTCGCACCTAACCCCGACGGCGCTCGCCCCTCCGAGGAGGCACCGGTGGTCGTTGCCAGTGCCAACGGCTGCTACACGGTCTCTGCAACCGGCCGCCGGGAGCTCGGCCCGCGTGCCGTGCTCGTTGCGCTCCCACAGCCGAGAACTCAACCGCGCGCCTTGTCGCCTGAAGATCGGCCTTGCCCCGCGCTTCACACCGCTGGAGGTGTCGCCCGCGTGTTGAATCCAAGGCAGTGCCCGCCCGAAGAGAATGGTAAAGAATGAGGATGGTACAGAATTCCTACTTATGACTAAGTTTAATGGATGTAACAAACGTGTGGTTAAAAAGCTTCATTCATTCTCCTCCGGATTATACTATGCACATATAAAATCTGAAGTTTGTGTTGCGATATAAAACCAGAAATATTTAAGATCTGGCAGATCGACTGGGTTAATCTGAGTTGAATAGTATAAGAAGAATAATTAATATTTCTGCTGGCCATAGCATAAAGTCTTTCCTAGACCTGAAGTTTTTCTTATGTCCTGGTTGTGCTAAAGCAAAGCTTATTCTTATATCTTCTTACCTAAAAAGTTAGGGAAAATTACTGAATTTCTTGGAGAAAATTCAAGTTAATATCTATAGACCTGTTTAGCCCCTATCAGGGCTCCCTTTTAAGAAATTTTATGGTACTGATAGATGCTTCTACTAGATGGTCCCATTGTATATCTCTTATCTACTATGAACCATGCTTCTGCCCAAATTATTAAGTTAAGAGCCTACTTTCCAGAAGAAAGGATCAAGTCTATTCAAATATATAATGCTAACGAGTTTACCTCAAAAGCATTTAATGATTATTGTATGGCCCTGGGAGTTAATGTAGAGCATCTCGTACCTAATGTCCACACTTAAAATGGTCTTGCAGAATCATTATATTAAAAGAATAAAAACTTATTGCTTGGCTGCTCTTGCAGAATAGTAGGCTTTCCACCAGTTGTTGGGACCACGCAGTGCTGCATACTGCAGTATTAATTCAACTCAGACCAACTGCACATCATGAAATTTCTCTGTTGCAGATAGTGTGTGGAAAAGAATTAAGTATTTCCCATCTGCGAAAAATTGGCTATATTGTATACATGCCAATCTCTCCACCACAGTGTACCACCATGGGACCTTACCAGAAGTTGATGATCTATGTAGGTTATGAATCTCCGTCATGTATTAAAATACCTAGAGCCTATGATAGGGGATCTGTACACGGCTCGGTACGCTGATTGTACTAAGGATATTTTTTCGGCATTAGGGGGAGATAAGTACCACATTAGAGAATACTGAGTCCTTAGATCCACGCACTACAGAGACCGAACTTGAAGTTTGGAGGATAATAAATAAGTTTATAATCTGCCAAATGCCTTCACTGTTCATAAGGGAGTGAAAAGATCTCATATACCAGTAGTATATGCATCTGAAAGAGTGGAAATACCCTAAAAGGATATTGAATCCACTCTTGACCCTCATGATAAAAAGAGGGGGAGGCCTCCAGGTGCATGGGACTCAATTCCGCGGAGACGTCCGTAGAAGTAGAGAACCGAACAAATGAGAACACTACCCATGATAGTGGAAGAAGCTCAACCTGATGTTGAGAAAATCCCTAAAGTGAGCCATCCTGAGGATGGTAACATCCCTGAAGTGATCCATTCTGAAGATGATAACCCCAGCGTATATTTGCGCGCACTATCCCTCGCTGGGAAATCGGATTACCCAGATTCCATCGTTGTGGGAAATCACGAGGAGTTGGAAGAAATCAATAAAGAGATATCCCTGAAGTGATGCAGGAGAATTATATAAAAGAAAGACTACAATTGTCGACATCTATTTGCTTCTAAAATTGCTAAAGCTGGATCCAGAACCAAAGTCCATGGCAGAGTGTCAGAAACACTCAAATAGGGTCAAAAGAAAAGAAGCAATTGAGGCAGCGCTCCCTTATTAAAAGGAAAGCTTTGGTCCCATTGACCAAACATCTTCTAAAGTAATCCCTGTAGGATCAGATGGGTTTTTCATCCGGAAGAGAAATGAAATACCCAGGTGGTGAGATATAAAGGAGGCTTGTAGCTCAAGGGTTCATGCAGAGACCCGACATCGATTACAATGAAATATATTCTCCTGTAAAGAGTGGAATAACGTTCCAAAATTTAATATTAATGGCAGCAAGCTTAAACTTATCAATGCAGTTGATGGATGAAGTGACCTCATATATATATGGGTCACTGGATACGGATATTTACATAAGAATCCCTGAAGGAGTTACAATTCCGAATCCTAATAATCGCAACATGTATAGCGTCAAACTGAAGAGATCGCTATACGGATTAAAACAGTCAGGGAGAATGTGGTATAACCGACTTAGTGAGTTCCTCTTGAAGAAGGAATATTGCCCCTGTGTGTTCATAAAGAAATCCTAGAATGGATTCTGTATCATCTCAGTTATATGTCGATGATCTGAATATTATCGGAACCACAGAGGAGACAGAGAAAGCAAGTGCTTACCTCATGACGGAGTTTTTGAGATGAAAAGATTTAGGTAAAACCAAATTTTGCTTAAGCCGGCAGCTAGACCATTTCCTAGAAAGAATCATTGTACACCAGTCTTCCTATACCCAGAAGGTATTGGAAAGATTTAATATGGATAAATCGCATCGTTTAAAAACCCCTATGGTCGTGAGATCCCTTGAAGTGGATAAAGACCCTTTTATACCAAGGATGGAAAATGAGAAAGTCTTAGGACCCGAAGTCCCATACTGATGTATCTTGCAAATTGCACAAGGCTTGATATTGCATTCACAGTAAATTTGCTAGCATGACACAGTGCATGCCCAACCAGAAATTATTGAGCTGGTGTCAAGACTTTACTCAGATACCTCCAAGGTACTCAAGATCTTGGATTGTTTTTCCAGAAGAACCAAGACTTGACCATGGTGGGATATACGGATGCTGGCTATCTGTCTGATCCCCACAGTGCCAAATCGCAGACTGGTCTTGTGTTTCTCTGCAGTGGTATAGCCATTTCTTGGCGGTCTTGTAAACAGACCTTGGTAGCTACTTCTACCAACCACTAGAGATCATAGCTCTATATGAAGCCTCTCGTGAATGTGTTTGGCTGCGACGTGTGATTAGCCATATTCAGAAGTCATGTGGTCTTAACACCGTCGATACCCCCACAATTATCATGAAGATAATGTTGCTTGTGTTGCACAAATACAAATGGGTTATGTGAAAAGCATTATCACGAAGCATATTGCTCCTAAGCTTTCCTATTCTCGCGAACTCTAGAAGAACGGTGAGGTAAAGATTTTGCAAACTAAGTCATGTGAAAATCTTGCAGATTTATTCACTAAAGTCCTTACAAAAATCTACATTTCAAAGATGTGTCAATGGCATTGGAATGAGACGACTTAGAGATATGCAAAGTTCAGGGGGAGTAAATCCCTGAACCATAACCCTTTGCATGATCCTGAAGGTCATATTTTTAATTCTGAAGATTATAAGTTGTACTCTTTTTTTCTTAGTGAGTTTTCCTTAAGTTTTCTCACATGAAGATTTCTAATGAGCCAACTAGTGTAACACGGAGTGCGAGTGCAATATACTCTTTTCTTTATCCCTTTTTTCCCACAGAGTTTTTGGGAGGAGTTTTTAACGAGACATGTGCATTACGCGGTATTCGCCCATGGGGGAGTGTTATGAGATAAGATATTCTTAACCGTATTCGGTTGAACTCTATCTCTTATGTGTAGACGAATCCGAAATCTATCTCTTGCTCTCTTCCACTATATATTGGACACCCCTTGTACCAGAGATCTACACCCCTTGTACCAGAGATCAATCTAATAAAGCGAGAGAACTTTGCCTTCCAATTTTATGTGTGCTCCCATTATTGTTCTGGTGATCTCGTTGGCGTGATGTTGATTGATCGTGGGTGAACAACTATGTTTTACAACATAGCTAACTATATAGTTGCACGAGTTTTTCCTTCGTTTTCGTGGTAAAGCGTGGCTAAATTACAATATGGCAATTGAGTATCTGAAAAATATTCTAGTTCAAAAAAAAATCACACCATCTGTGATTAGCTTACCATATAATATTTCAGTAGAACAACCGCAGCTCACAAGTATTTCAGTACCCTTAAAAAAATAAATTACATAAATCTTGAAGCAATATAATCAAAGATAGGGTCGTTCAATTTTCTCTATTGGCAACTATGCATTTTACGTTTAGGGTTACGTCTATACATCAGCCATACATTTCTTTCGTAGGGATAAGTCAGATTGCCGTTCATCAGATCAATATGCAGCATTTGAGTCACACATACGTATCTAAATAGTACATCTAGTGACTAGAAAATTCGGTTTGCTACTTTACAAAGATATCAGGCGTACAATAATTAGTAAAACCATTTACATCAGTCTGATACGCAACATAAGACGAAGTAGACGGCAAAGATGAATTCTGGATGCCAGAAATAAAAATTGCAAGTGTGACAATTAGTTTTATTTTTTCCGAAATGCCAATTGCTTTCGTGTGACTCAGTCAACAAGTAAAAAAAAATCAATCAAATCTTTGGAAGCCGTATACTTATTATGTCATAACAGATGTTGAGATATAACCGAACTCTAGAGTTCAGTAGGCGAATTTCAAAACTATTCCTGAGAGGTTTTCGGTATAAATATTACACCCTATTGTACGAGAGAATCAATCTACAATCAACAGAAGAAAAAGAGTTGAGATCTCTATATCAGGTGTTTATCTGTTACAATTGTTTTTCAAGTATTCTTGATATTTTTGATGATATTGAGATTGATCTACGTACTATCGATTTGTTATACTACACTAGTAACCTTCGTGGCAAAAGATTTTTTTTTTTTACGTTTTGACAGTGACCGCAGCACAAAACCATCCACCGTGGACGCCCCGCGCCCGGGAGCTGCCTCCAATCTGTCCGCGTCGCTTTCAACATGGCGGGTGAATCATCTCCACGCCACGCCCCCACCAGTCCACCACCGGCACCAACCCTTCAACCAAACAGGACGGGGGATATCGGCAAGTGGCGCAACATACGCATTATCGCTCGTTTGTTCTACGATTCTAGCCCTTTTCACCGTGGACCCCAGTACGGCATGATTCCGAGCAAATCGAATTCTTTTTTGGTATTAAGCATCATGGTTCTCATTTTTGGTGCCTGAATAAAGAATATGTATAGGACATGGTTAACAGCAGGGCAGTAGGACTGTTAAGCAGGGCAGTAGTGCCCGGATTCACGAGGCTGCATGGGGTGTATCTTAGGGTGAATTGCATTAGATATGTTGCCTTCCGAACTCGAATATGGACAAAAAAAAAATAGTACGATAAATTTACCATTAAACATTCACTAGATGTTATTATTGAGCACAAATAACTGTCATCTAAACACTACATATATAGTTGTTACAATCCCACCATAGAAACTCTCAGATAGTGTGATTAGCGGTAAATTGTAAGAGTGTAAAGTTGATGAGGCCGACTTGAGTGGGGCGAATAGTTGGTTTAATGATTCTTTTTTACTATAACCAATTTCATATGCGGAAGCGTAAATTAAATTTTTTTCACAATTAAGACATAGATCAACTAGTCTCACTAAATGCGCCAACAACCTAAATCTAAATCAAGGTTTGCAATCCTAGAGTAACAAGCAAGCAATTCAATTCTAGAAATATAAATCGCAAGAATGTAAATGAGCGCAAAGAAAGCAAACCACAATAATATAATAATCTTTTTACAGTGGTGTTCAAAGACTTGCTGATCTCTCATATTCTATGTTAAGGTAAGCCCGAACGAATTGGACTAGTTCCACAAATTAACCCAAACACCTCGAATCCACTAGTCTAGCACTTTTCCCCTTCGAGTAGGTAAGCTCCGATTTTGACAACCACATCGGGTCTCTTCACGAGCTTCTTGAAGAGATCACTGGGCACAACTCCAAGTCGTCTAGGTGGAGGCAACTACCAAGAGTAACAAGCCAAATCTCTTGCTTGACCCATACTACGTGCTATACAAGCATAAGTGGACACTCAATCCACCTCTAGATGCAACATATGCAAGTAGAGACCTCCCTCCTCACTCACAAGGTACAACACATATATAATTGAGAGGAGAAGCTCACACCAACTCAAGATAATAGCATAGAGTGCCAAAAACCAAAATAGAGAGCCCAAACGAAGCTTATATAGTCTCCATATAAGAAACAAGTCGTTACTCACAAAATAACTCAAACACATATACCCCAGACATGTCTAGGGTAACACATAATGACTAGCTCATGTACACATGGCAAAGAGCCTTTAGGTTGAGACTTTGATACCCTAGACATGTTTGGGTACTCCCAGACATGTCTAGACCCACTTGAGAGCTCTCTGTAAACCTCAAAATATCTAGGGTACCCTCAGACATGTTTGTCCTATACTGACAACTAGGGATCAACTAAATTTTTATAATCAATCCAAAGATGCATGAACTCGAACCATTTGCAAAAACACATTTTTAAATTATAATCCCATGCCAAGAAGATTAGATGCATGACTCTTGACCATTACAAAACACATTCACAATCTTTAGTATCATGACACAAAGTGTAGATGCATGGACTTCAACCATTTGCAGATTATAGTCTCATGGTACAAAGAGCAAATGCATGAGCTTCAACTATTTATAAAATACATTTGCAAATAATAGCATCATGCTAATAGGAGTAGGTGCATGGACTTTAACCATTGCCAAAACACATTTATAAATTATAGTCTCGTGCTACAAAGAGTAAACGCATGAGCTTCAGCTATTTTCCAAAACACATTCTCAAACAATAACATCATGGCTAGAAGAGCTAGAGCAAGTGAGATAGAGCTATGAATTGAAAGACTATGTGGAGGTCTATCCATGTTTATGATGAGTTATTGACAGTGTTTAAGCATGTAGTGCTCAAGTTTGAGTTTATTTTGAATTCTATTTTAAATTTAAAGCAATTTGAGGTGCTATCAGTGTTGGGCGGCACTACCGGCCTGGGATGACAGTAGTGCCGGCCAGACGGCACTACCGACCTAGGATGATGGTAATGCCGGCCCTGTGGTGCTACCGGCCATGAGTGTGGTAGCCTTTTTACAAAGAGGTGTTTCGCTGGGGTGTGTCTAGAGCGGCACTATCGGCCCTCAGAGCGGTAGTACCGAGAGTACGGTACTACCAGCCTCTAGTAGACGGTAGTTATTTTCCATAGAGGGGTCTCTCAGGGCAATCAGTACTACCGGCCAAGTGGAGTGGTAGTACTGGACTTGCGGTACTACCGGCCCTGGGTGGCGGTAGTGCTGACTTTTCCAGTGATTTTGAGCTTAATATTTGCATTATATGATGATTAATGCATATTATTGTGAACAGTGCTACATGATGGTTTATTTGTCTGTGTGGCTGTAGGACTTCGGTGCTAGGTCATGGTGACACAGAGGAGACTGGAACTAGGCTAGAAGAGCTGAGGTCCAGAACAGTCAAGGCACGTCGGAAGATGACTAAGGCTGGGAAGTGGTTGAGATCTAGGAAGATAAGGAGCCGGAGCGTGAAGCATTGGTGATGAACATGGCGGGGAACATTGTGGACCAGGACTAGGCTCAGGGAAGAGTTGAGGTCTAGAACGATCAAGGAAGCCAGAGTCGTCATGGTGGAACGATCAAGGACACGTGGCGTGTCAAGTGACTTGGGCCTGTTTACAAGCGAGGACTGTTCGAGAGAGTCTGGACGCATAAGAGGCTTGGTGGCAAGTCATTGGGGCCACATGGAAAGCGATGAAGCATGGACGATACTTCAAGGAGAAGGAAGTCAAGTCTTGGGACAAATTGGTAATTTGCTCAATACCGGCAGTTGAGGCGGTTTGAAAACTGCAGCAGTGATCTAAGTGGTTTAGGTCAAGCCAAAGTGAACACAGACCCAAATTCGGGCTCGTCGAGCGAATTTGACGTCAAGATGAAGGCCACTTTAAGAATCGTGCTTGTATGAGTGTAAAACCCGGTATGGTGTTGGGTTAACAGGTTAGCCCATGTAAATGTGGATGATATTCACATATGTGTTCAGGTTTTAGGGTTAGGGTTGCCTCCACTATATAAGGAGATGTAGTGGGAGGTAAGGCTCTAAGCCACTAAGCCTAGTTAGAAGGATTAGGGTTTTTACAAGATTTTAGTTTTCTTGTGTGTGGGTGTGAGAGTGCTCCTTGGAAGTTTTGCCCTTAGGTGAGAGGCTTTGTAATCATCCATCTTGCTCTGAAATAAATATCAAATTCATGTTCAAGTTTTGCCTCATGTTTTCATTTTCTCTTCTTGAGTTTTTGATCTTTTTTGGTGATTTCTTCTTCTCTTTATCTTGTGTTGCCAAGGATGAATGATTGATGGATGAATCATCTGTGGATTATATCCCAATCATCTAGGAAAACTCTCATATGATCATCAAGAGATTTATCAAAAAACCGATTTTTGGCTTGAGAAGGAAGGATTTGAGGTAGATCTTGATATTGCATGCTTGAGGGCAATTTATTTGGAGTTCTTGCTTGCTGTGACATATGGGAGGCCATCTAAGGTCATCTTGATCATCAAATACCCACGAGCAAGTTGAGGGTGACGTTTTGGGTTTTGACCTGGTTTTAGAGCACCTTCGATAAATTTGAAAAAGGTTAGAACTTTGATGTCAATCTTTACGATTGATGGTTGGAATAGATTTCTGATATCCTTAGAAAGGTGCATACAAAGTTTCACAAGTTTTGGGTCATCTAATCAAAAGTTACATCAATTTTTGAATTTGAACTCATGTTGATTTTAATGTTCATCTCTAATTTTACTCTAATTTTACTGTTCACTACGGTACTACTGCTCCTACATAGGCGGTAGTACCGCACCGGGCTGAGATATCTAGAAATTAATTTTGTTTGTTTCCATTTGATCTCTTGGGGGTTTAGCTTGGTTCCTTGGGGGTAAAAAGTGTTTTGTGATCATTCACCCCCTCTGATCGTCATTTCGGTCCTTCATGAATACATGATGAGACTCAAGCTACTAACAAGACCCCTCTTAATATACAGTAACTTATACTAGCAATTCGGTCTCCCAAAAGAAACATCGAGACTGGTAGAATGACTAGGAACTTATCCTTAACCTATGCTAGTTATGCCTTTGTCTTGCGCATCCAATTAGAGCTTTTACTTGTTGACGATCGTCTCCTCTTCAAGTCTGGGTTCTTGTCTTGATGATTTTCAACAGATGATGACATCCTTCACTTCAAAATCTTCACATGACGACAATCAACACATAATACCATCCTTTGCTTCGGGATCTTGACTTGGCGGCCATCAACACATGATGCCACTCTTCACTTCGAGATCTTCACTTGATGACCATCCACCTATGATATAATCCTTCATTTTAAACCTTGACTTGATGACCATCAACTGATGATGTCGTCCAAAGTCTTCATCATCATAGAGCTGAACTATTTCACCAACTCGTAGAAAATATTAGTCCTACAAATTCAGTTATTATTAATCATTAAAACTCACCATTAAGACGTAATGAAATGTCTATATCCTTCAAAAAGTAGGCAGAAAGTTGCAAATGGAGCTCATATTTTGATTTAGGCTTGGTTCAGGGAAAAACAGTTAGGTTAGCTAACCTTATCCCAGCTAGACTAGTGTGACCCCTTTTTTTGGCTAGCCTGACCCTTTTTTTGTGTGTGTTTGGCAACTAACTTGTTCAATCTAAAAAATTATGTTGTCTAGGATAGGTGGATTAGCAGCAAAAAAAAGAGAGAGAGAGGAAGAAACCAATAGGGTTGGGGTTTAGCCTGTGTAACCCTTTGGCGGTTTTGACCTCTAGTCCCAATTAACTTATGCAGTTCAATCATCTAGGAACATACGGCCTCCGGTCACAAACAATTGCCGATTTAGATATAAGTGTAGTTAAATTTTTGAAATTTTGACTGTTAATATATTTTTAAATATTTAAATTAGATACATAAAAATTATATTTGTAGATTTATATCGAAAAGTACTTTTATAATATTATAATTTATTAGGTTTTATAAATAATAGGAATTAGTGGTTAAAATTATTTTTTTTAGACTATATCAATATCTAAAATAATAACTATTTATGATGGAAGAGAGTATTCGAACAAGCCGGGATTTTCTCCTAATGGTAACACCCCTAAATCATTAAAGCACTCCAGTACGAAGTACTTCAAAAAATTAGGTAAATGAATTTTATAAAAAAAACTACTGTACTAGTACTATCCGATTAATGTACACAAGTCTGACGTGCTCTGAATCTGGCTCGGCGACCATGTAAGAACATAGGACTAGGCACTCCAAGACGAAGAACATAGGTTAGGGGTTAGGTCCCCTGTCTTATCTAAAACAGCAAATCCTTCGCGAAGTCTTTCTTCCTTCCCCAGGTGGGCCCTCCCGTCCCACGCAGCCCCCCTCGACCGACCTCTGGCGCCACGTCGGACGAGCCAAACCACCTGTTAGATCCTCGTCACCCCTGCTCCTTGACCCACTTTGACCCTTTCCACGCACCTGGACGGACCACTCCTCAGTCCTCCCTCACTCTCCAACCCAATCCCATTATCCCACTGACGTCACGTCAGCCGTCCCCTCGTCACGTGACCCACCACCCCTTCGCGTCCACACTCTGCCTCACCAGAGGCCCCAATACGCGCACGTTTCGCACGTTTATCGCGGGAGCCCCTTAAGCAGACGCTTAATTAGCCCCAGAAAAGCGCACAAGTGCTCTTTCTGTATGCGCCGCGTACCCTGCGACGTCAACCTCGTATAAAACCCGCCCCCTCACCTGTTCCCGCTCACTTCAAACAACCACTCGACATCAGACACACGAGCACAGCTCAGCGAAACAGCAAGAACACACATGACCAACCGCACCTCGACGACCATGGGGCAGAACCAGGAGTACATGATCCGATTCGATGGCCAGTTCGAGGATCCGTCGCCGAGCTCCGCTAGTGCCGAGCCGCCGCCGCCGCCGGCGGTGGCGGCGCCGTTCTCAGGCAGGGTGATCTCCCCCGAGCAGGAGCACAGCGTCATCGTCTCCGCGCTGCTGCACGTCATCTCCGGGTACACCACCACGCCGCCGGAGGTCTTCCCGGCGGCGCGCGGGGAGGTGTGCCCGGTGTGCGGGATGCAGCGGTGCATCGGGTGCGAGTTCTTTGCGGGCGAGGCCGAGGTGGTCGCATTGGACGGTGGAGCGGAGAAGGTGGCCGCGGCGGCGGCGGCGGCGGCGGGAGGGCAGAGGAGGCGGAGGAAGAAGAAGAACAGGTACCGTGGCGTGCGTCAGCGCCCGTGGGGGAAGTGGGCGGCTGAGATCCGCGACCCGCGCCGCGCGGTGCGCAAGTGGCTCGGGACGTTCGACACAGCGGAGGATGCGGCCAAGGCCTACGACCGCGCCGCCATCGAATTCCGGGGACCGCGCGCCAAGCTCAACTTCCCATTCCCTGAGCAGCTGGGCCCCACCCACGACGAGGACAATGTCGACGGAAGCGCCGCGGCCGACACATTGTCGCCGTCGCCGTGCAGCGCGGACGCCGACGAGCGAGGGCACCAGGCGTGGCAGCACGGCGGGGAGGAAACAGGGGACCAGCTCTGGGAAGGCTTGCAGGACCTGATGAAGCTGGACGAAGGCGAGCTCTGGTTCCCGCGGACTTCGAATTCTTGAAATTGAACTTGTGCGATTAGATCCCAGCCGTTGGAGTAGCATATGGAAAAGACCATTTCAACCTTTGCCTTTTTTTTTTCTCTTTTTGCTCTTCTTTTTAGCTCTGTTGTATTATTTGAACAAAGCAGAGTTTGTGAATTATCACGAGAGCTGTACTAAGTGATGCAGGCAATTTTGGGTTTGTACTTACTTTTCCAATTCACAACAAGGAACACGAATTGACTGATTCATCAACCGATTAGGCCACGCGTGGATATGGACAAGGAATTTTGGACTGAACTTTTTTGGTACCAGGTGTTTATTAGGAGCGAGACCACTTGCACGAGTATGAATGTATGATACACATGGTTTGCGTCGGTTGGTGGTCTACCGATTGTTTACTCTGCTTTCATCATGTGGTACTTCGACAAACAAATCGTTGACCAAACTTCGCTTATTGTACTTCGTGAGTGAGTAATCGGAACACAACAGATGTAGATATTTCTGGAAGGTCAAACATGAAAGAAAACAGATATATTTCCCAGGTCAAACATGGGATCAAAAGATGAATGAACGCTGTACGTAGTTCGAAAAATGCACCTTTTCATTTCTTTCTTCAATCTTCATCTGTTGGTCCTTGAATTCTTTGATGTGAAAGCTGTCCAAGCACCCACGGCCACAGGGCCTCTTGGATAAGGTTGCGCTAGTCGCCTAGTTCTTGATCCGTTTCTGTTCGTGAAGAGTGGCCGCGCGGACATGGTCAACCGGCTTTGCATGCGGAAGAGTATCTGCTAGCCCGTGCCCAGGGCCCAATTACCCAATTTGTTAACCAGAAATACTACAGAATGGTATATATAGCATTACTTACCGATTCAACGGTACAACATATAACCGTCGATACCGTTGACATCGAACAAATCTTATAGCACGTGGACGTACTTTTCTTGCTATCTCTCAATCCCCACTCTCTTGTCCTGACACCGCCCTCGCATTCCCCATTCACAATCTGTTTTAAGGGGATAAGGATGACGCCTAACGTTGTCCCTATTCTCCACCACTCATTTATCTCGTTATGCAACTCTCTCCGGTCTCCTCCACTCATTTATCTCATTATGCAACTCTCTATCTCTCTGTACTACGACAATCAACGTGTGTGCTTGTTCAAATGTAAAGCGGTCAACGGAAGAGATGAGGTGACGTTGGGCTCGTAGCCAAAGGAGGAGCTAGTGCGGCGAAATCACTACCGGGAGAGGCAACGCGGCTTCGCAGTGAGGCGGCGGCGCGGCTTGTCCTTGGAGGTAGAGACGATGCAGCTAAAGGAGCAACTACAGCTCACCTCATGCCCAAAGGATGAGCTAGCAGCGGTATGGTCTCGGTCGAAGGAGGAGGTTGAGCAACTTCGTGGAAAGGTGGCAACGTGGTTCGTAGTTAGAGGCAGTAGCACAAAACTTTGCGATGGCGATGTGGAATGGGCTGTGAGAGCATGGATCCAGTGCTAGTCCAATGAGCTCACATCCAGTTAGTGGTAGCGACTGGCTACGAGGCCCCGCATCCAAGTCCGACGATGGATGTGGCATCTCTGAATGTTGTTTTCATTGCCGACGATAGGATGCAGCAGATCCGGCAACGTTGACCTTGGATTCGGGCGGATTTGACATGGTGCGACTTGGCGGCTCAGTGACACGGAGCACGGAGCTCAATGAAGGATTTGGCGACGAGCAGCATCGATTGACTCTATAGCGCCGACGGTAGTCGGGGCCAGAGCTAAAGAAGAGGGAGCATCGGCAACAGACAGTGCCAGGCAGCCCTTGACGGTGTGGTAGTACCATTATGACCAAATGAGCTCACTGAGAGTAACCAAAATTTCTTGAAACTTGCTTGAAATCTATTGAAACTTCTTAAAACTTTTAGTTGAAACTTGTAAACACTTCTTGCAATTTTTTGTTAAAACTTATCGAATTTTGTTGAAACTCGTCAGTTGAAACTTGAGTTCTAAAATCTCAAACTCGTTGAATCATGGGTTCGAATCTTCAAAGAATTTCTAGAAAGCATAAAACTCACTGAAACATGGAGCTTTTCAAAACTTTCTCTTGAAATTTACTGGAACTGTATTAACTTGTTGCTTGTTAGATTTTTTGTGAACATTGTTGAAATCTATGAAAATCTTCTTTTGAAATCTTTTTGATACTATAACTTTTAAACTTGAAACGTCTGGGAAACTCAATTTTCGTTCAAGTTTTATATTTTTAAACCCATTGAAAACACTCTAAAATGCATTGAAACTCTATGAAACCTAGTGAAATCAATGAAACAAGGATGAAAATTTTGCTTGAATTCTTTGAAACCTTTTTAAACTCGTTCGACTTTGTTAAACTTTTTGAAATCTACTCAAAAGTCGCGTTGACAACTTCTTGAAACTTCGATTCTTTTAAACCAAAAACCTCCACGAAACTTGTTGCATCGTTGAAACCTACCTGAACCTTGCTACACCGTTAAAATTCCATAAAATTTACTATATTATCGGTAACACTTTCGACGGTACGCCGTAGCTCCGTGTGAGGTAAATATGTTCATACGGTCAATAGCACATCTCCACCGCACGGAGACATTCTCAGGTGCCACGGAATTGACAGGTTGCCCGTTCGAATTAAGCAACGATCGATCCAGTTCGAGAATTTTCGCCTCCGTCTAGCAGTAGCATTCGTGCGACAGGCCTGCTGAGCCGTTTGTTCGCGTTCGTCCACTGGCAGCGTCACTTTCCGCGGGGCCTCGTTCCCTCCGCCGCGAGAACGACGGCCGCGGCAAGCTCACTCCGCCTCAGCGCAGAGCATAGCTCCCTACACGTCACCGGGGCGGGGCGCGGTGACGTGCGCCACGAGCGGGACGGGGGCAGCATCGCCCGCCACCCGTCACACAGCTGGGTGCGCGCGCGGGCGGAAAGGGTCAAATTGGCGAGCGAGGCAGCGAGCCACGGAGCTGTCTCGCGGGCGGGATTGGGCGGGTCGGGTGGTGCCGTGTGGTGGCGTGGTGGAGTGTGAGATCAGGATGGGCGTCACGCGTCAGCATCAGCCGCGGTTCCAGCTGGGGAGCTTGTTGGCCTCGACACACTGGGCCGAACGTGGAAGCTGAGGACGCGACGATCTTTTTGATCAATCAACGGTACATCAACAGGATCACACGAACAAGAAAGGAAGTACATAGAATATAGGGTGAAACTCTCTCACGTTTTATTAGATTGATCTCTTGTACAAGGGAGGTGTCCAATATATATAGTAGAAGGTAGCAAGAAATAGATTCGGATTCGCCCACACATAGAGATAGAGTCAAACCGAATACGGTTAAGAATATCTTATCTCATAACACTCCCCCTTGGGCGAATACCGCGTAATGCACATGTCTCGTTAAAAACTCCTCCCAAAAACCTAGTGGGAAAAAAGGATGGAGAAAAGAGTACATTGCACTCGCACTCCGTGTTACACTAGTTGCCTCATTAAAACCTTCATGTGAGAAAACTTCAGAAAACTCACTAAGGGAAAAAGAGTACAACTTATAATCTTCAGGATTTAAAATATGATCTTCAGGATCATGCAAAGGGTCATGGTTCAGGGATTTACTCCCCTTGAACTTTGCATATCTCAAAGTCGTCTCATTCCAATGCTATTAACACATCTTTGGAATGTATATTTTGGCAATGATTTAGTGAATAAATCTGCAAGATTTTCACCTGATTTAGTTTGCAATATCTTTATCGCATCGTTCTTCTGGGGTTCGTGAGGATAGGAAACTTAGGAGCAATATGCTTCGTGATATTGCTTTTCGCATAACCCATTTGCATTTGTGCAACACAAGCAACATTATCTTCAAGATAATTGTGGGGGTATCGACGATGTTAAGACCACATGACTTCTGGATATAGCTAATCACACGTCGCAGCCAAACACATTCACATGAGGTTTCATACAAAGCTATGGTCTCTGAGTGGTTTGATAGAAGTAGCCACCAAAGTCTGTTTACAAGACTGCCAAGAAACGGTATTACCACCGCAGAGAAACACAAAACCAGTCTTAGATTTGGCACTGTGGGGATCAGACAGATAGCCAACATCCATATATCCCATCATAGTTAAGTCTTGGTTCTTTTGGAAAAACAATCCAAGATCTTGTGTACCTTGGAGGTATTTGAGTAAAGTCTTGATACCAGCCCAATGTCTTCTGGTTGGAGCTGCACTGTGTCTTGCTAGCAAATTTATTGCGAATGTAATATTAGGTGTTATGCAATTCGCAAGATACATCAGTATGGGACTTCAGGTCCTAAGACTTTCTCATTTTCCATCCTTGGTCTGAAAGGGTCTTTATCCACTTCAAGGGATCTTACGACCATGGGGCGTTTTAACAGATGCGATTTATCCATATTAAACATTTCCAATACCTTCTGGGTATAGGAAGACTGGTGTACAAGGATTCCTTCTAGGAAATGCTCTAGCTGCAGGCCTAAGCAAAATTTAGTTTTACCCGAATCTTTCATCTCAAAACTCCGTCATGAGGTAAGCATTTGCTTCCTCTATCTCCTCTGTGGTTCCGATGATATTCAGATCATCGACATATAACTGAGATGATACAAAATCCATTCTGAGATTTCTTTATGAACACACAGGGTCAATATTCCTTCTTTTAGGAGGAACTCACTAAGTCGGTTATACCACATTCTCCCCGACTGTTTTAATTCGTATAGCGATCTCTTTAGTTTGATGCTATACATGTTGCGATTGTTAGGATTCGGAATTGTAACTCCTTCAGGGATTCTTATGTAAATATCCGTATCCAGTGACCCATATATGAGGTCACTTCATTCATCAACTGCATTGATAGATTTAAGCTTGCTGCCATTAATATAAATTTCGGAACGTTATTCCACTCTTTACAGGAGAATATATTTCATCGTAATCGATGTCGGGTTTCTGCGTGAACCCCTGTGCTACAAGCCTCACTTTATATCTCACCACCTAGGTACTTTTCATTTCTCTTCCGGATGAAAAACCCATTCGATCTTACAGGGAACACTTTAGGAGATGTTCAGTCAACATGATCAAAGCTTTCCTTTTAATAAGCGAGCGCTGCCTCAATTGCTTCTTTTCATTTGACCCTATCGGCGCTTGCACTCTGCCATGGACTTTGGTTACGGATCCGGCTTTAGCAATTTTAGAGCAATTATATGTCGACAATTGTAGTCTTTCTTTTATACAATTCTCCGCATCACTTGAGGGATATCTTTTATAAATTTCTTCCGACTCCTTGTGATTTCCCATAACGATGGAGTGCAGGTGTTCGATTTTCAGCGTGGGATTGTGCGCACAAATATCTGCTGGGTTGTCATCTTCGAGATTGATCACTTGAGGATGTTACCATCTCGAGGATAGCTCACTTGAGAATTTTCTCAACATCAGGTTGAGCTTCTTCCTTGTCATGGGTAGTGTTCTCATTTGTTTGGTTCTCTACTGCGCAGCGTCTCGCGGAATTGAGTCCGTGCACTGGAGGCCTCCCCTCTTTTTATCATGAGGTCAAGAGTGGGTTCAATATCCTTCTAGGGTATTTCCACTCTTTCAGTGCATATCTTTGCGGTATATGAGATCTTGTCACTTCCTTATGAACAGTTGTAACATTCCAAAATTTGGATTTGAATGTTTGAATTTCAAATTCACCATTTGCAATTTCTTTGAATTAATTTCACAATTTGAATTTTCTTTTATAAAAGGATTTAATTTGGCTAATCTATCCATCAAACATTAGATTTTCAGTTTTGTTGTCTTCATTCTGCTGCAAGGAATTTTTCGTATTTTGGAGATTTTTCGAATTTATTTGATATTTGTTTGAATTTATTTGCTTTTATTTGAAGTTAGGAATTTCTTAAATTCGGAAAATGATTTTATTCGATTCCTCCTCGGGCGAATCCTTTTTCCCGACCCGTTTTCCCGGCCCATCTCCTTAGCTCGGCGCCCGCTCCTCTCCCCCTCGGCCGCTTCCGGCACGCGCGCCTTCCGCGGCCCGGCCGGCCATTTCGCCTCCGCCGATTCGATCACGGCGCCCAGCGTGCGGCTCGGATCTTCGCCACGTCGCCGCGTCGCGCTGCGCCGAAACCCTAACCGCCTCCGCGCCCGTTTCGGTGTCCGTCGCGCCCGCCTCGAGGCTATTTAAAGCCTCGTGGACCCCGTCCAGGTTCGCCTCCTCGCGCCGCATCGCCGCCCCTTTCCTCGTCGCTGAGGCGCGCCGTCCTCTCCCGCGAGCTCGCGGTCGCGCCGCCGTCGAGCCGTCTCCGCCGCTTTTCTTCTTTCTCGGTGAGCCTCGCCTTGGTTTTGGTTCCGCCGTTCTCCTTGCCCCGCGTCCTTTTGCCCCTAGTCCGTCGCGTCTCGTCCGTTTTGGGCGCCGTCGAGATTTGTCTTCTTCGCCTCCGGCGTGTCGCATCGCCGCCAAACCCGCTTGTCGCGTCGGTGTCGCCTCGATTCAGCGCTGCGCCGCGTCAGGTACGCCTCATTGTTGCCTCGTCGTCCGCCGCGTCGACCACTGCCGCCGCGTGGCTTGCCACGTCGGCCGTCTGCCGCGTCACGAGCCCTCCTCGGTGGGCGCGATCCACCGTGGCCGTGTCTCGACGCGTGGGTCCCACGTGTCAGCGGCAAATCTTTTCTTTTATTCTTTTCGAAATTCCAAAATTCCAGCCAATCACGTGCTGCCACGTGTCGACCTCTCTGATTTTTCGATTTTACGATCTGAAATCTTCGAGAGCCCGTTCTCCTTCGTTCGAGCTCCGATTCGATGATTCAAATTTCTAAATTCATCTAAATTCAAGATCTATCTTCCAGTACCATTATTTTCAATTTTTGAATTTTATTTGAATTTGTTTTATTTATTTGCTCTCGTTTGGCGTGTAGGCAGCCGTGATCGAAGCTCAAACAAACCAACATTGAGGTAGATCCGGCAAGAAGCGTGAAGGCAAGTCTTCCTTGAACATATTGATCCCAAATTTTACAAAATGCCTATATTGTTTTAAATTATGCATGCTTACTTTATGCAATGTACTTTAAACATAGTTTTAGAGTATAGTTAAATTCGAGTTTGTTATACCCTCATTGGTATTGATCATGTCGAACCTTTGACACCCTAGATGATATATATACTAGCTATTTTATTTGGTGATATCCGGTAGATTAGCATGGAGCGGTAGAATTGCTTAGTCCGGCTTAAGCGTTTGATATTGTGCCAATATGGGAATCATTTCAAATGTTGTTTAAACTTATTTGTGAGATTGCGGCAATTGGTGTTGCTGCTGTGATTTAAATGAATTAAAGTGGAAATGGTTTAGACAGGCGGATGGATGTTTGGCGGGTGCGAGCACGAGACCTTGGTATGTGAATGTTCGCCCTAGTCAATTAAGGACCGAGCGTGTGTTACCATGGGCCAGAGCACTACGGTACAACCACAAGTCTATATGGAGTACGACTGGCTAAATAATTTGTGCGTCTCATTATTAACTTCGCTTGGTTGGTGAGTGCGGATGTTGGCGAGCGCAAGAGGGGCTTACATGCTGGCGGCTAGAACCTAACAATGGTGAAACCTTAGCGGCGAGGTTAATAGTGGGGTTGTGCATTGTAAAGGTCTTGTCATGATCTCTCTGCCGACACACCAAAGGAAGTGTGTTAAGTGCATGGCAACAAGAGTCGATCATGTCTTGTGGGTAAAGTGTACACACTCTGCGAGTTAAAACTACTTAAGTAGCCGTGCCCGGTCAAGGCGGCGAGAATGCGCTTGCACATTGTAGATTTTATGGTTTTGTTTCAAAGGAAAATGATGGTTTGGGAATCAGGAGCGGATGGAACTCTTGGGTTATGGTTTGGCGAGATGGAGCCAGGTCGGGTAGATGGAACACCTTTAATTGTTATATCAAATTCAATTACTATGCTATTACATTTTGTTCAAATGATGCTTTATGAAATTACTATTGGTATTCTGATTAAACTTTGCTTTATGCTAAAAGAGCCATATTATGCCTTCAATTGTTTAGCCTTGCATATAGTTATCATGCATTATGTTTCCAAGACTTGCAGTACATTTTGTGCTCACCCTTGCAACATCCCCAACTTTCCACGAAGAGGTGCGAGTTGAAGGCGACTACGATTTCTACGCTTGTGGTTATGATGAAGGCAATCAGGAATGTTAGGGCCCGAACCCAGTCGATTGCTGTTGGGCAAATGGATGGGCTTACTTACTTTGCTTTTGTTATTTACGTTTCCATTGTTTCTTATTGAACTCTAGCTATGATGCTTCTTATTTGTAATATTTGGCCATAAGGCTAATACTCTTTTGCTTAATGAATATTATTTGATTCGTGATATGGATGTGTTGTCATCAGCTGTTTCCTTTGTGTGTGCTAGCTTTTCTGGACTAGCACGGGTTATACAGAGGGTTGGTTTGGAAATCGGTCCGACAGAGGTGAATATCGAGCCATATCATTGTAGGTCGCATCCCTAGTTAGTCTGGTCTTCTTAGCAAGAACTTCAAAATTATTTTCTAAATCAAACCAGCGAATTCTGTGAAATAGATTATCTCATCTCATCTTATTCTTAGGTTCTTACTCCTTTTCTTTGCTTTGAAATATTATTTTAAAATTTTAATTTGATCTTATCTCTTGAAACTTCTCAAAGCCTCGAGCCTTACGCAAGAATCCGGATCAAGGAGGAAGATGATCAAGTCGTCAAAGAGTATATCAGAAGACTTCCATATAGGACAAGTAATAGTGCTCAATAGTGTTGGAGCATATCACCCTTTCTAGTTTAGCAGCGTATAGTCAGAGGCATTAGAATTTTTGTTGCTTGTTTGTTGGGTGTGTTGTACACTTGCGCTTGCATGTGTTGCGACCTCCTTTCTTTTGGAGTTTATAGCTTGTTTGGTCTTGGAATGGCTACCTCCTAGTCTTCTCATCTTTTGCTCTTTCCCTCTCATCTATTGCTAACCTATCACGGCCGTTGCTTGGATGGAAGGTCAAGGAAGAGGTCGTGGAGCTGGTCGCAGAGGAGGTCGTGGTGATGTGAGTCGTGGCGAGCGAGCCACAAGAGCGGCGGGATGTTCAAGATCGGCAAGTGCGCACGCCACCGGTCCAACCCCGATTGCGGATATCCGGCATATGATGGCAATGCGGCTTGATTGTTGCAAGCCCTTGCTCGAATATAGTAAACAATCCGCCCGGCACCACCGCGATGCCGGTGATGCCGCCTGATCTAAGCTTGGAGTTCATGAGAACTAGACCGCCTACCTTCACGGGAGCAGGTGAACCCTTGGAGGCGGATGGTGGTTAAGAGATGTGGAGAAAAAGCTCCGTTGGCTCGGTGTGATGACCGTGAAAAGGTTCTCTCGCGAGTCATCAATTAAAAGAGTAGCTGCTACTTGGTGGGATAATTTACATCTTGCCCATCGAATGCTCAAGCTATAACTTGGGAGGAATTCTCGAAGCCTTAGTACTACTCATGTGCTGCGGGCATAATTGAAATGAAGAAAAGAGAATTTATAAGTTGCATCGAAACAGAGTGTTTGAGTATCTTAACGGTTTACCCAATTGTCGAGGTATGCACGAGAAGATGTGGCAGCCGAAAGTGCCAAAATGCGGAGGTTCATGGAGGGACTTGACCACGACATCAAGGTGCAGCTAGTTGCTTTGGATTTTCCGAATTTTGACATATGGTGAACAAGGCACTAGTGCAAGAGGATGCTCAACGCCAGCAGAGAGTCCCAAGAGAAGAATGGCATTCGGGCTCGGCATGGGCGAGTGGTTCGTCGGTAGCTTTCGACCTCGGCAAGCCAGCGAACACACTGTTCAAGGAGCACCCGTACTCCTAATTACGGACCGCGCCCAATCGCTCAAGGACAGCGAGAACAACGCGATGGTCAACGTGCGAAAAGGGAATTCAAATCTGCGAGGATTCGGTGTTTCCATTGTCACGGATGGGACATTATGCTGCAATTGTCCTCGAAGCGTCGACAAGTGACCCGATGCCGTTCAACTTGGGATCCATTGCGCGAGCTCCTACGCAAGGACAAGGTCGTGGAGCCTGAGGCCTGAGCTCCGCAACCTTACGGAAGAGGGCGTGTCAACCATGTGACCGCCAAGAAGCTCGGGAGGCATCGGATGTGGTTTGGGTAAGTTCCTTATTAACTCAATACACCTTTCGGCATTATTTGATTACGGAGCATCGCATTCTTTTATATCGAAGAGTTTTGTTGAACAATTTGGTTGGAAACCTTTACCCTTAAGAGCCCTATGATAGTTCAATCTCTGGAAAAGAATTGAGAACTAGTTGGTATGCCCAAGTGCAACCATAAAAATCAATGGGGTAGAATTCCTAGCGAATCTTATCATCTTGGATTCAAAGGAATAGATGTCATCCTAGGGATGGATTGGTTAACCAGTATAAAGGTCAAATAGATTGTGCGATGAGAGCCATCACCCTTACCAATTCGAAGGCATTCGAGTGGAGTATATGCACGATGAGTCCATAAAGTAAGTGCGCTTTGAGCAGTTTGAAGGAATCGACTTTGGAAAGTGTGCACGTGGTGCAAGAATATCGGATGTATTTCACGAAGATTTGCGGTATCTTGCTTTGATCGAGAGATAGAGTTCGTCATAGAGCTAGTCCACAGATGCGGCTCCAATTTCAAGAGACCCTACATGCATGCCCGATGCCAATGAACTCGCGAGATGAAGAAGCAGTTGAGGAATTGCAAGAAAAAGGATCGTTCGTCCAAGTTCGTCACCTTGGGGCGCCGATTCTTTTGTAAAGAAGAAGGATAATAGTTTGCGCTTGTGCGTGGATTATAGAGCCTGAATGAAGTCACAATCAAGAACAAGTACCGTTGCCCGAGATTGATGACTTGTTTGATCGGTTGAAAGGAGCATGTATTTTCTCCAAGATCGATCTTGATCCGGATACCATCGATTGAAAATAAGGTCACAAGATATTAGAAGACGACTTTGCTACCCGATATGGATTATATGAGTTCACAGTTATGTCATTTAGTGCGACCAATGCACTAGCTTATTTTATGAACTTGATGAATAAAGTGTTTATGGAATACCTAGACAAGTTTGTGGTGGTATTCATAGATGATATCTGATCTATTCTAAAGATGAAGTAGAACATGAAGGTCATTTGAGGATGGTGTTAGAAAAGCTCGAGATCATCATTTGTATGCTAAGTTCGATGAAGTGTGAGTTTTGGTTAAAAGAAGTCGCTTTCTTAGGCCATATAATTTCATTTGGAGGTGTCTCGGTAGACCACGAAAAAGTGAAAGGTGTACTTGATTGGAGGCAACCCAAGTCGATTGCACGATATCGAAGTTTTCTTGGTTTAGCGGGTTACTACGAAGATTCATAGAAGGATTTTCAAGGATCGCAAGACCGCTTACCCAGTTGCTAAAGAAGGAAAAGAAGTTTGAATGGTGCGAAGCTTGTGAGCAAAGTTTCCAGAATTAAAGAAAAGTGACCTCATTGGTGCTCATTTTACCGGATATTGAAAGAACTTTGAGATTTTACGTGATGCTTCAAGGCAGGGTCTTGGATGTGTTTGATGCAAGAAGGCAAAGTAGTTGCATATGCCTCACGGCAATTGCGACCACATGAGAAAACTATCAACCCATGACTTGAAATGGCTTGCGATTGTGCATGCACTAAAGTTGTGGAGGCATTATCTCATCGGGAATCGTTGTGAGATTTTTACAGATCATAAGAGTTTGAAGTATATCTTCACTCAAGCGGACCTCAACCTAAGGCAAAGAAGATGGTTGGAGTTAATTAAGGATTATGATGTGGGAATACATTATCATCTGGCAAGGCTAATGTAGTTCTTAGATGCCTTAGCCGGAAGAGCTATTGCAATAATATGATGATTCAAGAAGGTCAACTTGCTCTTCACGAGGAGTTTATTTGAATTTGGAATTAGTGGATGAGGGTTTAGTCATTGCATTAGAAATTCAACCAACCTTGTGGATCGGATCAAAAAGATGCAAAAGTCGGATAAAGAAGGCGCTAAGATCAAGGATAGAATCAAGGAAGGTAAAGCCCGGGATTTTTCGAGGATGAAGAAGGAACTATTTGGCTTGGAAAAAGTATTTATGTGCGAATCAAAAGAGATCAAGCGATTGATATTAAAAGAGGCGCATGGTCGCGTACTCAATTCATCCGGTAATACTAAGATGTATCAAGACCTTCGTGGTATATATTGGTGGCCAAGGATGAGAAAGGAAATCGCGAGTATATAGCTATGTGTGATGTATGCCAATGAGTTAAAGTGAACATCAAAGACTGCGAGATTACTACAGTAGTTAAAAGTGCTGAATGGAAGTGGGAAGAAATTGGAATGGATTTCATTACAGGACTTAGAGAACCGAGTCGAGTTATGATTCAATATGGGTTGTAGTGGATCGATTGACAAAAGTTGCTCATTTCATTCTGTGAGAACAACTTACGGGGAGATCAACTTGCGAGTTGTATATGTCAAGAATCGTGTGTTTGCATGGTGTGCCAAAGAGAATTGTATCGGATCGAGGCACTCAATTTACTTCAAGATTACGGCAAAAGTTGCAAGAAGCGTTGGGTACCAACACGAATTTCACCTGACTTATCATCCTCGAGACGGATGGACAAATGGCGAGTAAACCAAATCCTTGAAGATATGTTAAGGTCTTGTGCCTTGTCCAATCGGCAAGTTGGGATCAAAGTTTACCTTATCGAATTCTCATATAACAATAGTTATCAAGCAAGTTTGCGATGTCGCCATTTGAAGCCTTGTATGGAAGGAAGTCACGAACACCTCTGTTGGAATGAAACAGAGATCGCCAAGTCTTTGGTCACGATATGTTGCAAAAGCGAAGAACAAGTAAAAATGATTCAAGAAAGATTGAAACGGTAGCGATCTAGGCGGAAGAGCTACTGATAATCGTCGGAGAGTTAACCTTTGCTCACGGTGACTATGTGTACTTGAAAGTCTCACCGCTTTCGGAGGATTGCGTCGATTTCAAGTTCGTGGAAAGTTAGCACCAAGATTTATTGGACCGTTCCCAATCCTAGCAGTGGCCAAGTGGCTTATCGGTTGGCTGCCACCGCGATTATCAAATGTGCACAATGTGTTCCATGTCCACGGTGAAGAAGTGTCTCGAGTTCGGAAGAGCAAATGCTGATTGAGAATGTTGAGCTACAGGATGATCTTACCTACCAGTATCCGATCGAAATTTTGGATGAGGCGGAGCGCGTGAGAACAAGCAGGACAATCAAGTTTTGCAAAGTCGATGGAGCAACCATTATGAAAGGAAGCAACTTGGGAGCGAGAAGAAGATCTTAGAGAAGAGTACCCAACCTTTTCCCTAGTTTGTCCAAATCTAGGGTCGAGATTTCTTTAAGGAGGAGAGGTTTGTAACATTCAAAATTTGGATTTGAGAATGTTTGAATTTCAAATTCACCATTTGCAATTTCTTTGAATTAATTTCACAATTTGAATTTTCTTTTTATAAAAGGATTTAATTTGGCTAATCTATCCATCAAACATTAGATTTTCAGTTTTTGTTGTCTTCATTCTGCTGCAAGGAATTTTACTGTATTTTGGAGATTTTTCCGAATTTATTTGATATTTGTTTGAATTTATTTGCTTTTATTTGAAGTTAGAATTTCTTAAATTCGGAAAATGATTTTATTCGATTCCTCCTCGGGCGAATCCTTTTCCCCGCCCGTTTCCCGGCCCATCTCCTTCGCTCGGCCAGCTCAGCTCCTCTCCTCGGCCCACTTCCGGCCCGCCTTCCGCGGCCCGGCCGGCCCATTCGCCTCCGCCGTTTGATCGGCGCCGCAGCGTGCGGCTCGGATCTTCACCGCGTCGCCCGCGTCGCGGCTGCACAAGCCATGAAACCCTAACCGCCTCGCGCCGTTTGGTGTCCGTCTGCGCCCGCCTCCGAGGCTATTTAAAGCCTCGTGGACCCCATCCCGAGTTCGCCTCCTCGCGCCGCATCCGCCGCCTTTCCTCGTCGCTGAGGCCGCTGCCTCTCCTCGCGAGCTCGCCGTCGCGCCGCGCCGGCCCCGTCTCGCGCTTTTCTTCTTTCTCGGTGAGCCTCGCCTTGGTTTTGGTTCCGCCGTTCTCCCTTTGCCCCGCGTCCTTTTGCCCCTAGTCCCGCGCGTCTGCGTCCGTTTTGGGGCGCGCCGAATTTGTCTTCTTCGCCTCCGTGTGTTCGCCGCCGCCGCCAGCCGCCGCGTCGTGTCGCCTCGGTTCGGCGCTGCCCAGCGTCGGCCGCCTCGGCCCATTTGCCTCGTCGGCCGTCGCGTCGTGCCCTGCCACCGCGTGGCTTGCCGCGTCGGCCGTCTGCGCGTCACGAGCCCTCCTCGGTGGGCGCGATCCACCGTGGCCGTGTCTCGCGCGTGGGTCCCACGTGTCGGCGGCAAATCTTTCTTTTTATTCTTTTCGAAATTCCAAAATTCCAGCCAATCACGTGCTGCCACGTGTCGACCTCTCGATTTTTACGATTTTACGATCAGGAAATCTTCCAGAGCCCGTTCTCCTTCGTTCGAGCTCCGATTCGATGATTCAAATTTCTAAATTCATCTAAATTCAAGATCTATCTTCCAGTACCATTATTTTCAATTTTGAATTTTATTTGAATTTGTTTTATTTATTTGCTCTCGTTTGGCGTGTGAGCAGCCTTGATCGAGCTCAAGCAAACCAACATTGAGGTAGATCCGGCAAGAGGCGTGAGGCAAGTCTTCCTTGAACATATTGATCCCAAATTTTACAAAATGCCTATATTGTTTTAAATTATGCATGCTTACTTTATGCAATGTACTTTAAACATAGTTTTAGAGTATAGTTAAATTCGAGTTTGTTATACCCTCATTGGTATTGATCATGTCGAACCTTTGACACCTAGATGATATATATACTAGCTATTTTATTTGGTGATATCGGTAGATTAGCATGGAGCGGTAGAATTGCTTAGTCGGCAAATTTAGCGTTTGGTATTGTGCCAATATGGGAATCATTTCAAATGTTGTTTAAACTTATTTGTGAGATTGCGGCAATTGGTGTTGCTGCTGTGATTTAAATGAATTAAAGTGGAAATGGTTTAGGCAGGCGGATGGATGTTTGGCGGTGCGCGAAGCACGAGACCTTGGTATGTGAATGTTCCGCCTAGTCAATTAAGGACCAGCGTGTGTTACCATGGACCGAGCACTACCGTACAACCACAAGTCTATATGGGTACGACTGGCTAAATAATTTGTGCGTCTCATTATTAGCCGCGGCGGTTGGTGAGTGCGGATGTTGGCGGCGCAAGAGGGGGCTTCACATCTTGGCGGCTAGAACCCTAACAGCGGTGAAACCTTAGCGGGCGAGGTTAATAGTGGGGTTGTGCATTGTAAAGGTCTTGTCATGATCTCTGCGCCGACACACCAAAGGAAGTGTGTTAAGTGCATGGCAACAAGAGTCGATCATGTCTTGTGGGTAAAGTGTACACACTCTGCGAGTTAAAACTACTTAAGTAGCCGTGCCCACGGTCAAGAGGCGGCGAGTGCGCTTGCACATTGTAGATTTTATGGTTTTGTTTCAAAGGAAAATGATGGTTTGGGAATCCGAGAAGCGGATGGAACTCTTGGGTTATGGTTTGCGGATGGAGCCACTCGGGTAGATGGAACTGCTTTAATTGTTATATCAAATTCAATTACTATGCTATTACATTTTGTTCAAATGATGCTTTATGAAATTACTATTGGTATTCTGATTAAACTTTGCTTTATGCTAAAAGAGCCATATTATGCCTTCAATTGCTTAGCCTTGCATATAGTTACCATGCATTATGTTTCCAAGACTTATGGAGTACATTTTGTGCTCACCCACAACATCCCCAACTTTCCACGTAAGAGGTGCGAAAAGAAGGTGACTACGATTTCTACGCTTGTGGTTATGATGAAGCAATCCGAATGCTAGGGCCTGAACCCAGTCGATTACTGTTGGGCAAATGGATGGGCTTACTTACTTTCTTTGTTGTTATTTACGTTTCATTGTTTCTTATTGAACTCTAGCTATGATGCTTCTTATTTGTAATATTTGGCCATAAGGCTAATACTCTTTTGCTTAATGAATATTATTTGATTCGTGATATGGATGTGTTGTCATCATCTTTTCCTTTGTGTGTGCTAGCTTTTCTGGACTAGCACAGTTATACCGAGTATATGAGATCTTGTCACTTCCTTATGAACAGTGAAGGCATTTGGCAGATTATAAGCTTATTTATTGCAGATTTATTATCCTCCGAACTTCAAGTTCGGTCTCTGTAGTGCGTGGATCTAAGGACTCGGCATTCTTTAATGTGGTACTTATCTCCCCCTAATGCCGAAAAATGTCCTTAGTACAATTAGCGTACCGAGCCGTGTACAGATCCCCTGTCATAGGCTCTCGGTATTTTAATACATGATGGAGATTCATAATCTACATAGATCCTCAACTTCCGGTAAGGTCCCATAGTGGTACGCTGTGGTGGAGAGATTGGCATGTATACAATACAGCCAAATTTTCGCAGATGGGAAATACTTAATTCTTTTCCACGCACTATCTGCAATGGGGAAATTTCATGATGTGCAGTTGGTCTGAGTTGAATTAATACCACAGTATGCAGCACTGCGTGGCCCCAACAACTGATGGAAAGCCTATTATTCTGCAAGAGTGACCGAGCATATCATCACACTTCTCAACATCCATATCAACAACAAGTTGAACGGTGAAGGGTGACTTAATATTATTTCACCAGGTCTTATTTAGTTTTCCAATGGATTGCATGTAAAGGTCTACCACATGCTTCGGGATGCGATAGTTGCATGACCAATGGTCAGCGCATCTTTACTTAAATAGGGTTATTCAGGGTTTGTGGCCTTACTTCTGAAAGCCTTTGTCCCTTTGCCTTTACTTTTCCACTATGAATTGCCTCTTCCCCTATTTGATATGTCATTCTTCCACTTATCCCCTTTATTCCATTTGCCTTTTCTGTAGCCATGGCTATTTCTAGCCTGTTGAGTATTTGCATGTGCTTCGGGCATTGCAAAACTCCCATTAGGAAGTACGTGATGATTCTTCACCAGGAGTTCATCATGTTTTTCTGCTTCTAGCAAAATGCATGTGTGCTCGTAATACTACAGTGCTGGGCATGGCGATACTATTACTGTGATATCCTCATATTGGGGTGGAATGTGCACAATATCTTATCGATCTGTTTAGCATTAGTAACTTTCTGGTTACATAATGTTAGATCAATGATAAAAATAGCAGCTAGTTATCTTTCATCAACTATTTGGCCTTCAGGTCCGTTTGAAGATGGTGCCTTAGGAGGTGCAAAGCCATGCATCTGGCGGTTTCGGGAAGAGCAGGGGTACCAGCTTCAGGATGGAAAAACAGTAGCTTCAAAAGATCGAGCTATCAAATTAATCTTAGTATTTATTGCCCGGGTAATGTAATTATTGCCATTCAGGGCAAGATTGTTAGGTTCACTCTTTGTGATGTCCAACATATCCTATTTCTATTTATGCAAAATGACTTTTACTGCTGGTAAAATTATTATATTGCATGCTCACTATTCATTCAGTAAAGCTTGGTCTATATCTATTCAGTAGATAATTATCTAAAAATTCCTAGAATTTTCCTAATTATTCAGCAATTTTCAGAATTACCATGTAACAAAAAATAATTTTCAACATATATCAAAAATGGAATCAAGCTAGGACAATAAAACCAGAGATATGGAGCTTTTAATATGCTATATAAAATTTTCTAGCATTTTTCATAATTTTCTGTTAATGATTAAGCAATTTGCAGAATTACTTAATGACAGAAAATGAATCCCAACACATATAACATGGAGCAAAGCTAAGAAAAAGAATCCAGCAATATGACACACATCAATGGGTCATACATAAATTTTCATAAATTTTTTTAGCATTTTTCTGTTAATAGTTAAGCAATTTTTCAGAATTTACTTAAATAACAGAGGACAAATTTCAGCACATATAAGATATGGCGTAGAGCTAGAAAATAATTTTCGGGATGGTGGGCCGACTGGGCCACCTAGGCCCATTAGGGCTACTAGGTCCAAAAAAACTTTTAGAAGGGCAGCGGCTAGGGTTTCCAGAACCCTAGCCGCCACAGTACCTCATGTGTTGGGCGCACAACCGGCCGACGGTGGAGATGGGCGAGCGCGCGGAAGCGCGTCGGCCGGGCGTGGGGCTCGCGACCATGGCGCGCGTCGGCGAGGATGGCGAATGCGCGGCTCCGCCCGGTGGCCCGGGCGTGGTACTCGCCACGAGCGGCCCGCGGCGGCGGCGTAGCGACTCCGCCGGCGGCCGAGCGCGAGACTTCACCACGGCGACCACGGCAGGGCGCGGCTCGCCGGCGGCTACGGAGCACGGGACCGCGCCACGGCGGCCCGCGGCGGCGGCGAGACTTTCGCCACGGCAGCCACGCGGCGGCGGGCGTAGCTCCGCCCGGCGGCCGGGCACGGGACTCCGCCACGGCGGTCACGGCGGCGGCGGCGCGAGACCGCCACGGCAGCCCGCAGCGTTGAGGCGTTCTTTGCGCCTCGGGCAGCGCGTCGTGCGGCGAAGCCAACAGGTGCGACCACAGTGCGGCGTTGGCGTGACCATCAGCGCGCATCGCCGGGCGCGGCGCGAGCCGGGCGGTGCGGGTCGGTTCATCGGTCGCGCGGCGTGCGAGCAACAGCGTGCTCGGATCGACTCTTCGGCGGCGAGGCTGCGGCCGGGCTTCGGCGTCGGTCGCGGAGTGCGGTATGGCGCAGAACCGAGGCGTGGGAGTAGAGGAGCCAACGCGCCTCCGGCGCTCATGCATCTAGCGCGCCAGCGAGTTGCGCGCCGCAGCGTTGCCTTCGAGTAAGCAAGCATGGCGCCGCCGGCGAGGCAATCTGCGGGTGCCACTATTATCGATGTAGTTATCGCGCTTGGGCGCTATTTTGTCTATGGCGCGAAAAAACGGATCGTCACCGAGTGGCGGTTCCTTTTTTCTTTTCTTTTTTTGTGATGATGAGCGAAACTCTAAATCATGCTAGTTTTGATTGAGCAAATTGATATGCAAAAGATGATCGCAAGATGTATTATTCGTTCGGTGCGATCTACGGCATAGATTAAACTTACATAGGGCTTGCGGTAAGATGATCGCGTGTAGCAGATGAACTTCGATCACCGTGTAGATTGTCGCGGTAGACGATCTCAACTGATCTCGGTAGAACGTCGTGCTGATAACGTGTTGTAAAATGTAGTCGTTCGCCAGCGATCAATCAACGGCACACCAACAGGATCACACGAACAAGAAAGGGAGCACACAGAATATAGGGTGGAACTCTCTCACGCTTTATTAGATTGATCTTTTGTACAAGGGAGATGTCCAATATATAGTAGAAGGTAGCAAGAGATAGATTCGAATTCGCCCACACATAGAGATAGAGTCCAACCGAATACGGTTAAGAATATCTTATCTCATAACATATTTCTTTTTTTTGATTGGTTTTTATGTGCTTTCCTTTTAACAGCCCACAAAGCTTTCCAATCTATAGAATACCTTTTCATTTTCTTAAACTCTGCATCCGCACAATCAACTAATTAATCCCACCGATTCACCTTTTATCAACATTTCAAGTTCTCAACATTCAACAAAACAATATGTGAAAACCTATAGGATCTGGTCGTGGCCCCGATGTTCGCTAAAGGCCGAGACTGATGCAACCTATAGTTCAGTTGTCTTGCCGCTGGTCGACCACAAGACGCCGCTGTCGCCTCGCCCCATCCTTCACGCCGCCGCTTGTCGAATCGCATCTGGTCGACGCTCCGAGGCCAAGTGAGAGAGAGACGGACAGAGAGCATGAGAGACAAAAAAATGAAAAAAAATGGCTAGAGTTGGTTGTGCAATGCAATGTACTCTGCTCGGTTGAGAAATAGAAGGAGTGGACTTTTCGCTAATAGGCTAGGCTGGCTGGTTGAGGAGGGAGGGTTTTGGGAGAATGAAAATAGACTAAAATTAATTGATAAGTGAATATATATGTTGATTTGATCCTAATATTAATATGTATAGCTAATATACATATTATATAATCAATTTTGTTGCAAAAATTTTGGGTGTACAATTGCCCACCCATGTCCCTTAGTTGGATCCGCCCCTGACTACAATCATGCTGCACACTTTGCAGCAAGGAATCTGGTAGTTGATCAATCCAAGTACTCAGTGTTGCATTTTGGGAGGCTTGCTTAGCGCACAAATGTGCAGCTGAGTTTGTCATTGGCCTTAGGGCAAGTACAATAGCAAAGCCAACTACTGGCTAATAGTAAGCTAAAAGCTAGCTTGTACAATAACTGTCTCTAAATATTGTCTTTAGATGTTGTGCAATAACTATATTTTCTCTTTTGTACATAAATGATCTACCTATGCTCCCGTGCAAAGCTGACTACTAAATAAGAGCTAGCTCTCTTCTCTTTCCTCTTTTCTCACTCCTCCACATAGACCAAAACTGATGTGTACATGCTAAGAGTCAGCTGACATGACCTTATTGTTTATACGAACAATTGACTTAGCTCTCGGATTTCCACGAGGATATTAGTATTATTAGCCATTCAACGATTACTTTTATGTCCGTTTGGAACGGTGGACATTTCGCAGAAGTCTTGCAAGAAATGTATTCCTACCAAGTTCTTAGATTTTAATCAGTTTGAAACACGTGAATTTATAGTTCAATTCCAGTAGAAACATTAAAAAAAAATCTCTTGTTACAAGCAGGACGTGGCCATAAGAACGATATAATCTTACTTGCTAAGTTGGCAACTGGTGAGTGGTGAGTATTGACTACCGATCCACACTTTCTGGTGCCATAGCTTTTGCTCTTCTCTCTCCAGAGCCGTGAGCTCATGTGAGATCTGAGACTCCGCCCACTCTGGCTCTTACTCTGCACCTTCCTGTCTCAGAGTCAGAGTAACAAAACTAAACCCCACCTCGCCACTTGCGAGTAAAACCAGCTCACAAAAGTAGGTCACTTAACAGTACTGCTGTTTACTATGTACTAATTGAATATACGTGCGTTGCTACGGATAAAAAGGTATATCTATGGCACATTCAATTATTTTATCCCTAAATTAGTCGTACGACTGCCCTTCTTTCATATCTATATCACTACGTTGTTCCCACAATTGAATCGATCCCCTCATTCGCTTCATTCCCCCGTGGAACACTGTCACCGCTGTCTCCTTGCCTCGTGTGTCGCCACCCTATCACCGATGCCGTTGACCTCTCTAGTTACAAATATATGTTATTTTGAATATTAACATAGTCTTTAAAACACAACTTTGATCATTATTTATATTATAATATATTTTAAAATCCTAATAAAATTATAATGTTATGAAAGTACTTTTCGAGACAATCTATACATATGATTTTCATGTATCCAAATAGAGATTTAAAATTTTATTAATAGTCAAAGTTTTGAAAGTTTAATTGCACCCGCACCCAACATAGAGTGACATATATTTCAGATTGAAGGGAGTGCTACTCTATTATATTATTCCCTTTTAAATTTCGTGGATGATTAAAATCAGCATTTTTATTATTTTCTTAATGCCTCCTTAGTCACAGCATTCTAGTGCTGAACCATGTTTGATAGAATTATTTTTTCCCTTTAACAGGCTGCTCACTTGCTCCTACTCCTTAAGTAATCAGGAGTCAAAACCACCTTTTGCTTAATGCTACATGCTATAAACAGTGGAGGAAGCAGCAGCCAATACCCATGTGATGAGCGGCATCACGAAACGCATAGCCTCCGAACGTTAAGGAGAAACAGCAAAAGCAAATATTAAGGAACAAGTGCAACAACTTCTGCGAAATGAGACTTGATCCGATAAAGGAAATTTCTTGTAAAATTTGGTGCTATAGTTCGTGATGAAGCCGCATTAATTTACTTCGAAAGAAAAACTAAAAAGCCCCCCTTCTATCACTATTCAGTCAAGTGGGGTCAGTTAACTTAAGATTCAGTTTCAGTGAAATGGGATCACCCTACCTTTATTATATTGTACGACTCTATATATTTTCTCAATATGATTTAGAAACTTGCAATGTGTAAGCATGCATAAGGGAGAAAAAAGTTCACGGTTCAATATAAGAGATTTATTCTATTTTTTTTAAACTAGGGGTACGAGCTATGCCATTCATTTTAGAATAAAAGAATATAACAATAGCCTCCGGAGAGAAAATTACACCAATTATAGCAATTTGACCAACTAGACCACACCTTGTGGAGCGACGACAAAACACGACCCTCACCCGCCGCCACCGTGCCCTCGAGTCATGCGCACTCGAGCTCAACACAATGCCACGAGCCAAAGATGCCACTGACGTCCTTGACACAACAGACCAAACCGTAGAGGGCGTGAAGGTCGCTGGCGTGAGGCTTCCAACACCTGCATACTGTTGGGCCACCCACTGCCACAACCACCACCACCCTGACCCGCTACTGAGGGGTTTGACGTCGATCAACTGCCAACGCGTGACTCCTGCAACAAACGCACCACCACCGTGCTCGTGACACACACCACAGCCATGATGTAGTGATGCCGTGACCCTCTATACAAGGGGCTGCCACCAGCTAGAGCACACTGCGCGCCACCTGTTGATCCCGATCGGGCTCGTCCCTTTTGTGCTTCCTCCCACAGTCCAGAACTGGAAAGAAGCACGCCTCGAGACCTCCTCCGTGGTGACCACATCGATGCGCCCCATCCGTAGGAAGCTGAACAGGAAGGCCCTGCCCCGCACGCAACCTCAGCAATCACCCTCTTGTTCTGGAATGCCCACGGCAGGGTTGTGACCACCACACCATCAACGTCAGCCCACACGCCGCTCTTGAAGCAGAGGAATCTCGCTGGCGTGCCGCTCCTCCTATAACTCCAGCCACCCCTGAAGGAGCGGGGACGAACAGCCACTCCTGACGTTGGAAGCAAGCAGAGCTCATCCCCGAAGAAGCAGAGCTCGATCTGATCTGGTCTAGATCTAACTAGGAGGATGTAATGCCGGCCCCATCTCATCGGCTCACAACTGCATCGGCGCCCCACACCGCGACAATCACCTCATTGATGCTGCTCTCTTTTGCATTTCATCCGTCGGCTCTCGAATCATACGGATCTTGAGGGGAACACCCTAGATCTGCAACTACATCACCTTGATCTTGTGCCCTTGCTAACACACATGATAGTCCTTGTGGAGCTTCACCACCAGCCACGCCTTCTCCGGTGCTCGTCGCCACATGAACTCAAGCTCGACAACAGAGACGACAGTCACCTCCTTGGCCACCAACACGATGAAACTGGGAGATGGTACGGAAGAGAATGGGAGGATAGGATGCTGTAAAAGTCCCCGCCACCACCGTCGGCCAGCCGGTGGCCACCAACGACGGCGGCGAGGGAGATAATAAGGATTGGAGGCACCCTCGGTTGGAGATTTGGCCTCACCTCCGGAGTTGCCTAGGGGCGCCTTCGGAGTCGTTCCTCCCCATTTAATGGTATTTATTCTAATTTAAACACTAAACATTCAAGAAGGTAGAAAATTGAATCATCAAGAAATTACCACATCTTTTTGACACTTTACATTGAGCTCTTTGACTACCATGTTACATGATTGCAACCTCATTTGCCACTTTCTGATGCTAGGAGTTCCTAAATGCCATAAAATAGATGGCTCCAAGGAAGGGAAGCCAACCAGTATACTTGGTTTCACACAACAAAATTGTCATCAGTCTAACTATATATATTATAGGATTTTCATAAAGAAAAATAGGAATCTATTAAGTAAACTTTCAGATGCTCTTCTAACATACTTGTCAATGTTCAAGGCCTAGGGTACCTTAATTGAGCTTTATAAAAATATGATGAAGGGTTTCTAATATAACAAGATTATGAAAGGAATATGGGGATTGCTTCTTTATTAGCCAAGCACCTCAACAAAGTACAAGAATTACACGGATTCTATCTAAAATCACAAGTCTGATTACAATTGTGATTACAATTGCCAATGTCCGCGAATGGGCTCCTTATTTATATCAGATGAAGAGGTGGCAGTTGTTCTCCAAAAAAGCATCGTGTAACCAAAAGGTGACTTCTCGCCAAATGGTGTCTTCTGACCAAATGGTACCTTTTCCATTAATAACTTCCGAGTAGTTATGTGTACCTGTCAGATAACTATCTGCACAGAGACATGTGCAGGGATAACCGCTTGTTTCGACCAGTTCTACTAGTCAGGGACGATCAGTGTGAAGCAATGTTATAGATCATCTTAACTAAATTGGTTGGAGACGTAACTATCAAGTTAAACGTGGGCTTCATTCTATGTTACGGGCTTTATGCATTATAGGCCCATCAATAGAGTATGGTTTCTAACCGTTAAGGGCCCAGAAGAAAAATAGGTTTTTAATTCTCATCAGTTAGCCCCCAAGGCTTGACTAAATATGTATATTACTCAAGATTTTTTATCTTTTGTGTCCTTATGGGGTTATGTGCCAATTATCTAATCGCTTAAATGCTAATAAATGAGGAAATCTTTACAATACTATTGGTAACCAAACCGACGCTAACCGTCTTTAACGAATAATGTATATAAAGGGGAGTAAGGCTTCCTTTGTACACTTCATGCTTTCAGATTCTTGAACACAGAAAAAACTTCTTTGAACTCTATCGCTTTCAAGCTTTCTATTCAGTCTTGAAGCTTTTCATCTTCCATCTTTCTTTCTTCTCTCATCAATTTATTGTGATGGAGAGTATGATCAAAAAATGGAGGTGAAAAGTTTCAAGAACTAAAAGGAAGTTTGAAGACATCATTCCCTATTCTTTCCTTGTATAACTGCATATAAAGGGGTAAACTTTCTTTACACTCCTTACGCCTTTGCTGTTTAAACGCAAAACAATCTTTGAGTCCCTTAGAATTCATTCGAGTCCTTTCATTCCCAATCTTCTTCTTCGCAACTCATTGCGATGGATAAGTCACTTCTTACTGAAGACAACATTAGGGAGCTTGAGGAGCAAGGCCTGATCCCTTCGCGTGACATGCTGAAGTGGGATCCTAGTGGAGAGCATATGTGGCTGGTGCTCGAAGAAGGGTGCCTCGTTCTTTTCTCCTCTTTCGTCAGGTTAGGTTTTTGTCTTCCTGAGAGCGAATTCCTAGCCGACGTGCTCGATCACTATGAGATCGAATTCCACCACCTTCATACAAATTCCTCCATCACTTCGTCTTTTTTGCTATTTCTACCAATACACTAGGAATAGCAAGAGCCAGGTTATCGTTGGGAGCGTTTATTTTAAACTCCAAGATAAAATGACATCCCAATATCCCCACTCCTGACCAAGGACACATGGCATGATTATCGCCGGGAGTGGTTTTATTCCGAAATTCCAAGTGTATCCGCCTCCAGTTTACCAAGAAAGCGGCCCTGATGTAGACAAGGGCCGAAGCAAAGAAGGAGAAGGATTCGCTGGTCCTCACTGACGAGGAGCGAGATATTGTAAGAGTCATCGCCAAGTTGGTGTCAGGGAGCTTATCAGAGCAGAGGATCATTTACGATTTTCCGTATCACAAGGTGAGCCCCCTAAAGAGACGGTTCAAATTTGCCTGGAGAATGGAAGGCGACCAAGATCCTACTAAGGATGAGCCTGGAGGTAAGGAAATTTTGAATTACTGACCTCTTCTTTCTTTTAAGAGAATCTACTGATGTTTTTGGTATTTTCTTGACAGCTTTGACAGCTGAGGAGATCTGGTCAAGGATGCGTACATGTGTGTTTCTCCTGACGGGTCCGACCAGGCTGCTTTGGCCAGGTAGCCATCTAGCCTTATTGGACAACCTGATGAGTTCATTAATGAATGTATCATGGTAAGTACCAAGAAGTACCTTTGGTTACTTTTGTTTGTTAGTTGTTTTTATCCTAACAATCAGATTTGTTTTCAGATGCATGGTCGGAAGCGGGTTGCTGAACAACCTGAGATCGCAACCTTGGCCTCGCCGATCAAGAAGCCGAGGGCCTCTATTAGTGGTTCTCCAAAGAAGATGGATTCGACCACCGCTCAGACTAGTGCTGATCTGATCAGCACTAGTCAGGCCCTGATACCGATCAGTGCTATGCGTTCTAAATGTATACATGATTGGCCTCAGGCACAAGAGAAGAGAACGGGAACGAGGTCCTCGTCCAGGTGCGCAACAAGAAATACTTTGGCCGCAATTGGGATCTACCATATTGTGAAGGACCATGTGGAGGTCCATCCCTGTTTGTGATGAGTATTTGACTTTATTTGAGCAAGGTGTGCTCAAGGTTGAGTTTGATTTGGATTGTTTTTCGAGCTAGAGCAATTTGAGTTACTGGTTGGAGACCCGTCGTCCGACCAGTGGTCGGTCGTCCGACCCGAGTGGTTGGGGCGTCCGTGTTGAGTGGTCGGGCTTTGCCCAGTGTTGGAGACGGTCGTCCGACCGAGAGGTGCAGGCTTTGGCTGGTCGGAGACCAGTCGTCCGACCCCGAGTGGTCAGGTTTTTGGTTGGTCGGAGACCAGTTGTCCGACCCAGAGAGGTCTGGGCTGTGGCTGGTCGGAGACCAGTCGTCCGACCCCGAGTGGTTGGGTCGTCCGACCTTGAGTGGTCGGGATGGAGACCAGTGGTCAGACCATGAGTGGTCGGGATGGAGACCAGTGGTCAGACCATGGTTGGTCGGGATGGAGACCAGTGGTCAGACCACGTGTGGTCGGGGTTATGCTGGTCAGCGTAGTGTATATCTTTCTGTTGAGATGGATATGTGTTGTTGGACTTTGCTATGTGATGTGGTTTCCTTGTCTATGATGGTTGCAGGACTTTGGAGCTAGGTCATGGTGAGCGAAGGGGATCGTGGACTAGGCCGGAGAGCCGAGGTCCGGATGATCAAGGTGTCGCCAAAGATGACCGAGGCCGGGAGTAGCCGCAAGCCGAGAAGACAAAGGAATGGATGAGATGCTAACTTGGAGCCGCTCGATCTAGGAGGACCGTTGGATCGCGGTCAGGAAGATAGAGTAGCGGGTCAAGTTAGTGTGAGTTGAAAAGCGTGCAAAACCCGTTGTGTTGTTGGGTTTCGGGTGAGCCCATGCATAGCTTTGTGAGTGGGTAAAATCTCGGCCCTTGATGGAGTGCTCTAGGGTTTAGAGGCTCATCCAAGGGTGGTAGGTGTTCCAAGCCTGCTATGAATAGACAGGGAGAGGGGTGTCTCCTTGGGGGTGAGCAGGTGAGGAAAGTCTACGTGAGTAGTTGAGAGTTGTTGAGAGTGAGCGGTGTAAGGATCAAATCCTGGCTCTTGGATGTTAGCTTAGGATTGAAGCAGGACATCCAAAGGTGGGAATTGATCCCAGGTCACTATAAATAGAGGGGTAGGGGCAGCCTCCCCTCTTGGTGAAGGATCTGAGGTTTTTGCTGCTCATTTGAGCTTTGCCCACTTTGTTGTGAGGCTTTGTAAACCTCCTTCCGAAATGAAATGTTCTTCATTTATATTCTTGTTTCATTTCTCTTACGTATTTACATTACGCACTTGAATTACATTATATAAATTCGCATTTACCTTCTTGCGATTTACTTTACGTAATTTGGATTTGCCTCATCTCCTTCTACATGCTATTGAGTCTTTGTTGAAATTCATGATTGATGAACTCTTCTCTAGATTCGTGCTTTCAATCTTTTAGGCAATCCTTACGTTCTTGTTGCAAGTTGTAAATCATGTGTTCTTAAAGTGCGTAAGCGTGTGACTTGCGCTTATTTAGTCTTGATTGGCTTACGTTCTTGTTGCCAAGGATGAAAGATTGCTGCATGAATCTCCTATAGATCATATCCCAATCATCTAGGCAATCTACAACCTCTTCTATTCAGCTTTGCAAGAAACCAATTTACGTGCCTAGTTTTGGATGGTGTTTCTATTTGTTTGAAGGTTGTTTCTTCGTGTACTTACTTGCTGTGATTTGTGGAGAGTCATCCAAGGATATTCGACCATCAACTCCCACCAGCAAGTTACGGTGAAATCTGTGTTCGTGACTCTATTTTTGGTGTTGCATTTGTTAAAGCGAAAAGGACGGAACCTTGGTATTAATTCCTTCGATTGTTGTTTGAAATAGGTTCTGACATCCTTTAGGAGGTGCACACCAATTTTCACTGCTTTTGGATCACCGATCAAAGGTTTCATCGATTGCTTTTGAGATCGTCTGATTTTCTTGCTCACCCGAGTCTTCGCTTCATCCGAACACTCGGTCGGAGTATCTGTTCATCCGACCACTTCGGTCGGGAGTCTTATTCATCCGACCTCCGCAGTCGGACGTCTTGTTCATCCAGTCGGGGCAATGGTCACCCGAGCACTATTCACCGAAATCTTGTTCATCCACCACTTCAGGCCGGTCTTTGGTCGAAGTCTTGCTTCACCCAAACACTATTCATTCCGAGTCTCGTTCATCCGACCTCTGTAGGTCGGTCTATTCATCCGACTGAAATACCCGACCAAAGGATTGCTTTACGGTTTTTCGTGGTTTGAATTTTAGGGGGAGAGTTTATTCGAAAATTTTTTTTTGGCTCCTATTCACCCCCCTCTAGTCGCCTTTTTCGATCTTTCAATTGGTATCAGAGCCGGTTCTGCTCTTTCTAGATCTTGACGGGTCTCAAGAGCCATGGCGATGGACAAGTATTCCACCAAGCCTCCCATTTTCTCTGGAGTCGATTTTCTATTCTGGAAGTCACGCATGGAGTCATACATCACTGCCCAGGGCTTCCTGATATGGCAGAAGGTGAAACTCCCTTATGAGGTTCTGCCGATGAAAACGCGTCACGGCCGCAATATGGTGACGTTGAGGCGAACGCTAAGGCAAGGAACATCCTCATACAGGGTCTTAGCCGAAGTGAGTATGACAGGATTTCTCACCTTCGTTCTGCTCATGAGATTTGGGTGACCCTCGATGCTTACCATGAGGGCACTACCCAAATCAAGACGGTTCGACAGGACCAATTCAAGCGTGAGTTCAACAAGTTTGAACAACACGCTGGTGAGAGTCTTGATGAGTTCTTTGGTCGGTTTACGAAGATTTTGAGCAACCTCCGAGCAGTCGGTTGCATTTACCCTGACTCGGATAATGCTCGACATTTCTTGACCGCGCTCGATCTTCGTGTTTGGGAGATGAAGGTGACCACCATCAAGGACACCACCGACCTGTCGACCTTGACTCTTGACGGGCTTTATTCTCGCCTCAAGACTCATGAGATCGACGTCGTCTCGCGGAAGACGAAATCTCAGTCGATGGCTTTGGTCACCGATCCCATTGGATCCTCTCTTTCGATTCTTACATTGGTTTCTCTCTCTCGCCCTTTGCGAGCTAGCGATGACCAATGGAAAAATTTCGAGAAAATGAGCTTGCTCTTCTTGCTCGTAAATTTTCATATGCATACAAGAGAGTGAGAGAGAGGAAGAGAGGTGGGATGATCACTGTTTGAGTGTGGTGGCCCCAACCACATTCGAACAAACCGTCCCAAGGCGGAGAAGGGCAAAACGAACAAGGCGGTTCGGGCAAGAACGACCACACCGACATGAACCGCAACAAGAAGGCCCGACTCGTGGCCGCGAAGAAGAAGTACCGCAACTTTGCCAAGAACAAGAAGCTCTTTCACCGGTCCTCGCCGACCGGGCGACATCGAGCTCTCTGACACGGAGAACTGGAGTGATGCAAGCGAGGACGATCCGCAAGAGAAGGTGAAGGGCAAAGATGACTTCTCCGGCATGTGCTTCATGGCAGGCGCCATTGAAGTAAGCGACTCCGAGCTGTACAGCGACTCGGACGAGGTACCCACCTACGACGAATTAAATGTCGCTCACGTAAATTAGGCAAGTTTCATGCTAAGGCTAGGTCGAGGTGTTCTGAGTTAGAAAAGGAAGTAGGTACCTTGACTCGGGAGTTAGCTTCACTTAGATCTTCTCCCTCCCGAGTCACTGATGACTGTACTTTGTGTGATGCTTTGCTTGTGGAGTTAGAGAACCTAAGGACTATGCATGATAGTGTGTTGTCTGAACTAGATAGTCTTAGGTTGAAGAATGCTAGCAATAAATCTGTTGATACTCATACCAGTAGATGCTAGTTTTCTTCATGCTCACTCTACTCCTTCTTGTGCTAATTGCCCTAAATTGCTTGACGAAATTGATGCCATGAGCGATCACCTTAGGAAGCTTTCTTCTAGAAACGATGAACTTGAAATGCATGCTTCTAAGGAACCAGTCAGCTCATGTGAGGGCTGTAGGCAACTAAAACTTGACAATGAATCCTTAAATGTCAAGTGTGCTAAACTTGCTAAGGACTTACTAGATAAGTCACAAGAAAGTTGCTTGCGATGTTCTGTGATTGAGGGGGACTTGGATAAAATCCATGTCGAGCTTAGGAAGAAATTAGAAGACCAAGCCAATAGAATTAGAAATGCGTCTTGCGTTTCTTGTGAGGCCCTCAAGATTGAGGCAGCCGTGCTGAGGGAGAAAAATGCACGTGTTGAGAGAGCTCATTCTTCTGATTCTTCTTCTTCTTCTTCCCCCTGTTCTTCTTGTGCTTCTTTCTTCCGAGATTGTCAGTATCTTATGAGCACTCTCGAGAAGTTTGTTGGAGGCAAGAAGAAGCTCAATCTTATTCTAAACCAATCCAAGATTAGCAGATTCAATCAAGGTCTAGGATTTGATCCCTTGAGCACGCTGGCGCATCCTCCCACCATTGTGCGCGGCTCCAAGAGTGGTGAGATTGTGGTAGCTCCTGAGTGAGCACCACCAAGTTTAGGTCTCTTTGGGGTTGTCCATAGGACTTGACTGTAAGGGTGTTACTCCTGTTGCTTCGTCTCTAGCAAGGCGAAGTACACATGCACCTTCCGTAAGAAGGATGGTCACCTAGTAGATTTACGCCTGAGCACGCCAAGATCACTCGGCGTGAGCGTGTTCTTGCTCTTAGGGGTATTCGGTCATCCCGGACTTTGAGTGCTCCTAAGGCACACACCGCTTCTAGACGAGTTAGAGAGTCGCTGCTTTTGGGCGTCGTCCCAGACTCGGTTTTATCTTTGGTTCTTGAGTTTTAGTCTTGGAGCTGTTCGTAGTCGATCTTTCCGCCGTCCTTTTGATATTCCTCGTTTTCCCATCGAGGTAGATATCGTGCGTGAGGTGTTTTCTCGGTAGGAGATTTAGGAAGCCTCACCGGGTGGCTCGGCTTTTGCACCACGGCATGCCAACCCGGCCAGACTCCTAGATCATCTACTAGAGTTGCTCTTGATCTTGTTAGAGTTAAGCGTCGAGAGACACTCGAGTCCAGTCTTCTTCTGTGGCTTGGTACTCTGAGGCGTCGTGTGGTTCAATATTGGGTTCCCAAGTCTTCACTCTATCCCAGTACTGAGTCATCTCTCTCTCTTGTGTCTTGATCAGGTTCGTCGGATGGGGAAGGGAGATGTTTGGATTGTCGACTCCGGTTGTTCTCGTCATATGACCGGAGATTCTCGATGGTTCTCTTCCCTAGTCCGAGCCCCCGGTGATGAGTTGATCACTTTCGGGGATGCTTCTTCAGGTAGAGTCATAGCTAAAGGTACCATCTTCATTAACCAAAATTTCATTCTTAAAGATGTTGCCTTAGTAAGTAAGCTGCAATTCAATCTGCTCTCTGTTTCTCAGCTTATTGATGACTCTTTCGAGGTAAGCTTCAAGAGTAATGCCTGTAGAATCCTTGATTCATCAGGAGGGTTAGTTTACGGGATTTCTAGATTTGGGAGAGTCTTTCGTGCTGATTTTTCTGCTTCTTCTGGAGACTCTCTTCGATGTTTGATTGCTTCTGAGTCCCGTGATCTCTCCTTCTGGCATAGGAGACTTGGTCATATTGGTTTTGATCATTTGACCCGAGTTAGCAGCCACGATCTCATTCGGGGTTTGCCCAAACTCAAGATGGTCAAAGACTTAGTCTGCTCTCCTTGCCGACATGGCAAGATGGTTCTCGCTTCTCATCCTCCGATCCACCGTAGTGATGATGATGCACCAGACAGCTTTTACATATGGACACTGTTGGTCCAGCTAGAGTGCAGTCAGCAGGAGGGAAGTGGTATGTTCTTGTCATCGTTGATGATTTTTCTAGATTCTCTTGGGTATTCTTCATGGCCTCGAAGGATGAGACTTTTTCTCACTTCAGGGTTTGGTCAGTAGGTTGTCTATTGAGCTCCCAGGTGCATTACGAGCTATACGCAGTGATAATGGCACGGAGTTCAAGAATTCCTACTTTGAGAGTTTTTGTGTGGAGTCTGGTTTAGAGCATCAGTTCTCTTCTCCCTACGCCTCAAAGTGAGAATGGCATAGTGGAAAGGAAGAACAGGACCACGGTTGAGATGGCAGACGATGCTAAATGAGTACAATACTCTAGGAAGTTTTGGGTGAGGCTATAGCTACGGCTTGCCATGTTTCTAATCGCGTGTTTTGAGAGCACATTTGCATCGCACTTCTTATGAGTTGAGGTACAGGCGAAAGCCCAAAGTGTCTCATTTTCGCGTTTTGGTTGCAAGTGTTTTATCTTGAAGTCCTGTAACCTAGATAAGTTTGAGTCTCGCTCTTGATGGTATCTTTCTAGGTTACTCGCCTTCTTCTCGTAGCTATAGGGTCAGGTGTTGATGCACATAGGATCATAGAGACCGTGATGTGACCTTTGATGAGGCTAGCCGGGAGCTAGACACGATATTTCGAGCTCTTCTTATTCCTCCGAGACCATCTTTGAAGAAGATAAGGATGATGGAGATGATGGTGTTCCACCGATCCAGTCCCCTCTTCACATGAGGTGCCTCCTGTTTCCATTTCTGCACCTCAGGGAGACCAGCCCTTGCCTTCCGACTCTCCTTGAGCGAGTGGCTCTGTTCCTACCTCTTCTGTTCAAGAGGTAGAGGCTACTCGCTGTTGGACCACCCGTCATATTCGAGACGCCATCCTTCTGATCAGATGATTGGCGATTTGTTCGAGCGTGTCACTCGCTCAAGAACGGGTCTGTCCTCTTTCTGCCTCCACTCTGCCTTCGTTGCCTCCTTTGAGCCGAAGGATGTTTCTCATGCATTATCTGATGAGTCGTGGATTAATGCTATGCATGAGGAACTTGAGAACTTTGAGAGGAACAAGGTATGACAGCTTGTCAAGCCCCCATCTGGTCATAATGTCATTGGGACCAAGTGGGTGTTCAAAAACAAGCAGAGTGAGGATGGGGTTGTCATTCGCAACAAGGCTAGGCTAGTTGCACAGGGCTTTTCTCAAGTTGAGGGTCTTGACTTTGAGGAGACCTTTGCCCCTGTAGCTAGGCTAGAGGCTATTAGGATCCTGCTTGCATTCTCTGCATTCCGGGGCTTCAAGCTCTATCAAATGGATGTCAAGAGTGCATTCCTCAATGGCTATATTGAGGAAGAGGTTTATGTCAAGCAACCTCCAGTTTGAGAACCCCAAGTTTCCGAGTCATGTATACAAGCTTTCCAAAGCTCAGATGGACTCAAGCAGCCCCCAGAGCATGGTATGAGAGGCTCAAGTCTTATCTTCTCAGCCATGACTTTAAAATGGGCATAGTAGACAAAACTCTATTCATCAGACACCATGAGTCTCATTTTCTTCTTGTCCAGATTTATGTGGACGATATCATTTTTGGTGGCTCGTCTCATTCTCTTGTCTCTCAGTTTTATGATGTGATGAGTACAGAGTTTGAGATGAGTATGATGGGCGAGTTGAGCTACTTTCTTGGCTTCCAAATCAAGCAGACTCGGGAGGGTACTTTCTTGCATCAAGGCAAATATACCCGTGACCTCCTGAGGCGCTTCGACATGTCAGATGGAAAGCCGGTGATGACTCCTATGGCCACCATCTGTCCTCGAGCCCGATGAGGATGGTGAGCCTGCGATCAAAAGGAGTTTGAGCATGATCGGCTCCTCTTGTACCTCATTGCCTCGAGGCCGACATACATTTCATTTGTGTCCGCGCGCTCGATTTCAAGCTTCTCCTCGCGCCTCACCGCCAGCGATCAAGCGCATCTTCGTACCTTCGTGCTACCACCGATTATGGTATTTGGTACTCTTCTTCTTCTTGTCTATCTCTTAGAGCCTTTTCCGATGCCGACTTTGTCGGGTCAGAGGATAGATAGGAAGAGCACTGCACTTGCCAATTCATTGGCACTTCTCTTGTTTCTTGGTCATCTAGGAAGCGATGCAGGGTTGCACATCCACCGAGGCCGAGTATGTTGTTGCAGCCGATTCTTTGTAGCAGTGCTCTGGATGAGATCGACCTTGCGGACTATGGGTTAGAGATAGAGAGTGTGCCACTTTTCTGTGACAACACTTCGCTATTTGCATTGCTAAAAACCCTGCAACATTCTCGGACCAAGCACATTGATATTAGATATCACTTCCTTAGAGACCATGTGGAGAAGGAGATATCGCGCTCAGCTTGTAGAGAGTGACCTCCAGCTAGCGATATCTTCACCAAGCCCTTGGATAGCTCCAGATTTGTTGCCTTGAGGAGTGAGCTTGGAGTCGTGAGCCCTTATGGCCTTTCGTGAGAGGGAGCTGGTTTGTATATTATGTATTATATGTTTTCTTCCAGCTTTTTCTTTTCTTTGTGTTTCTTCTGGGTGTCTTTGGGCTTGTTTTCTTGAGTTGAGTTCACTCACTTAGACTTCTGGCATGCCTTGCATGGACCTCTTATCTTGTGCTTTAGGTTGCTATCATGCGTGATTAGTCGTTCTCTCTTCTCTCTAGGTTGAGTTCCCTCACGCCTTTTAAGTCTAGCGTGTTTTGGACCTCCAGGTAGACAGGTCCATGTGCACTCCTTAGTTGGGATCTAGAGTCGCCTTCCCTATGTCAGTCTTTTGGGAAGATAAGAGCGAGTCTAAGTCAGTAGTGAGTTTCTTATATCTTTTCTATGCTCTATAGCCATCCAGTTTTGCGTTTCGATTTCTTCTCCTCATTCTGCTTTTTCTCGTTATTATTGAGTTCATTCGGTTTTCTTTATGCCTAATCTTGATAATAACTCAACTTTAACCAGATTTGAGCTTAAAATTGATTCAATTGTTGAGGGGAGTTCGAATCTGCTCATGCATTGCATTTAGACCGCTTTTTCCGCTTTATGAGCTTTGTCTATTATGCATTTGACTCAATCTTCGTGAAATACATCATGCTATATCTTTCAAGAAAATCACTAGCTTAGATATGTCCAAGTTCATTTATCAAGCTAATGTTCATTGAAATCTGAAAAACTTAAAAGCTTTAAATGAAAACTTGATGAAACATGTTGCTTTTACTTACTAAGTTTCTTCTCTAAGAGCTTTTACCATGAATTGTGAAATTTTGGAATTCTCTAGAGTCCCTATAGCAACTTGGGTGAAATTTGCTTGATCCATATTTGAGTCCTTCAGAATTGCTTATATGTGCTAAATTGAAAATTAAAATAAAATTGACTCTTTTGTGCAAAATTGATCTTAGCACTTTATATTCTCGAGACTGCCTCCCATTGCATTTGGGATGAACTTGGAATATATTGTGTATGACCAAGATCATTCTCTTAAGAGTTACTCTTGAGATGATCGAAAATGGCTTGAGTCAATCAAAAAAAATTTGCAAATATCAAACACATAAGTGGGTAAAGAATGCAAATTATGTCAAACATTTGCACCCCGCTATGTTTTTCGAAGTCTTAAAGAAAATTTGCATAAATTGAAAAATGGGCTCAAGGACCTAATATGCACTTCAAAATTCCCAAAGTGTTGAGTAGGTTGAACTCTAGGTTTTCCATTTGATCCCTGAGTGGTTGTGCTTCTAGTTTTGAAACTTTGCTAAGTTGTGCACTTGTCAAATCTTGCTAAAAATGATACATTTTCAAAACTTAGCTTATGAGCAAAATTTGTTATTTGCACTTGGACATGTCTTAGTTTGGTCATAATCTGAGATTAATAAGCTTGGTGTCATATCTTGTCATTATGATCATTTGGATAATCTTCAAAGCTCATTTAGGTTGCATTTCATGCATACATAAAAGAGGGAGAAAATTCTATTTTGATGCCTATATTGCCAAAAGGGGGAGAAAATGTAGAAAAAGGCATCATTTAAAATGTAGAAAAGGAGGAGATAGAATTGTGAAAGCTTGTTGGTTCTTATGATTTTTGTAAATCTTTGCTATCTCTTATGAATCATAATCACATTTGACACTTATGATTGGTTTTTAGAGCTTTTGTTGAAAACTTGCTCTTTTCATGGTCTTGCTCTAAATTCTTTCTGCCAACTTGGTCATAATTTTATATCTTTCTCTCTGGACCAAGTTTGGCTTTGCAATCAAATTGCTTTCTTCTTCTCTCATTCAAACTCAAATTTATGCCTTTTGTTTGGTTTGTCAATATACTCATCAAGGGGGAGATTGAAGGACCATGTGGAGGTCCATCCCTGTTTGTGATGAGTATTTGACTTTATTTGAGCAAGGTGTGCTCAAGGTTGAGTTTGATTTGGATTGTTTTTCGAGCTAGAGCAATTTGAGTTACTGGTTGGAGACCAGTCGTCCGACCCCGAGTGGTCGGGTCGTCCGACCTGAGTGGTCGGGGCTTTGGCTGTGTTGGAGACCAGTCGTCCGACCCCGAGTGGTCGGGTCGTCCGACCTGAGAGGTCTGGGCTTTGGCTGGTCGGAGACCAGTCGTCCGACCCCGAGTGGTCAGGTTTTTGGTTGGTCGGAGACCAGTTGTCCGACCCAGAGAGGTCTGGGCTGTGGCTGGTCGGAGACCAGTTGTCCGACCCAAAGAGGTCTGGGCTGTGGCTGGTCGGAGACCAGTCGTCCGACCCCGAGTGGTTGGGTCGTCCGACCTTGAGTGGTCGGGATGGAGACCAGTGGTCAGACCATGAGTGGTCGGGATGGAGACCAGTGGTCAGACCATGGTTGGTCGGGATGGAGACCAGTGGTCAGACCATGGTTGGTCGGGATGGAGACCATGGTCGGACCACGTCGTCGGGTTATCTTGGTCGGCGTAGTGTATATCTTTCTCGCTGAGATGGATATGTGTTGTTGGACTTTGCTATGTGATGTGGTTTCCTTGTCTATGATGGTTGCGGGACTTTGGAGCTAGGTCATGGTGAGGCGAAGGGATCGTGACTAGGCCGGGAGAGCCGAGGTCCGATGATCAAGGTGTCGCCAAAGATGACCGAGGCCGTGGAGTAGCCGCAAGCCGAGAAGACAAAGGAATGGATGAGATGCTAACTTGAGCCGCTCGATCTAGGAGGACCGTTGGATCGCGGTCGGAAGATAGAGTAGCGGTCAAGTTAGTGTGAGTTGAAAAGCGTGCAAAACCCGCTGTGTTGTTGGGTTTGGGTGAGCCCATGCATAGCTTTGTGAGTGGGTAAAATCTCACCCTTGATGGAGTGCTCTAGGGTTTAGAGGCTCATCCAAGGGTGGTAGGTGTTCCAAGCCCGCTATGAATAGACAGGAGAGGGTGTCTCCTTGGGGTGAGCAGTGAGGAAAGTCTACGTGAGTAGTTGAGAGTTGTTGAGAGTGATGTGTAAGGATCAAATCTGCTCTTGGATGTTAGCTTAGGATTGAAGCAGACATCCAAAGGTGGGAATTGATCCTGTGTCACTATAAATAGAGGGTAGGGCAGCCTCCTCTTGGTGAAGGATCTGAGGTTTTGTCGCTCATTTGAGCTTTGCCCACTTTGTTGTGAGGCTTTGTAAACCTCCCTTCCGAAATGAAATGTTCTTCATTTATATTCTTGTTTCATTTCTCTTACGTATTTACATTACGCACTTGAATTACATTATATAAATTCCGCATTTACCTTCTTGCGATTTACTTTACGTAATTTGGATTTGCCTCATCTCCTTCTACATGCTATTGAGTCTTTGTTGAAATTCATGATTGATGAACTCTTCTCTGGATTCGGTGCTTTCAATCTTTTAGGCAATCCTTACGCTCTTGTTGCAAGTTGTAAATCATGTGTTCTTAAAGTGCGTAAACGTGTGACTTGCGCTATTTAGTCTTGATTGGCTTCGTTCTTGTTGCCAAGGATGAAAGATTGTTGGATGAATCTCCTATAGATCATATCCCAATCATCTAGGCAATCTACAACCTCTTCTATTCAGTTTTGCAAGAAACCAATTTCTGTGCCTAGTTTTCAGATGGTGTTTCTATTTGTTTGAAGGGTTGTTTCTTCGTGTACTTACTTGCTGTGATTTGTGGAGAGTCATCCAAGGATATTCTGACCATCAACTCCCACCAGCAAGTTACGGGTGAAGTCTGTGTTCGTGACTCTGTTTTTGGTGTTGCATTTGTTAAACTGAAAAGGACGGAACCTTGGTATTAATTCCTTCGATTGTTGTTTGAAATAGGTTCCTGACATCCTTTAGGAGGTGCACACCAATTTTCACTATTTTTGGATCAGCCGATCAAAGGTTTCATCGATTTCTGTTTTTGAGATCGTGCTGATTTTACTGTTCACCCGAACACTATTCACCCGAGTACTGTTCATCCGAACACTCAGGTCGGGAGTACTGTTCATCCGACCTCCGTAGGTCGGACGTACTATTCATCTGGTCGGGGGCAATGGTCACCCGAGCACTATTCACCGAGTACTGTTCATCCGACCACTTCAGGTCGGGCGTATTGTTCATCCGACCACTTCGTGTCGGAGTATCTGCTCATCCATCCAACGGCTTTGGTCGGGGTACTATTCACCCGAACACTATTCATCCTAGTACTATTCATCCGACCTCGAGGTCGGGGTACTGCTTTATCCGACTGAAATACCCACCAAAGGCAGTTTCTTTCTGGTTTTTGGTGGTTTGAATTTTAGGGGGAGAGTTTATTCGAAATTTTTTTTTGGCTCCTATTCACCCCCCTCTAGTCGCCTTTTTCGATCTTTCATATTGACATCTCCCAAATTACCCTCTATTCAGGGTGGGAGTGAGGACAAAGAGGATAATGCTGCTTTAATTATACCAAGGGAGAGAAAGACTCCCGATATGGATGCTGGGACATCATCAATTCCTTTGATATCCTAGAAAATGGACTCAGGATTTTGTTGCAGGTATATATATTTTTTATCTTTCTATTTTCTGAGTACTTTTCAGAATCTAAGAAAGTTGTCTTTTTTAGTCTTGAAGCCAATTCTCATGATTCCTCTGTGGACAAGGTGTGGCTGCCCAGGCTGGTGCTGAGGCCAACCCGTTGGTCACATTAGTAACGACCATTGTGGAACAGGCCTTAGCGCCAACTGAGGCTGCTGTTCAAGATGTCCCGACCAGTGGGCAAGTGAATTTATCTAGCGTTAGGGGTTAAAATCCCTCGACTGCTGTTGATGATCCAATGGTCGAACAAGTGCCATCAACTATGGAATACATCAGTGCTCTTCGATGATGACAGAGGTGGTCAGGACAACCACTGTTGTTGAAGAGGTTTCCACTGTTGTGGAGACCAAAGATTTCCCTGCTGCAGCAGAGGAGACCCCGGTCGTTCCAACTACCGAAGTAGAAGAGGTGGGAATAGTACCTACAAAGGTTACAACCACCGATGCCATTCTTCTAGTAGCTTTGCCACTAGCTTCTTGAAAGTGCATCTAGGCACTTATGTTATTTTGGTGATTAATGACAAACGCACATAATGACAATCTATGCAATTAAGTAAATGCTTAACTTAGTTTTTAGCAAATGACAAACCTCTAATATGATTATATTGCTATGAGACTAACATGTTATTGCCTAGTTGAGTATCAGTCTCATCTTTTAGAGGAAAATCAAATAGGAAGGTTAAGCAAAGATAAGGTATGCAATTTTGGTATCTATTCTATATTTGTTATTGCATTCCTTTAGTGCAAATGCATAGTGAACTCCAAGTAGCATGTTGATTTTATATATGCACATTGGTTCATGTCATATTTATTTGTGCATATATATTCATTTGAGTTCATTATGGTATGCATGTATTAACTAGAGTTAAACTTCATATTGCTATAGATTGACTTGGTGCATGCATGTTTTATTTGTATATCTTCTCATGCAATTCTCTTAGTGAAGTTTATCTAGTGTTGGATCACATATTTACTCTTACTCCAAATATTATTTGCACATGTACAATTCGTGTATATTCTATCATGTGCTTCATTTAAGTAAAGTCTGTGATCCTTGCCATGATTTAATTGATTCATCATATTGGCAATTATCTCTCTAGTGCATATAGATAAATTACATATTCATCATAATGTACTTAGTAGAGAACATTTCTTATGTCAAGTGTTTCCATTTATATTGTGCTTCTTTATATGAAACACTTGTTGTAATCAATTGCTCACAAATATCAACTTGTTCATATCTATTGAGCTTTTGGGACTAATGTCTTTCATGAGTAGTTTGGAAAGAATTAGGTCCCGTCTGTGTATGATGACCAAGGTATCTTGGAGGATGATCATTAAGCCGAGGTCAACAAGACGGCGGTGTCACCAAGAGCTGAGGACTAAGTCAAAGATTGACTTGGCGTGGAGATCGTCAGAGAGGATGATCAAGTCAAGGTTGATAGGACGAGAGTCTCATGAGGTGAATCGAGTCGAATTGGACAAGGCGAAGATGTCATCAGTCATATGGTGAAGGTCTTCATGCATCGACATTAAGAAAGAAGACGGCAAGTGACTATTTCTAGACTTATATTATCTTTGATTTAATTTGAGTCTAAGGATTGCCGTACTATTAAGAGGGATGCGATGTCGAATGACTTTTAGATGTGTCAAGTGCTCAAGTGATCCATCCTTGTGGATCTTAGAAAGAGAGTGGTGTTGGTAGTGCCGGAAAGTGAGGGTTGTAGGTCTCTCTTGATTTCTTTGTGAAATCTGTGGGTATCCTTTGAGTTTTGGATATTGAGATCTTGTTGGTTGTGTAGCCCTCGGTCTTAGCTTTTGGTAGAGTCCAAGATCTCTGGAATCGAGTCCGAGTCGGGTTATGCTCGTTTTAGTCGGGTTGCTCGGTGTTGTTCGGACAGTCCGAGTATCCGGACATTTGGTCCGGACACTCGGGTTGGCACCCTCGGTGGCTGCTCTCGGTTGGTCCGAGTATCCGGTGTTTAGTCCGGACACTCCGGGTTGAATTAGTCCGGAGTGTCCGGGGTGTTTGTCCGGAGTCTCGGGTTGGCCCTCTCGGGATGAGCTGATCCTTCCAATCCGGAGTCTCCGGGGTAATGTCCGGAGTCTCCGGGTTGTGCGCAGCCTGCCCCCAACAGCTAGTTTTTGGGGAGTTCTATTTATAGCCCATCCTCCCTCTTTTTGAAGGAGGCTTTTCGTGTGGATTTTTTGAGAGGCTTTTGGGGGGCTGTGTGTGGGCTTTGAGGAAGCTTTTACCCTTAGATCTAAGTGATCCCCTTGTGAGAAGGGTTGGGAAGAGTTTGGGGAGTGAGTTTTGAGTTGTTTGAGCACTTGATTTCATCTCAAGTTTGTTCTTCGTGAGCATTTGTTACTCTTGGAGGTTGAGGACTCCTAGACGGCTAGGAGGTCGCCTACGAGCCACCGGAGCTTTGTGTGGTTGGCCGTGGGAAGTTTGTGAAGGTCGGTTCCGCCTCCGTAAGGGAAGGAATCAAAGGAGTGAAGACCGCGAGTGCATTTGTGCAACACCGGAGGAAGAGGGTTGAAAGAGACCCGGCTCAAGTGTGACCGAGCCGCCTCAACGGAGACGAGGATCCTCAAGGATCCGAACTTCGGTGAAAAGTCATTGTCTCCAAGTTTGCTTCTTTCTCTTGCCTTAGCATTTGTTTTTGAATCTTGAAATTGCCCGATCTACTCTATTGTTGTGTTTGGCTCTAGATCTTCATCATCCCCATGTACCTGATAGCATTTAGATCTTTTGTATTCAAGTAGATTGTTGAAAAATTGCAGGGATTTAAAATCTCATTTCGAGGTCTTAAATCCGGAGTATCCGGACTTCTGAACCCGGATAGTCCGGACATTTCGGAGTATCCGGAGATAAGTCCCGGACACTCCGGTCTGAGTCCCTCGGATCCAATCCGGAGTATCCGGACTCCTGAACCCGGACAGTCCGGACTTTTCGGAGTATCCGGATAAAAATCCCGGACACTCCGGACTTAGACCCTCGGGAGACTTTATTTAGCTGCAATATTTTTATTCCACTGCATTTAGTTACAAAGTTTTTAATTCGCCTATTCACCCCCCCCTCTAGGCGACATCCCCTGTCCTTTCACTTCTTCCTCTGGTCATTCCAACCATGGGAACTTCAAGCAAGTTTTTGATAGCTTTCAAGGTTTTTGATAGCTTTCAAGTGAAGGTACTCATCTTATCTCTTTTTTCTTCAGAACTGTTTTAAGAAAAATTAGTTCTAATTCATTTGCTATTTACGTTTTACAGCATTCGCAAGAATTGCTTGACCTATTATTAGGTCGGCAAGCAAAAACTTTGGCTAAAGCTAAAGTAGAAAAAACAAAAAGGTATGTATAAGAAGTGACTTCCTTCTTTTGATTTTTAGAAGATCTTTATTCTAGTAAATCTGTTTGGGAACATATTAGAAGAACAAATAATGGATCTTGAAAAGCATCTCTTGGTGGCTAAAAATACCGCAAAGGGTTATAAATTTGATCTTGTCAAGGCTTCAGATAAGGTCAAATATCATGAAGAGAAGACTGGTAGATTCCATGAGGCTTTCAAAAGAAATGAAGATAAAGTCCAAAGGTTCTCTGAAGAACATAAAGCTGCTCTTCAATCAAAGGAGTCTGAAATAGCAGGTAAGAACTATATCCGACCTACTTAAGTTTTCTTTTTGAAAGAAAAAAGTGATATTTAAACTTTGTTTTAAATTTTGCAGAACTAAACGATATAATAAAGGCCAAGCAGACCCAGCTTTTCGAAAGAGAAATAGAGAACATAAAATCCGAAGAGCTAAGGTCGGCGATGAAAGAAGAGATGGAAAATATGGAAGAAAAACCCATACTCTTCATGAAAGACATGGCCATAGTTCAGAGAGGTAGGCAATCCACTCTGAGCTTTATACTTGAACAATTTCAAAAAATCTCAGAGGATCTAAAAGGTAAAGAAGTAAAACTTATAACTTCTGATCCATTTGTGGATGAGCTGGTAGCGAGGGTGAATAACCAGTTGAAGATCATCTAAAGTCACATCCCTACCATGGCGCAAACTATCAAGACAGCGTCTTGGACCTCAATCGCCGTCTAGGTGGGTGCCCTCTTCATCAAGTTGAGGCACTTCTATAAGGATGTGGTTGAGTTGGAGAAACTTGCGTCTGACCTAAAGCTGACTACTCAAAAGAAAATTAATAGAAAATGTGCAGAAGTTCAATCTGCCGTTGACATGTATATGAAAAATGTAAAGATCACATTCAAGTAATTTGTATGTCAACTTTTGAATGAATGAATGCAATATCTCCTTTTGTGCTATAACTTGTCTCTTATCTAATTGTATATTTTCTAAGTCTATCACTAGCTTCAAAATGGTTGTGTACTGACCAGCAACATAGTCGGAATACAAATAGTTATAAAGCTGACGACCTACTCTCTTATACACTGTACTTAGTATTAACCAGTAGTAAAGTGGAGATAAGGTCAATCTAATGAGTTCCAATGCAGTAAGTACTAGCTTACATAAAAAGTCTCTATTAGAAGTTATCTCAAAATCCGACTAGCAACATTGTACGTTGTTATAAAGAGGTCGGTCAGATTATGACTTTGTGATTTCTCAGAAGATGACCAAAAGAAAGAGAACAACTTTTCATATGACAATAAAGAGATATTCATGTAAATGAAAAATGTAAAATAAACTTATTTACACAAAAAAAAACCTATGAAGGTGCTTAATGTTCCATGTATTTGAAAGAATTTTTCTATCTTCCAGGGCAAGTCAAACAAAACATAGTTAGGTAACTGATACCACAATAAAGGGACCTTTTGGCTCTAATTCATTAATTAAGCAAATATGATACAATTATCAATTCTATAACAATTAAAGTCTAAATGGGCTAAGTTTTGCTAAGTGCATCAACAACCTAATTCTAGGCAAGAGCAACAATCCTAGAGAGATAATCAATCACTAAGATCACTATAAAAGTAAATTGCATAATTAGAATCACAAAAGAGCAAACCATAAGAACATGAATATGATGATTTTTCCCGTGGTCTCGGAGACTTGCCGGTCACCCCTAATCCACGTTGAGGAAGCTTGAATGAATCAAGCTAGCTCCTTGTGCACACGAGCCTCCCTCGATCAATAATGGTAGCTCTTCCCCTCTCCGGGTAAGTGAGCTCCGACCTTCACACCAAACTGGGTCTCTTCACGATCTTCTTGAAGAGATCTCTGGCTCTCACACCTCCAAGCCATCTAGAAGGCGGCAACCTCCAATGGAATAGAGAGATGACGCTTGCTTAAGGATGATCAAGTGTCGAATTGGCTCAAGAATGAATTCTACACTTGAATGCACTTATCTCACTCAAAATGCGAATTGAATACTCAAGAGATGAGTAAATGCTTGCAAGGGCTAAAATAATGTCCAATGGATGTGTAAAAATTGCCTTCACGAGGTGTGAGGGTATTTATAGCCCCCACCAACTCATCCAACCATTGGGGGCAAATTCCCTGGAAATTCATCATTTTCGGCACTACCGACATGTAAAATACGGTAGTGCCTAGACCTTTAATGTAACATCCTGCAAAATTGAAAATGGAAAAAAAACAAAAATTGAAAAATGGAATTAAATATTTTTTTGGAATCAAGATTTTAATTTAAAATATCATCTTTTTCCTTATTTTCTAGAATTCTGATATGAAGAATGGAATAATAGCAATGTTGAAGTCCTTTCTTCTAAAATGAACAAACTATGAAAATGAGTTTGAAGTATGATCTTATTTTGAATTTTCACCTTTTTCTGAAGTTTTCTTCGATTTTAATCTTTAATAAAATCAATTTTCTTGATTGGAAGAATTTGTTTTCCAAATAATGAAGACCAAAATCATATAAGAGAAAAATCCAAAGAAAATATATGTAAATTCAAGGATAACTCTAGAACCTTTCCAAAGAATTTCAGAAACATTTTAAAACATTAAAAACTTAATAAAATTATTTACATTGGTTGATATCCTCTTTTCCAAAATATGAAAGCGTAATTACATAAAGATAAAATAAATAGAAAATATAATTAAAATCCTTAAATGCCTCCAGAATAACCCATACAAGTTTCAAAGTAGTGTGAACACATTTGAAGCCCCAAATAAATCAAAAGCAGTGTATATACACTAACAATAGTATGCATGTCAGAATTTAATAAAAATATTTGAATGAGATCATGAATTGAAATTTTTATGACATAATCCTCAGTGTCTTGGGAACTGATATGAAAATTTTCAGAAAAATAAAATCTAATTTAATGTGTCTCAAAAATAAAAAATAGAAGAATAAAATAAATAAAGGTCATAATTTAACAAAAATATCTAGAGCTGATAATCTTCTAAAAATTTATGAAAACCTTGAAATATCCATGGGATCACCCATAAATTTTTTGAAATAAAATAGACTGCATTTTCATCCTCATAGAAATCAAGAACTGAGAGTGATAAATTGTAACAGTCACATTGTTAGAATTTTTAAAAATTACGAGTCAAGTCATGAGCTGAAATTTTTATAAAAGTGTAAAAGCTGTCTGTGTATCACTCACAAAATTTTTCAAAAAGTTTAAACATGGAATGACCTCTCCTTTAATTCTAGAACTGTGATCAGTTCAGAGGAGAGAGTTCCAGTGAGATCATCGGCTTCACTGCCTTTTGGGCCACGTCTTGTAGTTTGACCCTACCTGGCAGTCACAGCCCACCTTTTCCTTGCTCTCAGAACTGTACATTACCCTGCCCTTGCCTGTTTTATGTCGTGACAACCAAAACCCATATGAATTACTGCCACGGTAAGGATTACGGCGTCAATTTGACCATTCCGTGTGAACTCAGACCACGTCTTGAGCTGCCATTGCTGCCCTGGCTAGAGGTGGGCACTGGGCCGGGCTATTTTGGGCCGGCCCGAGGCACGCCCGGCCCAGCACGACTCGTGGTCCGGCACGACACTGTTTCAAAAGGACCGGGCCGACCCGACACGGTTGTCCGGGCCGTGCCGGGCCTGCCAATCGAAAGCACGATGGCGGCGGCCCGCCCGCCGACGACAAGATGGGCCGTGCTCGCTCGGCAAGCACGCCCGAACGAGCCCGTTCGTGCCGAGGCACGCAGACGTCCGACGGCGCATCGCCGCCCGCGGCAACACGCAGCAGAGCCCGTGGCAACGCGGCAAGACGCGCCGAACCCGCGATAACGTCAGCCGAGCTTCACCTCCCATGCCGCATCGCGTCCCGCCTCGACAGTGAGTAGAGGAGGGGAGCTCGAGTGCTCGACCCGTGCCGGTGGGAGAGGAGAGGGGAGGCGCTGGTGAGGCGGTAGGGAGGTGAGACGGGAGCGGGGAAGACAAGGCGGAGGGGAGGTGGAAGCCGGGCAGAGGGACTGAGGGAGGTGGGCCGTGGGCGTGGCTGGCTCGAGGGAAAAAGGGAGAGAGAGTATGCAGGGAGCCAAGGACAATACATGTGATGATGTAATGTACTCATGCATAGGAATGTGTATGTATTGCCATTTAGTATGCACTAATCGATTGTTTATTTTTTGACTATATATATGTTCGTAACGTGCACTGGTCGATGTCTTCCATAATCTCCTACATCAATACCAACTAGACTATACATTCATTGCATACCGTAGCACTGTATCCGCACATTACTACAAGCAACTTCGGGTCCTTTCCTCTCATCGCAATAGTGTAAATGGGCTGGGCCTGGGCCGGCACGGCACGAAGCAGGCACGAAACGCAAATGGGCCGTACCTGGGCTCACCGAAGACGAGCCGGGCCAGCCCGGCACGGCACGATGGGCACGACGGGCCGTCGCGGCCCGGCACGGTTTAGGCCCGAAGCACGATGAACCCGTGCCGGACCAGCCCAGCACGGCACGACGCCCACCTCTAGCCCTGGCACATAGCTACATCCCTGCGCTCCTTCTTTCACTAGTTGGGACTAGCCCCTACTGCCTTGTCCCCTCTTCAACTGGCTGCTTCCTCACACTGCCCAAGTCTTGCCACGGCATGGAATTGCCGCCTGCTTCACTGCCATGGCAAGTGCAAAGCTTTAGTGCCGAACATGACCATGCCATGTGAACTTGGACCGCTCTTACGGTGTCATTACTGCCTGTCCCGTCACCCTGGAACCCAGTCATGCTTTCTCTTTTCCAAGCTGACCGCCATGCCCTCCTCTATGCCACTCTGGGTCAAATCGAATTCTCTCGATCGGTCTCGCCGTGAAGACCATGCTTAAGTGCCGAATATGATGGCATAAGCCATACCCTGCCACAATTAAGCGCCCCCATGCCTTGCACTAGCAAATACAGTGAGAAAATCACGAGCCGTCACCTCTGTCTCCTGGCTGAAACCCTGATACCGAGTTCATACCAAGCTCACACCGCCTTTTCTCGCCTATATAAGCCACCGAAGGCTTGTATGGCTCCCTGCACCTCTCTTTCATCATTTCCCTGCTTGAGTTTTGCTCCAGACACCGTTAAGCATCGCCATTACCGTCAAGCTCCAGAACAAGGAGCAAAACCAAAATCGAACCACACCGATGAACTATTGTTCAATTCAGCCAAGCCACAGTGCTCAAGAGCACCTCTGAACTCACCCCTGACTTGTCTGCGACCCAAAGTGTTCGTAGCTCCACCGCCCCGTGCCCTTTCTTCCTCAGTGCTGGCCGCATGGCACCTGCTCCCGCTGCAGCTCCTCCATTCTGGTAAGATCACAAAATGGAATCCCCTTGATGCACTGATACTTCCCCCACCTCAACCGAGATCAAGCCTCGCATTTTCCGCATTCCCGGCCGATCGCCGTCACCTCCACCATGCCACGCCGCCGGGAGCATAGCTCCGACCATATCTGCCGACGCCAAGCCAACCCGTGAGGTCCTCAAGTCACCCTCTAGCTCACCCAGCCGGCACCCGGGGTCCGGCCGGCCTTCCTCATCGCCGGTGAGCTCCATCTCTCCTTCCTATGTTTTGTGCCACTGCTTCATGGGGCCAGGCTGTCAGCCTCCTCCTCTCTCAAGCCAAGCGTAGTCTTTGACGGGCGGGCCACCCTTGTCAGCCGGCATGAGACACAGAACAACGTTCAAATGGTAAATTACGCCTTCTAGACAGAAAATGTATTTTTCAATTTATAAGGAATTAGTAAACCGACAAAAACTCAAACTTTAATATATTTTGCATTCTAGGTCCAATTCCAGTGAAATAAATTCCTAAATTCATATAAAATCATGTAGTTTCATAATATGCAAAAATATTTAATTTTTAATCAATTATTGAATTATATGAATTAAAAATCGTATAAGACCTAATATGTACACTATATGAAATATGTAAAACATACCTCCTAAAATTATTAAATAAATATCCACATGCTCTTGAGACCATAAGCAACCCATTTTTCCAGAAACATTTAGATTTTAAGTTAGTTTGAATTAATTTTGAAAATAGGTCATTATCCAATGCATAGAAAATTCATATAGCTGTAATTAGTGCATACAAATTCAAAACAGGGCAAACAAATTCCTAGACCAATTTTTGACCATTATAACCCTGTTTATAAAAAAATATTTCATATTTGGTTAAGTTGGAACCAGGATTATAAATAACCTTGCTTTTAATACACTATGAATAGAATATAATGGAAACCCACAAATAAGTATTAATATATGTAAAACCTGTTTTTAAATACTCCATAGGACAATACCATTTAATATTGCAAATATAACTGAATTTAGCCTTAGTTTGCATTAGTTTTCCATTTTAAGTTAGATTCAGGTCATAAAGATTCAAATAATAGCAAATATGACCATATTGCAACAAATAAGTTTTTGTATAAAAGAAACCATTTTAAACACTCTATAGGCTCATATCAACTAATCCTGGGAAGATATTTAATATTTAGCTTAATTTAAACCAAGTTCATATATAGCTTTATCAACCATGTACAAAAGACCGACGTATGCATATCTTTCACAAATAAAAAATAATATATGTAAAATTAGTTGATATATACCCTACAGGTCTAAACCACCCAATACAATAAAAATCATTATAATTAGTCATAGTTTGCACTTAGCCCTTAATCAAAATATGCTTTCATGTACTGGATATATACTTAAGGATTCAAAGTATAAACAAACAAAATGACATAATTAAGTGTTAGATCATGTAGGACTAGTCTCAAAACATTCATAAGGTCAAGACCACATTAATCTGCAAAAAGATCTAATTTGAATTAAGTTCATATAGATTTTATTTTTACATAAAAACTAAAACAGTATTAACTTTCACAAATAAAAGCTAAAATATGAGAAACCAGTTTCAAAACACTTCTAAGGTTAAGACCTTCTAATGCTATAAAAATAGTTGCATATACATGTAAGTTGCATCCGCAAACCTAAAAAGAAATTTAACCTCTTATATCATGTACTTTAAAAATACATAAGATTAGGAAATGAATAAAACATCACAAATAAACAATAATACTAGTAAGTCTAGCTTAAAAATGCTCCCTAAGGCAAGACCGTCCTATTATGTAGAAATGATTCTATTTAAACATGCTTTGCATATGAATCCTATTAAAAGCATGACCCTTTATAATATAAACTCTAAAATCCATAACATAAATAAATGAATTCAAATAATAAGAAATCAATATTCAGAATACTTTTATCACTAGAACCTTCAAATCTGACTGCTTTTTGCCTCATGTTTTTCATTTAACTTCTTTTTGCCTCTTATTGTCAATTCTGTTATACGAAATAAAAATCATGTGTAGATACTGACGTACACGAAGCTGCTACTAAAGACTTCGACCCAACTTGATTCCTAAACCAACAAAGCAAGGCAAGCACCCCCTTTGATCATATTGATCCTAGTGTTTTAATTTTGTTTTGTTTTATCAAATCCATTTATGCATGCACGTATTTTTAGTAAATTGGCTATATTATGGAATTGGTAGATATACTTGTTATCTCATGTAACTTCCTTAATAAATATTGAATTGTGAACCTTGATAACCTTAGAATAAGGGTAGACAATACATAATGTTAACTTGGGTATAAGCGATTATATAATGATCATGCTTAGCCATACTTAGTAAGAAAACTTGTTGCTCTTTATAATTTTAAAAGGTTGGATATGATTAAAAAGGTTGGATATGATATTAAAGGTTGCTGGTATTTTGGTTAAAAATAAAAATAAAACTATGATTTGACGCGGGCGATTATTAGCAATAGCCGGATGTGCATGGAAATTGCATGTAGTGTAGGGGAGATTATCGCTCGGGTTGAATTAAGAATTGCGCTAACCACAAGTGCTGGTATGGGACGATCTTAACCTATTAATTTACCTAGACTTAACTTTACACATTGAAAAGCTGGAGTAGTACATACCTCCAAGTAGGTTTGCTCGTAGGGGCTTCCACATAGAGGTGTGGGTAAATGCATACCAATACAGCGATGTATGCCTTACTATGGGGAGAAGCGTGTGTGGTGGGGAAGGACTACCAGAGTTACTGTGTGAATGACAGGGATGGACTATCACGTCTTGCGTGTGTGTTTCTGCTGCCATAGCAAGGGTTTAACATCATCGGACAGGTGCAAAGTTAGATCTATATAATGTAACGATTATGTTTTGGTCTCTCTGTGGCACACCAAAGGAAGTGTGATAATAGCTTGCAGAAAGAGTTGATCATTTCTTGTGGGTAAAGTTATACACCTCTGCAGAATTTAAATCTTTTCGAAAAACTACGCCCGCGGTCATGGGCACTTGGTAAAGTCATTGCATAGTTAGATATTGAAGGATTGAAATGGCGATCAAAGTGGGGGCGGTGAATGATCTCAAATAAAATTTTCCCCCACTCAAAATACTCCAAACAATCTCGCAATAAAAATCTGAAACACCCAAAGATTTTCCTTCAAACTAGTGTTTCTCAGATTCGCACACCTTCCAAAATCCGAACAATTAGACAACTATGTGTACTCCTAGCTTGCATGGATGAGAACAATGAATTATGTGAGGGATTTTTTAATCACAATCCTGGTTGTCAAGTGTCCAAACAAAGAGGAATCAATTCAAAGACTACTTTTCTAAAAGAGATAAAGCTAAAACACCAAAGTCTCTTTCCAGAAAAGTAAAAGCAGATTTTTCAGGAATTGTCCTCACTTGGAGCAAGTGGTTGGTGAGTTTATATTACACCAAATTTTTGGGAAAATTTCTCCCTATGAGAAGTTGAGTCATGAAACAGTCCACCAAAAATCACCTCAAAAAGATTTGTACAATAAACATGACAAATCAAGCATTACAGACAGTTAGGAACTTCGATCAGAATGTTTGAGGCTCGGTTTTCACTTCATAGCGCTCAAACGGTGCAACCAGTGGACTCACAAATTTTTCCAGAGATGGATACATGAGTCGCGCACCTTCTCCAATAAGAATCACTTAAAAAGGATTTTTTATATTGTTATAAAAATCAATGACTGACTGCTGTGCGGAGAACAAGTTCTGGACAGATTTGCATTTCTATAAAAACTTGATCTCTAGTCTATCCTAGGGTGTAAGAAAGATGTAAAACCATATAAACACCCTCAAGACATCCTAGAAGAACGACATTTATTAGGAGGGGAGGCAAATCCAAATTGCAAGAAAATAAATTGCGAAAATGTAAATGGGGGAAAGTAAATGCTGAATTTAAATTGCATAAAGTAAAGACATAATGTAAATGCGCAATTTAAATTCACAATTAAGGTAAAGAAATTTTTTGTATTTTATGGAAGGAGAGGTTACAAAGCCTCACATTCATGTGGGCAAAGATCAAAAGAGCATCAAAAACCTCAAAACCTTCAAGAGGGGAAGGGTACCCCTCCACCTCTATTTATACAACTCTTGGGCCACCTACCACTCATGGATGAGCCTCTAAACCCTAGAGCATCCATCAAGGGCTAGGATTAACCCACTCAACCAGCCATGCAAGGGTTCACCCAAAACCCACAACACATAATGGGTTTTCTTGCACGGTTCTCAAAGGACACTAACTAGACCCGCTAACCTATCAACTAGACCAAGATCCAATGGTCTTCATTGATCCACGCAGAGTCTAGCTAGCATCTCATCCATTCATTGTCTTCATGGCTTGTCACGACTCCGTCTCCGATCATCTTCCGACGATCCCCGACCGTCTGGACCTCTGACGCTCCACGTCTAGTCCCGGTCATGTTTCGCCTCACCATGATCTAACATCATCATCTTGCAACCATCAAAAATAAGGAAATACCTCACATAACAATGTTCAATCATCACAAATGCTCACAATTAATTATGTCTCAATCATCAGTCGGTTCTACCGCCAGCTATAGGCCGATAGTACCGCAAGAAGCTAACACAACTCAAATTGCTTCCTTTTGGATTTCAATTCAAATCAAACTCAAACCTGAGCACACCTTGCTCAAATAAAGTCAAATACCCATCACAAACATGGATGGACCTCCACATGGTCCTTCAGATATTTTGGTATTTTCAAAAATACATGATTTGGAAATATGTGTTGGAAAGTTTACCTCTCAAGTGATTCAATACTATGCCATGTGTTGGTAAGGATTAGTTTCAGTTGTTGTGCCATGTGTTGGCAATGACTGGTTTTATGCCATGTGTTGGCAATGGACGATTTGTTGCATATGTCATGGAGGACTGTGAGTTGTTATATTTATGCTATTCTTACTTGTTATTTTATATACCTGTCAAATTGCTTTTACAAAATTCCATTTGCAAATCTATTACTCGGTATTTACAATTCAAATTTGCTTTATGCAAAATAACCATAGAAGCCTCCTTTGATATAACCTGCATTTACTGTATTTTTGCGATACACCTTAAGTCTTGTTGAGTACGAAAGTACTCACCCTTGCTTATTTGTTGGTTTAGTTGAAGAAGAGGCCCCCGAAGATATATGCTTCGTTGCAAGATACGGGAATTTTGATGATGTGATCTTTTAGGGTTTATACCTTGTCAGTTTCTTGAGAGTTGGATGGGCACACTACAAGACTTTTGCTTCTTTTCGCTGCAACATACTCTGCTTTGTCATATGTAATGTGGAGTATGGATGTGTTATCAATTGTTGTAAATGTGCGTACTAGCTACTGATTATGGGACTAGAACTGTATGCACATAGATCATCCTTCTTGATATTCTCCACCAAAAAGGATGGTCATTACATTTAAGCAACGATTGAATAGGGGCATTTAATGCACTGTCAGCAGCCCTACATGACCTGGCACTACCAACGTGCAAAATCCAGTAGAGCCAACATTTGATCTCAAATATGCTCAAAAGTGTCTTCTCTGTAAAATAACTACCGGCACATTTCTTGCAGTACTACCGGGCACCGGTAGTACCGGATTTTATACTGCGGTAGTGCTGACATTCAGATTTTAGAGAAAACCACATAAAAAGGCACCACTTAAAAAACCACTTAAGTACCGGGCTAATCTTGCGGTACTACCGACCCTGGTAGTACCGACTTTTACATGTTGGTAGCTCTGGCCTCACAGATTTCCCAAAAACACATGCTTATGAAAAATAAGTATCGTCGATAACCTCGGTACTACCGCACCTACGATAGTACCGCTTTTAACACTTTGGTAGTGTCGGCCCAGAGAATTAGTGAATGCACACTAGAAACCACTCTTTGAAATAAAAATACCACCAATTAAATCTCAGTACTACCGACCTTGCGATAGTACCGGCCATACAATGGCGGTAGTGCCGACTTTACTGAATTTGTATAGAAAAATTCAGAAATGCACCGTATTATGCAAGACCATGTCTAGATGAATTCAGATTTGAGCCAAATGATATTCAGACATACTCAAGCTACTAGTCATCACTCCCCCTTGATAGTACGACACCTATTCTAGCAATCCGATCTTTTCTCCAAACTTCAAAATTGGTAAAAGCTATGAAAAGGTCCTTAAATTTTTTATACCTTTGACTTGAGCTTGATTTGTCTGATTATTTGAATTTTGAACCCATAAGCTCTTTAAATCGACAAAAACAACCCTATTCTCATCACTTATAACAACGTGTTAGTTCTTTAATCTTGATTGTCAATAATTACCAAAACCCATATGAGTTTGGGGGCCTAGATGCTTCACCTTCCCATTTGGAAGATAACTTATTTAAGTTAGATTGATTTTGGATGTGCCTTAGAACTAGGTCTCCCACATCAAGTGTTTGCAGCTGAACTCTTTTGTTGAAGTATCTTTTAACCCTTGTAAATAAGCTACCGACCTAATAAGTGCTCGATCCCGCTTTTCTTCTAAGAGATTTATATCATCTTTGTGTTGGATGTTTTTTTGTACCTGTTCATGGAGAGTACTTCATATAGAACCTAAATGGATCTCACTAGGTAACACAGCTTCCACTCTGTAGACTAGTTGAAAAGTGTTTCTCCTATTGCTCTACTGGTCGTCGTGCGTTTGGCCCAGAGCACAGAGTAGAGATTGTTCACCCAAGCCCCCGAGCGTTTTGTAAGATGATCAAACACTCGTTTCTTTATACCTTATATAAATTGGCCATTAGCACAGTCAATTGCTCTATTGCTCTGAGGATGTGTAACGACCCTCCTTTTTGGTACAGAATACAAAGAATGATGATCTATGTGCATACAGTACTAGTCCCATGATCAGTGACTAGTACACACATTTACAATAATTGGAATCACAACTATACACAATATTATTAAAGCAGAAGCTACTGATATAGTGTAGTCTTACAATTTAAAGTATATTGTAGCGGAAGAAGCAAAAGTCTTGTAGTGTGCCCATCCAACCCTCAGGCAATTGAAAAGGCATAAACCCTAGAAAAACTTGCTAAGATAATTTCCGCAACCTGCGTCAAAGTTCATGTCGTCTGGAGGTTCACTATCTTCTCCTAAAACCAACAAATAAGCAAGGGTGAGTACTTTCGTACTCAGCAAGACTTAAGGTGGTATTTGCAAATGCAGTAATGCAGGCTATGTCAAAGGAGGTTTCTATGGTTAATTTGCATAAAGCAAAATTTGATTTGTAAATCAAGTTGTAATTTGCAATACAGAATTTGTAAAAGTAAGGTTGACTGATAAGAAAATAACAAGTAGGTAAAGCATAAGTAATAACTCATAGTCCTCCACAACGTGAGCATTGATACATCAAATTCCTGTCAACACTAGTCTTTTGCCAACACGTGGGAACCAGATGAAACCAAGCCATTTTGAAAATAATAAAACATCTAACTCGTGCTAGTGCACCAAGACTACCATGACCGCGGGAACAGCTTTTCAAAAAGATTTACAGGTGTACGACTTTACCCACAAGAAATGATCATCCTCTTTTGCCAGGTCAGTAACACACTTCCTTTGGTGTGTCGACAAGGAGATCAATACATAACCATTACATTATCTAGCCCTAACTTTGCACCAGCCTAGTTACGTTAACCCATACTATGGCAGAAGAACTCTGAGCATAAATATGATGGAACTCCCCATAACATGGCATACACCGTTGTATTGGTAAACATTTATTCCATGATTACCTCGGTGTGAACGTCCGTTCGAGCAAACCGTTACCGGAATGCCCATACTACTACAACCTTCTAATGTGCAAAGCTAGTTCTAAGTAACTTAATAGGTTAAGGCTGTCCCATACCAGCACTTGTGGTTGTACGTTAATTCCTGGGTTTAGCGAACACTGAGTTTGGTCCTTAATCTGACCCTGGCGATAATCTCTCTCTACACTACGTGCAAGTCCATACACCTCCGACTATTGCCAGCAATCGCTCGCGTCAAAATCATAGTTTTATTTCAAGTTTTTATACCAAAATACTAGTAACCATCACCATGTCTCAATATACCAAAGTTTTATTTGATCAGTTTATCCAACTTGTCCTTTCCAAATCTAAAGCATGGCTAAGCATGATTATTATTCATCGCTTATACCCAAATTGACATTATATATTTTCTAACCTTAATTCTAGGGTTATCAAGGTTCACATGTCCATACTTATCAAGGAAGTTCCATGAGATAACAGGCATATCTACCACTACCACAATATAGTGAATTTACAGAAAATACGCGTCTGCATAAATTAATTTGATAAAACAAAATAAAAATTAAACATTGGGATCAATATGATCAAAGGGGGTGCTTGCCTTGCTTGTTGATTTTAGTCGTGAAGTCAGAGTCGACTGTCGCAGACTCTGGAACGTCGAGTCTACACGTAGCTCATTGAAAATATAGCAAATAAAAACTTTTAATAAGGGCAAAAAGAAATCAGATGGAAAATTAAATAGAAATCTACTACAGAGAACATGTGTGGTTTAGGTTTAGAGTTTCTTGTTTGCGTGCGTTTTGTTACGAATTCAAGATGCTAAAATTATTTAAATTTATAAAATTACAACATAAGTTATCCTATGGCAAGTCATGTGCATCTAGTGTTTATCTCTAAATGTTTTTGTATTTTAAAGTTTGAATTTAGAGAAAAGAAATGAGAAAAACAAGAAAATAAAATCTAGATTATTTTTCTATTGCTCTCTCGGTCCATATTCTTTTTATTATTATTATTTTTGGCACAAATTGAAATACATACATATATATTGTTTTATTTTACTTTATATTTTTATTTATTTATTTATTCACTCATTTATTTATTTATTTACAAATATATGTATATTTTTCTTTCTCTCATAGGCTAGGCCCATAATTTCGGCCCACTCGGCTGGCCTGATTCTTCCTGACCCTAATTTCTACCTATCCCTCACCTCTCTTATCCTCTCAGCGCCGCACCTCTTATTCTCCTCTCCCTACTAGCCCTCGCGTGACACACCTGAGCCTCGTCTCCTCTTCTCTTTTTCCACTGCCGTTTTCTCTTTGTGCTGAGCGCTGCGTTTCTTCCACCCGAGCGCCTCTCCCTCTCTGGCTCTCCCCTTTCTCTTCGGCCTCCTTGGCTCCGAGCTCGCTTCTCCTTCTCCACGCATTGCCTCCTTCACCTGGGCACTACCCCCTTCATCCTTCACCGCCACCGACCTCCAACCGGCTCCCCCTTGCCAGATCCGGTGGCTCTTCACTGGATCCGGTGCTCCTGATGCCGGTTGACCGAGCTAAGTGCCTCCCCCTCTCTTCTTCCCTTCTTCCCTCACTCTTCTTCTTCCTCCCCCTCTACTTATACCCCTTTTTCTTCTCTCTGTCCCAAGTGTTGTCGGATACGGGCCCTCAACGCCGGTGGCCGCAGCGGCCGCATTGCTGCCAACCACGACCCGACCATGGCTAGGGTTCATCCTCCTCTTAAGCTAAGTGCTACCTCTTCCTCTCAGATTTTCTATTAGCTCACTAATTGTTCGATGCTATACATTCATTTGTGAAGTTAGATTTAATAAACATTACTTGTATATTGGATCTCTGCCGATTAGGTTTGTTTGCATCAGTGCTTGATCTTTCTATATTGTGGTCATGAGAGGTATATATGTATATGCAGTTCAGATTGTTTTATGTGTATGATGAAACACTATGTTTAATAAATGGGAGTGGATTTGTGATACTGATTAGTAGCTTGCTTCTTCTTTGTGTTTCAATTTCTAATAGTTAATGTGTATGTGTGATTCAGAAGACTGACCTCTTGTGCAATGTGGTTAATGTATGTGTATAGATACAGTTGGCTAAATGAATTACTGCTGATTAATGATGATGGTGTTTTGTATTATTGAGATAGAGAGTAGAGTTTACCACTAAAGCTTAGCCACATTATGTTTAGAATAGAGAATGGGTTTGCAGGGATTAATTTAGTTAGATCTGGAATGCTGATATGTGTTTTAAATTAGCTATGGATGGATAGCACTTATTTTCTTTGAATGATAGGAGGGAAAGATGTATCAGCTAATGAGTAGTAACTTTTCTTTTGGTTGCAGTGAAAGAGGAGGGAAGTGCTTGCAGAGAAAGAGACAAAGTGGTTGTCCCTTTACTGCTTTCTCCCTTGACTCCTCTCTTGACCCTGTTCTACCCTTCTCTCTTCATCGAGTTCAATGAAGAGGCTAAGGTTGACTAAGTGTGAGTGGTAAGGTGTAAGTGTTGATGTTCTAATTTTCTTTTATACTACTTCTACAACCGACATAGAGGATATGATACCAGGGGTATGGAGGCTCAAATTGTGGGCAGGGGTACCAGTAAACCGGCTGGAATGGTGTGGTGGCAGCCATGCATACTTAGCGTGCATGCAGCTCAGCAGGTGGCTTCCTCCCGCTCTGGCATGTGTGCAGAATGGACAGAGAGATCACAGCTGGAGTGATGGGCTGGTAGGGGAGGTTGGTTTGAGTCAAGTGATATAGACGATCAGATGTTATTTGTAAACAGAGATGCTATAATTTCCATTGAAGGCTAAATGTAAATTTAAGGTTTTGAATTTATGGTTTAAACTGTGAATGCTGTTGTAAGTTATTGGTGTGGAGATTTATAAATTTGTCTTCTCCTTGGTATAATATGAATGGAATCGGTTGGATTTAATATTCTTGATTGGTGAGCCTAAAATGGATATTTAATTGCGGAATGTACAATCTCTTTTGATTGAATTGAGGTTGAGTAGAACTATATACATTGCTGATTATTGAGTATGAATGTGCATGTTTGATTCTGAGACTTAAAATTAAGGATTCACTACTTAAACATTAAACGCTTTTTTTAGAGTAAAAAGCCAAATAATGCCAGAAAATCTAAAAGTAAATCTAAAATTTTTACCTTATTCATTTTGTGATTTTGATTTTCATCATTTGGAAAAAGAGAAGTTCAGTAAAGAATTTGAGTTTTGCTTAAGTAAAACTTCAGAGAAGGCGAAAATTCAAAATTAAGTCACATTTCAAACTAAAATTTTATTTTAGACATTTTTAAATTTAAATTCTTATTTTATTTGTTTTTGAATTTTTCGGGATGTTACAGGATGAGCACCAGAAGCATAACAAATCTTTGTACTTATATCATCATAATAATCTTGAAAAGGACCACTAACAAACTGTGATCCATTATCCGTAATTAATTTACTAGGAACACCAAATCTAGTGACTATGTTTTTCACAAAAAATTTCTTTGTTGCTTGAGTCATAATGGAAACTATAGGCTTAGCCTCAATCTATTTTGTGAACGTATCAATCACAACAATAGGAATTTAAATCCATTAGTTGCTTTTGGTAAAGGACCTACTATAACAATGCCATATGTTACAAATGGCTATGACAAAGATATGTTTTGCAATTGATTAACAAGCAAATGTACTTGTCAAGCATGAAATTGACATTGCTCTCAAGGTTTTACATGTTGCATTGCATCTTGTAAAGCAGTGGGCCAATAGAAACCTTGTCGAAAAGCCTTCCCGACCAGTGTTTTGTATGAAGCATGTGCTCTACACAAGCTCCCATGTATTTCATTAAGCAATATTTTCCCCTGTTCCTCAGATATACATCGTATTAGAACACCATGTGTTCCCTTTCTATAAAGAGTATTGTCGAGTAATTTGTACATTCGTACCTTTTGAATTAATATTTTTTTTTGAATATCCTCGGGCAGTATCCTATTTTCTAGATAGCCCTTAAATGGTTTAGCCCAATCTAAATTATGCTCAAGGACTCCGATCTCTATGTTGGTCGGGGATTTCTCTATGGATTTATCTATAGAAGGTCTAGATAGATATTCAAAAAATACACCTGTTGGAACATGTGATCGTGAGGAACCTAATTTTGATAATTGGTCTGCTAAGATGTTATATTTTCACGGTATATATTGGACTTCAAAATGACTAAAGTATTTTTCCAATTTCCTTACTTCATCCAGGTAGTGAGCTATTACCTCATTGGACGTTCTATATTCCTTACTAACCTAGTTTACGACTAATTGCGAATCGCCCATCGCTAAAAGCCAACGAACTTTGATGGATTTTGTTGCTCAGAGCCCAGCTAGAAGACTTTCATACCCTGCTAAATTATTGGTTGCATGGAAGTGTATCAGGATTACATATTGTAATTAGTCACCCTGAGGTTTGACCAATACTATGCTAGCCCCCGATCCTTTTATTTCTCGAGAACCATCAAAGTATAATTTGTAGTGGTCGGTATCGGTAGTATTCTATTTTATAGAGGGCTCACTATTAGTCCATTCAGCGATAAAATCTACCAAAATTTGATACTTAATTGATGTTCAGACAACAAAATGAATATCAAATGATCCAAGTTCGATTGCCCACTTAGCAATTCGACCAGTTGCTTCTTGGTTATGTAATATGTTACTCAAGGCAAAAGATAAGGGTACAGTAATCCGATTAGATTGGAAATAATGTCTTATTTCTAGAAGTCATTAATAGGGCGCAAAACAATTTTTGAACCTAAGGATGTCTCTCTTTAGGTCCATGTAAAACTTCGCTTACATAGTAAACAGGTTTTTGAACCTGTCTTGTTCGATGACCAGTACAGGTCTAACCACATTATTTGTAGCTGCTAAGTACACCAGCAAAGATTCCCCAGGGTTGGGTGAGACTAGTGTGGGTGGGCTTTGTAAATAAGGTTTTATGTCTTTAAAGGCTTTGTCCACTTCATCTGACTAGTGAAATTTGTTCGTGCTTTCTTATTACCTTAAAGAAAGGCAAACCACTCTCTCCTAATCTTGAAATAAAACGACTGAGAGCAGCCATCTGACCAATTAAACCCTGAACTTCCTTTACTGTAGAAGGTGATTTCAAGGCTTCAATGGCCCGAATCTTCTCAGGGTTTACTTTGATACCTCTAGAACAAGCAAGGAAACCAAGCAACTTTCAAGAAGAAACTCCAAGTACACACTTTTCTGGATTCAACTTAATTTTTTGTTTATTCAAATTATTAAAGGTTTCAGCCAGATCTGACAAATGGTTAGAGCTTTTCTTGCTCTTTACAACGAGGTCATCAACATAAGCTTAAATTTGGCCCTATTTGATTAATAGAAGTCTTCTGCATAAGGCGTTGGTACGTGGCTCCAGCATTTTTAGCCCAAATGGATTTTTCTTGTGGCAGTATACACCAAACTGGGTTATGAAGGAAGTTCTCTTCATCTTCTCTTGCCATGCTTATCTGATGATAACCTGAGTATGCATCTAGGAAACTCATCAGCTTGCAACCTGTTGTTGAGTCGACCAGTTGGTCAATTTGTGTTAAAGAAAAATCATCTTTTGGACAAGCGGTATATAAACTGGTAAAATCGACGCACATGCATCACTTACCATTTGCTTTCTTGACTATAACTGGGTTCGCAAGCCAATCAGGATAATCAACTTCACGAATGAAAACAGCTTCCAAGAGTTTATCCAACTATTGACAGATGGCTTCTTGCCGATCAGGAGAGAATCACCGTAGCTTCTACTTCACTGGTCATATGTCAGGCCGTATGACTAACCTGGGCTCTATTACTTCCCTTGGGACCCCAGGCATGTCAAATGGTTTCCATGCAAATACATCTGCATTAGCATGTAGGAAAGCAACGATCATGTCTTCCTATTTAGCATCCATTCTTGACCCCAACCGAACAGTTTTTGACTGGTCGGCGGGGTCAATGGGGACATGTTTTATTTGTTCATTTGGTTGAGAAGTTACTTTTTGCTTGTCCATCTTGCTAGGATTTTCGGCCTTGTAAGGTTTACCTGCATCATCATCATCTCTTAACAGCAACTGATCAACAATTTCAAGTAATTTGCAATCGCAGCTGAGTGCAATAGCCTGATTAGCTTGCACATTAATCACGCCTTTGAGACCAGGTATTTTAATGCTTTGGTAGGCATGATGTGTGGCTGCCATAAATTTTGTTAGTGAAGGTCTACCCAAGATGGCATTATATATTGATTCAAAATCAATAATTTCAAAAGAAATTAACTCCATTATGAAATTATGGGCATCTCCAAAAGTGATAGATAACAAAATATGCCCAATTGGAGATATAGACAGACCAGGTACAATCCCAAAGAATGGGTTTGATATAGGTCGAATCTTAGAACGGGGAATTTGCATTTTGTTTAAAGTATTAACAGAAAACAAATCTAAAGAACTTCCTCCATCTAACAATACTCTTCTTACTAATAGTAGGAGAAACTACTAATGGTAATTTATGAGGAGTTGACGTACCTTTTGGGCAATCTTGTCTGTTGAAGGTGATCACGACGTCCGACCATTTTGGAAAATCTGGTTTTCCTGGGTGGGTGTCAATGTTGTTGACTTCTCTCCTTGCAGACTTGAATTGCCTTTTCGAAGCATATGAGGATGACCCTCCAAAGATAACATTGACATGGTTGTCGGGCTTCTCATAACCCATATCTTCGTCGTCATCAGCATCTTTGTTGTTCCAACCTTCTAGTAAGGTTGGCATATCCCTTGCAAGAGTAAAAGTCTTCTATGCGCCTTTGTTAGGTTTGGCGGATACATAAATTGTGTCTTGGTGCATTATGCAGTGGACACCAGCAACCATTACCAGTGGTCGCACCGGAGTTTTTGGAAGTTATCTGGTCATCCTGCTGGCCAGCTTTCTTCTTCCAAGGTCCTTGAGAGCATCTAGGCTCCCTATTTGTGTAGATTATGCTTATTATATAGGTTTTGGTGTTGATGACTAAAAAGGATTCTCAGTGTAAACTGAAAATAGACAGATTTGATGATTAAGGTTAAGGTGTTTTCTAGTTTTGGCTTGGGAGTTGATTCAAGTCATATAGTTAAAATCACCGTACTATTAAGAGGGATTATACATAAGAAATGATCTTGGTTCATATGCAAAATCACTAAGATTACTTGGAGCATAGGACTTTTCATTTTTCTCTCTCAAAAATCCAGAGCTTTACCTTCTTAGCCAAAACAATTCTCAATGGACCAAACCTCTTTTACTCAGTCGCTCAAAGATCCTAAGTTCAAACTCTAACCGAGCGTACATCATGTACGTTGGACCGATATTTTCGGTCCGGCGCTAAGAACCTCCTTCACCGAGCGTACTTCATGTACGCCGGACCGACTTTTTCAGTTCGGCGTTAAGAATTCTTCCTTGTTTCTTTTCAACCAAGTATAACTGTCTTCGTTGGACCAATCTGAATTCTTTCTTTAATTTAGTCCGGCATAAGTTATTTTTTCTCTACATAAAATTCTAAGTCTGTGTTAAAATTTATCCTAAACCAGAAATACAAAGTCTGATGCAGACCAGAATTCTATGTGTACACCGGACCAACTTTTTCGGTCCGACGCGAACATGTTTCACTCAGATAAAATCAGCCATTTTCCTTTGTACGACGGACAAACTTTTTCGGTCCGACGCAAACGTTATTTGCTGGTACTCAAAAAACAAAAACATGTGTACTCCGGACCAACTTTTTCGGTCTGGCGCAAACATTCTCTTGCTGATATCAAAATCAAGCAATGCATGTGTACGACGGACCAATACTTTCGGTCCGGCGAAAATGGTTCATTATGAGCACAACAATGCTTTCCAATCCTATGTACCCCGGACCAAAGTTTTCGGTCCAGCGTATGTGTATACTTTGACTTATGAATCATATACCTTAAAATTCTTGAAAAAGGGTAGCAGTTGACCTACCCCATCTAACCTACCAAACCCCAACGGGCAAATGGCAGGTGTAACGGTTATCTCTGTTCAGGGTCTATATATAGCATGCCTCGGTTCTCAAACAAATTGAGCAAACAAATTGAGAGACAGAGCTTTGCACATTCACATCTTTTGATATCCTGCACATCTTTGACATCATTCAAATCATATACAACTCTTGATCTTTAGAATTCCTGAGCTTCATTTTTATCAAGAGTTTGAGCTTCAACTCAGAAATCACAAACACTCATTCTAAACATTTAGAGTGCTTGCTCCAAGCTAAGTCTAGTTTGCATCTAGCTACTGAACCAAGAGACAGGGCTTGTGGATAGTCTATTACTCTTGGAACTAGCTGTTCCTAGACGGTTGGAGAAGTTGTTGGTGCGACCTATCCAACAATGATTGTGGATGGCCACCATTGCTTTGAAAGGTTGAGACTCACCTCACTAGAGTAGTGAAAGAGTCAAGATAGTGGAAAACCAAAAGCTATTGAGATTGGCTATTTGGTGGAGCAATACTTCTGAGGAAGTGCTCTAACGGGGACGTAGGAGTGATTTCTGAACCTCGGTGGAAAATCATTGTGTTCTCCTGTGTTTGTTGTTTTATTGCTCATTATTCTCTTATAGTTTCTCATTCGAAATTCCCTTTCTTACAAAGTTTTCTTGAACAAGTGTTGTTCTAAACTTTTATACTAATTGCTTCTGTTTCTGCTTTTTATTGAGAAAAAGTTTTTCGTAATAATTAAAAAGTTTTAAAGATGCCTATTTACCCCCCCTCTAGGCTAACTTGGTCCTTACAGTCCTTTCTCCTTGGACTATGCAGGTCATTCTGAAACACCTGCGACTTTTCTTTGAATATTCTTTTTGTTCTTATTCTTATTCTTTCCCTTGCGGTCATCGGGTTTGGATGTCTTCATGGACTTTTTATCTACTGACTCCTGTAGACCAGGTTGTGGTAGTGTGTGGCTTTTATCGACCATACGATTCCACTCAATGTCCTCATGTGTGTCTGAATACCGATCTGCCATATCAAATAATTCTGATATGGTATAAGGTGGATGAATATTGAGGTCTTCTGTAAAACGTTTATAGCGTACAACCTGCTTAAATGCACGAATTACATAATCTTCAGAAATATTTGGTTTTGTGTGGAGAAATTCTATAACCCTCTTACTAAACTAACATAAATTTTCGCGAGAAGTTTGATGAAGATGATGTAAATCATCTTCCTTTCATGGCTTCACATAACAACTTTTAAAGTTATTTAAAATTGCATAGCACAAGTTTTTTAACTGAAAATAGACCCTCCTGCCTGACTGAATAGCCAGGTTCTTATAGATCCTTTCAAAACAGTAGGGAGTTAATTGGCCATTACCTTCTTATCGCTTCCAGTTGCTTGGATAGCGGTGGTATAAACTTGCAAGAATTCTAATGGGCTTTGGGTCCCATCGAAGCTTTTGAGATGACCCGGCTTGAAATTCTCAGGCCAGGCAACATCTCGGAGTCTTAGGAAAAAGGATTTTCATCCTGTATAAAGTCCCAAACGCGATCATACATTAGGAATATTTTCCATATATTTGGGAGAACGAGGTCGTCACCGATTACAGTTAGGAATTTCACCTGGGGTTAGGCGTTCGAAGATGCTTCTCCGCTATTATTCATTTCTCCACTGGTTATTGGTGACTTACTGACGCCAACCAGATGAAGAATGTTCTATATGGGAATCAGTTTGAGATCTTACAGATAAGGACGCAATCTGTATTTCATTAGCAGCTTCTTGCAGATTAGTGGCTATGGATTTTATAATTGTTGCATTGAGCGCATTATCCCCCTCTGTTGGTTGGTTTAGAATTGCCCTGGTTAAAATGCTAATTCTTTCTATAGGGATAGCGTCCTGTGAACTGCTAGGAACTAAGTTGAGATCCCTTACCGTCACCCTTGGAGGTGGCGGTGTGATCAGGAGCATGCGCTAGCGTCAACTTCCCGAGACATCGGGTCTAAGTGAGGTTGCTGGCTGATTGCCGTAGTACAGATGTTTGGCCTCATCCATGGCTTTTTGCATTGCCACCATGAGTTGTTCATGTTGATTTTGGACAGCTTTTTCTGCCAATTCACGGGCTTCACGCTCTTCGCGTTCTGCTCATTGTTCGTCTGTCTCACTCCTTACCGCACAGGTGTGGAACCCAGAGTGGACAGAGGGCGTAATTGCCCCAACTTCTTCTTCGGAAGAAGGGGTGTAGTCGAGTCCTCAGAGACAATCTTCCAAAGTTGAGATCTCCAAAATGTTATCATCATTTTGGAGAGCGTGATTATCATCGACATCTGCCTCTAGAATTGGGGCAGGAACGAGATTGTGCTTACTTTCTAATTTCTCAGGTAGTGGCACTTCCGTTTCAACCTCATGCATACTAGTTTTGATTCACTACTACAGATTATACCATCACAGACGGTTTGGAACCATCATCACAGACGGTTTTTTTAGATTCTAGTTAGAAACCGTCTGTGATACTATAATATCACAAACAGTTTTATACTAGAACCGTCTGTGATACTTTAATATCACATATGGTTTTATAATAGAACCGCCTATGATACTATAACATCACAGACGGTTTCTAAATATAACTGTTCGTGATTCTCTTTTTTCCCTACACCCCCAGCAGAACTTCCATCATTAGTATCTGTTGTTCGAAATCTTCTTCTGCTTAGAAATTTCTGCAATGACATTTATAAGGCACAACCAGTTATAGATTTAGTAATTGAATAACTAAACATCCTAGATGCATCGAGGCAACAGCTTGTCTAATCAGGATTGTCTTAAATATGATGTTTTGTAGCACTTTGATCTCTTTCTTATTACAATATTGATGTATTCTAAGGTAAAATCCATTTCATTCTACAGTTCATCCTAAACGCTGTCATGCTCTGATTTATCGCTTCCACTTCATCCTCATCCTCGAACGAGAATACTATAGGGAGCCTACTTCTTGAATTATAGAGTTTATTAAGTCATCGTATGGACTCTATACGATAATTTAACCAGATCCAACCTTGTAGAAGTGTGTGGAAGGGCAGTCTGGTCGTCCACAGAGTAGGCGCATTCGCAACGACATGGATGAATCTGAAGTGGGTGGCTATGTTAGGAGGTGTTCTGAGTGCGGTGAGTATGGGCACAAGACAAAGCAATGCCAGTAGCATGTGTGATGGGTCAAATCCACAAACTCGTCGTGGTTATGCTATGTGATGTGTGTCGAAGTAGTGTGTACTGTCAGTTATGTATCGAATTATGTATCTTATTTATGTAATCTTATTCATATTTGTGGGATGTTATGTTTCTTTATTTATGTTTTACGCTTATATCTTTTGATTTATATATATCGTGTGCTTATTATATGTCATGTGTAATAAATGTTTCTTTATTTATGTTGTACGCTTATGTCTTTTGATTTATATATATCGTGTTTATTATATGTCATGTGTAATAAATGTATCTTTATTTATGTTGTACGTTTATGTCTTTTGATTTATATATATCGTGTTTATTATATGTCATGTGTAATAAATATTTCATTATTTACTTGCAGGGATGGAGCAACCAGACTCACTTCTGGACTCTGTCTTGGACCAGTGGCACCGTGCGTTCATCCACACGACAGAAGGCAATGAGAAAGTGCCTTTGATGCGGATCCGTGTGCTTAAGAAGGCATGGTGTGTTGACCCACGCTTCCACACTAGGTGAGTTGCACTATGTTTACATGTTCTATTGTTCACATAATTTGAGGTTGTATGACTTATAGTCAAATAATGCAACTTTTTTTTGCATCCATAGGTTGGCACGTGTTGGGCTACTTCCTCTCGTTCACATGGTTGAGGGGTCAGCTGAGGACGCAGGTGTGCCCGACAAACAGGCTGAGGGTGAGTATGGTCCAGAGCGGTCGCGCCTTTTCCGTTCGACTGTTCCCTTTTGGCGTGTTTGGTGGACCGTTGGAGGCCAGAGACGCACACTTCTCACCTTCCTTCGGCGAGGTGACGGTGACCCTACAGAACGTCACCATGCTTACTGGGTTGCCGATCGCTGGGACACAGATCGGACCCTCGATAACTCCTGCCGGGTGGGTGGCGGACTTGGAGGAGAGGTTCGTCGGAGTGGTGGCCGTTGATCCAGAAATACGGATCGGCAAGAGGCACAGCCCATCGAGGAGGTGGTTGGCCCAGTTTGAGGTTAGTAGTTGTACATAAACATATTATTCTAGTTTTATGTAATATTAACCTGATATTACACTATTTTAATTGTCATAGGTGCAATGGATGGCGGCGATGCCCACGGACTACCAGGTTGCACGGCACCTTGAGGCCTATCTGCTTTGGTTGTTCGGGTGCGTGATGTTCACAGCGATAGCGTCGATGCACGTTGGATAGCCCATGCACGGGCTATTGCCGATGTTGAGCTGGACGACGTACCACAGGTATCCTAGGGTTCGACGGTTCTTGCTACCACGTACCGCGCCCTTTGTGACGCGTGCGTGAAGAAAAGCAAGGCCGCCAATCTCACTGGGATGCCTCTTCTTCTTCAGCTCTGGTCGTTCGAGCGCTTCCCTGTGGGTCGTCCCTATGTCGAACCTCGACACTACACCGTCGACATGTACGGAGGTGATGCGATCGACCGTCCGACGATGGGCTCCCTTTGGACTAGGCGACAGGTACGTCCTTCTGAGTATTTATCCAGTTTTAATTGCAATTGCATATGATTTCTGACTTTTTTTGTACTGCAGCTACAGTGGGCAGGACTACAGGTACGTTCGACGTACCACTCCTTCACGGAGTCGTTTGACCACCTGAAGGTGGAGCAAGTGATCTGGGACCCCTACAGCGATCGTCGTGTAGTGGAGAGAGCCATGGCAAGGGCATCTCGGCACTATGCTACATGGACCAGGCTTACTAGCTTACCAGGAAGAAGCTTACCTCAGAAGACCAAGGCTACCTTGGCTCGGAGGATGGAGCCGTGGCTTGCTCAGTGGGATGGGGCATTAGAGGATGTCGTTGACGAGGACACGCCATACGACTACTTCTCGTACCAGCTGTACCTAGCCTGGTATGTGCCACGGACGCGTACTCGTCTCCTACTTGTGGAGGAGCCACCAACCCACACGTACGCTCCAAGCGTGGCAGACTTGTACCCAGGCCAGGTAGGAGCAGCTATACACGCGATGGTAAGTCTTATTTCATAAGTTATATCATCTTTTCGTTACACAATGTCCTTGTGTTTATGATTTGTTCGTACGTGGCAGGTGGATCACGCAAGGGACTCGCACCAGCATGGCAACATCATTTTGAGTAGGTTGCGTGACGGAGTTGCTGTCACACTGGACGAGATGACAGAAGCATGGAGACGTGTGGTGGCCGAGACTCGACGGATCGTGGAGCTCGGTTCTTGTCATCAGATGGACGCGACTTACCGTGGTACCTCATCCAGGCCGCCACGCATGCCTTCTTACCACACACCGGCCCCAGCTTCTTCCTACGTAGTGGATGCAAAATCTAGCTTCCACACCCCTGTGCCTCCGGCCCCAGATATAGCTGGAGGGTCCAGTTGGCAGGCACCACGCGATCCCACCACGGTCCCCACACCATGTAAGTCCAGCAATATTCAATTGTCGACATTTGGTATAAGTATCATCTGATTATGATTACATGTTACTACCTGAACTGCAGGTTGCCCATAGGTTGGAGGACAGTTCTCTTCGTCACCGCACTCGCTAGGGCACGCCGATCAGTTCTCTTGGGTAGATCAGTTCTTCTTCGGCATGTAGTGGACTTAGCCACGTCCGGAGACGCAGTTCACGCAGCCCCTCTAACCACGCAGATGACGCAGCAGGACTACGGCACCACCTACGGGTACGCGTTGCCTCCTTGCGAGCGTTGCCCGATGCAGCGGTACAGCCCTTCAGATTACGGGCAAGCGCGACCGTCTCAGGAGCTTCACACACGACCTCTAGACGATGCACCGCCTTCAGCACATTGGGCAAAGAGAGGTCGTGGTAGGGGTCGAGGTCCACCTCAAGGGGGTGCTCAGGGTTAGTACCTCATTTTGTTGTCGTCATATCCATTTTTATACTTCCTCACTTACTTTATGATTTACTATTTCACACCATTTATTGTGTTGTGATCGTGTGTTATTTCGTTCATCGTAAACTGTTTCCTATTATAGAACCGGACCATCACCCTACCAATAGGCGTTTCCACTAGGCATTTCGGAGTATGATAAGGTTCTCGGATCCATCACCTTTTGCAGTGACAAGTTACAACACTGCCCAATATTTCCAACTTTTTCAGGTTGATTTAACAACACGAGCTCATCAGTTTTGCTAGACCGATTTGACAACACGCTACCATCAACTTTGTCAGTACTAACACATTGCATGCACTATTGCCTTTTCAGCCCGACTTAACTACACACTCCAGCGTTTTTCTATCTCTCTGTATATTTCAATCTTACATTCCAACACTTAGTCCATACACCACCACTTCGAGTCTATAAAAGGCCAAACCGCAGGCACACAACCGCAGCTCCCACTCACACTTCTTCACCATGAATAGATCCTCCAGCAGAGCATTTTTGTGGACACCTAATATGAGCAGCGTAGCTCTTAATTACACATTGAAGGTTACGCGTGGTGAGAAGGACGATCCATTCAAGGAGGAGAACCTAAGTAAAGTGGTGTCCAAATTGCAATAGTGGCGTCCGACATTACGGAGGCATAACGTGACAACCTCTGGCCTGAACCTTGTGACCTCCGACGACCTCAAGGCGCACTTGCAATGGTGGCGTCAAAGGTATTTCAGGGTGTGCGAACTAGCCGACCACCCTTCTGTTGTATGTTTCTCTATAAGATCTTACAGGGTATTGATGCTGCCCGATCAGTATGCAGAGCATATTAAGGTTGGTTATTTCATACTTGTTCACCCTACTAATCTTTTTATGATTATACATAAGTTCACTACTTCGTATGCTCGTCTTGTGTGTTAGCCATTCCCGGAGGATGAAGAGTTGTTGAACAAAGATATCTCAGAATTCTTAGCGATGTATATGCTCTTCTGGGGGGTGATGCCTGGTTCACGCAGAAGATGCAGAAGAGGATCTAACTGGAGGGTAGAGATCGACACAGTACTGCTGCAGTAGCAAGTTCAAGAGGACGTTCAACCACCACCGGAGGGGGGCTTGCTCCTAATTATGCAAATGACGAGGACAATGATGATGACGATTTCGTATCACATCCACCTCGATATTTTAGCACTTCCACAACAGGCCGTTCAAGCACTACTACAGCAGACCGTTGAAGAAACAATGCAAGAGGACGTTCAATCAGCACTAGACGCGGGCTAGCTCCCAACCATACAAATGACGATAACGATGATAATAACGATTTCATATCACCTAGACCTCGACGTTCAAGCACTACCACCAATAAATGACTTTTATCTTTATCACCATGCCCTATACCGAAGAATATGACCACATAATGTATGGTTTTGTGACTCATGTTGTATCCCGGTTTTATCAATTCTCTAAGGTATGTATGTACCTATGTTTTATCTCAGTTTTATAAATTCCTTAAGGTATATACAACAAAATTTGGTTTTTTTCCCGAAAATAATTAACTGACAAATAATTTTGTACAACACTACATTAATTATCACTGACAAAATACAATTAATTTTTCCGAATTAATTGACACTACTTTGAACCATACAATTCTAACACTCGTCAAAATAACACTGACTTTTAATAATTAATGCTCACAACTTACAGTGAACTTTTTAATAAAATCAACGCAAAATACCGGCGCTCGCTCTCTTCCCTCGGCTATTTTTTCTGTTCCTCTGAAACCGAAGCCTAACCGAGCGGCCGGTTTCAACCTGCCTATTTTCGCCACATGGTATGGCGAAAATAGGTTGTCGCCAAACCATGTGGTGGCAACCTATTTTCACCATACCATGTGGCAAAAATAGGCAGGTATCGATCGGCTCTCTGTCAGGGAGGTGCTAATGGCGCAATTAACGTGTTTTCGCCCAACGGTGTGGCGAAAATATGGTTTTCGCCGAATCATCTTGCTACTACACTAATTTTTCCAAACGGTTGGCCGATCTAGTATTATTTTTGTAAATTTTTCCCGGTGTATTAATGTCACAATTACTTTTAAAAAATGTATTATTTAAAAAAAATCCCACACCACGGTGGACAGCACGCCATACAAAACGGCTGGCTGCGTTGCTTGTCCGATGCTTGGACGATACGTTCACGTTCCTCATGACATTCGGCGATTTGGGCCAACGGTTATGCATGAAACAAGTATTGTAAAATAATTGTTTGTATTGGAGGTTATGACTGAGGTTTCAAATCTAGTTTTCGGTTGACATCTCCGAGGTGGTCGAAATCCGAAATTTCCCTGAGATCTCGGATTTTCGGATAAATTCTGGACGAAATACAAAAACAAAAATTCAAATCCGTTTTTTCACCGAAATTTCTGAGATTTCGTTGAAATTGAACCGAGCGGAAAATAGTTCAAAAGACATTGAATTTTTTTAAATTTTTTTGTGGATGGTCCTGACATATCAGTAATATTTCCATAAAAATTTTAGATGATTATCAAGCCTGATGAATGTTTGAAAATTCGGACAGTGCTACTATCCTGATAAAACGCTGACCGGCAAATTTGAATCGAATTAAAAATAGAACAAACCACGTTAGAATTTTTTTAAAAAATTGAATTTTTATTATACATCAATAATATTCTCATAAAATTTTCAGATGATGAACAACATTGAGGAATTTTTAAAAATTAGGACGGTGCTACTTTCTTGATAGAAGTTTTACTGGCAAATTTCAACCAAATGAAAAATTGTACAAATAAAGTTATAAAATTTTGATAAATTTTGTAGATGGTCCTGATGTGTCATTAATCTTTTTTGTAAAATTTTTAGATGGTTATCGAGCATCAAGTATTTTCATAAATTCTGAAAGTGCTACGTCCTGAGAAAAACCTGATGATCAACTACATAGATTTGCTTGAGCAACCAAAAAAGGGTTACAATTTTTGAGAAGGGTGCTGAGGTAATTATTAAGCTCTCATAAACATTTTATATCATAATCACACTCTAGTAAATTTATAAAATTCTTACGAAGGTACTATACCATTTGTGTTTTTTATTTTTGAAAGATAACAAATGAAGTTCAATGCATCTGTATATTTGATTGAGTAAGCAAAAAAGTTTAAAATTTTTGGAAATTTTAGAGGAGAGTTCTTAGGCAATGTTTAAGCTCTCCTAAAAATTTTGGATCATGATCACACTCGAGCAAATTTATAAAATTCTGACAATGTTCTCAATTATGTTCATTCTGTTTTTTGATTTTTTAAAGATAACAAATTAAATTCAATTATCTTGAATATTTTTCTGTATGATCCTACACTTCTAAATATAGTACCATAAATTTTTAAGAGCATGATCAAGCTTGTAAAATTTTATAAAAATTTGACAGCGTTTCTTCCAAAATTATAAAACATCTCAAAATTTGGTTTTTCAACAAATTTTCATGAAAGATAACTTTCTTAAGAGATATTGGGCCAATCCGATAAAAAAAAGTCAAATTCTAGTCAAATTACCCGAGATTTGGTGAAATCTCACCAAAATTTCTTATATAATGTAGCATTTTGAATTTTTTTAAATGTTTTTTCTGCGCCAGGATTTTGGATCCCGTCCTGCCGGACTCCAAGATCTTGACTGAGATTTTCGATATCTCGCCGGTTTTCGAAACCTTGGCTATGACTCTTAAATAAATGCTTCGTAATATAACATTATTTCTCTCTCTTTAAACAATTACCTAAAGTTGTTTGCATTGCACCTAGCCTTGTACGTAGGACAGTCGAACTGTGCCATAACCTAACATGGCAGTAACAGCAAAACGCGCGCGCACCCATAGCCCATGGGTGGCCTCCGTGGTGAAAGCTGAGACTGCGGTTTCTGCTCCTCCATGCGTCCATCCACAGTTCCAAATGCAGTACGTCGAATCCTAGGCTCCAGCTATGCTAGCACTGTCTGCACTGCGCACAGAGCTTCGCTGCACCTCTCTGCAGACGCGCAGAAATAAATGGGCTCTGCAATCTATACGCACTTCATGCACTCATGCAGACGTGCGTAAATGTCACCCAGAAAAATGAGAAACATCCAACCATCCATCCATCCAACCGATCGATCAGAACGGACGCCTGGCCAGTGCTGGCGTATAAGGATTCAAATTTCGTTGAATGTCGGTGAAATTTAGGATTTCGGGCTTCCACGAGAACTAAACTATTAATCGGAAATTTGTTTTGAATGTTACGGTACTTTCATTTTTTTCGGCGAAATTTCGCTTAAACCAGACGAAATTTCATAAAAATAATCTGGATTTTGCTTTTTTATGGTCGAATTTGACTTCAATTATATCAATAAGCCATAAGAAAGTGATCTTTGATGATAATTTGTCGAAAAACTTATTTTTTTGGATATTTTAAATTTTGGCAGAAACACGGTTGTAATTTTATAAAATTCTACATGCTTGATAATGATCTAAAAAATTTATGGTAATATATCTAGTAGTTTATGATCGTACATAAATTTTTTAAAATAATTTAACTTCATTTGTTATATCTAAAAAATCAAAAATAGAATGAACATAATTAGGACAGTAACCTTGTCAGAATTTTATAAATTTTCTCGAGTCTTATAGTCACCTCAAAATTTTATATAAACATTAAAGATACATCAGAACCATACATAAAAATTTTCTAACGTGGTTTGAACTATATTTCATTTTGTTCAAGTTTGCCGGTAAGACCTTTAACATGACAGAAGTTTGATGGTAAGGCTTTTAACAGGACAGTAGCACTGTCCGAATTTTTAAAAATTTATAAAGCTTGATCATCATCTGAAACTTTTATGGGAACATTATTAATGCATCAGAATCATGCACAAACAATTTCATATATTTCTAACGTGGTTTGTCCCATTTTTCATTCACTTCAAAATTGTCGGTCAGTGTTTTATTAGGATAGTACTAATATTTAAATTTTTAAAAATTCCACAGAGTTCATAATTATATGAAATTTTTATGGCAATATCACAAATGTGTCAGGACTGTCTAGAAAAAATTCAAAATTTTTCGTCATTGCTTGACCCACTTTTCAGTCAGTGCAAAACCATCGAAATTTCGGATATTTCGTCCGAAATTTCGGGAAAACCGACCAAATTTTGAATTTTCCTGGTTTAAAATGGACTGAATTTGAATTTTAATTTTTAGATTTCGACCGAGATTTATCCGAAATATCAAGATTTCGACAAAATTTTGGATTTCAATCCTATACGAAATTTAATTAGCAAAATGAAATTTGAATCCTTACTGACGTACATGATAGACAGACGTGCGTGAACATTGATTCTTTGAACCTGCCGCTAGATTAATTCCGTGCCGACAATATCGGAGCACTTGTGTCTGCATGCATGCCGAATTGAAGCTAGCGTTTTGTTCTTGTTCGTTTTTCTTTCTTGCAAGGAATTATAGGGGTTCGATAGCTAGAGGACCGTTGATCAAACTGCATCGCATTTACTCAAATCTTCTCAGTGTTTACGTACGGTTTACAGATTATTGTCTAGGAGACAGCCGATATGTCTGATGCATCACGTGGGAAAATGGCACATGCGTGCCCATGCCGTGCATGCATGATTGATCCGATCAACTCGTACGGCCGGGAGAGCGGCAACTGTGCGAGATGAGTTTTCGTTTTCTGGGAGAGGGAGGTGTGTTATAAAACTAGTTGTTCATCTACGATCAATCAACAGTAGTCAACGAAATTATAAGAATAAGAACAGGAGCAAACATAAAGTAGGGGGTAAAGTTCTCTCTCTTTATTAGATTGAATCTCTTGTACAAGAGGGTGCCTAATATATAGTAAAAAGTAGCAAAAGGTAGATTCGGATTCGCCCATATAGAGATAGAGTCCAACCGAATATGGGCTCTAATCAATCTATATCATAACACTCCCTCTTGGGCAAATAAATCTGCAAGATTCTCACATGACTTAGTTTGCAAAACATTTATCTCACCACTCTTTTGGAGTTCATGTAGATAGAAATTTTTTAAGGCAATATGCTTCGTGATATTGCTCTTTACATAACCTATTTGTATTTCTGCAACACAAGCAACATTATCTTCATAGATAATCATGGGGGTACCGACGGTGTTAAGATCACATGATTTCTGGATATGGTTAACCACACGTCTTAGCCAAACACATTCAAGTGAGGCTTTATATAAAGCTATAATCTCTGAGTGGTTGGCAGAAGTAGCTACCAAGGTTTGCTTGCAAGACCACCAAGAAACGGCTGTACCACCGCAGAGAAACATAAAACCAATATGATATTTGGCACTTTGGGATCAGACAGATAGCCAACATTCGTATATCCCACCATGGTTAAATCTTGGTTCTTCTAGAAAAACAATCCAAGATCTTCAGTGCTTTGGAGGTATCTGAGTAAAGTCTTGACACCTGCCCAATGTCTTTTAGTTGGAGCTGCACTATATCTTTCTAGCAAATTTACTGTGAATGCAATATCAGGCCTTGTGCAATTCGCAAGATACATAAGTGCTCCAATGGCGCTAGTATGACTAGACTTCAGGTCCTATGACTTCCTCATTTTCCATCCTTAGTCTGAAAGGGTTTTTATCCACTTCAAGGGATCTTATTACCATGAAGGTTTTAAAAGGATGAGATTTATCCATATTAAATCTTTCCAATACCTTCTTCGTATAGGAAGACTGGTGTACAAAAAAAATTCCTTCTGAGAAATGCTCTAGTTGCAAGCCTAAGTAATATTTGGTTTTATCCAAATCTTTCATCTCAAACTCCATTTTAAGGAAAGAATTTGCTTCCTTTATCTCCTCTGTGGTTCCAATGATATTCAGATCATCAACATATGCTGAGGTGATATAGAATCCATTCTGGGATTTCTTTATGAACACAGAGGGGCAATATTCCTTCTTCAAGAGGAACTCACTAAGTCGGTTATACCACATTCTCCTCGACCATTTTAATCTGTATAGCGATCTATTTAGTTTGACGCTATACATGTTGCGATTTTTTAGATCCAGAATTTTTACTCTTTCAGGGATTCTCATATAAACATCTGTATCCAGTGATCCATATAAATATACGGTCACTACATCCATCAACTGCATAGATCAGTTTTAAGCTTGCTGTCATTATATTAAATATTAGAATGTTATTCCACTCATTCAGGAGAACAGGTTTCATCGTAATAGATGCTGGGTTTCTGTGTGAACCCTCGTGCTACAAGCCTCGATATATATCTCACCACCTAGATATTTTCATTTCTCTTCCGGATGAAAAGCCCTTTTGATCTTACAGGAACACTTTTGGAGGTGTTCGGTCAACGGGACCAAAAACGTTTTCTCTTATTAAGCGAGCGCTGCCACAATTGCTTCTTTTTATTTGACCCTATATGAGCGCTTCTGGCACTCTGCCATGGACTTTGGTTCTGGATCCAGCTTTTAGCAATTTTAGAGGCGAAATATATGTTGACAATTGTAGTTTTTTCTTTTATACAATTCTCCTACATCACTTCAGGGATATCACTTTATAATTTTTTTCCATCTCCTCGTGATTTCCCACAACGATAGAGTCTGGGTGTTCCTGTCGACGATCGTGATCGCCTGACTGCAAGAAGAAGGGGGGAGTAATGTAGGAGTGGAGCCCAAGATCGTGCCCGCCCGAAGGAAGGAACTCTGATCGCCGCTAAGAGTCAGAGGAAGGCAGCAGTTGACACGAGGAGTTATACTGGTTCGAGCCCCTAGTACGGGTAACAGCTCCACTCCTGTCTTGCCCGAAGGCGAAAGGTGGACGATGATGCACTGTGGTTGAATACAAGAGGTGCTCGAGCCGAGGTCAAACACTGGTTCCTTGTGTCGTGTGTGCTATTGCCCCCTTTTTTCTCTCCGCGCAGGGGAAGGTCCTTACACCTCTACTGCTTAGTTCATTCCAGAAAATGGTCGGGCGCGATTCTCGGGGGAGTGGCGCCAGATCCGGACATGATGCGCAATGAAGTATGACGGTAACGGCGTTGGGAACCGTTGCCCACGTTTGCCTTAACTCAACCTTTTAAGGCCCCTCCTTGAAAGAACCTCTTCTTGGGCGACTAGTTCTTGTCATCCTTCTTCTTGGGACAATGAGAAGTAATGTGCCCCTTCTTATCACACTCATAGCACCGAATATTTGCATACCGGTTGGTGCTTGAGCTTTGTCCCTTCTTGAACTTTTGAGGTGCACTTGAGCTTGAGTGCCTCCTCATGAACCTCTTCATTCTTCTTACGATGAGTGCCATCTCGTCCTCGATGTCACAATTGTCGGAGTCATCAATTGCCTCATCGCTTGACTCCTCTTTTGCCTTGAAGGCGATATTCTTCTTCTTCGAAGAGTTTTGCTCCAAAAGCTCTTCCTTGTCCTTCTTGTAAAGCTCATTAGTAATGAGATTTTCAAGAAGTCCGGTGGGCGTCATTCTTGGTAACTCCAGTAAGTTGAGAAACAATGTAACTAAAATCTCATAATTGTCCAAAAGAGCCCTAATCATCTTACGAACAATATCAAGATCGGTTAGCGACGCCCCAAGACCCTTAAGCTCATTGACTATGTTATTTAACCGTGAATACATCTCATTGATGTTTTCATGGGGTAACATAATAAAACTCTCATATTTGATCCGAAACATATGCAATTTGGCTTCTTTGACCGAGGATGTCCTCTCATGAATTTCCGAGAGGGTTGTCCAAATCTCATGAGCAGTTTCAAGATTGCTCACTCGATTGAACTCATCCACGTTCAAAGCACCAAAAAGAGCATTCATAACTTGAGCATTAAGATGAGTGTTTCGCTCTTCATGTTCCGTTGTAAGTGTGGGATTAACTTCCGGAGCGAAACCCTCAACTACAATTCTCCAATACTTAGGCTCATGGCCTTGAGATAAACGGTCATACGAATTTTCTAATATGTATAATTTGTGCTATCGAAAAATGGCACTTTTACCTATTGACACCCCATCGCTAGCCATCCTTACTCTCTCGGCGATAAAGCCCCAAAAGAGAGTCCAAGCTCTGATACCATTTGTAGGATCAAGGATAACCGACTAGAGGAGGGTGAATAGGAGGTTTCTAATTTTTTTGATTCTAATTTGAATTTGCAAGATCACTAAGCAAGAAATTGCAATTTTGACAACTTAGCACTAAGTTATCCACCAAATGAACCAACAATTCAAGTATACGCAAAGAATGATTATACACCCAAATCAACGTTCTCAACTAGCTAGAAATGTAAATTGCACAAGAGATCAAGAAGAGCAAACCACAAGAAAAAAACACACGGATTTTTTCCGTGGTCTCGGAGACATGCCGATCTCCCCTAATCCACGTTGAGGTGAATTGAATGACTTCAAACCGGCTCCACCTTCTTGAGCCTTTCTCGATCACTATGGTAGTTCTTCCCCGCTCCAAGTAGGTGAACTCAGGCCTTCACAACTTGCCAGGGCTTCTCACAATCTCCGTTGAGAAGCTCACCACGTACGAACTCCTCCAAGCCGGAGGTGGCAACCTGCAACAGTAATAAGTTTTGACGCTTTCTTAAGGTCGGATTGAGTGTCTAAAAGCTCAACACTAAATGCTACACTCAAATTTGCTCCTCACTCTCTCAAATGAGAATTGAATGCACTAAAGAGTGAAGAAGACTTGCTAGAGCTCAAACCTTTAAAATTCATAGAATTTTCAAATGGAATCTTAATTTGACATAATGCATGATCTTAAGCATAGAGTTGAGCCTTTAAACCCTAAACGACATCGAGATAAACGTCAAGACCCCTCTTAATAGTATACTCAAGAATTGAGTTTTAATAAAATTTTGCTTCTTGATATGTTGAGAAGAGGATTGAAGCAAAAACGCTATTAAAACATAATGTTTAAATTAAAACTCCCCCTAAAGATGTGCATATGAGTAGAAAATGAATATTTGCACATGTAGAGAAAATTGAAATTTTTGACAGTTTCATTTAAACATTTGGGACATGGATAAACAATCAAAACATATATATGGAAAGATAAGCTATTTGCAATTTTAAGCAACCATAGACAACCATAATATCCAACACAACACATCCAAAAGATCATAAGCATCCAACACATCCAGAAGATCATAAGCTTACATACACATATATATAAATCAAAAGCATAAGCTAATCTTGTCTTCAACTCTATCATCTCCATCGTCTTCATCATATTTCCCCCCCTTTGGCATCAAGTACCAAAGACGGAGAAGATCACCGACGAGCTCATGAAGAGGGAGGTGAGGAGGAGTAGGAGGAGGAGTGCGAGACCTGTAGCGCTAAAAGGCGACAGGTGCCTACTGAAAGTGAAACTTCTCAAAGGATGAGCGAAGCTCGGAAATGGTCGAATCAATGGAGTTCACTCGCCCTCTAACCTCCTTAATAATCTGCTTGGTCTGAGTCTGATACTCAGCCACTCGAGTAAAGCTGCTCATCATGTTAGACCTGATACTCGCTAGACTGCTCATCATATCATTTCTCAGACTATCAAAGAACTGATCATAGGGAGCCTGCTGAGTTGATTGAGGGTGCTCTGTTGCCTCTTGGGCCTCCTGCTGCAGAGGCTACTGAGAAGAGGACTGGCCTTGCTGACTGATAACCTGTGGTGCCGCCTCACGAGGCCGATATGGCTTGTGAACACTACCACACCCTCCTCGATATCCGGTCACTCTTTCAATTATCATCATAATGAAAGGAGCAAAGTAGATCATTTTACCTCTATCGCAAGCAGATGAAGCCATCTCGCGAATCATAAAGTCAACTACATCAAACTTATGCTTGTACATGACTTTGTTCATGATGTTCCATCCATACCCTCTAATTTCATCAAGATTTCCGCTCTTTGGATGAATGGTAACCCTGACGATCCTGTTGATGAGGCTCGACGAGGGAAGAAGATATGCCATTTTACCTGGACATTTGACCGGAGTAGCTGGATCATAAAACTCGAGCCGCCTGGCAAGGGGTAGTACTCTGTCACTGTGTACTCTCGGATACCCACTGTGGAAAATCCCCCAAGCCTCATCTACTGTAACATCCCAAAATATGCTTTAATGTCATTTTATTGGTTAATTTCCCTTTTTATGTTTTTCTGGAATTTATTTGGATTCTTCTGGATTTATTTGAATTATCTTTAAGTTTAGAATTTTGACCTTTTGTTAAAACTATTTAAATTTATGCAAAGTTAAAATAAAGTTTTGCCAAAAATATTTTATTGGAGTCCAGAATGTCTCAAAGTATTTTTGAGATTTTTCTTGGATTTTTCCTAATAGTTTTATTACCTAAAACAAATTAAATGAATTTCTGTAATTGTTTTAAATCAAAAGTCCTTTTTATAAATGAATGAACAGTAATGGGCCGGCCCACTACTGTGGGGCCCAGGTAGCCCACGCATCCCGCTTCTAGCCAAAACCCTAACCCTAGGAAAGTCAACCGTTGGATTGAAATCCAACGGCTGTGCTTTCGCCGCGTCGCCGAGCGCTCAAGACCGTTGGATGGACGCCGCGTGGACGCTTGTGATGAGGCCGCGTCACCTCTCTGTGTCGCCGCCGCCACGGAGTCATCTTCGGAGTCCGCGCTGCGCACGCCTCCCCGTGCGGCTATTTAAGGCGCCGACGCGGGCGCTGAACTCCTCACCTCGCGCCGCGCGTCTGCCGCAATCCTGAAGCCCCGAGCCGCCGCCGTTCTCGCGTAGAAGCTCACCGGGGTGGATCTTCAAGTCACCGCGGTTTTTGACCAAAAATGCCGCCGACCCGCCGTCTCCGTCGACCCAAGGACCGGATCCAAGATCCCCGTCCCGAGACGCGCGTGCGCCACCAGGAAACGTCGCCGTGGGACCGCTGTTTCGTCGCTGCGCCATCGTCGTCTCCAACTCCGGTGTCTTCTTTACCGCCGCATCGCCTTCGACGCTAGGGGAAGCTTCCAACCGCTCGATCCGTAGCGGAGGGGTGAGATTCTGCCGCGTGTGCCGTACGTGGGGAGTGCTGTGGACCATCAAATCCGATCGGAGGGTTCAGATCGGGCCGCTTCCAGAACCAATCGGATCGTGCCGCGTGGTAGTGCGGGCGCCGATGCGTCATACACCGGGTTCACGGTGGACCAGAAGAGATCCCGTGGACCGGGTGCATGCGCCATGCCACATGTCACCATCCGGTTGGCTCAGGTCTTGGCCGACGTCAGCATGACGTCATGCTGACGCAGTAATCTGTTTTTCAATCTAAAGATAATTCGGTTAATTCTGATTTTCTAATTTTTTGTAATTTCAGTATTTATTCAAACTTCAAAAGGATATATCTTTTGCATTTTAACTCGGATTTGAGTGATTCAAATTTCTAAAAATTTGTAAAATTGAGATCTATTTAATGGTGAATTTTATTTGATTTTTGGAGTTCAATTGCTCTCTGTTTTGGTATTTATTTGCTTTTCTCCTTCGGTACGCGTAGACGTTGAATTGTGCGACGCTTCGGAGGAAGATCCAGCAACTCAAGAGCAAGCTCCAGATCAAGATCAGGACCTATTCCAAGGCAAGTTGTGCTTTGATCATGTTGAACCCATGTTTATACAAATGCTATATTGTTTTACTCTATTGCATGGTATTTGAAGTATACAATTGTTTCAACTTAAATTGGGATCTAGTTAAGCTACCAATTTGATCTATACCCTACCTTGTCATTGTATGCCATAATCTATTGTCACCCTAGATTGGTTCATTATTGTTGGTTAGTAATGATAATCAACATGGGATGGTTAGACCGTATTAGTTGCTTAGCCATGCCTCGTCATCACGTGTGTTTGAATCATTGATAATTAATCTTGATTAATGGAATATGGAACGATGTTATGAACTTGTGTGTCATGTGGGATCACACGATGAGATTGAGTTGTTGTGGCGAGTCATGTCACGCAACGATGTTGAATTGTTGATAGCACGTGGTGCTTGGTAATCAACCTGGGTGATAATCATTTAGATTGGGGCAAGTGACAAGGGGCGAGTATGCCAAGGTGGGCCCGATGGGCAGAGGGTATGATGATGTCTTGCCTTGATCACTCTAAGGACTTAACCTTGCAAGCCTTTGACCTGAGTCAATCATGCAACCACATGTCTGGTATGGGCCAGCCTAGCTGATTAATTTGCAATGTCTTAATTTTGGTACTATCTTGGTCGGTGTGAGTTCCCGAGTTATGGAGTAATTCACATGGCGCAAGAGGGGGGCCCTGGATGTGGTAACCAGTCCCACTAGTGTTGAAACCTTAGCGGGTGGTACCGGGTTAAGCCAGCGCATTGTAAAGGCTTTGTTATAATCACTTGCCTTGGTGGTGTTTTGTTGTATCGCGTGGGTAAAGTGCATAACCTCTGCAGAGTGTGAAACTATTCGGATAGCCGTGCTCGCGGTATTGAGCAATACTCGGGAATTACAGTTAAGGGTTAGCTTAATTAACTGAACAACTTTGTTGGGATGGCAGAATGCCATGTGGAAGATGGAATTTGACTTAGGATTGGAAACTTGGTTTACTTAAAGAATGTTGAATCTATTTATTATTGTTATTTGTTTCACAGTCTTTACAATCTATTTATTGTATTTGTTCATAAATGCTGCTTATTGCAAAATAGCCATGATAGCCTATCCATTGGAATAAGCCTTACATATAGTTACATAGAATTGCATTCTGTGCACAACTTGTTGAGTGCTTTAAGTACTCACCCTTGCCAACAACAATAATCAACAGTCGAAGAATCTACACCTGTGTTGAAGGAGGAGTTCCAGGAGGACGCGAGTCATTAGGGTCCGAGCCTTGTCGGTTGCCTGTGGTGAACTGATGAGCTATCTACGTTTTCTACTTTCCGCGGCTTAATTCTTAGCTTATATTTCCAGTCTTGCTCTGCGTGGCTTAATAATGTAAGTTGGTCATAAGATCATACATTTAGCTATATCAATAAATGAACTACTATTTCTATTATCGTTGAGTATGATGTGATATGTACCAATGTTGAGCTGTGTGCACTAGCGTTGATCCTGGGACTAGTGTGGTAAACACAGTGGGTTCGAATCAGTGGATTCGGGTCCCTTACATCTACCTCAACCTTGGTGACGGTGTGCACTGCGGCATCAGTCATCCAGGTGATGGCATCAAATGACTCAGAAACATGCAATCTAGCATAAAACTGCCTGATCATATCTTCATTGTAATCACACTTTCGGCTAACAAAATCTGACATGCATGCACCCTGAAACAGCTCTGGAACTCCTACAAACAGAGGAATCTTCCTTATGTGCTCCCAGTTAACCCATTTATGATCAGCAAATTCCTTGTTCATGTAAACCTCATAATATACTTTTTGCTGAAAAATGGTTCTAAATCTAATCCTCGGTGGCACTCCTAGGCAACATATATTGATTTGCTTGTGTGAGAGAAAAATAGGAGTCACCTTTGATTGTCCTTAGATCAGTGGAAGGATCAAATTTATCAAAATTTTCGAGCTCTTCCCCTATCCCTCATCTTCATTGCCACCTTCATCAATCTCCATAGAATCATTCTCTTATGTCTCTTCATTGCTAGATTCTGATGCAATTTGCTTTCTTTTATCTGTCCTGTAGCTGCCTCCAATGTCATGCTAACTCTTCTGCCTAACTTCACGACGTCTTGCGAGGATCGGTATGTCATCCTCACTATCAGTCGCTTGAGGAGGAGGAGGAGCACGACCTCTATTTGTCGTCACCTTTAGGCGAGAGCCACTACAACGAGGAATGGCAGCGCACCTGGTCTTTGGCATGATTGTTGGATATACAACAATTGCAAGGAGTGAGATCAAAGGTTGTATGCCCTAGAGAGGTTATATTGTGAAGAATGACATTTGTGCAAGTTTTGACAGCAATCCCGGTGCTACCGCCCATGCTAGGCCGGTAGCACTAGGCTTGGGGCGGTGCTACCATGAGAGGCCGTAGCACTGGCCGCAAGATGTTCAACCCTAAATTTGACAAATATTGTGATCTTGAGTGATTTGATTCAAGGAAAATACCTCAATGACTTAGTAAGACATCATACCACTCATTTTAGCCACAAATTTTATCAAAAATTGCACAAATTTCACCGCATTTCACAAGGACCCTAAATACAATGAACTGACACCTAGGCATAAGAGAAACACAGATTAAGGAGAAATAGAAGTACCTTGGAGGTGAGGATCAAGTGAGGAGAAAAAAGAGTGAAGAAAAATCATGAATTTCTTGAGGGTTTTGGTGTGAAGAATGAAGTGGGGACAGAGAGGAGAGAGAAAAGAAGATTGTCGCATGAGGAAGGAGGAACCAGTTGCACCGTGCCTGACTTAACGTCCCATACCTGACTAATCCGGTGCTACCACCCTCAGGCCGGTAGTACCGGGCTCCGGTGCTACCGCCCAACTAGGGGCGGTGCTACCGGACATGACAGGCTAAAATTTAGTCTAAAAGAGCCAAATGAGTTGAAATAGCTCATATGTTTGCAAATTTTGATGAAAAACATATATGAGCATTGCAACCTTATAGACCAATCGAGAAATTTATTTTACAAATAGTTTTTACATAAGATAGGTCCTTTTTGCTTCAAAAGCATTTTCTTTGAAACAAAACACTTAACTAGCAAAAATGAAGTTCATTTGCATGTATGAGTTGAAAAATACCTTTTGGCAGAATAGAAACTATGAGATTCTAGTTCCAAAGGTGAAAAACTCACAATGTTCATTAGATTTACCAATATAGATCAAGATTTGGATTGATGGTAATTTGGTGAAAAGTCAAGAGACATTTTGAGTTTATTTTCAATATAGAGATAATACACTAAGATAAGTGTTTCAGGAGATGAGATTTATATAATAATAGATTTAAAATGAAGATTTCAAGGAAATTTACACTTTAAAATCCCAAAGTAGAATAATTTCAAGTATTTTGACCTAATATGGTCTAGAATCACTTTTTGAAGAATAATATCACTAATTTTGTTGTTTTCACATTTTAGGGATGTAGAATACATATGAAAGGTATAATATCCCCCTTAATGTGTTTCTCATCTAAACAAACCAAGAATCAATTAAACTCCAACAAACACCACAGTAAAGAAATCAATTAAGGTGCAAACATTTAAGCCACATTAGAGATATATATGACATTTAACTCATTCCTCAATTTACAAAAACAAGCTTCATCTAAGGACTTGGTAAGGATATCCGCTAATTGATCTTCGGTTCTAATGTGATTAATCACAATATCCCCCTTGCTAACATGATCTCTTAAGAAATGATGGCGGATATCTGTTTGGTTCTTGAGTATTGGACCGGGTTGTTGGCTATTTTAACGGTAATTTCATTATCACATAATAGAGGCACATTTTTGAAATTTATTCCATAATCCATTAAGATTTTCCTCATCCACAATAATTGAGCACAAGAACTACCGGCGGAAATATATTCGGCTTCGGCGGTGGATAGGGCTACGGAATTTTACTTCTCGGAGAACCACAAAACTAGGCATCTACCTAGCAATTGGCAACTTTCCGAGGTGCTCTTTCCATCCATTTTGCAACCCGCAAAGTCCGAATCGGAATATCCAACTAAATCAAATTTAGCACCTTTAGGATACCATAACCCTATATTTGAGGAATGCTTTAAATATCTTAGAATTCTCTTAACGGCTAATAAATGACACTCTTTAGGAGAAGCTTGAAAACGTGCACACATACAAACACTAAACATGATATCGGGCCTAGATGCGGTAAGATAAAGTAAACTACCAATCATAGAATGATAAACCTTTAAATCTACCGATTTACCTCCCTCATTGAGGTCTAGATACCCATTGGATGCCATTGGAGTCTTGATGGGCTTTGCATCCTCCATGCCAAACCTTTTGAGTAGATCCTTTATGTACTTGGCTTGGCTCACGAATGTCCCATTCTTGAGTTGCTTGATTTGAAGTTCAAGGAAAAAACTCAATTATCCAATCATTGACATCTCAAACTCCCTAGACACCATATCACCAAATTCTTTACAAAAATCTTCATTAGTAGAACCGAATATAATATTATCAATATAAATTTGATAAACAAAGAAATCTCCATCTATTACTTTAGTAAAGAATGTTGTATCAACCTTCCCAATTTTGAAACCTTTTGAAAGTATAAAATCTCTAAGTCGCTTATACCATGCTCTAGGAGTTTGTTTGAGATCATATAGCGCCTTAGAGAGTTTGTAAACATGGTTTAGGTATTTAGGGCTTTCAAACCGGGAGGTTGTTCAACAAATACCAATTTAGATATTTATCCATTTAGAAATACACTCTTCATATCCATTTGAAATAACTTAATATCGAAACAAGATGCAAATGCAAGCAAGATTTGAATAGCTTCTAATCTAGCTACGGGTGCAAAAGTTTCACCAAAATCTAGTCATTCGATTTGTGTGAAACCTTGAGCCACTAATCTTGCCTTATTTCTTCTTACCACAATACCATTCTCATCTTGCTTGTTTCGAAATACCCATTTTGTGCCGATGAAGTTTCGATCCTTGGGTCTTTCGACTAGCGTCCATACATCATTACGAGCGAAATTGTTGAGCTCTTCATGCATTGAGTTCACCCAATCCAAATCATCTAAAGCTTCATCTACATGTGTAGGTTCAAGAGAGGACACAAAAGAGTAATATTCACAAAAGGAAGCGACACGAGATCGAGTTAGAACACCCTTACTAACGTCACCCAATATTTGATCTATTGGATGATCTTTGAAGAGTCCATGATGGACTCTTTGAGGTAGGGGTTGAACTTGTTGATCACTCTCCTTCTCATCCACATCAATTGGTTGAACTTGACTTGGCGTTGTGGAAGTAGATGGTTCAACTTGAGTGGATGAGGGTTGATCTTCTTTGTCCATTTCTGGCTTCACATCTCCAAGCGTCATATTCTTCATTGCTTCTCTTAAGCCTTCACTACCTACATCATCCAAATTTTCTTGCTCTTCTTGAGAGCCATTAGTTTCAACAAATTCAACATCACAAGTTTCTTCAATAAAACCTTTATTTTTGTTAAAAATATGATAGGCTTTACTATTTGAGGAATAGCTAAGCAAGAAAGCTTCATCACAACGACTTTGAAATTTTGAGAACTGAACACCCTTTTTCAAAATATAACATTTGCAACCAAAGACTCGAAAATAAGAAATGTTCGGCCTTCTTCTAATGAGAAGCTCATAGGAAGTCTTTTTCAAAAGACGATGCAAATAAAGTCTATTTATTGCATGACAAGTGGTATTAATGGCTTATGCCCAAAAACTATCGGAAGTGCCATACTCATCAAGCATAGTTCTTGCTATTTCAATTAGTGTTCGATTTTTTGTTCTACAACTTCATTTTTCTCCGGAGTGTAGGTGGCGGAAAGCTCATGCTTTATTCCAAGTTCATCACAATAATCTTCAATTCTTGTATTTTTGAACTCGGAACCATTGTCACTACGAATTTTCTTAATTTTGAAATCAAATTCATTTTGAGCCCTTTTTGCAAAACTTTTGAAAATACTGGAGGTTTCGGATTTATCATCTAAAAAGAAAACCCAAGTGTTTCTTGAATAATCATCAACAATGAATAAATAATAAGAATTGCCCCCGATGCTCTTATAGGTTGTCGAGCCAAACAAATCTATGTTTAAGAGCTCTAATGGTTTAGATGTGGACATGATACTTTTTGAAGGATGAGAACTAGCCACTTGCTTGTCGGCTTGACAAGCACTACAAAGTTTATTTTCTCAAACTTGACATCTTTCAAACCCACAACTAAATTATTTTTAAAAAGCTTTTCAAGTTGAATCATTCCTACATGAGCATGTCTTCTATGCCACAACCAACTCAAGGAGGTTTTAGCAATTAAACAAGTTTAAAGACATGCCTTATTTGAGGAGAAGTCAACTAAATATAAATTTCCAAATCTAAAACCTTTGAATATCAAAGAGTTATCATTTTATTTAGAAATCACTACTCCATTCTTAGAAAACATGCAAGTGAGACAAAGATCACAAATTTGAGCAACGGATAGCAAATTAAAATTTAATGTTTCAACTAAGGAGACATTTGAAATAGAAAGGTCATTTGAGATAGAAATTTTACCCAATCCTAATACCTTTCCTTTGCTATTATCACCAAATGTGATCTTGTCATGTTGCCCATTCCCCGATTCAAATGTAGTGAATATTTTTTTGTTGTCAGTCATGTGTTGAGTGCATCCGTTATCCAACACTCATACCGTCCACCGGTCTTGTAGTTCACCTACAAAAGGAAATCAAACCTTTTTAGGTACCCAAATGTGTTTGGGTCCTTAGAAGTTAGTAACCAAGGTTTTGGGCACCCAAACGGCTATCTTTCTTTGGCCAAGTATAGAAGTCCCAACAACTTTAGCAACAATATTACCATTTCTATCTTTCTTAAGAACATAGCATGAATCATAAACATTATTATTGGATGCCTTGCCAAAAGGACAATCATTTGCTAAATGTCCTACATCATGATATTTATAACAAAGCTTCCTATTTGATTTAACAAACCGAGGAGCTTTGTTACTAATTTTTTTGCCCTTCTTAGGAATATACCCAAGACCTTCTTTATTGTAGGAACATCTTTGACTATTTAAAATTTTATTTAGAGTATCCTTACCCTTAAAGCATCTATCTAAACTTTTATTAAGTTTATCCACTTGCCCTTTAAGCTCATTGTTTTCAACAATTAAATTTTCATGATAAGAAGTTGAGCTAGCACATGAAATTGAAGGCATATCATATAAATCATCACAAGAAGTAGATATGCTAGTTTTTGAAATATAACATGGATCAATTTCTAAACTAGACATATCATCAAGAATATTGCACTCAATACCTACATTATTTTGAGACTTTGAATGGTCCTTGGCAAGGAGAGTCTCATGAGCTTCATTTAGCTCCTCATAAGAGTCTTTGAGGGAAAGATATTCTTTTCTCAAAGCCTTATGTTTAGACTTTTTTTTGTCGAGGTACTCATTCAAATCCTCAAGCATGTCCATAAGCTCATCATAAGTAGGTTCATCTTCATCATTAGATTTTACCTTAATTTCTCCTCTTGCCATAAGACACAAGGGAGTGACGAATGGTAATTAAGCCTCCTTGATGGCGACTCCATCGAGGCCCTTCTTCTTTGAAGGAGCATCATCTTCGGTTGAACCAGAGTTCGAATATTCCTCTTCGAAGTCCGACTCTCCAATGTGAGCCTCGTCTTTGCCATCATTGTGAAGATTCTTGAAGAAGTTCTTTCCTTGAAAGAACCACTTCTTGGGCAACTTGTTCTTGTCATCCTTCTTCTTGGGACAATGAGAAGTAATGTGCCCCTTCTCATCACACTCATAGCATCGAATATTTGCATACCGGTTGGTGCTTGAGCTTTGTCCCTTCTTGAACTATTTAGGTGCACTTGAGCTTGAGTGCCTCCTCATGAACCTCTTTATTCTTCTTATGAGGAGTGCCATCTCCTCCTCGGTGTCATCATTGTCGGAGTCATCAATTGCCTCATCTCTTGACTCCTCTTTTGCCTTGAAGGCGATATTCTTCTTCTTCGAAGAGCTTTGCTCCAAAAGCTCTTCCTTGTCCTTCTTGTAAAGCTCATTAGTAATGAGATTTTCAAGAAGTCCGGTGGGCGTCATTCTTGGTAACTCCAGTAAGTTGAGAAACAATGTAACTAAAATCTCATGATTGTCCAAAAGAGCCCTAATCATCTTACGAACAATATCAAGATCGGTTAGCGACGTCCCAAGACCCTTGAGCTCATTTACTATGTTATTTAACCGTGAATACATCTCATTGATATTTTCATGGGGTAACATAATAAAACTCTCATATTTGATCCGAAACATATGCAATTTGGCTTCTTTGACCGAGGATGTCCTCTCATGAATTTCCGAGAGGGTTGTCCAAATCTCATGAGCAGTTTCAAGATTGCTCACTCGATTGAACTCATCCACGTTCAAAGCACCAAAAAGAGCATTCATAGCTTGAGCATTAAGATGAGTGTTTCGCTCTTCATGTTCCGTTGTAAGTGTGGGATTAACTCCCGGAGTGAAACCCTCAACTACAATTCTCCATATACTTGGGCTCATGGCCTTGAGATAAACGGTCATACGAATTTTCCAATATGTATAATTTGTGCCATCGAAAAATGGCACTTTACCTATTGACACCCCATCGCTAGCCATTCTTACTCTCTCGACGATAAAGCCCCAAAAAGAGAGTTCAAGCTCTGATACCATTTGTAGGATCAAGGATAACCGACTAGAGGGGGGTGAATAGGAGGTTTATAAAATTTTTGACTCTAATTTCAATTTGCAAGATCACTAAGCAAGAAATTGCAATTTTGACAAATTAGCACTAAGTTATCCACTAAATGAACCAACAATTCAAGTACAGGCAAAGAATGATTATACACCCAAATCAACGTTCTCAACTAGCTAGAAATGTAAATTGCACAAGAGATCAAGAAGAGCAAACCACAAGAAAAAACACACGAATTTTTTCCATGGTCTCGGAGACTTGCAGATCTCCCCTAATCCACGTTGAGGTGATTTGAATGACTTCAAGCCGGCTCCACCTTCTTGAGCCTTTCTCGATCACTATGGTAGTTCTTCCCCGCTCCAGGTAGGTGAACTCAGGCCTTCACAACTTGCGAGGGCTTCTCACAATCTACGTCGAGAAGCTCACCACGCACGAACGCCTCCAAGCCGTCTAGGAGGTGGCAACCTACAACAGTAATAAGTTTTGACGCTTGCTTGAGGTCGGATTGAGTGTCTAAAAGCTCAACACTAAATGCTACACTCAAATTTGCTCCTCACTCTCTCAAATGAGAATTGAATGCACTAAAGAGTGAAGAAGACTTGCTAGAGCTCAAACCTTTAAAATTCATAGAAATTTCAAATGGAATCTTAATTTGACATAATGCATGATATTAAGCATAGAGTTGAGCCTTTAAACCCTAAACGACATCAAGCTAAACGCCAAGACCCCTCTTAATAGTACGGCCCTATTTCTAGCAATCCGATCTTTTCTCCATACTACAAGATCGGTAAACAGGCTAGGAAAAGATCCTTACATTTATAACTTAGTCATTTTCTTGACGCGTTGATCTTCTTTTGCGTTGTTTTCATCCCTCCACTGATCGCCAAACTTAGGACCAACCTATTTTCAATATTCTCAAAGAAAATATTAGTCCTTTAACCATGATTGTCATTAATTACCAAAACCAAAAAGAATATGGGGCCTAGATGCTTTCAGCAGTTGGTCTGAGTTGAATTAATACCGTAGCGTGCAGCACTGCGTGGCCCCAACAGTTGATAGGTAGCCTACTATCTGAAAGAGTGGCCAAGCAATAAATTTTATTCCTTTAATTAATGACTCAGCAAGGCCATTTTAAGTATGGACATGAGATACAAAATGCTCTACATTAATTCCCAGTGCCATACAATAATCATTAAATGCTTTTGAGGTAAACTTGCTAGTATTATCCATTCGAATAGACTTGATCCTTTCTCTGGAAAAAGAGGCTCATAATAATTTGGGTAATTACTTTAGCAAAAGCGTGATTCATAGTAGATAAGAGACATACGTTGAACCATCTAGTAGAAGCATCTATCAGTACCATAAAGTATATGAAAGGGCTCGACAGGGGCAGAATGGGTCCACAGATAGCACATTGAATTTTCTTCAGGAAATTCAATGATTCTTCCCTAAGTTTTAGGTAAGAAAATCTAACTATGAGCATTCATTTAGCACAAGAGGGCATAAGAAATCTTCTGGTCTAGGAAAGTCTTTATGCTATAGCCAGCAGAATTATTAATTATTCTTCTTATTCATATTCAACTCAGGATAACCCAGTCGATCTGCCAGATCTTAAATATTTATATCGCAACATAAACTTCAGGTTTTATATGTGCATAGTATAACCCGGAGGAAGTTTTTCAGCTATACGTTTATTACAACCATTAAACTTAGTCATGAGTAGGTATTCTGTACCATTCTCATCCTCTATCTTCATGTGGAAACAATTCCGACCAATTTCTTTAAAACTTAAGAGAGTACAACTGGACTCAGGGTATAATAGGGCATTCTTCCAGTCCCAACTATGAGAGTATCACTTCCAGCGATAGTCATAATATTTCCAGTTCACTTAGTGTGGTACAACTATCTTCTAGACAGATTTTCTCCTCTGCCATATGATTATACTTTGTTCTATATTAGAAGTATGATTTAACAATCAGACAATTGTTGCTTAAGGAACATATTGTAAAATATAGAACAAGCATAGCACAATAAATCAAATATCTAGGAAATAACTGTTTATTTAATTTTAAATGATAATCGCTCAACAGGAGCGTAGACCAAATGTTCATTCAGAAACTAATACAGGTGAAGGAATACTTAGAAGACTAATACAAGTCTCCACATGAGTCGTATGTGTCCTCCTGGGACTCCTCGAACTCAATAATTTTAAGAGCCACATCGTTATACTTTTCAGCATCCATGTCAACAACATGTTGAACAGTGAAGCATAACTCAACATTATTTCCCTAGGTCTTATTTACTTTTCTGGTGGATTGTATGTAAAGGTCTACCACATGCTTCGGGGTGCGATAGTTGCACGACCAATGGCCAGTGCATCTATACCTAAAACAAGGTTATTCAGGGTTTACAGCCTTCCTACTGGAAGCCCCTAGCCCTTTACCTTTATTTTTCTACTATGGATTGCCTCTTCCCCTATCTGATCTGCCATTCTTCCACTTATCCTCTTTATTCCTTTAGCTCTTTCTGCGGCCATGGCTATTGCTAGCCTACTGAGCATTTGCATGTGCTTCAGGAATTGCATGACTCCCATTAGGAAGTACGTGGTGATTCTTCACAAGGAGTTCATGTTTTTCTGCTTCTAGCAAAATGCATATAAGCTTAGAGTACTTCTGGTACTTGGAATGACGATATTGTTACAGCAATATCCTCATATTAAGGGTGGAAGGTGCAAAATATCTTATCGATCATTTCAGGATCAATAACTTTCTAGTTACTGAATGTTAGTTCAACGACAAGCTTGTGCATGACAGAGTTATATGTTGCCACAGCCTTTAAAATCCTAAAATCGTAGGAGGATCCATTTGTGTTGTGCTTCTGGTAATAGGATGGATCTTTACTGGTTATATTTTTTCCTTCGGGGAATTCCAAAGTACCAACTAGTCTTCTTCCATCAAATATTCGGCCTTTAGGTCCGTATGAAGATGGTGCCACAGGAAGTGCAGAGCCGCACACGTGGCGACTTCGAGAAGAGCAGGAGTACTAGCTTCAGGCTGGGAAAAATAGTGGCTCTAAAAGATTGAGATGTTGTATTAATCTTAGTATTCATTGTTCGAGTAAGGTAATTGTTGCTGCCATTCAGGGCAAGCTCAATAAATTCCCTCTTTACGATGTCCAACATATCTATTTTTATTTATGCAAAATGACTTTTACTTCTGGTAAAGTCATTATATTGCATACTCACTCTTCAATCAATAAAGTTTAGTCTATATCTATTCAGTAGATAATTATCTAAAATTTCTCAGAATTTTCTTAGTAATTTTCATAGTTTTCTGCTATTTTTCAAGCAATTTTCAGAATTACTAAATAACAAAAAAATAAATTTCAACATATAAACATGGAATTATGCTAGGACAATAAATCCAGAGATATTGAGCTTCCAATATGCTATATAAAATTTTCTTAGCATTTTTCATAATTTTCTGTTAAAAAACAAAGTAATCTTCATAATTACCGAATAACATAAAAATTATTCCAACACATATAAACATGGAATAATACTTAGAAATAAATAAAGCAGCATGACACTCATCAAATGGGTCATACATAATTTTCTAACATTTTCTGTTAATTTTCACAATTACTTAATTAACAGAAAATAAATTCAAGCACATATTAAATATGACATAATGCTAGAAAAATAAACTCAGGGTATCGAACTTCCAATGTGTGCAAAATATTAATTTACCAAATATTTATGGAAGTCCATAAACCTAGAAGCTAATTTCTAAAAATTATTTTCAATTTTCGAAATGTATAAGCTATTTTTCAAAATTGTCGAAGAACCTAGGGGGCAAACGGTAAAAATCCGATGGGCTGGCCCAATGGGCCCATTACAGATCAGGCCGTACGGCCCATCTAGCCGCAAGAGGCCCAGGAGCCATATACACTGCGAGCAGCTAGGGTCTTCGCTTACTTGTCTTCCTCACAGAGCTCCCGCATTGGTGAGCGCTGAGCTTGGTGGTGGCAGCCCACTTCAGGCACGATGCGAAGCGTCGACCGGCACACAATGCAGCGGGTGGCGAGGAAGCCGAGGGTATCGCGGGCATGTGCTTCGGGACGTCGACGTGGGAACAATGCGTCGAGGCGCATGGCGAAGTGTTGTCGTCGGCGCCGCCTGCTGGGCGCGCGGGCGCCACCAGTGAAGAGGTCGAGGAGACACTGGGTGAGGCCGTCGCAGGCATGCAAACAGAGGAGGTGTGTCGCTTTAGCTTCCGGCGAGCAAGGGCGCGGGCCGCCTCGACTTCCATCGGTGCGCGGAGCAACTGTGGGCGCAGGAGCGCGTCGCTTCTGCTTTTGGTGAGCAAGGGCACAGGCCGCCTCGGCTTCCGCCGGCACGCGGAGTGACTGCGAGCGTAGGAGCGCGTCGCTTCAGGTTCCGGCCAGCGCATGCCTCCTCAGGCATGGATGACCGACTCAGCGCACAACGTCGGGTCGTGCAGGCAGCCGGAATTAAGGAGGCGGCGGCCAAGCTACCTCCAGGTGTGGTTCACGGGTGTGCGGTGGCGGAGATAGTCCGGGGACGCTGGAGTACGGCGTCGGGTCTGCCCCGGTCCGCAGCGGACGGCATGTGGTCGCACTTCGCATGGGTGGACCAGAGGCGGAGCGCATGATGAGCAAAAGGTCCCTGGTGGCGATGCGGTTGGCACGTTGAGCATGTGACCAACGTCGGCACAGGCCTGTACAAGGATATGCCCTTCGAGGGCGAGGGCGGCACCAACAGGGCACGGCGCTTGCCGGCTCTAGGGCTCACGGCCGGTGCGGACGCGTCGGGCCACCAGCAAGATGGTAAGCCGATGGCGTATGGCTGCTGGCCGACGCGGGCGCGTGATCGACGATGCACTGGGGCCACCGAGGCTTGCGGCGGTGTCAGGTTGATCAAGCGCCACAAGCTCATGTAATTTTCTCTGTTGTTGTTTTGATTGATGAACAGTATCATCATATTACCCTAATTGGTGATTAGATTAAACAAGTAATTGGCAATTAGGGTGAAATAATCTGCATAATTAGATGCGATTAACTTACGTAGCTCAAACTTACGTAGGACTTGTCATAGATGTAATCGCGTGATGCCAGTCGAATTCGATGCAGTGTAGTTTGTCGCAAGCAGACGATCTCAATCGACCTTGGCAGAGCTTCGTGATGATAACGTGTTATAAAATATAGTCTTTCACCCACGATCAATTGACAGGACGCCAATGAAATCAAAAGACCAAAAACGGGAGCACACACAAAGTAAGGGGCAAATTTCTCTCTTTATTAGATTGAATCACTTATACAAGGGATGCCCAATATATAGTAGAAAGTAGTAAGAGATAATTCGAATTCACTCACGTAGAGATAGAGTTCAACCGAATATGAACTCTAATCAATCTATATGGTAACAGTGTGTTCACTACAGGAAACAGGGAATTTAACGTCGGCCATTTTAATTAACGTCGGCCGAAGAATAAGCCGACGTTAATTAGTTAATTAACGCCGGTGACATGGGACCGACGTTAATTAACTAATTAACGTCGGCTTATTCTTCGGCCGACGTTAGTTGCTCGAGATAGGTCTTTGAAATCGCAGACCCGCCCAATTGCCTCGCCCCGCCTCGCTCCGCGCCCAATTGCTCACGCCGCGCGCCACGCCTAATCGCTCACGCCGCGCGCCGCGCCGCCACGCCGCCGCGCCTGCTCGCCCGGCGGACGCGCCGCGCCGCTCGCCGCTCCTCGTGCCCACGCTGTCCCACGCCGCCGCCTCTCCCGCCGCGGCGCCCGGCTCCCTCCGCCCGCCCGTCGCCTCCGCTCCCCCTCGCCGCCCGCTCCTCCTCGCTCGCCCGTCGCCCGCTCCCCTCCGCCCGCCCGGCGACGCCGCCCCTCCGCTCGGCTCCCTCCGGCCGGCGACGCCTTGCTCCCCTCGGCCCGCCCGCTCCCTCCTGCCCGCCGGGCGACGCCTCCCCTCCCGGATAAGGTACATACATTGAATCAATTTGCAAACTTTAGGCATGTGATTAGGAGTTAGGACAAATATGAAATGATGGTGGATAACAAAATCGGGGCATAACAAGTTCCAAGTATCTTTTGTGCTTGCACCACACCTAAAAAGTTGAAAGCAATGGGAAACAAGACAAGAGTGGAGATAATATAATGTTGTATGTTTGACCTAGCTTAAGGAAAGCCTAGCTATGACCCTATCCATGTTTTCTACACCATATATAGCATGTAAAAGAGCAAGGCGATGATGCCCTAAACCCTAAGAGGAGGGAGCCACATACATCGAATACCAACTTGCATGTTATGGAAGAGGATCTAGTTAGTTAGTATAATTAAGCAGCTCGTGCATGGCAGCTTTGAATTAATCGTGCAGGCCAGCACAAGAAAATTTGTCTGCCACAATGTATGGAATACCACCATATATGCATCTAGCTTGTTCATGCAGCACACAGAACTTTTTTAGGAATCAACGGATCGAGGGGGAGATCCCCTTCCTGAAATTAAATTGATTGCTCAAAAGACATTACCACACAGAAACCATGCACCTGCTTGCATGTCAGCAAAAACAGTGACGTATAATGTACATACATGCAGTTATATTGAAAATAATGGGTCTAAAAACAGATATATATATATATATATATATCACATATCTATATACCAGATGCATGGTGTATACTGTACAGTGGTGGGAGGGAGATCAACCAGTAATTAAGTTGCGTTTATAGCCAGATCCCAGGTGTATTAGCTACCTCAATATATAAACTGTATATGTATCACTACAATATACTTAAAGCCTGATTTGATATCTTATGAATTGTGCCTGTTAGGCCGACTCAACCTGAATTTTTATATATAGCTATGCTGATGGATCTGTTGTTAGAGGAATTTCATATTTTCAATGTGGATTTTGTTTGGAATTTGTGCAATTGTTCTTCTTTGTTGTATACAACTGCATATTGTAAAGGTAACTATTACTTTTCATTTGATTCATCATTACAGTCAATGCCATATTGTAAAGGTAACTATTACTTTGCATATTGTAAAGGTAACTATTACTTTTCATTTGATTCATCATTACAGTCAACGTATAAGTGGAGAAGTTAGCTACAATATGCAAATGTCACTTTGCTTTCTCTCTTGTTTAGTTGATATGCACCTATTGGATAAGTCTAGACAGATTTAGAATTGGATACTTGATGCCATAGAAAGAGATATAGGAGGTTAAGATTGATTGACCCTTCTTGTTTAAAGGCAACTTATGCTCCACAACTCAATTTCAAATTCATTAATCAGTTCTTTAATGTAATCTGACCTGAACTGGTTGGTAAGCACTATTAATCAGTTCTTGAGCTAACATGCTTTATTTGGCATGCTGGAAACTATATAGCGCGGTTTGAACTCACATGCTTGAGCATTATTTATGCGGTGTTGGTGTTTGATTGTCTGATTGTGCCTTGCGTGTTGATTATAGGAACATGTGTTGGATGCTTCAACTGCTCCCTTTTCTTCAATTACCCCAACTACCGCAACCTATTCCCCATTTGGGCTCTTGGAGAGTATCGCCATAGTATAGCCTCAAGTATGGGTGACGACCGCCGATGGATGTATGAAGGTTGGGAGAAAAGTGGGGCTCACTCGACTGAGTGGACGGTCAAGGCTACCGCTTTTGTCGACCGTGCCTTCTCTATGTCTAGTCTTCATTAAGGTGAAGTGCCCATGCAAACAAGTGCCGTAATTTCCACCCCGAGGACAAGAAATTGATGTCTCTGCACCTGTGTCGGTTCGGTTTCATGCCAAGCTTTGAGTTGTGGGTACATCATGGTGAGTCACGTGCTGAAGGACCTCAAGTTGCGGTTGAAGAGGAAGATGATAGGGCGGGCGATGATAGGATGGATGAGATGCTAGAAGCTTTGCGTCCAGAGATTAACCTAGACTCGGAGGATCCGCCAACACGTGAGGTTCGGGAGTTCTTTGAGCTACTTAAAGCTTCAAGAGTCATTGCACGAACACACGAAAGTGACCCGACTTGCTTTTGTGACGCTGCTCATGGCTATTAAGTCCAAGTATTTCTTTTCCAATAATTGTTACAATGATCTCGTGGAGTTGATCTACGATATATCGGCGAATCATAAGATGCCTAGAGACATGTACCGGTCTAAGAAGATGTTGTCCGGTCTCGGTATGAAGTATGAGAAGATTGATGTGTGCAAGGATAACTGTATGCTTTTCTGGAAGGAGCATGAGAAAGAGAAGCATTGCTTAGTGTGTAAAAAACCAAGATTTGTCGAGGTGGTGAACGAAGAAGGTGAAAAGTTAACGACCGATGTTGCACACAAGCAACTTCGGTACATGCCTCTCACACCTAGGTCAAGCGGTTGTTTATGTCAAAGCGAAGTGCTGTGCACATGAGGTGGCACAAAGAAGGTGTGCGTGAGAACGACGGAGTAATGGTGCACCGTCGGATAGTGAGGCATGGAAGGCTCGGATAGCTTTGACGAGGACTTCGCGAGGATGCGAGAAATGTTCGCATTGGGTTGGCGGCCGATGGTTTCACGCCTTTCAACACAACCGCCGCATCATACTCGTGCTGGCGAGTCTTTGCTATTCCATACAACCTTCCACCTTCCCTTTGCATGAAATATGAGTTTATGTTCCTGTGCCTCATCATACCTGGCCCCGAACATCCTGGAAAGCGTCTCAATGTGATGCTCAAACCCTTGATCAAGAGTCAAAAATTATGGACAGGGTAGAGGCGTCGATCGCTACAAGAAATGTAAATTCAACCTTCGTGTTGCATATTTGTGGTCAGTCCATGATTTCATGGCCTATGGTATTTTTGCTGGCTGGAGCTGTCATGGAAAGTTGACATGTCCGATCTGTGGTTCGGATAATCGATTGTTTTCGCTTTGTAAATGGTGGAAAGATCATTTTCGATTGCCATAGGCGTTTCCTGCCTTAGACACGCCTTTAGGTTCCAGAGGAATGCCTTCCGTAAGGACACAGTTGTCAGAAAGGGTCCGCCGAAACGTCTAACTGGGCCAGAAATTGCTGATATGCTGAGTAAATTGGAGGAGAAAGATGATGGGTTTGAAGGGTTTGGAGAGGAGCACAACTGGACTCACATTTGTGGATTATGGGAGCTCCCATATGCGAAGGCCTTGATTCTGATGCACAACATTGACGTCATGCATCAGGAACGTAACGTTGGTGAAAGCATTATAAGCACGGTCATGGATATGACGGACAAGACAAAAGACAACCTAAAGGCCCGAAGAGACTTAGCAGATCTCAGAATCGCCAACACTTGAGCTCACCGAGCGGGGGTAAGCCACGCGCCCATTTTGCCTTAAACCTAAAGAAAAGAAAGAAGTGTTGAGGTGGATGAAAAATTGAAATTTCCGATGGTTACGCAGCGGGATTGAGACGAGCTGTGAATGTGAATACGGGGAAGCTAAATGGGTTGAAGAGCCACGATTACCACATAATCATGGAAAGACTCCTGCCTGTAATGTTTCGTGGGTATCTTAATGATAATGTGTGGAAGGTGCTAGCTGAGCTAAGTTATTTCTATAGACAATTATGTGCTAAAGAAATATCGAAAGACATGATGGAGAGGTTGGAGAAAGAGATACCAGTACTTGTATGCAAGATGGAAAAAATATTCCCTCCGGGTTTCTTCAATCCAATGCAACATCTACTTGTTCATCTACCTTACGAAGCTAAGGTAGGTGGCCCTGTTCAGTATAGGTGGATGTATCACATTGAAAGAGCTCTAAAGAAACTTCGAGCTATGGTTGGCAATAAGGCAAGAGTTGAAGGGTGCATTGCAGAAGCATTTTCTCTAAAAGAGATATCATACTTCTCGAGTGTATACTTTGGAGAGGAACACAAAGTCAATGCTCCCATGATGCGGTACCATGTGGATGAAGAGACACCTTGTAGTGACCTCTGATTTTCCATGGAGAGGCACTACCGCTGGTAGTTGCAATCGCTTACTATTACACTTCTAAGAAAAGAAGTCTTTCTTTGTACATGTACTCCAATATGGAAGAGATGGAACAATATTTCACGTAAGCGTTTACTTTGTACATGTCAAACAAGCTATCTTGCCAAGACATCATTCATTTATGTATCCATTTACGCTTATTTACATGAAATTCGATAAGCGTAATCGACGCCTATTCACAACCAACCGCCAAGCAACTTAATACGATGCGTCGGGATGGAATAAATGGGGCCCTAATTTCATCACTTGGTTCCGAGATCATGTAACACCTTCACATCCTATAATATTCGTAATGTTACGTATCAATATATTATAAATCTTATACAACTTGAATCGTATTTTGTTGGCGGTCGTGAAATATGGGAACGCCCATGAGGACTTGCTTCACTATCCTATGGTCGCAGAATCGTTAAAAGCTATGGGCGTCTGACGTGAACGGGTTTCGGTTCCGTTCAACCAAATTTGAAGTCGGTCGTCCTTGCGCCACAACAAATCTGGAGTTGTAACTAGGGCAATCGATGCACAAGGGATCAAACAAATTTCTATGGAATCATTCAAAACATCCTCGAGTTCAAGTTTGCGGGAATAAGGAGTGAAAGTAGTCTTTTCGATTGTGTTTGGTTTGATAGCAAACATGGGACTCATCAAAACCAATGATGGATGGTAGAAGTCAAACACAACGAACGACTACATGGCTATGACAATTGTATCCTTGCTCACCAAGTTGAGCAGTGTATTATATGCCATATCCATGCGCAAGACCGAGTGCTTGGTGGGTTGTGTACAAAGTGAATCCCGAGAACGGTTACATACTCCTAGTGATCTTTGGTTACCTTGATAGCCACCGAGGCTATGGAGGTTCTTGAGGTTTTCCAAGATGAAGAATTGCCAAGCACTTTTGATATAGAGACTGGTCCAGTCTCGATTCTTTAGTCGGAGACCGTGGAGATATAACGATTCTGAGAAACGGAGAAGACAACCAATCAAGAAAAAGTAACATATCATCCCTTAGAAAGAAGGAGACTACATCATCGTGACATTGATGAATTTTGACAAGTAAATTTAAATTTCTGTTTTAATTCTCTAATTTTGTGTGTTTATTATCTTGTTCGCTTCGCTCATTAATATTGTTGTTGTACTAACTTGATATTTTTGTTTGAACAGGATGCCTCGATCGATCAAGCACCGCGAAGGACTCCTCGGTGGTAGGAGGAAGTCCAGAGGTTCGCGCGATGAGGAGGCCTTGTTTCGTGGTAGCGCTTCAGCGCAAGTAGACGACGTGCTTTGTTGAGTCAAGCGGATCCTCGGGTAACTAAGCTTTTGATGTGTACTTTGTGTCAAAACATAAATATGACATAAATATAAGCTGCCTTGTATTATTTCGCAGGATGAGACATCACGGAGGAAGAAGTAGGCGCTGCTGTGGATGTTGATGAGGGTCGGAGGTGATGTTGATGCGTAAACTAGAATGTTATATTCTCTTAATTTATTTGATTATTATCTTCTTTATTCATTCATTATTATTGTTGTTGTAGGTGGGATCAATGAACATCGAGGCCGATGTGGGCCAAGGGGATGATGTAGGAGAAGAGGACCCAATGGGTGGGGATACGACCGAGGGTTCTACCGAGCCCGCTTTGAGATGGAGGAGGAGCCATCTGTCGCCCCCTGCAGCGCCCAGACGGAGGAGGACAAGGTTGTGATCACTCCTGTTGGCGATAGGTTTGTATTTTCTAAACCATGTCTTATTTCATTTCTTTCCGAATCGAACTATATCATTTATATGTCTTGCGCTCATGGGATGACTCGGGGTTTGACGGTAGAGGACACCATAGGCAGGTTAACTACGTGCTAGGTAACCTCTGCCGTTTGCACTACCCCGGGTTGGTCACAGCGGCCAATGGCGAGCGATTTGTTGCCACTAGTTGGGATCATTACCTGCTTGCTCCTAATGCCGAGCACTTGAATGCTCAGGGGGCAGTTTGGAGTGACTTTTGGGTAAGATTCTCTGTGCTAGTTGGTATTGGTTCAACTGTCGATTCTTTACTATTCTAACTATTCTTTGTGATGAACAATTGCAGAAGCGTTGCTATCGCTTGGTTGACGGTGCAGACATGGAGCATGCTCGTAGAGTTTTCCATGTAAATGCACGGCGGGTGACCAAAGATGCATTGTCTAATGCTCGGATTCAAGCAACAAATCTTTACTTGAGGTCTGTTAAAGGGCAACGGATTAACAGGACTCGCGGGTCTTCAGAAAGTTACTTGACCGAGGAACAGTACGGGCAGGTAAAACAACAAATATTGGAGCTATTTGAGTTTAACGTTTCTTGGTAATGTTGTTTTAATGTATTAATATCTTTATGCAGGTCATGATTCCATGGTTGGGGGACCGTCCAGAAGCTTACCAGGCTCTTTGCCGGCGTTGGGCTTCACCTGAGTTCATCGCCAAGTCAAAAAAGAACCGAGACTGCCGAGGCAAAGAATCAAAGCACACGTATGGCGCCGATGGACATATGCGTAAAGCTAAGCGCATGGTAAGTCTGGCAAAATACATGTTACCAAGTATATGTATGCACCTAACTTATGTCTACAGGAGGCTCGGACCGGTGTTCAGCCGAGTGATATTGAAGTGTACGTGGAAGGTCATAAAGGTCGAGACCCGACACACCCTGAGCAGCTGTGCAGTCAGACAGCTATTGATCGGCTGGTTAGTGCTCAAAATTTTGATTTAATTCAAATTAAGTTGTTTGATTTGCAGTTCCCATTTAAATTGTCTGATTTGGTTATGTAGGAGAAATATGGCGACTAAATGGTCAAGCGCCATGGTGAAGACTATGATTGGAGGAAGGAACCGCTGACGGGCGTGGCTGTGCATGCTAGTGGAGGCGGCAAGGCCCATGGACGGTGAGATGTCATACCTTCTAAAATTTCATAAAGTCATAATTTCAAGTGCTCAAGCCTTTGTGATCACGCATTTTGAAGGTACTCCATGTTCACTGGAGTGATCGACTCGGCGGTGGTGCGAGCTGAGAGGGGATCTTCTTCGTCCCAGAGCTCGGGGGTTGGTAGCCGTCGCTCCTCAGCGCAGGAGTTGGAGGTTACTAGGCTGCGTGAGGAGCTAGCCAACGTGATGATTATGCGCGGCTAGTCAAGAGTACTACGCTTCATATAATGCACAACAACGAATCGGCGATTCAAGTAAGTCCGAGTCTTCAATCTATTGCATTTAGAGAATCTATTAATTCAAAATACGTATACATTGTATTTGTAGGCAATGTTCCAGGCGATGGGGCAAAACATTGTCTTTCCACTGCTCCACCACCGCCACCGCCACAATGGGGATGTATCCTCCGACACCTCCCGCAGACGGCAGTGCTTGTTGAAATGCTTACTTGCTTTACCGAATGCTTACTTGTATCAAATCTGTTTTGTATCTCAGATTCATTAGTGTTCGTATCTCTAAAGCCCGATTTGATATCTTATGAATTGTGCCTGTTAGGCCGACTCAACTGAATTTTTATATATAGCTATGCTGATGGATCTGTTGTTAGAGGAATTTCATATTTTCAATGTGGATTTTGTTTGGAATTTGTGCAATTGTTCTTCTTTGTTGTATACAACTGCATATTGTAAAGGTAACTATTACTTTTCATTTGATTCATCATTACTGATCAATGCCATTTGGTATCCGATACTTGGTCATTTTGTGATTATGTGTCTCAAACATGGCATAAAGTAAGTGGGACGAATCTTGCGACCTTCGGTTGCTCCTTAATGAGCTTCCTGTTACTATATACTCGTTTACATGTCTTCGCTTTCCTAGTAAATGTCTTGCATACCCAGCTTTCCTTGTCTAATGAATATTTGTGTTTTGGGTCTCGGCACCGCCGGTCCCGTATCCATCGGTTCGGTCCAGGTCCAATTTGGACCCATGGGTACTGTCGGTTCGGTCTTGTTCGATATTTCGGTCTCGGTCCGAAGTTCAACTGTGTTGGACCCGAGGTACCCGACCGATTGCCATCCCTAGTTCTAGTTAAACTGTGTAAATGTAGTTAAATTTACTCAATATGGCTACACTTACTAATATGACCACTAAACTTTGTCAAAACTTGTAAATCTACTAAAATTTGATCAATCTAGCTATAATTGTTGCCTTATGTAGGGATCATCGGCACATGGGTCCTCGTCTTACAGTACTCCGCCTGCAACGCTTGCAGCACCTGCAGATCCGGCGGTTCGTTTCTTACTTGTTTCCTTTTGGTACATTCATTCTTATATTATTGTCTAATGTTGCATTTTCTTGTGTAGGGAACCGACGGTGCAACTGCCTTTGTCAACGCGCTCTTTGCTTCCGGATCAAGCGGCCAGAACTCCAATCAACCAGATGGCGGCCAGAACCCCAATCAACCAGATGGCGGCCAGTAGTTGTAGCTTGTTTGATACTTGTGTCACTTTTGACGTGTTTGATTCGAGTTGTACTTTGGATGTGTTTGTAGTTGTGTCACTTTGGCCTTTTTTGAATGTTATGACAATTTGGACATTATGATGGATCGATAACTTGATTATATGCATGTTCTTTGCTGGATTGATTATATTCATGAATTGTATTGTGTTGATGTGTGAATTGCTGTCAATGTTGATTATATTATGTATTGAATTGTGTGGCGAAGCATGAAAATAGGGGTAAAGTTGCTCAGAATATGAGCTAATTAACGTCGGCCTAAACGCGGCCGACGATAATTAGTAATCTGGGGAAATTCCGGCAAATCGTTAATTAACGTCGGCCAGGCCTAGGCCGACGATAATTAGTAATCTGGGAAATCCGGCAAATCGTTAATTAACGTGGGCCAGGCCTAGGCCGACGTTAATTAGCCCGAGGCACTAATTAACGTCGGCCAGGACTAGGCCGACGTTAATTATTGGGGTCGTGGCGAAGTAACGCTTGCGGTGAGTCCGCCGACGTTAAATAGTAATTACCGTCGGCGCCGACGTTAATTAGTCTAATTAACGCCGATTAACTATCGTGGGCTAGCAATGACGTTATTACCCGCTTGCCGACGCTAATTAGTACTACCGTCGGCAAACGGCTAATTAACGTCGGCCTTTGGCCGATGTTAATTTGCTGGATTACTGTTGTGGTTCCCGTATGGCTTGGCGATGACAACGTGGAGCTACCATGTTAGTAATGGATGGATTCATATGCATGGTTCATGAACCTATATGGTTAGCCATCTTGACAAAACTATGCTTTCCATTCTTATATAAGTTGTGTAAATTTTGGAGCGAACGATAAGTAATCATCATCTATCTTTCATTCATGTTTTAATATTTGTACAACATTTTTTTTAAAAAAAAGCACAAAAGCATCTCCAACTATATATATTGTCATCGCCAATCAAGATAAATTAAAGCATGGCGGTTCTAATATATCCGTCATTCCAGGCTGCCAGCAACGATTTTATACTACTAGTATTTCATCGTACTATAGTATATGTATGTATGGAGTACATGTACACTAGATATGGTGCCACGCGGCGTTACATGGCATGTTCCTTGACTTTTTCCGGGCATGCATGCACTTCAATTAATGCGACAATATGTATTTCTCTCTCTATTCACATCGCTCTAGATCTGTTCCGCGACTTACTCGAATTGCAGGTAAAAAGAAAAGAAATTAGAACTATTTAGCGGAGTACAACGACAAAAGGACAGGCACATGGACTAGCTAGCTTGTCATGGCACACTGTTAATTACACACGCATGCGCACGAACGATCTATACATAACACGTGAGGGCGTCACTCTGATTGGTCGTACATCGCTATTTTCAAGTATTTCAGCCCAAATGGGCAAAGCCGGTTTTTGAATTAAAAAGATAAAAGTCAAAACCCTATTTCCATTCCCGAGATTTTTGACCAGTGCACTTTAGTGCTCAAATCAATTAACCCGACGACGCGTATTTCTGGCAACATCGTCAAGAAGTCAACGGCGTGAAAACACTAGGAATTTTACTCTCTTTTCCCGTAATATTGCAGGCAACGTCTTGCACAAAATAATGTCCTTGTTTTCCAACGTCTGCGCCAACGTTACCATTGAACACGCATCGCCCCTACCATTCCCCGGCCTCTTCCTCTTCTCAATCCAAGCATGCAAGTGCACGCGCCCGGCCATCCTCTCCTCTCGCGGTCTCACCTGCTTCGCTGCTATTTATAATCCCTCACGCCAACCCAACACGCGCGCGCCTGTAATGTCGTAGAAAGGCTTGGGCAGTTTGACCCAGCTCCATTTGGTATTAGCTAGAACCCACACACTAGACAATAGTAGTGGTAGAGTGTGGTGGTATTCCTAGAGTCCTAGTAGCTTGTGCTGTGCACTAGGGCGCGCATGTAGATCGTGAGTGGAGTACGTACTTATGGGCGTGTGCGTGTGTTGACATGTACAACCCGGAGCAGCAGCAGCAACCCCAGCTCATGGCGCCGCGGATGTCCTTCTCCAGCGACTTCTCGCTGGAGCCGCCGACGCCGCAGCCGGGGCCCGGGCGGGCGACGACGGGGGACGCGGACTTCGAGTTCTCGGTGGGCAACCGCCCGATGATGGCAGCGGACCAGCTATTCTCCAAGGGCCGCATCCTGCCGCTGCGGGAGGCGGCCGCGGGTGGCCGCGGGCCCGTGACGCTGCGCGACGAGCTGCGCGCGCACGACGCCAACGACCGCCACCGCCGCGTGGCCCGGCCGGCATCCGGCGCCCGGTGGAAGGAGCTGCTCGGGCTGAAGAAGGCGCACAGGAAGGGCGCCGCCGAGAGCGCCGGGGAAGGCGCGTCCGCCGACGCTCGTGTGGTAATTAATGTACTAATGGTCTAATGCTGCTTGCACCTTGAAGTTTGAATCTTTTATTTTTAGATCCCATTCCTATATGATCTTCCTTCTTAATTTCACGCGGACACATGCAATTCTTTGTTGTGGCCTTGTCCTGCGCTTTTGCTTGCACACCGTCCACAGACCTGCAATATGTTTTGCATATCTTACATCAGTACTTTTAGAGTTTCACCACTTTTGTTTGGTTAGTTCAAGCTTACTTGGTCCCATTTGGAATCGACAAGACACCTGGGGGATCAGGACCCAATTAGAGTAGTAATATCGTGCAGCACAATCTGTGTTCCAAATCCCTAAAGTAAATTTGGAGTCAAATATAATAGTAATAGTACTACTTTTTAACCAAAAGTTCATTGGCAAGAGTACTATATTTTTTTCCGTCTAACACATGCAACCTTAATTTACAGGCTCTCGGAGACCATGGAGAGACAGACTGAACGAACATGATGTATCTCTCTTTCTCTGTTCATCGTTTAACTTGTGATCTTCTCTGCTCGGAGGAGCAAGAAATTTGAGTCCATTGCCATTTACGGGAGATTTGATTATTTGTCCTATTTTAGTTGGTGCAATTGATGATTTGCTCCATATATCTCACTGACATATAGTCTTAGGATCCGCATGTCAGTGAGATATCACGGGGAGAATCATCAATAGCACAAGTAAATAAGGACAAATAATTAATTTTTCCTTCCTTTTCAGAGAGTCAATTGGTTGTATTTTTCCGCCGGCTGTGATCGGTAGGACACTTTGTTTAGCTCTTCGTGTGCTTGTTGTCTACTTTATCAACTTGTACAAAGATGAAGTTTGTAGCTTGGAAATTCAATGAAGGGGTAATGAAATGAAGGAAGTGTGCCGATCAGTTTTACCCACTTTGCACATGTATACTATTGCCTCCTATTCTAAGTCATTCTAGAATCTGTGCCAGTCAAATATTTTTAGATTTGACCATCAATTAATATATAAAAATTACCTAGATTAATAACATGAAATTTGTATCACTAGATCCATCATGAAATATACTTTCATAATATATGTATAATTATTTTTATTTGAAAATATATGTTTTCATAGAGTTGATGGTCAAACTATCATCTTGGAGACTATGTTGTCAATGTCCGAAACGACTTAACTTAGAATCAAATGTATTATAATCCAATGTGAGATCCTTTCATTACTTGATATATCTTCTAATGAGTAAGCGCTATCGCTTCATAAAATGATTCTTAAATGTGTGCATTATTGTTTTTTCATTTTTTGATGTTCTGATTCTTAAATGTGACATCCATTCATTACTTGATATATCTTTTAATGAGTAAGCACTATCGCTTCATAAAAATCGAGCGGGAAAACCGTCAGGACCTGGTGCTTTAAGAGGACCAATTTGGAACAATGCATCACTTATTTCATCATCGATCAGTGAAGTCCTTACACAAACCAGCATTCATTTCCTCAGTGATTTGGAACAATGCATCAATTATTTCATCATTAGTCAATTGTTTTGATGTTTTTTTTTACTGAATTTCGCACCAGTTTTTTTGTAGAGAATTGTAATGCCTTTTATGAGGAATATATGTGAAAAGTTTGCAAAAAAAATACATATACAAATTATGTAAACCTAACCCTAAACCCTAACTTGGATTTCGGCATTAAATGATGCATTTCGGCCTAAACCCTAACTTGGATTTCGGCCTTAAATTGTATTTCAGCCTAAACCCTAAACTCTAACTTAGATTTTGGCCTTAAATAATGTATATTGGCCTTAAATTGTATTTTGCCTAAACCCTAGCTTGGATTTCGACCTTAAATGATGTATTTTGGCCTTAAATTGTATTTCACCTAAACCCTAGCTTGGATTTCGGCCTTAAATGATGTATTTCAGCCCAAACCCTAACTTGGATTTCAACCTTTTTCAACCTTACATGATGTATTTCGGCATAAATTGTAAATCCTAACTTGGGAATTTTATGTGCAAATACTTAGTATGTTGCATTCAAACATATAAGAAATGTAGATAAATGCTTGCATGATTTTTTTATTTTTTTCCAATTTTTTCAAGTCTCGGGAGATCATTTCATAGGACTTTGAAAATGACCGAAATTTCGGTGATTTTGTCCAAAATTTCAGTTTTGCTGGTTTCAAATTTCCATATTTCAAGTTTGCTTTTTCATTTTCGTCAGGATTTCGGCCAAAATTCTGAAATCTCACTGAAATTTTAGATTTTGGCCTCTTCTGAGATGTGGTCTGAAAACAAATTTAAAACCTTGCGCGTTGAAGTACTCAGCAGTGCATATCTCTTGCCCGACATGGGCCCAATAGGCTTTAGGCCGTGGCCTGTCGTGTCTACCCAGCATGGCCACCTCGCCGTGCCATGCCGTGACACTCCAACTTGCCTCCAGCTAGACCGAGCCATGGCCTAGGGAATACCGTGTCGTGCCAGTCCAAGCCTTGTCCTGTTGGATGTGTGGAGTTGTGATGTCGTAGTCATCGGTCAATCACCGTGGACGGCACCAAGGACTAGGAGCGAGCGTCAACCGTCGGTAAGTATCTGGTTCACACAATTATTTGGAGAAAAATATCTAAATTTTATTTATTCATTGGATACAGACACAAAGTTATTGTCTTGTTAAAAACCTTATGCCCAGAGTGGGATTCTCCTAGTAAGGAAAATGGTACAATAACAACATGTATACATACTAACTAGTCCCTATTTTTCATATCGTTCATGTGTTCCATGTCATCTTACGACTGCACGATCTTGGGATCTTCCAGTTGATGCTATTGTCGCACTTTTCCCAATTCTCAGTCTTTGACGCAGGTGATTGCCTCAACCATCTTGGACGTGAGGGATGACGTCCTTTCTTCAATTATTCTCCCTACGTGAGAATTGATCATTTGCCCTGTTTTACTTAATGCAATTGATCATTTGCCCTGTTTGTCTCATTGAGATGTGGCCCCAGTGAGACATCACGGGGCAAAGATCAATGACACAAGTAAGTAAGGGCATTTTATCAATTATTCTGTTGTTTTTTCACCACTTAAGCAAATCTATCTTGCCTTTACCAACAAGATCAGGATTAGTGTTTGCAAAATCATGTTTCAAGTAGTGGTTCAATTGTGAGACAGAATGCCACTTAGGGGGTGTAGGAGAGGATGAAGACTATACTTGCCCATTAGCTTCTTCCACAAGTGGGGTTGTCATGCTTTTCTTGCCTTGTTACACTAGCTGTGAGGCCTTTGATCTCGCACTACTGTCAAGCTTGTCATGATACAAGCGAAAAAACATGAAAAGCTCCCTTTTAACATGTTTGAAAGCTTAAGGGAAATGAAGACCAAGGCACTTACCTATTCCCTTCATAGTAATCTACAAACCTACAAACTTTTTTGTGGGATCGAAAATGATAGTAAAGTAATATAGGTAGGGAAATAGATCCAAAATATTTAATAAACTTTTCCTCCATTGCTGCTGCAACAACATGGCATAAAAGGGGATCCTACGCGCCACACTCCTTTCTCTCCTCCTCCCCGCCGTCTAGGCTCCCCCTGCTCCCCACTATCCCTGGCTCACCTTGCTCTCCTCCTCCTTGCTGTTCCTGGCTCCCCCCATCCTCCCCTCCTCCTTTCCTCTATCCCCTTCTCCTCCCCGCACCTTGGCTCCCCGCTTCTTCCCCATCGTCCGCGTAGTCCCCTAGTCCACACCCCAGCACCCAGTGCTCCTCCTCGGCCTCGACCTCGCCGGCGCAATAGAGCTCTCCTCATCCTCAGCTTCACCGTCGTGGGCCAAATTGCTGTAGGTGACTTCGCCGATGTGATGGCTCTCCTCGTAGTCGGCCTCGTCGGTGGGCCACACCGCCACAAAGTGACCTCCCTACCAGTCACGATCGTCGATGCTGGCCCTAGCAGCTAGTTCCTCTGAGATGCATGGCAGATTTGGGCTGCAACAGTACTGGTGGGCCTATATGCGGCGGATCTGCTAGCATCTGAAGAGCCAATGACGACGGCGCAACGACGAGGGCACACCCTCTCCCCCTCTTCAGCTACTCCCTCCTTCCACTATCCCTCAGCATCACCCAACCTAGCTATTGTGCCACCGCCATGCCATCCCAACCCGAGCATGGCCCAACAGGCATGCCGTGCCACCCGACGAACCTACTTATCGATGTTTAAGACCTAAGATCTCTAGATCGAGCTTATGAATTAAGGGGTTGTTTGGGGGGCTATGCTTTAGCTGTGCTTCAGCTTTGGACCAAAAGCCCCCCAAAATAGTATGGCTGTAAAGCAGTTGGAAAGTTAAGTCACAGCAAAAGCACCCCCAAAGCTGCAGCCACTAGGGAGAAGCTTTTCAGATGTGGCTTTGCTCGACCATCTCCTACCTTGCTCGCTTCGCCTCCCTCCTCGCCCCGCCGTCTCCCCGCCCGGTCGCCTCCCCGACTCCCTCCGACTCAGGTGTCACCTCCCCGACAACCTCCCCCCAAAAGCTACAGCTACGGCTGCCAGTTTGCCAAACAACATAACAAGAAAAGTCACAACCACCAGCTACAACTGCTTTACAGCTCAGCAAGCCAAAACAATTTTTCAGCCCAGCTGCAGCCCCCAAACAGGCCCTAAAATGGTTACAGGCTTTCGGAAAAACAAAATTATGAAAAGAGGGACCACAGATTGCTTCTTATTAGCCAAGTGGCTTAACAGAGTACAGATTGTTATAGAGTTTGTGTTCAAAGTATTACATATTAGTTCTGATCATTCTCCCTTTCGATAGTACAAATGGCCTCCCTATTTATACAGGACGAAGAGGTGGCAGTTATGCTTCAAAAAGGTGTCGCATGGCCAAAAGGTATCTTCCTACCAAGTAGTGATTTCTTGTCAAAGGCTGCCTTTTGGGGATACTTTCAAGTAGTTATTCGTACTTGTCAAGAAAAATCGTCAGCACGATACACATATGTAGAGATAACTGTCTGCCCCGATCAGTATCACTGGTCAGGACAGTTGTTTTTACTAGTTGAGGATGACCAATATGAGGCAAAGTAGAGGACACACAAGCAAATTGGTGGGAGTCGTAACCAAGTAAATGATCGTGAGCCTTATTCTTCTTTATAGATTTTTCTTTATAAGCTATGAGCTCAAAAATAAAGTATAGCCTTTAACCGTTACAGACCCAAACAGAGTACGGACTTTAATACTTATCACTATTTTCGAGACCTAGCACGGCCTGCCGTTTAGGTTGTGCTGGCCCGACCTACTATTTGTTGTGTCCGTGCTTTGCATTGGCCGTGTCGTACCTATCGATTCTCGGGGTAGCTAGCCCAACTCCCAGATCTACTGGCCCCATCTAATGGCATCAAGACTCACAATAGTACGTACGTACTCCATAGCTTTACGAACGGTAACATGTAGTGCAACAGCTCATGCTAGTAACGAAAAGGTCCCATTTGCGCTGATTTCCAAGATTCGGAAAAGGAGGGTAGCGAGTAGGGCTCGGAAACGGATACGAAAATAAATAATGATGAAAACAGATATAAAATGAAACGGAGCGGATATAAAAACGAAAGTGAAAAATTTCATAAAAACATAGTACATGATCACAATATACATGACCGTAAAAACAATATAACTCATTTCATCTCAAATGCGGATATAAGAACAATATTATGTTTATCGGTATTACTAAAAAGTTTTTTCTCAAGTTTATTAGTTGAAGGCTCGCTATTTGTCCCCAGATCAGATCATCATATCATCCTCCATAATATCATTATCATTGACATCCTCTTCCATCTCCAACTATAAAGATGTAATGCCCTAAAATTTACATATTATTGTTCAATGTTCATTTATGATTTTTTTTAGATTTATTCTGGATTTTTTTGGAGTTTATAAATGCCATTTTGTTATTTTTATATTTATATAATTAATTTAATCATAAAAATGAAGCCAAAATTATGCTAGAAATAATTTTCCTAGGTTCAAAATGTTCCAAAGTATTTTTGAGAATTTTTTCAGAATTTTTGAACTCTATTTGTTATTTTCTATAAAGCCATTTGTATTTCTAAAATTAATTTAATTCGAAAATAAATGTAAATTCTCCGTTCTCCATTTTGGGCCAAGTGGGCCAAGTTTTCGACTGAATTTTCGGTTTCACTTATATGAAATTTTCGATTCCGTTTCCGACAGAAATGGCTCTCTCGTTTCCGTTTCCGACAAAAAAAATTTGTTTCCATTTCCGTACCGACATTTTCCGTTTTCGTTTCTAAAAAAAAGGCTTTCGTTTCCGTTTTCATCCATAGTAGCGAGTGCAGAAGTGCAGACCGAAAGGAACTCTGGCGTGCAAATTTGCGCCAGGCTCTGTATGCACGGTGGCAATCCTGGCAAGCGTAGCGCGAGAAGGGCCCTCAGCTAGCCCTCTACTTGTGGTCTGATGAGTGGGGAGGTGGTGCAGCGTCGTGCCAGCATCATGCGGACCTTTTCTTGTCGTCTCCTAGTCTCGTCATCGTGGGAGGGGGTTTTTCGGTCTTATCGGTGTGGCTCAGTTTCAAAAATCACTCAGTAAATCGGTTAAATTTAAAAAATTGAAAAAATTTATGCGACGTAAACTTGTCGAAAATTGGTGTAAATCGCTCAAAAAATCAGTCGCCAAAAAAGTTCAACTAGCCCACCGATTTTCCAAAACAAATTCAAAAATTTTGATTTTGAAACCCTACGATTTTTGATGATTTTTTACCGATTTTTGGCTCGATATTTTCAATTTTCGAATTTCGAACGATTTTCCCCCAAAACGATTTTTCGGGCCTCGATGATCGTAGCAAGGTGCCAAGGGCCCCATGTCGCGTGGCGTGGTAAGCCGTACATCTCCCTTCCGGTCAAGCGGCCCCTAGTGGGTGTTGAAGGGTCAGTTTGATTTAAGAGTAAATTTCACAACCTATAAATTTTTTTACAAACTATCAGAAAACTATATATTTTAACTTCTATTTTACGAAACTATAAATTTTAGAAGTACTTGTTTCACAAAATTATAGGTTTCTTGTACAAATTATCAGAAAATTACTGATTTTAGTTTCTATTTCATAAAACTACGTATTTTAGGAGAACTTGTATCACAAAACTACAGGTTTTAGGAGAACTTGTATCACAAAAATACAGGTTTTAGAATTAATCGTTTCTTGTAACGGGTCTGACAGTTTAGACCCACGTGACAGCCTCACGTGTGAGTGAAACGGGAAATGGGGTTTTGTGAGCCGTCATGTAGGACCACACTATCAGACCAATTACAAGAAATGGCTAGTTCTAAAACTTCTAGTTTTGTTAAACAAGTTCTTCTAAAATCTGTACTTTTGTGATATAAGTTGTCCTAAAATCTGTAGTTTTGTGAATAGAAGTTAAAATTTGTAGTTTTATGATAGTTTGTATAAGAAATCTGTAGTTTTATAAAATAAGTTCTTTTAAAGTCTGTAGTTTTGTGAAATAGAAATTAAAATCTATAGTTTTCTGATAGTTTGTACAAGAAACCTGAAGTTTTGTGAAATTTACTCTTGATTTAAAGCTAATTTTATCACATATAATCTTTGATGTGATATAGATTTTTAGGCGATTGTTAGATTCCTTGTCACAATTGTGACTTGTCATACTGTTGGCGTCAAAAACTTGATGTATGGTCTCTGACAGTAGCACACCAGACGAACACCGGGTTCAGAGCGTACCAGTCGATTTGACCTGTAACCGACAAGGTAAAAATATAAAATTCGCTCAAAGCCGATCGTGGAGAACAATCGGCTTAGACTTAATCAGCTTGAAGCCGATCAAGATCGAGGTAACAAGGTAAGTCTAATTAACCGATTAAGGCTAATCAGATGATAAAGGTAGATCGATTCTGAAGAAGGCAATGCGCAACAAAATCAGAACAAATCAAACCTGGGGGTGTAATTGACGAAGATCAACAATCGACGATGCGTAATTTTATTGATCAAAATCGATTACAAAGAGAGATCTAAATTACAGAGGCTACTCCTAGTCGACAGGAAAAAATAAGAAAGTAAAGGCTGGTTGATTGTATTGTGTTGGATCATTTCGTAGTTTGCCTCAACCCTTCTTTTATACCCGTCGGCCGATCGTGTCCTTTTACAACACGTTTCAAATCCTGATCCGTATCGATCTTATCTCGGACAGTTATTTCTTCAATGATCTTGCTGTTACCAAATATCCTTAAATCTTCTCAAACTATCTGCTAGTTTTCGTATCTTTGACTTTATTGCCGATTTTGACTAGACTTGCCAAATTTTGATGCAAACACATACTTTCTTCGTTTCATGTCCCACACGTCATACTTATTATTATTTTTTTGCTAAACTTTATTACACTTATATAGCTGAATGTTGTTGCAAGAAAAGTTATGGCAAAACACACTTACCAAAGTATAATAAAGTTAACTTCAAATCAAACGACTCTAAATTTGAGCAGCTTATTAGATGTAGATCTCGCATTTGGGAGCCTCTCTCTCTTCCTCCGCATGCCTCTCCCCCTGCATTAATGAACGTCATGGATGACTAGCTGCTGCTTGGGAGGCTTCCAGCGGGTGACCTCACGAAAAAAACAAAGTGTTTTGGGCGGCAGGGGAGGGTGCTCCTCCAGCTGGGAAGGAAGGTGACCCTGACCTGCTCAGTAAAAGGCTCGAAAAGTGGAGGTATCTTGGCCTCTGGGTGCATCAACACAACGGTTCAGGTGGTGTCTGACCCTGACCTGATCTGTGCTAATCGTACCTAATAGATCTTCCGTCAGTTGGCGCTGGATTGGGATCAGGGAGCGTAGCGTTGGTTTCGTCTTCGCGCGTTCCGGCTACGGCAGCTCAGGTTTCGGATGGTAGCGCGGTGGCGAACAACCCAAAAACTATGCAAAATCTGGCAAGAAAGCACGGGCCTGTTTGGAATGCATAGGATTCCATGTGAAATGTCGCATTATTTCTTAACTAATATAAAGAGTAGTTTACCCCGCTTCGTGAATTTCATGTAAAATGTCACATTATTTCTTAACTGATAAAAAGAGTAGTTTACCGCGCTTCGTCCCACGCACGCAGCATAGCCCGTCCCGTACCTCCACTTCAAAAAGTTTACCCCCACTACGCTCCATGGCACCGCTCAAGGCGGAGAATTTCAACGCTTTGCACCAGTGATGAAGTGTCCGGCGACGCTGCCTACTCGCCCCTCCACTAGCTACAAGGTCAGTCCCAGTAAGGTTATCTTTTCTATTCCAGTTTTTCATGTTCTTAATTACTCCACTCTCCCAGATTCCCCTTATTGTCCTTACTGAGATGGTCACGGTGGATCTCGATGTGTGCCCCTTTCTTGCCAGCGCCGAGACGAGATCATACTGGTTTGGGTTTTTCATGGGATGCAACGTGTCGCAGCCTGACTCGGCTACACGCGAGGACATGAAGTTTTGCGTCCAATGCCTCTAATCTGTGTGTAATTTCTATTCCTGACCAAGCGAAAGTTCTACGAACCATTTTGTTTATTATTTGTGCCATGGCTGATGCACTCATGGCGCTTACAGTGTGTCACAGGTTTGTAGCTTAATTAGACTATTTGAATTATGAAATGTCATGGGTGACAACACGTCTGAGACCTTCGAAACACGACGACTAAAGTGTCATAATGTAGCGCATAAAAACTCTTGGAGAAGTGCTTCTATGTTTTTTTTAAATTGCATAAATATTAAAGTATGAATGAATGATAGATCATTACTACAAAAAATCGTATATTAGACTCCTCATCACAAACGGTTTTGAAAAAACATCTGTGATGAGGAACATCACTGACGGTTCTATAGTGCAACCGTCAATGACATCACTACAGACGGTACTCTTCATAAACCGTCAATGATATACAGCAATATCACAGACGGTTTTTATACCAAACCGTCAGTGATGCTATCACAAACGGTTTTAAATAAAAACCATCTGTGATAATATGTATTATCTCAGACAGTTTTATTATAATAAAACCATCTGTAATATCTCACAGACGGTTTTATAATAAAATCGTCTGGGATTCTATATAAATCACTGACGGTTTATGAATAGAACCGTCTGTGATAATATTTCAACTATCCCGCACTCACCAAATTTGAACTTTTCGCTTATCTCGTTTTCAACTTCCTTTAAAATACCAGCCTGTTGTTCTTCTCCTGTTACTTTTTTCTCACTTCTCCTGCTCTCCTTTTATCTTCTCTCTTCTCTTCCACTCCTCTCATATTCCTATTTTCTTCTCCACTTCCTCTTCTCATCTCAATTTCATTCCTCTCCTCTTCCTCTACTCTGGTCACAACTAGAGTATACCGCCGTCCATATGTTAGGTAAGTGTGGTGTTCGAATCGTCCAATTAAAATGTCATAGCCCATCCTCTCCTCTTCCTTTCCCTCTTCTCTTCTCTTTTGCACTCTTGATGCTACGGTATTTTCGTTTTCGATCCATACACCTTTCGTAAAACGGCCATGACTTTTACATATGAGTTCCGATCGCAACGTTCTTGTACTCGTTGGAAAGCTAACGAAAATTTCATTTTGAAAATCCATAGACTAGTCAAGGGGCTACATCAGAAGTTCTATGCGAGGCTCTGAAAAAAAGTCGATCGCGAAAAAACGTCGTTTAGGGCCTCAAAACGGCCTCTGAAGTTTTTTTCGTCGATTTTGCGTTTTCAAGTTCTTTAGAGCAAGGACATAGGATATCTCACATCTAGTAGCTCTTCCATTATGTCTGAACTTGTACAGAGCACTGGATCACAGAAATATCATCTATATGTGACGATATTTTTTTTGCTTCCAAAGATAACATCACAGACGGTTCATAGTAAAAACTGTTTGTGATAGTTTGTTATCACGGACGATTCTTAGTAAAAACCATCTGTGATGTTTGCATATCACCGACGGTTTTAGTTTGAAACCGTCTGTGATATGTTCTATCACAGACGGCTCATGTGCCATAACATCACTAACACATGGTTACAACGGTTCGAAAAACTGTCTGTGATGATCTTTTCTGTAGTAGTGGATGGCAATTACTTACCCATTCGCTTGCTTTAAGATTTGTATAACTTGTATTAGGAGGAAAAACACTAACAAATTAGAAATTTTTTAAATAATACATTTTTATTTAAATTGCAAAAATATATCTCGATCTCAAAAAATTGTAAAAATATACCTCCGTCGCCCTCTGAATAGACAACAAGGGCTACAGAGGACTCTATCGCCCTCTGAATGGGCATATTGGCACTTGTCGCCCTCTGAATGAGCGACATGTCCCCTTTCCTGTAGCCCGTTTCTAAATAAAATCATAACTTTTTCATATGATCTCGGATGGAGATGAACTTTATATGAAAATTGTAGCTCTCAACGAGATCTACAACTTTGGTATAAAATTTTTTATCATTTGATTCTATTTAGATATCCAAAAACGCGATGGAAAATTCAGATCTAAAAATCAGATCCAAATTAGATCTGAAACTTCTATCTCATTTTTGGACATCTAAATGGATTCAAATGAAAAACAATTGTATACCAAAGTTGTAGATCTCGTGAGAGCTACAATTTTCATATAAAGTTCATCTCCATCCGAGATCATATGAAAAAGTTATGATTTTCTTTATAAATTGGCTACAGGAAAGGGGATATGTCGCCTATTCAAAAGGCGACAAGTGCCAATATCGCCCATTCAGAGGGCGACAGAGGCCTCTGTAGCCCCTGTCATCCATTCAGAGGGCGACGGAGGTATATTTTTGCAATTTTTTGAGATCGATGTATATTTTTGCAATTTGAATAAAAAAATATATTATTTTAACAAAAAGTTCAACAAATTATTATGTTTTGATTGTTTCATCTTAGTATTGTATACAGTTCATAGACATGATAAAAGCATGGTTGCATGAAGTTTAATTAGGTCTGTATCATTAGAATGTTGGCATTGAGTTAAAGCTAAGTCATATGTGTTTTGGACAGCATTCAGTCAGAGGTAGGTCATGTATTTTCGATAGGTAATATACACACACGAAGGTGTTACTCTGCTCATAAGCGTAGAATAGTTATTGTGTGCTTCGGCCAGAGAAGCACATGCAAACCGTTCTCGTACGCCCGTATATTGACTAAACCAATTAATTACGTGGCCAACCAATTAGTTCTTGTTTGTACTATAATCTTTTTTCTTCGATTTAACCATAATTTTTTATTGACAGCTCCGATTCACAAACGGTTTTCACCAATAGCTTACCGATGACAAGAGAAACATAATGATATAAGTCTCGCCAATAAACGCTGCATGAAACAAATTTTACTGTCAAATGAATATCAATTTAGTGAATGTGTTATTTGATTTTACTACTACACAGGTTACTGAACCCTCTTGTATGATAGTAAAATTTATATATACAGATAGTAAATTGGAGTGCATTTGACAATAACCTTGAAGTAAATCTATCATATGGTTATAATACACTACGATGAGGTTCAACAATAAAATCTAAATACGCAACCAGTAAATTGTAGCATGTTGCATTTCACCATACTTGCAACTTCCAATAATATTGTTACTCACATTTAGCTTTTGCATGTGTCATTGCCTGAACGACCGATCGGTGCAGTTACAGGTGGTCAGTGACCAGGCAGTTAGCCTACAGAACAGGTGCAGCATTTAACCACTTCATGTCTGAACTTCCTAGAACTTGACATCTCAGTCTACCTAACTGTAATACATGAAAGCTAATGGCATTGCCGCTCAAGTTACCCTGTAGGGCCTCGTGTATATACTACCGTATATAAAGTTCAAAGCTTCCCGGTCGCTCGCCGTGTTCATGTCGCTTTGGCGTGGCGTGGACGCGCGCTCGAGCACCGTGTCACCCGTGTCAACAGTGAAACAGCCTGCCGTTTGTGCGGCGCGTAGATTGTTGCGCCATGTCGCCCACATGGCTCAGCCACTCGTTCAGCTTATATATTTTAACACCTTTACTTATTAAGAACGTTTGCGCAGCGCGGCGGTAAGACGCCTCGCTCTCTCACCTTCGGTCGCGGGTTCGATTCCCCATTCGCGCGCCTCCGCAGTATTTTTGCCCGCGCGACGTGTGGCTCAGGTGCGCGTGGTAAGCGTGGGCCGACGTGTGCTCGTGGCGTGAGCCGCCCGTTTTTTTGTGAAGAAGTCTTCGGAAGTTTCCAAAATTACATCTAGGTCACTTTTTGTGGAAAGATACTAAAAAAATCTGGAATTTTGTTTTTTGCGGGAAGACCCTAGAATTTTGAAATATATTTTCTAAAATTACAGCTTAGTACCCCGCAAATTCTTTTCTTTGCAAAAGGGGCCCCAGAAAATTCTAATATTGCATAATAGTCCGTTAAAATTCTTTATTACCCCAAACTCCCAGAATTTGTTTTTAACACGTCGTTTTTCCCGAAAAACTATCCGATACTTTATAGGATTACGTATTACTCTGTTTTTTGCTGTTAGCCCCCCAAAACTTCGCCCGGTTTTCACATCTTGTCGTGTGGCGGCTGGCGCAGCGTGCGCCGCGCCCGCACATCTAGTTTATATCAAGATGTTACAGAGGGTTCCCACACAGATGAGTTTACAACAAACTAGGATCAAAGATCTGATTACAACCGACAATAACTGGACGCGCTACACAATCAAGAAAATAGAAAGATAAGTGGAAATCCACTTCAATGTGCTTGGTTCTGGCGTGAAAATGTCCTACAATTTAGATTTTGCTATCAAATATGCTACAATTTACTAGTTAAGTTTTTATATTTTTACTACCGAACTTCACCGTGGCGTATTATAGCCGTGTGATGGATTTACTCCAAAGTTACTGTCAAATTCACTCCAATTACTATCCATATGTATAGAGTTTACTATCATGCCATAAGGTTTAGCAGCCTGTGAAGTCTATGCAGTAGTAAAATTTACAACATATTTAATAAATTGATGTTCATTTGGTAATAAAATCTGATTCATTCATGTGGCGTTTATTGGCGAAACTTATATCATTATGTCTCTCTCGTCATCAGTAAGCTACTAGTGAATGCCATTTATAAATCGAAGCTACCAATAAAAAGTTATGGCTAGATCGAAGAAAAAAGATTCTAATACAAATAAGAAAACATATTTACTAGTTAGTTGGTCACGTAACTAATAGGCTTAATGAATTGGGCAGTTCTGTTGCGCTGAGTACTGGATTATGCGACTGGTCAGTCTATGTTGGCTGGCTAGGGAGTATAATAGGCTATGCTGCACGTAGCTGAAGAATAGTGTGTATATGTATAGAAAAATGGTTTCATACTTTTGGGAGTACGTACTCCCACCTTGCATATACCGATTAAACAAAAAAATTATACCTCTTTATCCTTTTGAGCATACTCTAATAATGATTATAAGATACTTCAAAGTGAGTTCCATAAAAATTTCATCAAAGTCTACTTTTTATAGCATAATTTGTGTATATACTTATTTTACTTATGAAAAAAGATATATATTAAAAATAAAGGGCTCCAATGTAAATTTTTCAACCTTGTCGCATTGGAGTATCTTAGAATTAATATATAAGTATATCAAAAGTGATAAAAAGTATAACACATTGATTTAAGTAGTATATTGGAAGTGTGAGTATATATATATATATATAACTTTTTCACTTTTGTATCTTACAAATCAAGCAAGCAGTAATGTCACAATAGAGGTGTTCAGGAAAAGCATATGCATACTTAGTTACCTTGACATTATTGGGCTTGCTAGAGGACATAAGTAGGCATCAAGCGGGAATACCGCATATTTACATGGACATAAGGTTTTTGCAATTACAAGTGTGGTGGATAGCATGTACTTTCAGCGAATGAAAATTAATTCCTGTTTGATGTTCACACCATATTTTAAGATGCGTAATTAGCACTTGGAGTATTGATCTTTGTAAGGAATTATCAAATTTGTGGACCACATATCACAGATTCACATTGTATGTATTATCCAGGCCTACATTTCAAAAACACTTTCTTCAAATATTTGCAACAAATTCTGTATTGTGGGCTTGCTTGGTACTAGCGGTGACAGAGTTTTAGTAGCCTAGTAGGTCTATTTGCTATGATCTTGAGTGGCATGTAAGCATCTTGAATTTAAGAGATAGCTGATACTTCATTTTGCAGTATTACAACGATTAGCAATTGTTGATCAACTATACCAATAAAAGCGCACATTTTCTTTTAGATGGCTTAAGCAAGGCTTCATTAGATTCCTGTAATTGATCTTGTATGCGATAAGAATTACTAAACTTTCAGTTAAGAGTGGTGTCAATTTCGTTATAGATCTACAAGGTTGTCTATAATTGCATTTCCTGCCTGATCTTATTTCAGGGTGCCACAGTGTTACAATTCACTGTCCTTTTTTCTGTTTGAAACTAATTACAGAACAACTCTTTGGTAACAAGGATATAGAATCACTGTACATGATTTGCTTGCTCAGAATGGGCTCTGATTTGCTGGAACGTATGGTGAAGGGGAGAAAGGGACATTTTCCTCAAGTTTGCATGCAAATATCTAATGACACCAGATGTGAAACTAAAATATCTAATGAGAATAGTATGACTGGTGAACCATTTTATTGTGACGATAAACATAACTCTGAGGATGAGGAAGAAACGGGTAGGCATGATTACACAGACCAATTTCATAATGTGTAAATATTGAATTATTGCTTGGTACTACAGTGAAAATAGAAATAAATGAACAATGTAGTTTTTTATTTGTGTGTACCCTGATAAATACCCTGTTAATGTAGAGTTTAGGAAATACAGTTAGGTATTGACAGTGCCTTTGATGACCAGGCTATCTCCTGCTTATATCATTTGAACAATAGCTGGATTCTTGCACTAAAGGTGATCTAGCAGTACAAAAAAAAACAAGGTACAGAATAAAAGCATAGGATATTTAGGATGATATTATAACTGTAGTCCTATTAAGAGGATTCTGATCATTTTTTTAATGTGTTGTAGCTTGAGATACCCTGTTTCACGGTATTTTCTTAAATATTACTCTATGACACATTAATTAATTGTAGTTCAGAATAACTCAAATCCACATCAAGATATTAAAGCATTCCTTTTCCCCCAAACAGTTTACTTGGAAATGCACAACAATGTTTGTGAAATATTCATGTCATACTCAATGAAAAAATAGCAAATTTGGTTATAGAAACTTTATGTAGATGTAAACATTCTGACCATCTCTCGTCATTGCGTCAATTGTTCTTCTATTGCTTTAATTGATTTTTAAAGCCAAACAAAATAAACCTTTTTAATTAAAGAATAGGTTCTTACATCAGGAATTAGGTGTGAATTATGCTGCCATAAGTAATAGCTTGATTGTTTCGTTTGATACATGTGTGGTAAAAAAAATCGATGTTTATGATACGATTTAATATGGTTTGATAATATAATATTATTTTCAAATTCTGTTGCAACGTATGAGCACCCTACTGGTTAGGAGAAAAATTCTATTGTCCTTTCTTCTGAACAGGGCCCAAAGGAGGAAAGCGTGGAGCGGCGTTGCGACTTGGGAGCTGGCGCAGCGGCCCACCTAAATCTAAAGTTCAGTCTGGGGCGCCGCGAAACTTGGATGCGGCCACGACTGACGGCTGATCGCGCGGCCTAGACATCGAAGGAGCATGGGGCAGCACGTCACCGGCCCACTCACATCCGTTCGAGAATTTTTTTTTCTTTAATATTTATTTTTATTCTTTTTTTCAAAACTATGCGTCCAAAAAAAAATGACAAAAATACCCCGTCGCCCGTGTATGGGCGATCGCCCATACACGAGCGATCGGTCCTTCTGCCGTCGGCGCTTGAGCAGCGCCGTTGGTGAGCCCCTCTGTCGCCAGGAGACAGGCGGCCAGAACCTTTTTTAGTTTTGTTTTGTAATTACTATATGCTTTTAATATAAACCCGTAACTTTTGCTAGAGTGTCCAAATTAAATGAAACTTGTTTCTAAATTTAAATTTTGGAATGAAGAATTAGAGTGTAAAATAAAAATCCATGTGTTGTTTGCAGAAAATTTTTTTATTTGAGTTCGAATGCTAGGCTCTAATCGTGGATTGGGAAGGAATTATAATGTGTGTTGATCCATAATTCATGAAATAAATAGAATAAGTTACTACAACCTTATGCACTTCATTTTTGCAAAAATATCTAAATATGATTGCATTTTGAATAAAAGATGGCTAGTTTAAACCCTTTATAACATTCATTGTTCGAGCGATTAGAGTAATGTTCGAACGACCTCAAAACTTGATGAAACAGTTTTGTTGCATTCTTAGGCTTGCATAGGTTACAATTATGTAAAAATATTTAGATGTCACTTTAGGTTGCACTATTTTATTGTTGTCAGAACATGCAATCGGTAAAACATGAAAATTGCCGTATCTTTCATAAGCGATGGTAAAACTCGATGAAATCAAATCGTGGCCGAAAATGCTATAACCTATCTCGATGGAGAAAATAACATCATTTGGGACAAGCTGGGCGATGGGACATATCTGAGCCCTCGGACGGTGAGCATACTCTTGAAGGTTGGGCATGACTGCTTATTACGACTTAAAACTAAAAGGAGTACCACGAACAAAGAAAACCAAAGTTAACACCAGACGTCTATTGAGTGCTTGAGGCCACTTCCCATTCGCACATGCCTCGTGAGCTTCTCAGCACGTCGCGCCTCTCTCGTTCCTCTCTCTCTCTCGGCCTCCTTCTCCTCCGCTTCCTTCCTACATGCCTCCTCGCGTGCGGCATCGCGTTGTTCTTGAAACCGCGCGTGAACTCATCCTGCCGGTTGGCTTGGTCAAGAAGCCGTTGGTCCTCGGGGTTGATCTCGTATCAAACCACCGCTCAAATTCACACATGGCGGAGGTGAGTGCATGAAACGTAAGTTAGCAAAGTTTCATTCACAAATGTTATGTAACCCGTCGATTGTTACCATGCGGCGATCCTTGAGCTCTTCTCCGCGGATCGAAGGCGTAGTTCGGCACTTCAATACCTCCTCTTCCAAGTTGAAATTTCCCAAGAGCGGACAAGCTGCAAAGATCTCCGCACATACACATGGGTGCTACTGACTCACGAGGTAGGAAGAGATCTTGATGCGCTAAATTTCATGGGCATGCACTTGCTTCTTCCTTTGCCTTCCCTTACCCTTTGCACTTGCGCCTCGGCATTTTCGATTGATGCTCACCTCTATTCTTTCTCCCGCTATTCTTTGCGAGACCGCTTGTGAGCGAATGTTATAAAGGCGGATATCGCCGGGTATGGAGCGATCGCCTCATATTTGGCGATCGCCCCATGTAAGCGATCGCCTCACATTAGGCGATCGCCCTACTATAGGCGATAGGTGTACCAAAGCGTTGGTGTATTGTCACGTCGTGTGGCATAGGCAAGCAATGCATAAATGATTTGAACAATTTATAGTGATAACGCTTGTTATGTTACTAACTCGGGAGTTATACAATGTCTTCTTGAGCGTAAAGCCATTACAAAAATACATCCGTACAACAAGTCAATCACGGCCACGCTTCCTAATCGGCCCGTGGGGTAGGTGAGTGGCGACGGCGGACGGACGTCCCTCCTAGGCCGCCCTGCAGCGCGTAGTAGAGTAGTCTTGTGCGGCGCGAGGCCAAGTCTGTGACGGCACACCCGAGAGCCGAGAGGGTCGAGGTAGTCGGTCGAAGGTACTCCTCCGGTCGAACTCGTCGTCGAAGGCTCGTCGAAACCACCACAGGGTCTCTTTGGGCGCGGGACGACGAGGAGCCTCAGAGCCCATCGCCCCACCGCTGCTGCTGCGTGGAGCGTAGCGAGGAACCGACGGGGTAGGGCGAGACGCAAAGGAGCCTCCCACCCACTGTCCCCACTTCTTCTGCTGCGTGGGAGCGTAGCGAGGAACCGACGGGTAGGGCGAGGCGCGAAGGAGCCTCGTCGTTGCACTGCCCCCCTGCACTGCGTGGGGCGTGACGGGCACCGGGGTAGGGCGAGTCTTTGGGCGAAGTGACGTGATGTGCTGCGTCCGCCGATGTCTCCGCGCCCTCGGCAGGTGACCAAGCGAGCCAACCGCCTCACCGTAGCGAGGACCCGACCCCAAGCTGTCTCGGACTCGGCGGTGGTCACTGTATGCCCCCCTCTAGGCGCGTCAACATGGACACGACCTCCACCTCAATCTCCGCCAAGAGTGAGTCGCATGTAACGTCAGTTGGTATTACGTAAGTTACATGAAAAAGCGTGCCCATGTAGGTTCGATTGCGACACTTACCGAGGCGTTGTCCCTCTGGGACATCTGTGAAGGGTACGTGTCCGCTACCGATGCATGCCGTGCGACGTACGGTGCTGGTGTGTACCCCACCCTGAGGCGAGTGCGCGGGACGAACCACTCCATGTACTGATCGTACATGTCATGGTCGTACGGCCGGGTCTCGGTGACCCTCTCGTCGAGTCGGCGTCCCCACCGCAGGCCCATGGCGCATACGGTCGCGAATCGAGAGCCACCGCAAGACCCATCCGGGTCATCCTGCAATGCAAAAACAGTAAGTACACACCACATTAATTTCGCAAAGATGCGGAGTAGTAGGATCAGGGCAAGTACCTGTGAGCGCCACGTGCGACAACGTGATGAGGCGGCAAAGGAAAGGACTGGAACAGCCGAGCCGCCGCAGCACTCGGTGCGGGGAGTACTCCTCGACACAAAGGTCAAAGACGAGCACCTTACGGGTGAGCCAAAAGGCCTCATCTCGCGTGCAAAGCACGGAGACCCGTGAGGTGCTTTCGGGCGTGACGTCGTCTGCGGTGTATGGCGTCCACCGCACGTCCTCGTCGTGGAGGCGGTCGAACTCTCGAGCGAACTCTGATAGGACCTCCTCACTGACGGTCGCGAACCTCCGCCGCGAGGAAATAAGAAATGGCGAAGGTTATTCAAGTGCGTTAGTGGAGAAAAGATACGAGGAGCATACACCGTCGGACCCGGTGGTGGCTCATGGTGGGCGATCCACCGGTCGTCTCCGTAAAGCTCCTCGAGTGCGGTGTCGTGTCAACAACGAGCTGCCGACGGAGAAGCGCTCCCAAGACCACAACCGGAGGAGTAGGGCGCATTCGACATCGTCGCGTCGTGCTCGCCCGAGAGACGGTGTCGCCTGCAGACCTCAGACGTCGCCGCAAGCACACCGAGGCCCACGACCACCGCATCACCGTTTACAAGGGGAGTTAGGCGTGCTCGTGAGACGAGATTGGGCCGAGTGTGTTACCTCATCCACCGGGTGTCGGCGATGTCTTTGGCGTACTCGATCGGTGACGGTCCACCGTGTTCCGTGGGAGGATGGGAACATCACCCAACCGAACAACAACAGGAGGTATGCCTCAAGTGGCGGGCCACGCCCGCCTCCTCCGCGTCGGGTGGAGAAGCCGAGCTGCGGCGTTCGCAACAAACATTATCGGCAACTTGGCGCTTCTATTTTAATTCTCAAAGAAAGAGGTACTCACCGTGAATCGGCGACCACGCCTTCGTCGGTCGTGGCGCTCGGCCTCCTAAGAAGTGGTAGGGGTTGCCGGGGTGCCATGCACCTCGGCGAAACGCGGACAACTCGGCGTGTCACGTGGTTTGAGGCGTCGTGCGCGGCATCGCTTCGGACCCGCAGGGGAGGCCTAAGAGGTATGACACGTCTGCGGCGTTGGAGCCATCTCTCCGCACGGAAGGTGGAACGTGTCGTCTCCGGTCTCCACCGGTCCACGAGTCGCGCCAGCGAGGACCGGTCGTACCGAATCGCGGGACCTCCTTGCCCGCTAACGGGCGATCCACCGCTCCACCATCCTACAAAGAGGAAGTAAGCCACCGCCGCAACTCGCATGTAGTGCAATGCGTCGTTAAATTGCATTCACGGTAAGTACATGTACGTAAAGAGTGCAAGCGTTGGCGCCTTCCGTGGAACCCAACGTGGGTCGATCGGCGGCTCGTTGGGCACCCGAGGTCGGAGTGTCCCTAGCTCTCGGTTCTCCTCTGCGGAGTACCTAGACCGGTGGGTCGCATCGGCGGTCACGTCCGGCAGCTCAGGGCAAGGTCGCGCCATCGTGGCCTGTTAGAAAGCAAATACAACAAACTTGTCAGTAATTACATGTGCACACAAAATGAAATGCGAAATAACAAATTGTACCATACTCATCAAACAATACAACCAAGTGCGAGAGCCAAAAAACTCATATTACAAACATACGAAAGACAACGACATGTTCGACGAGGCACACAATGTCGAGAATTACATTATCCTCATAGCTACTAAGCGGTACATCGAAGAATTACATGATGCGAAAAATAACTTACGAGACATTGAAAATTACATCGATCATTACAACTTACATCACAACTTACGGTCCATTGAAAAATACAAGATGGGAACAACATGGAAAATTACATTATCCGCGGTTGCGGCGCGCCTCGGACTCGTCCATATCGTTCGAATCGCCTTGTCCTTCGACGTCAGACCTTCACTTCAACATTCGGATATCCGGTACCCATCGATGGTCCGAGGGGGCTGTTGTGAGCGATCCGTCCATTCGGTACCGTACACCTCGTGATGCCACGTGTTGAGAACGCTCGCTTGTAGTAGTGCGGGAGACGAGCGGACGACGGGATTGATGCGTCTCGGCGGCTGCGGCAATGGCGTGCGAGCACGGCAAGTGCAGCGGCGTGGTTTCGGGCAGAGCACTCGCAATCACCGCTCGGTATGCACAGATGGGAAGTCCTCTCGGTGGGCACCCTGCGACCTCGGTCACGCGATTGCACGTGGTATCTCCGTTCCACGCCACTCTCGGTGTAACCCGATGTGTCTGCGCCTTTCTTGTTTTCTTGGACATGTAGGTAGACACAACAGCTTGAGTAAGACGATCGATTATCCGACATACATCTTGTGGAGGTCTTGTATCGCTCAATGAAATATCTCTGTGTCCCTAATAAGACACCTCAACTATACCCACCATGGAAGGCATCGGTGCCTTTCATTACCGATTGTAAATCTCCGCCAGTTCGTTGTCATGATCCCATAACGCGAGCCGCCCTCGTCGTGCGTGAAGGACCATTTATCCAAAGGCTCATGTCGTATCCAATCGGTGAAACTCTTTATCTTTGGTACCGGCCTCGCCGGATGTTTAGAAGTCCATCGACCAGCGCACATAAGGTCATGGGGTCCTCTCCTTGCTCATGGTACACCATCGGGTTCCTTAATGAACTAGCGGTACCTCTCGGATCCATTGATTGCTTCTTCGTTAGTTCGTCCAACGTCTTCCAAAGCGCGTCGAACTTCCTCCGTTGGTTCTGTTTGCACAGGCGCTTGAACATGTTCATAAGCTCCTTGTTCCTGAACTGACGGAAAAAATTGGCACCCATGTGCCTCATGCACCACCTGCTCCTCAGATCTGGCCACTTTGCTGCTCCCACGACGGCGGACCCTTGTTGCATATCCACGATCGCCCTTAGCAGCCTACATGTCGGTCATGGATGACACAAACATCGAACTGTCGAGAACAACCGCCGACTTCACTCTTTCAAGGAACCGATTACACGCTCTCGTGTTTTCCCCCTCCACGAATGCCAACGCAACCGGTAGAACCTGGTTGTTGGCATCCACCGCGATCGCAGTTAGAATCTGGCCCTTGTACTTCCCCGTGAGGAATGTGCCGTCCATGCAAAGGATCGGGCGACAAGGTCTTAACGCATTTATGCATGCGCCAGGCGAAGAATGCACGCCGCAATACCCACTTCCCGGCACGCACCACCGCAGGAACTCCGCAAGGTCGATGGATGTACCGGGGTTCCTTTGTGCGATTGCCACGAGCAAGTGGGAATATTCTCGCACGAAGCCTCGTCGTCTGAACCGTATTTCCAGAGCTGTCCTTTTGCTCTCCATGCCTTTGCGTAGCTAATCTTATCTTGAAACCTCTCCTCCACTACCGTGATAATAGATCGAGGTCGCGGATGGGGATTGTCTACGATCGACCATAAAACACATTTGCCACCCAAGTGGACGACAGATTGCGGTGTCCCCGCTCCGCTTCTTCGGCTTCGCGATTATGCTCCATCACTATGGAGCATTTCCGATGTCCGTCCACTTCCTGATGCGTATGCACCGCCATGGGCACGAATCAACTCGCACTTCACGTCGTAGTCCTTCTTCTTGGACTTCACAACCACGAATTGCCGCGGAGAGACATTGCCCGATGCTTCACCGCATCCATCACAGCCTCCTTGTCTTTATATATGGCCCCTGCGTCACCTCGTTCTCACGATACTCCCATGCATCAATGTTCCCTTCATTCATCGTTAGGTCTTGAAATTGTAATTGGTCCACGCACTGAGGACAGGCACCTCGAGGCGTTGTCCTCCTCGTCAGTGCTCACCATCGGGGACTTCCTCATCCGCACGATCCTCCTCTTCCATCAGTCAACAATGTCCTCCACCTCCTCCCCTCGTCGGCCACCCCTCGCGCCTCCACCGCTGTCTCCTCTGCCCCGGTCCCTTCGCCACCGCCAGCCTCGTGCTCCTCGTCTCGGGCTCCTCGCGCCTTCCTCTTCACATCCTTCTACATTTGATGTCCCTCCGCCGTAATGTCCACCCGACATCACGAACTTGCGACACCGATGGAGCTACCGGTAGCATCAGTACCAACAACATGAGCGGCCAACCCGCTCTACGACAAAACCAACATAACTCCTCCATGTTGACGTCGAGTTAATAGGAATCAACTCTCGTAAAAGCGGTCTTGCGCTCGGCTCACTCTCGCTCTCACATAACCGAACAGTCTGGGCATCCAAATCAACATCCGAGACATCCACTCCAACAAACCCCAGATGTCCTATCGCTCGATCGCATATGCCCGTCGACTCTTGAAAATGATGATAGATCCACCCCATCCGCCCCTGTGCTATCTCCCCATCTCCATAAAATATTTGGAAATACAATTTCTCCGACATCTTTAACGTCCGACGGAAAAATATTACTCTAAAATACAATCTACAAAACGTACATTGACCGTACTACAAAATACGACTATAAATAAGTGATTTTGACTACAAATAAGTAATCAAAATGACTACCATATGGCCTAACATTATATTTGTGCCACATTACATTGACCCTACCAAATTAAAATTATAAATATTGTCTACTTTTTTCACTGTATTCACTTTCTATACATTGAGTACTATACAATCCTGAAATCTCTAAAAATTAAATACTACATTAAAGTTATAAACGCTATTCGAGAAATTTATAAACAACACTATGAGAGAAATTCTAAACATTGCACAATCCTAAATTTTCTAAACACTAAAATAAAATTTTAATACTACAATAAATTTGTAACGTACTAAATACTATAAAATCCTGAAAATTCTAAAAACTAAATACACCCCATCCGCCCCCTGTGCTATCTCCCCATCCCCATAAAATATTTAGAAATACAATTTCTCCGACATGCTGCAACGTCCCACGGAAAAATATTACTCTAAAATACAATCTACAAAACGTACATTGATCGTACTACAAAATTATTTACATTGGCTAATACATTATTTACGTAATAAAATTAGTAATACACAACCCTAATAAATTAAATTTCTAAATATTGCCTATAGTTTCTAACGAACTAAATTTCTACATACAAAATACTACATTAAATTTACATATCTTTGAAATACTACATTAAGTTTATAAATACTACATCTTGCATTAAGTAATCGCTACATTAAAATTCACGAGAGCTATACAATTCTAAAATTTCTAAACACTACGCAATCCTAAAATTTCTAAATACTACACCAATGTCCTAAATATTAAATGATATTTTAATTACGCAACCTATAAAATAATTCCTACAATTATCTCTAAAAAAATTCTTACAGATAACTATAAAAAAAAATCAGAAATTACCTTTTTTTTTCTTTTTTTTTCTCTTCTCTCTTTCTTTCTTCCTTTCTTCTCTTCTTTCTCTGCTTTTACTTTGCTTTCGGCTCGTAAAAAGTCGTGGGATAAATACCCCGTCGCCTCAGATGTAGCGATCGCCTCTGAGGCGATAGGGGCCCACCATCGCGCCGTTAGCCGTTGGCGTTAATGGACCGTTAGGCGAAGCGGTGAAGCGAAAATCGCCGTGTATGGGCGATCGCCCATCTGCAGGCGAGGGGGCATTTTTGTCATTTTTTTCGGACGCATAGTTTTGAAAAAAAGAATAAAAAAAATTCTCCGTTCGAGGTACTTCGCGGTTGATTTCTGTATGAATCGCACGGATCAAGATGCTAACACGCGTGATTTTTTTTCTGAAAATGATGCTAACACGCGTGACAAAAGAATTGTGGTGCGTATTGAGACAAGCAACCCACGCAATGCATGGAGCCCCACCATGTTTAGCTGTGGGATATTAGTTTCAGGGAATGCAACCGTTGGTCCCTGCACGTTCAATTGATGTAGTACCTGGCATTTATTCGTGGGACTACAGGTTCGATTGATCCATCGATCGCGCAGTTTTAATTGGAGGAACTAACCAACCACCACTCGCTGTCACCGGAGGCTCCATAGCAGTACGGCCTGCAGGTAGAAGAAGCTTTCCAAATGATTATGGTGATGGTTATGACCAAGTAATGCGTACTACTTGCAGTTCAACAGAGAGCAGTGCTTCTCTCTATATGCTACTCGATCGTGTTTCATTTGTCAAAGCAAGGATGAGTACTTGCGAGCTATACTACCTTACATTGGTTCTAAGGAACCTGTTTGGCACCAGGTGGTGTGTAAGTGTCAACTCACTTCAGTGTTTCCTTTACAATTAATTGGTGCGCGTACTTCTATGAGTTTAGTTAGGTTCCTTACCTACAGTAATAGCCTAGTGATCAACCTTTACACCCTTGGGGCGTCTGTGCACTGTAGTATGAAGGTTTTTTAGGCCGCATGTATGCATAGGTTATTATTTATTTATTTATTGAAGGGAAAAGGCCCCTAAGGGCTTCTTTCATTCATAAGCATGAGATTTTACATATTTTTTTGCCCAGATTGGATACACAAAGTGAAAATTAATTGGGCAAGCTCCACTATTGGAGTAGCTACAACAAGAGATTACATTCTGTAATTGATTTAGCTGTAAAGCTCCTTTTTGCTGAACAATCTGCCACCTGGTTATGTTTTCTCGGTTGATAGATGAAGGTGGCATCCATTGCATTTGTATCAATTCCATGATCTGTGGTCTAATAAACCATTCACATGTAATTGCGTTTTGGTCCTTCAAGTAGCCAATTGCGTTCTGGTTGTCTGAGATGAAACAACATTTTTGAACCTGCAAAGAAGAAACTAGATATGCCCCCAGCAAGAGGCTAAGAACCTCCGCATGAAGAAGGGAAACTGCATAAATGGCCGTAGCCTGAACGACGTGTATCGTGAGATTACGAGTATGAATAACAATTCCAAGACCAACATTATTATGACCTGTAAAGGATGCATCAGTGATGCAATTTGGAGCATTGTTGATCATGCTCTCCATGTCTGGACTCATTGAAGAAATGAGGTGAGGCTACACTGCAACTCGGAGGACCTACGGAGGTAGGCAATCCAAGCATGCACAAGTTGATTGTCTCAAAATAATATTATGAGGCGAAGTGTTAGCCTGGTATTCTATTATAAGACGGTCTATACTTGCCTCGGTATGTTCTACTATTTTGAGGCTAACTATGCTTGCCTCAGAGGGCTATTGAGGCTGCCAAGAAGCTTGCCTCAGTAGGTCATATGATTTGGAGGCTAACCATGCTTGCCTCGTAGTCGTAGGGTTGTTGAGGCTGGTAGAACCCTTCCCTTGGAATGTTGCTACTCGGTGGTAAAATTTTATTTTTGAATATATTTCCTCGTGACGGTATTAAAAATGAAATTTTCGTTGAAGAATAATATGAAAAAAAAAAGCAGTGCTTCAATGCTTTCCCTCCTAATACAAGTCGCACAAATCTTGAAGCAAGCGAAGGGTAAGTAATCACCATCTACCCTTTATTCATGCTTTAATATTTGTGCAACTATAAAAAAGAGAAGCATGGAAGCACCTCTCAAAAAAAATCATAACAAAATATTTTTATGATTAATTTGTTTATTAATATTCTTTAAAATACAATTCTAAATATACTGGTCAAAATATATAAATATAAAAATGCACTATTCCAACTTCCCAGGTAGTTCCAAGAAGTGATTTCATTTTTTTACTTGGAGTGTACCAAAATTATTGAGCATCTATACCCTTTTATAATGCACCTAAACATTCTTTTCTACGTCCACCCTAAATAGTGCATCCCATTAGAGATGGCCCAACCTTCGTGCACCCAGCGAAATGTCCCCATAAACTTGCCTCCATCAAAATTAACCTCTCAGATCTTTCCTCAGCTTTACTCACCCATATCCGATAGCCATTGTTTAGTGTGTCTAATCATCCCTGTGGCCCACAACAGACCTCCTCCCTGCAACTCCATCAAACATCTTTATTGAAAAGGAAACAATCAAGGAAAAGGAAATAAATGTTTTGGAAAAGGAAATGACCGATACATACGTCTTGGGAAAGGAAATCAAGGGGAAAAACAAACAAACTTTCGAAAAGAAATAGGAAATGGGAGAGGGCAACATGACCGGAGATTACCGCAGCGGTCGGGCGCGCGGAGAGAGAGATCCACGCGGCGTCGGGGCACATGGAAGAGGAGATCGGCGCGGTGTCGGGATGAGCGGCGAGAGCCCACGCGCCCTCGGCGTGAATCGAGAGGAGAGCCGCGTGGCCTCGGCGGTGATCGAGGAAAGCGCGCCGCGGCGATCGGCGGCGCTAGGCCGCACTCGGCGGAGATAGGCGCGTGGTGGGAGATTGCACACGACGGCCGGGGCGGCGGCCGGGAAGCGGGAGGAGGAGATCGACGCGGCACGGGCGCGGCGGAGGAGAGTCCGCGTGGCCCTCGGCGGCGATCGGATGAGAGCCCATTCTGAAGCTGTGTGGCGAAGCATCACTCGCAGGGTTCACTCAGTGGCGAGGCATCTTCGGACATCGCCGGCGGCGACCAAGTCCACCGGCGGGTGCGCGTCAGCGAGCTAGTGCTAATGGTGCCCTCGGCCGGGCCCATCCGTGATTGTAGCTTTGCCGGCGGCCAACCCTAGCTGGTCCCCTGTTTTGCTCTTACTGACAGGCGGGCCGCAAGGTCAGTGACTGCTGGCCAGTGTAAAAGCACACGCGCCACTGAGGAAAGACGCTTTCTGTTCTGCGAAAGCGTATTTTCTATTTTCTTTAGAATTTCCATTACCCGAAAGCATACAAGTATTTGTAACTTTTACATTATATGTCTAAATAAAATGAAATAAAATTCTAAAATGATCTAAAATCAAGTTCTTCCATAATATGCAAAAATATTTTGAAAAATAGTACCGGGTGAATTTCAAATTCAAATTTAAAGAAAAGGCCCAAAGATATGCTACATATAAAAATATTGCAAAAGAACTAGAATTGAATGAAACTAATTTTATTAGAATCCTTATACTTACCGAAACTCAAATATATATAATATTTAGATTTCAATTTTGTTTGAATTATTTTTCATTAGAGATTGTTCTCAATTTGCGATTGTAGCCTGGAGCCGAACAAATTCAACGAAGAGGTGCTGAAATTTTTTTTCCACATCTGAAATTATCCAGCGGACGATGGGAAATTTCAGGCTAGAAAAAACATAAAAACCAAGCTCTGCCCGACCGCTGGATAATTTCGGGCATGGGAAAAAAAATTACAGTGCTTCTCAACCATGGAAAAAATTCCGGCATCTCTCCATTGATTTTTTTCGTCTCGAGGCTACAATCGCAAATTCATCATCTGCGAGAGCTGATTCGAAAAAATTATAATGACGATACTAATATAGTAAAAATTCGAGCACAGGCGCTAGTAAATATCTGCGCCATCGCTCATTGAATTTTTTCTACGAGGCTACAATCGCAAATTCATCGTCGCGAGTTGATTCGAAAAAACCATAACGATGATGCCAATACGAAAAAATTCCGAAAAAAAACAATCAAGCGGTGCCGTCAAGCTTGATAATTTTGGAAAAAAAGAAATGCTCGGCAGCCATTGGAAAATTCAAGCGTGGAAGAAAAAATGAAAAAAAAAATTCAAGCGGTGCCCGTCCACTGAATAATTCTGGAAAAATATGGAAAAATAAATGCTGCTCACCGACATTGGATCCGCAGGAAAAAAGATAAAAATTAAGCAATAGCCACCGTAGCTAGTTCCGCGAGGAAAAACTGAAAAAAATTAGGTAGCACTCACAGACCGCTGGTTCCGTGGATAAAAAATTAAAAAAAAATCAGCGCTCTCCGTGCACTGAAATTAGGCTCTATGGGGCTAGATCCGTAAAAAAGTCTCCAAAAGGGTCATATTCGGGAAAAAAACGATCACGGGGCCAGGATAGTAAAAAACTCAAGTCTGGTTTCCTTGCATGCGGATCCTCCCTGTTTATTTCTTTGTTTGATTGGCTCTCCTTCCAAATATGTGGTGCATATACAACCCCTTAATCCCTTATCATACACACCATCTTCTCTTCTCTTGTTAATTTTCTCATGTATTGATTCCTCTCCTATGCGTCAAACGGGAGTTCTATTCTTGCAACAGAATCCTCTAAAAAAAACACAAACTAAATTCATACCTTCCTTTCCCGTGTTCCTTGCACAGGTCCCGGAAATTCCTAACTAAAGAACCCCCAAACGCTGGGACTGAGGTGCCATACCTCTAGCCGTTCGGTCGTTCGACGAGGCCGCGAGGCTTTTACGTGCGGCAACGGCGACCGACGATGTCGACGTACATACATACATGAACAAGTCTTAAGAGCGTACGAGAAATGTTTAGCGAAAAATATTATTGAGTGTTATATCTTCATTTTTGTACTCACATACGGGCACTGTGATTATTTATTATTAAGTGTTATATTCATACTTATCTTATCATTTAATTGATAAGCGGGTGTACTGCTGTCGTAGCGTTAGCACGGATACTATACTAGTACAAATAAAAAATTTGACATCATGCCATGGCACCAATTAGCCCGGGTTCATTTCGTTTCAAATTGAAAAGCAAACCCTCTCCATTGGCCATCAGATCAAAGTTTACTCTATCTCAACCCTTCATTCCCACCCGCGTAACCCTAACACTTTCCTCACCCCTATTCCCCATTTTTCACTCCTCCCAGAACCAAACAGCCGCCACCTGGATTGCCTACGTCTCCTCCTCTCCCTCGATCGGCTCCCTTCCCCATTCCCCATGAGGCCGTGACGGTTCCCACCTCCACTACCAGCTTCCTTGCCGCTGTCGCTGGCCTCCCTCTCACCGTCTCGCGATGCCCTCTTTAGCCCCAGCTTCCATTCTTCCGCTTGTTGATGTTGGTTTTGGCGAGTGCGGCGGCACTGGTCGACGCAAAGAGGAGAAGGAAAATGCGACGGGCCCGGCAGCACCTCCCTTTGCCCGTCCTCTAGTCCTGTCGCTAATGCCGTCCAAGACACATCACCGTCCAGATCTGAGGTATGAAGCGAATTCTTTCCTTGTCTTCTATAAATCTGAGTTTTGTTGAGTTATTTGCCATGTAGAATCGCTCTCACGGCGGTGGCATGGTTGGCGAGGAAGAAGACGGTCATAGACCGGTTGGAGAGGGAGGATGTGGTGTTGCGGCTCACGTCCAGGGCCATACCGGGGATATCGAGGGCCCTGTGCTAAAATTGGGATTAGGTCCTATAAGTAAGAGATGGAAATTACAAAAGTTAAAAAGAAACATTTAGTGCTACAACGTAATAGGATTGTTTTCTACGACACTGATTCTCCAACTAGGGCAACTAAAATACAAATTACATCCTACCAAGAAAATGAAGCACAATCTCTCTAAGCTACTCCCCATTCTTATTTTAAGTGACGTTTTTGACTTTTCATGGTTACCGAGATGTAATTTTGACTATTACATTTTATAACTTATCTTATTATATACTAATAAATTAATAATATTATAGAAGCATTTTTAATGATAAATATAATGATATAATTTTTATATTATCAACCTACATAGTTTTAAATATATTAGTGCTCAAACTTTAGTAAGTTTGACGATACGGATTCTAGGACGTCAATTAAGAAAGAATAGAGATAATATATATCTAACAGATTGCGAAACGCTTATACACAACATAAAAACCGCATAGGATAGTCTAAGTTGACGCAGCCCTAAATTGGAACAGATGGTTCCATAGGGCCACGATGCAGCATTGATAGCTCAATGTAGCATTGAAGTGACATGACAATATCCTAACAACACGGTTACACAAAGATCATGCGACCAAGATAGCAATAAAAGATTGAGAAGAAAATTTGTTTGCTTTCAGCACAAAAACAACACAGAGTGAATAAATTAGAGTGAAATGAACTTGATCAATTCATTGCCACCAATGACAGGGAAGCTACGACTAAATTAATGGCTTGCTTAATTAGAAGATTAACATACTAATTAAAGCTAATCCACAAAATGAGGCCCCTTTGAAGTGGAGGGGCCCTATGTAGGTGCTCACTCTGCACATGCTTCGTATACGACCTTGCTCATGTCTCCAAACAAGGATGTGGCGCCATTCCAAATCGGCAACACGACAATTCTCTTGGCTTTCTTCACCGTTGGCAACCCTTATTCTTTCTTCCAATAGGCCTCTTTCTGTCACCGCAACCCCGATGTTCGAGCAACGTGATGTCACTAGATCCGGATGTGACGAAGCCCACTACCATTGGATCCAGCATCCCCGAGGTTAGCGCCATTGGATCCGGGCATGATGAAGCCCACCGCCACTGGATTTGACGTTCTGATGGTCACCACCATCGGATATGGTTCCTTAGAGGTCAACGCGGCCAGATCAGTCGTCCATGAGGTTGACATTGCCATCGCCGTGCATGAGGCATCTTGCCGCTAACTCGCATGTAGGTTCCGCAACAAGGAAGTGATGAAGACATTCAAGAGGCTATGCATGCAAAACCGAGGCGGAAGTTCGAGGCCATATGGAGAGTGCTTGACGAGAGACCGCAAAACATACGCCGCAATCCGCAGAGGGCCAGTCAACAACTTCTCAGGAGTGCGCCAGCACGCCCGTAACTAGAGAAGTGGTCCTCGCCGATGACACCGACGGCGCGAGATCGGCATAATGACAACTAACATGTCCGAGGTTTATAACGGTGTCTGAAGGGTGTTCGGTCCCTCCCAATCAAGCAAGCATCGTGGAGAGACTCCAGAACAGACCGTTGGATACTTCGTGAATGGTGGGGATGAATGCAAGGAGGCATCCGACGAGGGAAAGCAGTTCTCGAACGAATGCATGCATACATTGAGAAGAAAATAGAAGGCTCGCTCCTCACGACGCCCCGCATCTGGGACGGAGTCGGCGGAAGTTTGAAGTGCGCCACGGAGAAGTTCGTCGATGGCCATTGCAGAGCTACCGTAAGCAAATGTGCACAATACGTGATGTGGCGATATGCACATGCAACAAGCCACAATCTACAAGACAAGCCATGCTCGCATGTATATGCGGCGTACTAAGCCCGTCCTTCTTACGTGTCGACATCTCTCGAGTACTTCAAAGGCCGATCATCCGCTCGGGACATGGAGTTCGAGTTCAACTCGCACGGCTTGGACATGCATTACAGTGGAGCTATGGCTCGGGCAAGTGACTTGGTGTCGAATGATTCTTTGAAGCGGAGCGGCCGTGGATCGTGGCAATCACGGCGAATCCAGATGACATGGACGCAAGTCGTGGGAGACTAAGAGCCATACGGAAGTGTCGTGATATGCTTGGACAATGGGGCATATAATGAAGAATCGCCTCTAATCGGGCCGCTCATCGACTAATCCGTAGTTCGTGAGTACCGTTACGTATGTCATGTTACCTAATGTTATGTTACGCATTGTTATATCTTGTAATGTTATTTTTATGTCCCCGTGTTCCTTATTTGTGCGCGGTTAGTACCTTCATGTAGTCTACATTATTTTGCTATGCAATATGACGATCGTGCTATCTATGTCTTGTTATGTGCTATCTCGCTATAACATTATATTTGTTATAACATTATATTTGTTATTATGTCATGTGATATTATGTTACACGACAATTTTGGTTTTGATTTCTTGCGCAGGACATGGCGCCCACCGCAGATTTTTTGCTTGACTCCATTCTACGATGCCAAGCATCGTAGCGTGGTCCGCTTACAGTGCCCGACCACCGCCTTTCGTGCTTAGGGCCCCGGCGAGCACGGCCTATGGACGAAGCAGATGCGCCCACCCTACGGAGTCGGAGTTATCGCCAATGATGGACATCGGCAATCCTTCACTTTCGACGCGCTTTCTCCTCGCTTAGTGGATCGTTGAGGCCGAGACCCACACTTTCCACTTCCGCTGGGAGATGACGGTCACCCCGCAGACGTTAGCTACATTACCGATTGCCTATCGTGGGTAGGCCGATAGTTCCACCACCGAGGAGGTCGACCGAAAGTACGACATAGATGTGTTTGGCCATGCGGTCCCCGAAAGTTCGTCCTTTGTCATGGCTACGCCGTTATATCCGATGCCCCAATGGCGCACTCAAAGACGTGGTGAGGAGTCACCTTGTTGCGCACTGCTTCCCGCTTGGTCGGGTGTTGTTTCTTCATCGCAGGGAGATGCTTCCACCCGCCTACATCCACATCGCGGAGGCTTTGGCCGACGCCACGCCGACGAGGTCCTCAAGATGCTTTTGGATCGGCCAAGCTTTGCGCCACCTGCTGTGGTATTGTGCGCGGCCCGTGAAGACAACGGGAGAGCCCGCTCGGCAAGTATGCTACACCTTGCCGCAGCTTATGGTCTTGGGAGCATTTTCCGCTACGCCAGATCGGAGCCCATTCACCCGTATACTAATGATGTAGTCTTCACGCCGACACCCAAATGATGCTCCCACAACGGGCTTCGTGGACGGCCGCTACTTGGGATGGGCAAGGGGCGGACCTCGCAGAGTTTACTCAGTTTCATAACCATTTCGAGACTCGCATGAAGACTAAATAATATGGCAGCCCTCGGACTTACGAATTGTTGCCAAGACGGCACCACATGGTTTGTCGCTTCAAAGGCACGCAGGATGGCGCTATCGTTGACGACGTGCCACCGTGTTCTACTATATGGTGGAGGCGCATCGCCCACCGAGTAATGCGCCGCTTGACCTGTACTCAACAAATCCCTCCCCGGTTGGGGTCTGCCTTTGACACGAAAAGTGCATATGTAAGTTTCTGTCAGTAATTATTAACTGTAATATGTAATTATGTTTTGTAACTTACGCTCACCATTCCCGCAGCAATCTTTGAGGGGCCGAGGAGCGATGAGTGGCGAGACACGCAGCTACAATGGACGCATCGTGACGGGACCAAGACGCCACTTGAGCGGGTAGTTCAGAGGGTCGACCATACGACCTCGAGTCTTACGCCGCCTACTGGAGTGGTACGTGCCTCGCATCAGAGCACGACTTACTACGAGACCTCCCGAAGGTCTGATGAGGTTACCGACGCCGATAGGGTTGGCCCTCGCCGCCTACACACCCAAGCAAGACGGCAAGATGAAGCAGCACGACCATCCATTACATCTCAATTCACATTTCAATTACTAATCATGTATTTCCGCGAAGACGAGCGCGGCGAGCCGTATCTTTGAGGAAAGTTCCAAAGTAACACGGAGGAGGCCCACCGTCAAGTCTAGTCTAGTCGGGGTTCTACGGTCGATCATGGACGAAGTCTAAGGGCATCATGAGGGCATTGACATGCGGTCGTCCACGATGGACGCTACGCGGTGCGCGTGGCGAGGCACTGACCTTTATCTCCCGGCCGTCACACGAAGAAGATGGGCGGAAGACGCCGAGCGTTGCATCGCTTTCTTCCGCAAAGATGGCCTTCGTGATACGCAGGTACAAAACTTACATTTTGATGTCATACTTCGAAGTACTCTCTCCAAATGAACTGTTCGGTAATGAAATACCCTTTTACAGCACGAGCGAGATCAATCCCTCATGCCTTCGTCATCTAGGCCTAACAGAGACTTGCCTGAGTCCTCGAGGGGACATTTTCCGCAAGATTTCGGATTCGGGCAGGCTTACAACCCCCACGCCTTCCACAGCTTCGGTGTAGGCACATCCTATACACAGGCGCCACATGAGGTACAAGAACTTTGATTGGAGTTATTATCTGCTAGTGAACATACCTTTCTCAGAGGTAACCAGTAATTTCGCTCGTACACGCCCTTTCGCAGATCCGCGAGGATCAAACACCGATCTGCGCGGCGGACACCGGGCCGAGGTATACACCCGATGACGGACACCCCGATCAAGACGTAGCACCGGTAGTACTTATTGTGGTGGATTTGCGCCGAAGACGCTACTGCGCGACCCACCTCCGCATACTTGGTTGGCTCCAGGTGTATGTACGCAGTACCAGTCGTTCTCACGCGACGCCTTCGTAAATAATACGCAGCGCGCGGGTTTATCGGACGAAGTTCTCCCAAAGGCGAGCCATCTACACTCGCAGGATCATCTGATAAGTGTTTAACGTAATTTTAATGCACTCGCTTACGCACTTTACTAACAATGCATTTCTATGCGATTCCCGTGGGTGTCCGGCATGTTGGGTGTATTCTTGGTACCACCCGCTTGACGATGCCCTCCCGTGATGTAAGAGGCACACTATGACTTGCGGCTAACGACGCACGAGCCCGACCGGCTCACGCTTCCGAAGACTAACTCCGCCCGCAAAGGCGGCGACCGATCGTAATTGACGCTACAAGGCAATGACCGGTTGTATTGATTTATCGCAGCAGTATGTTCAATTGATGTATGCCTTGGCCTATTCTTTGTACTTTCGACAAGAACAAAGGGCAAATAACAATGTTAAATGCATAATGGTGCAAGATCCGAGAAATAGTATGATAACAACACCGTTATTAGTACAAAATTTAGTACACACAGTGCGAGCACGAGTAAGTGTTACTTGTACCGTGGCCGATTATATGAAAACAAGTTTGGTGACCTTTAGCTCCCGTGCTCCACTTTTTTTCGTAACGATTAGATAACTCACGGGTGTGTAGCTTTGTCGAGAGAGATTACACAAGTCATAGGTAGCATTTGTCGATCGAGTTGTCATTTCAATATGAGGCCCTAAGAACCTAACACGAAGAAAGATATTATATGGACATTACATAATCCGATTGTATGCACTGCCTCTATAAGTAGGCCTTCATACAAGCTCTGCTTGCACATATCCTAATCATCATCCCATTCCTTTCCTCCAAAGGCCATGTCTCAATCCAGTAGCTCAGTGGAATCGGAGGCCTGTGGCGCTTGCAACGCAAGGCGTGAGTTGATTGCCCTAATTGTCGTGTGAAAGCTAATGTGTTCTACTCCACCACTGAGGCAAATAACGACCGGGTCTTCTACAAGTGCCCTTTTTTCTCCGTAAGTGAAAAGTTCATTTGCTTTCTTTTTCTGTTGGACTTGTGTAGTTCTTTGGAGATATCTCATTTCTTTGCACGGCGAAAAGTATGTTTACCTCATCACGTAGGGTGGAGGATGCCAATATTTCCAATGGCGACACCATGGACACCACAAAGACCATCGAGGATGCATCCTACTATGGAGGAGAGGATGGACCCTATACTGAACAGAGGTCAATGCTATGCGATGTTCAAGATGGACCGATTTTAGATAATGTCAAATGGTTGAGAAGATTGTGTAAAAGGCTATCCTTGTTGTATTGGTAGCTATTCTTATAAGTAGTTTGTTTCCTATAGAGGAGACATAGTTGGTCATGGATGTCTTCTCAAGAGGTTTCCAAATATCATCTTTTGCTTTGTTAACCGATGTGTAAGTCGATTAGCTACCATCGCTTTCACGACAATTCTCTTGGCTTTCTTCACCGTTGGCAACCCTTATTCTTTCTTCCAATAGGCCTCTTTCTGTCACCGCAACCCCGATGTTCGAGCAACGTGATGTCACTAGATCCGGATGTGACGAAGCCCACTACCATTGGATCCAGCATCCCCGAGGTTAGCGCCATTGGATCCGGGCATGATGAAGCCCACCGCCACTGGATTTGACGTTCTGATGGTCACCACCATCGGATATGGTTCCTTAGAGGTCAACGCGGCCAGATCAGTCGTCCATGAGGTTGACATTGCCAGATCCGTCACCCCTAAGGTTGTCGCCTCCGGATCTTGTGTGCCCAAGCTTGTCGCTCTGTATTTGTTGTCCCCGACCCTGTTGGCGTTGTGGTTCTTCCTCAGCTCCAGCGGTGTACTCTGCCATCCTGTCGTTATCCTCGGCGAAGTACACCATCAGCCCATCGTCGACCTCGGCGGTGTACACCACCGAGTACCACTGAGTCTGCGTCGTGTACTTCACCTCCTTGTTCATTGTCCACGCCCATCGTCTTCCACGGTAGTGTACACTACCGAGTACTAGTGCTACTACCCTACTGTCGCCGTTGTTCTGGTCTCCTTTTCTTCGACTATGAGGACTACTGCTTCGTGGCTATTAGGTTAGAAGCATGGCAAAATAATTGGAGATAAGATTTAATGTGGAAAAACTCTTTCGGAAAAAACCACGTGAAACAATCCACTTCAATGGTTCAAGGATTACATGTACAGAGGTGTGGCTTAAATAGCCAAAAGAGTCCGAGTTGTTGAAGATTGGACTCCTAACAAACTACAGATAAAATTAGATTTGTTGGGATATTTGAGTTATCTGTAACAAACCTCCCCTTAACTCAAAATACATAACGAAATTGTTTCTAGAAAATCCCGAAGGGTAATAAACCACCATGAATACAAGTGCGTTAAAAGTCCAAAGGACTAATGCACAAGGAAGACTAGAACAGTTAATCCAAACACTTATAGTGCGAAAAACCATAAATGATATGAAATACTACAACAGTCTTATATAAACGCTTCTCATGTAACAAGATTGAGCAAATCACCGATAGGTCGAGAGAAAAACTGAAACAGTCAACCCAAATACACAGTTATCAACAAAGCAGGTGAAGAAATTTAGGTCTTCAATGATTCATAACCCCAATAAAGTCTGAGTCTGTGCAACTGACCTCTTAAAACAAACACTCAATCATCAAACGGCATAAACAAAGGCATTACCGGTGATGCTAGGTAGATAGTGAAGAACACATAATATGGACTTTTGACATGCTCTACCTAGAACATAAAATTCGACAAACAACGCTTATTGAAAGAGTAATTTGCACATGTAGTCATCACGTACATCAAACTGCCTACTGAAAATCCATCACACGGTTGAAACTGCTCAAAAAAATGTTAGTATGAAGAAAAAAATCTTGTGTCATCAATGGAGTATAAATTGCAGTAGACCCTCATATCGAGCAAAGACAACAAAACAACGTTATAGTATCCACGCAGAAACCAACTCCTCACACTTTAAACCTTCATCTCAAACTGACAATGGAGCAAAAACTTTACTTGAAAAACTTCAAGAGTATAATGCTACCACCAGAGTATCATCAAATTTCAAATTAACATTGTCAAAACTTCCGTAATGGTCATGAAAGCAATCCAAATTGCAACGCATTCAAATGGTGAATAAAACACCAAAATAATAGTAATGAAACACTAAGTTACAATTAACGGTGATGAAACACCAAATCTAGTTATCTTCTCAACTGATTTTTTTCCCTCCAAAGTAGATGATGAAACGTCAGAGAAACCGATGATGAAATATCGAAGAAATTTTCAAAAAACCTTGTTAGGTTAGAATCACGGTAAAATAATTGGAGACAAGATTTAACGTGGAAAAACCCTTGCGAAAAAAACCCACAGGAAACAATCCACTTCAATGGTTCATGGATTACATGTACAGAGGTGTTGCTTAAAGAGCCAAAAGAATCCGAATTATTAAAGATAAAATCAGATTTATTAGAATATTCGAGTTATCTCTAACAGGGGCGATACTCATCGGCCTAAGTACAACCAGCGGAGCGCACCGTCTCGTCGTTACGCTCCTAACGGTGTACAGTATATGTATATCATCTCTACCCTCTCTCTCCACTGTACACCAGTGTGTGCTCTGCTCTGCTGTCTTCGTCATCACCGCCGTGCACCTCCGTCATTCCCTTTTCTTCCTCTCGTCCGGAGTAGCTCGTCGGTGACTTCACCGAGTACATGTATGTGCTCGAGTACTTCTGTACTGTACTGTGTGGTTAGATCGTATGTGTATTGTACAACGTGTATGTGTATTTTTTGTGTGCAGTACATTTGCAAAATACATGCATACAGTATTGCTTGTGCAGTGTATGATGTATATGTGTAGGAAAATGCATATACTTTGGACCGTAGAACAATACTCCTCACATATGTACACCCGTGTATGAAACGTGACTTGCTGTACAATACTCGTATGTGTGTGAGTAAAGTATATAGTACATGGTGTATAATACTCCTACTCCCATGTGTACAGTGGCACTTACGAAGTAACAGAATTCAATTTTCAAACAAGGAAGAGGAGAGTAGTACACTGACTCAAGTTGATGGGACAATTTTTTGACTTAAATAAAGCAATACATTAAGTAAATCATTTGGCTTTGTTTTATGCACAAATCTCGAGGCATCACTGTGTGGTATAGATAATAGGATTAGATAGACCCAAGTTTATATCTGCCTTTCCGATCAATTAATATATTAGATGCACGTAGAAAGTATGTAAGAGGCTTGCCGACCTATTCATACAACTGCTTTATGTCTTGCCGTCAAAACTAAGGATCCGTTCGGTAGTGCTTTAACCCAGGCTCCTTTCTGAATATGTTTTTACTGATCTTGATTCTGATTTTCTGATAAATCAGAAGCAGTTTTTAAAGGTGTTCGAGAAAGAGGGACTCCAGATTCTTGAGGGATTCGGGAGAGAGGGAAGAGTAGGGAGTAATACCTAAGGTTTGAAATCTCGTTTTCAAATGATGTCTTGAAGGTGGCTGAAATCTAAATCTCGTTGAGATCTCGGAATTTCGGACAAATCCCAAAGAAATACAAAAATAAAAATTCAAATCCGTTTTTTTTTCACTGAGAAAAAAGAAATCTCGGCCGGAATTCCCAAAATCTCGGCGAGATTTGTCGAGATTTTGGTGAATTTGCACTGAGCGAAAAATGACTCAAATAATGTCGAAATTTTTTAAAAAAACATTTGGAGGTTCCTGACACATTAGTGATGTTCTCATAAAAATTTCAGACGATTATCAAATATGAGGAATTTTAAAAAATTCGAACATTGCTACAGTACTGATAAAACGTTGACCGATAAGTTTGAACTAAATGAAAAATAAAACAAACCACGTTAGAAAATTTTAAATTTTTTTTTCTTGGTAATGATGCATCATTAATGTTCCCGTACAATTTTCAGATATTAACCAAGCGTTATGAATTTTAAAAATTCGGACAATGCTACTATCTAGATAAAAGCCTTACGGGCAAACTTCAACCAAATAAAAAATATTTCAAACCACGTTATAAAATTTTGAAAATTTTTGTGAATGGTTCTGATGTATAATTAATATTTCTATAAAATATTCATATAATGATCAAGCTTGAAGAATTTTCAAAAACTTTGAAAGTGCTACGTCCTGATAAAAAGCCTGATGATCAATACATAGATTTGCTTTATAAATGAAAATAGGTTTAGAATTTCTGAAAATTTTACAGAATGGTGATAAGGAAATTCTTAAAATCTCATAAATTATTTTAATCATGATCACACTCCAGTGAATTTATAAAATTTTACAAGGATACTGTATCATTTATGTTTTTTCTGTTTTTGACTTTTGAAATATAACAAATGAAGTTTAATGTTTACATAGATTTGATTGAGCAAATAAAAAAATTTGAAAAATTTAGAGAATGGTATTGTGGCAATTCTTAAGTTCTCATAAAATTTTGGATCATGATAACACTCGAAAAAATTTATAAAATTCTGACAAGGTTACTGTCCCAATTATGTTCATTTTGTTTTTTATTTTTTAAGATAACAAATGAAGTTCAATTATTTTGAAAAAAAATTATTTATGATTATAAATTACTAAATATAGTACCATAAATTTTTCATATCATGATTAAGTTTGTACAATTTTATAAAATTTTGACAGTATTTCTGCAAAAATTTTAAAACGTCTCAAAAAAATTAGTTTTTCAACAAATTTTTGACTTTCTTAATTATTATTGGACAAATTCAGACCATAAAAAGTAAAAATCGGTAAAAATTCAAAGATTTCGGTAAAAATTACCGACGTAGCAATTTAATTTTTTTTTCAAATATTTTACCCGATCAAGATTTTGGTTACGTCCCGAGCCGGAATCCCAAATCTCGGCTGAGATTTTCGAGATTTCGACGGTTTTCTAAACCTCGACCATACCTCGGCGGCACGACGGCGACGAGGCTAGGAGGCGGGGATCGACGCGGGGGAGGCGGGGACAAGGCGGGGAGGACGTGGGGACGAGGCGGAGAGGCGGTCCACGGTCGGTGGAGCCGCCGCCGCCGGTGGACATGAACAAGAACACGGAGTGGTTCATGTACCCCGGGGTCTGGACCACCTACATCCTGCTCCTCTTCTTTCCCTGGCTCCTCATCCTCTCCGTCTCCGGCTGCTCCCCCGGTGCCGCCTGGACCGCCGTCAACCTTGCCCACTTCGCCGTACGTGCTCGCCTCCTTCGCGTGTTTCTATCTGCTTCTTGGTCCAGTTCCCTTCTTCCTCAGATTGACTTGCTTGCATACGCCGAATCTATTGCATCCGCCGAATCATGTGCCTGTAGATTTGGTTGGGTTGCTTCTTCATTCTTGAATCCATTAATTACCGAGTATAGATTTGCTCAATTTGGGAGTTCTTTTCTGCACATCTTGCTAAGCATAAACTTGCTAAGCACGTATGCGCAGAACAGCAATACTTGCACGAATCAAGCTGTCCTTGAGTAGAACGAACTCCCAAATCGAGCAGAACGGGCAAAACAAAGTAGTTTTGTGGATGTCCTGTTCTTGGAATCAATGATGATATATAATGGTGGTACTGTAGAATACATGTGGGGGTTTTGGGTGAGGCGGTAGATAAAATTTGGTCGAGTCTTCTGTCCATGAATTCTATACAGGGATGATGCAGTAAATGCCTTGCTGGGTTGGAGTGGAGATGTGTTTCAACAAATTTGTCTGTTTCACAGGGCAGAGTAATTTTAGGCCATTGGCAAGTTGATAGGACACATTTCATGTTTTAGATGCTGCTCTTGATATTTTCGTTCATCCCTTACTAGCATAAACACATGACTCATGTATTGGTAGGCAGACTTGAGTAAAACATGTAGAAGTTCTACTCTTCCAAATTAAGCTAATCTCTTTAGAAATGTTTTCCCTTTTTTTCCGATCACTTATCACTTCTTCCATTAGAAGAAAGGAACTCCATTTGCTCCCGACAACCAAGGCATCTACAACAGATTAAGCCCTGTTTGGGAGGGCTGTGCTTCAGCTTTGGGCCAAAAGCTCTTCCAAACAGCATGGCTGCAAAACAGCTGGGAAGCTAAGCCACAGCAGAAGCACCTCCAAAAGCTACAGCCGCTGAGGAGGAGCTTTTCAGCTGTGGCTTCGCTTGATCGTCTCCCATCTCGCTCACTCCGCCTCCCCGACCTCCGCCACCCTGCCTCGCCACCTCCACGTCACCTCTCCACTCATTCGTCGTTGTGCTTCGCTCGGTTGCCCCCTAAAAGCTACAGCTGCAGCAGCCAGTTTGCCAAACGGCATAACAAGAAAAGTCACACCACCCTACATACCTTGATACCCAAAGAAACCAAAAGCAGCTTTTCAACTCGATCAGACCCCCAAACAGGCCCTAACTTGGTAGGAGCAAATTGACAACGGGTAGTAGCTTACATGTAATAGGAAGTTCTTAACTGTGGTACCTGTGGTGCTGTGGTCCAACCGCGCCCAGAAGCCAGCTTCAGGTAATTTCCTATGTTCAACAATGCTTCCTTTTTCTTACAAAATTTGGCCCTGCTTGTGTGTGGTAGAATGTCTCAGGTGGCATCTATTGGGATGAATGGGACTATTGCTGTTCTAGAAAAAAGACTCACAAGGTTTCTTAGTCATGAGCACTCACAAGTCATTGGGAATCGAGGGAAAGCAGCATTGCATGAGCCTAGTTTGTTTGCCTGCTTTCCCTTTCGGCTTGTTTATAAGTTGAATTCCTAGGATCATCAACCAGAAAATGTGGATATTTTGATAAATGGAGAGACTGTAACAATAAAAAACAGAGAAAGGAAATATCTCTACAAAGCTACATTACGCAGTGTTGTATTCCTTTTGGCACTTGGAATTATCATTGAGATATGAGTTCAATAGGGCACAATGCAATAACTGTCCAGGCCAATAGAAACTATAAGCTTCAAAGTTAAAATGTAACTCACAAATAAATATATGAAGATATATCCATGGCAGCTACCTTTTTATCTAGTGGCTGAGCTTTAAATTTAAACATGTCATCTCTGTAGTCTTCTGGCTTTCTATCAACGCCGTCAGCAGACAACAGAGAAAACAGCCATAAGTGAAAAATTGCTTACAGGTTACCTTTTTCGATATCAAGGCAACTCATGCCTTCACAAATACTAGTAACATATGGAAAATTATCACTATGTGCTAATTTGTTTGAACAAACATATTCTGGCCATCTGCATGAGTCTTTCTTCTGAATATACTATGTGCTATGTATTTTGGACTGGTGCTTGATGTGTTCATCAAATTTTGTACTGCTTATTCTTGATTTTGTACTGATCATCGGTTTATGTTCTTCTAGGTTACTAGGAGTCAAGCTCATGGTGTTGCTTGTTTTCGCCAAGCGCTGAATGTTGACCACCATTTACTTACTTTTTGTTAACAATCTAGTTCCCTTAACCTTATCTTCTATGTTCCGAAAACACTATGACGGGAACAAGCTTTTGACGTTTGATTTATTTTCAGCTATTATGATCTATGAGGTCTGTAACTAAAATTCTAAATATGCATCAGTTCAAGCCAACTGCTTTTGAGGCTTCTACCCTTTGCCGACTCTGAACTACTAGTAACTGTTATTCCATAACATGGTCTTACTGATGGACTTATTTACGCCTTGTTAACTCATTTTGTTAAACACCCACTTGAATAGTGTAGGCTTTAGTGAGGTAGCAAAGAGGTTACAAGAAAGAATAAATGGGACAAGCTAAAGATCAAATTTACCATTTGGAATAAATTGAGTAGGCGGAGACAGTTAGTGGTTGGGATGATGTACAAAATAATGTACAAGTGAGAAAACCAAGGTTATTATTGACAATTTACACAAAATCCTCCCATTCTAGAAGCTGGAGTCAGCCTCCTAACCAAACACTCCAACACACAGCCCCAGATTATCAAAGAATCCACTCCACTAAGAATCTGAGATTTAGAGCTAAAAAATAGAAGTAAGAACTATACCAAACAGACCCTAAATTTATTCCTAGCGATGTTTTTATTTGTTGACCTGTAAAAGGACAACATATAGGAGGTTTTGGTTCAGTAGTAACTGTTGCATGATGCTGCCCACAGGCTCAAGCCTCTCCCATACATCTTTCCATTCTGTGTGATGCCCTATTAGGAATTGATTGAATGAATTGATCTTCTCTTACATATTTGTTAATATACTAATTTTGTATGATAATTGCAGGTGGTCACATTCGTTTGGCAGATCATTGAGCTCTAGCTGGGCTACAATCAATTAGCAAATATTAGTTATACCTTTTGTGCTGGAACACAATGTCTTTTGTCAATAATATTGTACCAGTTGATTGGATCATATATATCTCACATAAATGTACAATTGAAGCTGTCTGAACATATATTGGTTATATGTGAATTTGTTGAGATACATTAGTCCATGTTTGGTCGTGGAGTCGCAATTATTAAATGCAGTGCATGAAAATAATATTATTTTTCATTATTTTTTATCCATAGAAAGCTTATCGAGGCTGCTTTGTTCGCCTCGCGAGTCTTCCGGTACAGTTAATTTCGTTTGCCTTATAAGCACTTGCCCTGTTTGCCTTCCGAGGCAGCCTGTTTGCCTCAAAATACTTTTTGCACATGAGGCAAGCACAATTTGCTTCAGAATCTCTTCCGAGGCTGATTCTAACTATTTCTGAGACTTATTTTACCTGCCTCCGGAGGTCTTCCGTGCTGTAGCATACTGAGCATTTTGAGAGTCTGACTCTAGTGGTAACTGATCGAAATGGTTGGCCAGGTACGTGCACTTCCAGAAATGACATGATTAGCGTGGTGCTTTCAGTCCCGACATGCATTGACTCTGATCCAGTGCACCTGTGCAGGACTAGACGGTTATCAAACTACTAGTTGATGTTGTTGTCCTCTCTGTCGGAGCAAGTGGGCCCGGTAAATTGGTTCCATGTTTGTAAGAGCCGGAAAGACGGCAAGGTTGCACATAACGCAGTTACTCTGCTGTACTAATCTGACAGATAACCCAATTATTATCTCAGCCGACAACAGTCTCCTAACTAGGCTTGAATATCCTTTATAGTACTAGCTAGTAATCTGCTTTGGCACTTTTTGGAAAAGGAACATCTGACATAATTAGAAATTGATAAATAATTAAACATGCATGAATGCATGAAACATTTTCCAGCTACATGAAATACATATAGACGTACTTACAACCTTTTTCGTGAGATTAGGAGGATTTGCATGGTTAGAATTTTGTTTGTATATCCCAATGTCTAAGTACTCTTGTTGACAGCCAATTGATGATGTTTAAAATGCAACTTAACTTATCAATAGAAAAGTTCGAATCTGAATAAGATTAGGAATGAGCAGTAAAAACATAAATATATGATCACATATAGTAATTCAGATAAAGATCAAAATTCCAATGGAGAAAGGGAGACGTTTGATAATTAACACGTCGCATACAGAACATTTTCTCCGACCAACACTACAGATGCAAGCAAAATAAGCATCAGAAATAGTAAAGTCAGCCTCAGAAGACATTTTGAGGCACTGTGCATACCTCTTGTACCCTTGCTGCAAAAAGTATTCCGAGGCAAACAAACTGCCTCAAAAGCCTTCTGAGGCAACGCAAGCAAGCTACCATGGAAGCCTTCTAAGGTAAACCAAGCTATTTCTGAGGCGAACCAAACAAATTTCCTCGGAAGCCTCTCAACGTAAACTGAACTACCTCAGAATTCTTGCGAGGCAAACTGAACAGCCTGCCTCCTAAGCCTTCCTATCAATAAAATCATTGATTCAAACAAATATTATCATGGAGCTAGAGCCGAGCGTTGCTTGGTTGGCGAGTGTGCTAGAGCGCCCGCGACCCGTCTGCGTTCGAGCGCTGCTCGACGTAGGTGCTCACGGAGCCAAGGGCGTGGGTGTGTGTGGTTGTGCGGGTGTGCGTTTATAGCTTGAGTGTTGTTCTCCTTTAATGGAATATCAGAGTTCCTACCCAATTTTTTTAAAAAACAAATATTATCATGCACTTCCTATAATAATTGCAGCACAATCAACAAAGACGACTGAACAATGGATTCATATCTCAGCAATTTCATATATTGCCAATATATGCTCAAAATGTGCTGGCACTTCATCAAACACGGATTCAATTGTACATGTACGTATGTAATATATGGATCAATCAATGGGTACAATATTATTGTATTTCAGCACAAAATGCATGTATAGATAATATTTGCCAATCAACTGTAACAGCCACATATCTCATCGATCTCTGCACAATGAATTTCACAACATGTAATCGTTGGAATTACTAGGAATTTTACCGATATTGTCAACGTAGCTTATATCGTTTTTCTGTTTATTCCTTGGTTTATATAATTAAGCGACTATAAATCAATTCAACAAACTAACCAACTAAGGCCGTGTTTGGAGGGATTAAAGCCAGCTTCAGCTTCTGAAAAGGCAGTAAGCCCTCCAAACAGCTTAACTTTTAAGTTGCTTTTGACATAAGCCAAATATAACTAACAAAAGCTAAAAACTGGTCTGGATCTGCTTTTATAGCTTATTGCTGAGCTATTTAGTAAACGGTTTCTTATAAAAGTTACAGCCGCTTTTCAGCTCAGAAAAAAAAACAGCTTTTTAGAAAAGCTACAACTCCTCAAACAGGCCCTAAATCTTATCTTCCTAAACAAACTAAATCTTATCTCTTAACCAATGTCAAGATTATATCTAACATTCCCCCTAATCTTGACAAACTGACTCTTACTCATTAAGGCAATCGGTCTCAAATACGATTTGCCCAACACACACTCGACACAGGATGGAGAACACATCTCCTCAATATTCCGGACTTATCTTCGATGAACTTGACTTTGGACGACGAATACATCTCCTCAACGTCCTGAACTCAACTTCGACAGACTCGACTTTGGACGGCGAACGCATCTCCTCAATGTCCCAGACTCTTCTTAGCACACGCAGTGGATTTCTTTTGATCTTCTAGTGCAGTATGATCTCTTCTGATGCGCATGTCATCTCTGAAGGAACTCACACACATTTATCTTGTGGACACAATTCGCACAAGAACCCACGTAATTATATATAGTATCTCGCGGACACAACTGACATGAGAGTGCGCATAACTTTAGCCGTCTTTTCTATTTTTTTCTTACGACCGCACTGCCGTGGCCTTCTTTTCTTCATTGTTTTGCTGCAGCCTGAGACTTTGCTTCGAGTACTTTCCCGGTCACTACCAGAAGCGAGCCTTCTGCTGCCTGCTCACATCACTTGTTGTCGCTACTAACAGGAGGAAATTACTCCGTGTTGACAACCAGCCACGAGAAGCCCATGGCTGCCTCGTATGTGCCGCCGTCTGTGACCACCTCCTCCGTGCGTCACGCAGCCCGTTCTCTTCGTCCCCGTGCCCGAGCTGCCTGCCTGGATTTCTACGAACGACGCGCAGGCGCAGCACTGAGCACGGAGCCCACCTGCTCGAGCCGCTCCGCCCGCTCTGATTTCTTGTGCCACCACGGCATGAGCAAATCAATAGCGCGCTACTGTCTGCTCCCGATGTGCCCCACCACGCGTCCTGGTAGCACTCCCAGGCCTCCTGCGTCGTGCGGGCTCGAGGTCGTGAGAGTGCTGTCCCTGGGAATTAGCTCTCTCGGGGGCAGCGGCAAGGATTTTAATCTGAAGCTCCGATATCAATTTTTGAAACTATCAAGAATTTTACCGATGTTATCAACATAGCTCTTGCCGTTTTTATGTTTATTCCTTGATTGATATAGTCAAACTAGATTACAAATCAACTCAACAAACTAACCAACTAAATCTTATCTTCCTAAACAAATTAAATCTTATCTCTTAACCAATGTCAAGATCATATCTCACAATAATTATTATACAAAATTAGGAGATAACTATGAATAAATACAGCTTGAATTAGTAGAAATAAAATATACATATAACAATTGTATGAACTTATTAGCCCATAGAAAGTTAAGCTATTTAATGCTGTACATGGGATAAAATTTAGCAATCTGAGAAGGAGTGGAGTACCCAACCATAAGCTCGTTACAACCATCAACAGGTTACCCAATTGAAGCCACAGAGATACCACATATTTTGTCTAAGTTTTATACTAGGGACATCTAAGATGAGAAATATAAATAACAGATATGCAATGCCTAAATAAAAGAAACGAGAAATCACAATGGTGTCTTTGTGACTCAACATCAAGAAAACTTCTTTTCTTAGTCAGGTTGCTATGAATGCTATGCTAATTTAATTATTTAATATGTAACAACAGATGTCATTCTTGAAAAATGACATAATACAAGACGAGAAAAAAAAATGAAACAAATAATGGATGACATGTCCGAGTGAAGCGAACTCGGCTCTCTGTCGAACATTTGATTTGTATCATGACCGCTAAAATTATGTGCAAGTCCTCCCTTTGTCTGATTTGGACCCTGCAAACTCTTCTTCGCATAAATGACCTACGTGGCATCTTCTTAACTTGTACAACTATACGGAGCGGTTCCCAAAAAATCCAATTTGAAATTGAAGCACTTCTTTTCGTTCACCATCACTGCTTACCTTTGTCTTTGAAAAGAAAATGTAAAATGTTCTAAATGGAGCATCTAATCGATAAAAAAGGAGTTAGCTCAATTTTTGCATGACACCATATCGCAATTTTTCGATTGCAATGAAGACGCAGAGGCATGCGTGCCACCATGCACACACACCACACGTGAATGTATTGATCCTTAGCACACACCTAGACATACAAAGGCTGGGTAATCAACAATTAATCTCACAAAGTTACTAAAGTGCACTTGCGTATGCATAATAGTTAGGTACCAAGATTTGAACCCTGGTAGATAGAGTTGTACACCCATAATTTCAGCAACCCACCAATTTTTTGCTATTATTTAATCTTTTTTTATTGAAAATGCCTACCTCTCTCTCCTGATTTAATATTTTGATTACCTTCATGTTAATGTTTTTGGAGGCAAGCAACACTAGTTAGCCTCAGAACATTCTGGGGCCAAATTAACCTGCCGTCTCGAATCTGGACCGGCTGTCTCAGATTAGAGCAAGATACCGAGGCAACAAATGTTTGTCTCGGAATTCTATTCGGAGGCTAACGCTTTGTGTCAGAGGACTGTTTGGAGGTAAACAACTCCGATTAACGTCAGAAAGGCTGCCTTTAATCCTCGCCATCTAGCAGTGAAAGTTAGCATTTTTTATAGTCCATAATATATTCACTATTCATCGTTACACATGAGATGGACCGTTGTACCGATCCATGTATTAATCTTCTCACGCCAAAGCTACGTACAGCACATGGCTATACGGCCTACAGGCCGGCACGTACATGCTCCCGTGACGTTCGTTTAGGATGACACGCAAAGACGACTACGCCACCGCCTCAACATTGACACTTGTCGCCGCCGACTTGCTTGGCCACGGCGATGGAGTTCTTGCAGTGCGTGATGGCGGCCTGGATAGCGCTCTGCAGCTCCTCCATCGTGCTCTCCTCCGACGACGTCGACACCTTCGTCGTCACCGATCTCCCCACCGAGAGGTGCCCGCTGTTCGCCGGCGACCCCCGCAGCGACGCGGGCGCCGAGGACAGCTTCCCCCTGTGTCGCTTGGACGAGCCGTTCCAGCCGCGGCCGGAGGTGAACGAGTGCGGCCTCTGCCGCAAATCTCGCCTCTCCCTGCCTCCGGATGAGAAGGATGTGAAGAGCTGCTCCACCATGGTCATGGACTTCTTCACCAGCTGCCCTACGTCTAGTCCGCCTCGCTTGCTGTTCCCCTTAACCTGCCGCTTCTTGCTGCTGCTCTCTGCCCTGCCTGTCGTTCCGCCGCTCTCGCTTCTTCTCCACGTGCCGACGCCGGAGAAGAGAAGCGAGAGCCTCTGCCTGGCCTTGTTGGCGCTGATGCTGTCGTTGTTGCTCGTGCTTTGGTGGTGGAGGGCGCCGTGGTTCGTTGCTGTTGTCGAGTAGTTTCTGTGGCTGAGGCCGCTGCCGACGCGGCCGACGGGGCGGGACATGTCGGTGCACGCGGCGGCCGGAGTGGCTGGCCCTGGAGGTCGACGTACGGTGTCGTCGTCGTCGTCGGTGGGGGTGGGGGTGTGGAAACTGGGAAAAGATGCTGAAGGAGAAGTGGTGGGAGGAGGTAGAGGGGTGGACAGAGGGGGGGGGGGGGATGAATCCATCGAGCCGTGTAATTATTGGCTTGGATGCCGATGGCGGTGACCGCCATGGCTTTGAGATGTGTAGGATTTGTGTGAGTGCGCGTGTGTGCGCGCAGCGGGTGCATGGCCAGCTACAGCCTACAAGATTAGCGTGCCATGATGGCAGTCGCAGCATCTGCAGATCGATCGGAAAGCTAGGCACGTAATTAAGGGATTGCACAGGAGAGAGATCGAGCTCAATTTGCTCAGTGTTTCTGTGACTCGGCGAGCTCATGAAGAGTAGAAGTAGACGAGTTTGTTACTATTCGACGTGTTTAGAGTTCGTCTTACCAAGTGGGAAAAAAAACGATTGACGTGGACAATGTAATGTAACACACCAATTAAGCTCTCGATAGTGACAGCAAGTGCAGTAGTTTCCCATTATTTGCAAAGAAATTCGTCGCAGGATTGGACATTCGCGATGAACGATGAGAGGAAATAGTATATCAAATATATACATGCCACACGTACGGGAAAAGCTTTTTTTACCTCTTAAGAAGACATTATGTCTCGAGATCCGCACTATTTTATCTTTTATTGTACTATCTATTCTCCAAAATACTATACACTTACGGATCTTAAGGTAAAAGATGCTAAATTAGACGGCAGATAAATAAATGTCTCCTTAAGAGGTAAACATCCACACACGTACGCATGATTTCATACTAGTCATGTGCCCATGCGTTACAACGAAAACTCAATTTGCGACAAAAAATTTATTTGCAAAGAACACTAACTTTAGTTATGTTTCAATAGAAGGAAAAGTTTGTTCCTACAAAGAGATTTGACTATCGGGTTAAATCCTCTTCCATCTCAACCGTTCATGTTAGATCTAACGAATCAAGTACTCTGAAGGAGAACGGACGATCGCAACCAACTTTTAATTAGAATTAGTAGAGAGATATCAATCCTTACTATTGAAGGATGAGAAGTTATTGCCTTCCTCTTGCGGGAAGGAGTAGATGAAAGGTAAGACAACAGACGCAGGAGGATAGAAGCTAGGTCTCCCCGACATCTTCGTGATTGGCACATGATTTGTTTGCGTGATTCTTTCCTTTTAATCTATGCATTTCCAGATATGATGAGATAGAATTCCCGTATTATGGAATATAGTGAGTATATCCTTCTATCCATGTAGGATATGATGAGAAAATCCTTCCATTTATAAGATATATGAATAACATCCTTCCATAGTAAAAACATGTGAATAGAGATATGCTAAATAATATTTCTATTCAAAAAAGATATGATAACATCTTTCCATCTAAGATATGATTAAATCATCTTCTATCTCAGTCGTTTATGTCAGATCTAATGAATCAGATACTGTAGAGAAGAACGGACCACTGCCACCAACTCCTAATTAGAAGTAGTAGAGATATAAACATATATTATTGTACTAGTATTTGCTTAGCAAGAACCGTAGCAAACCCCTAAGAATATTGTAGCTTAGACTGTGATTAGTGTACGTTACGTACGTAGCAAGTTAGCAACTGACATGCTGCACAAAATGGTTTTTATGAACGTTTTCTGGTGACGATCAAGAGGGATGAGATCGATTACACGGACGTACGTAGCTGACTAATCAGTGACCACCGGTAGAAAGCTACCAAAGGGTACGTCCAAGTCAAGTTCATGGACTGATGTCAGCCAAACGATGATTGATTAGCTAGATGCCATCTTGCGTTGTCTGTAATGGCCCGTTTGGAACGTAGCAGAGCCAAAACATTTGGTTTACCTGAAAGAATACCGACGGATGAACTGCTTTGCGATCTGAAAGCGAATGTTCAGCATGATTGGCATCTCATGAGGCCCCGAATCGATACATCTGTCCAGGCCTAGCTACTTGCAGGTTCATACTTTTATTAGTAACCGGCCCATATTTAGTGGACCTACTCAGCCTCTCGTTAATGGACAATACTACGACCCAGCTCCCGAGTCCCTCCCCTCGCGTGACCCGTCCCGTTCAATTTCTGGAATTTTTTTTCTTTAATATTTTTTTAATCTTTCTTTCAAAAGTAGGCGTTAGGGTTTAGAAATTGCAGAAAAGGGCGCCTGTCGCCCGTACATAGGGCGATCGCCCCATGTACGGGCGATCGGTGCCCGGTGTAACTGCCAGTTAACAGCCGAGAAGAAATCGCCTCATACTGGGGCGACCGGTTTTTTTTAATGTTAATTCCTAATTTCTTTTCCGAGAATAATCAATAGGAGAAAAATAACGAAAATGGTCATAGTACTGATGTACTTTAATATTTTATATCTTTAAATACTTGATACCTCTTAGTATTGATTAGAAATAAATTTTAACGAAAATGGCCATAAGTTACAAACACTGATCTTTAAGTACGTGATACCTCTTAGTATTGATTTATTGTAATATTTTTTATGTATTGACCAAAATATATCATAAGTTGAAAGCAATAATCTTTAAATTTTTTATACCTCTTAGTATTGAGTTTCATACGTAAGTGACTCGAAGTCGTGTCTTGCGGAAGTCAAAAGCGAGCATTTATCTCGTCAGTCACGCACACGCTACCGCCGCGCCCGACTACATCCGACGTGCACCATGCACTGATCCCGCGCGCATGGTATATTAGGGCTATTAAAATATCGGGAACTACCATTAAATGTCGTCGGTACCGACCAAGAGACGATTAGGGGCAGTCGCATTACTAGGAAGGTCCAACTAGAACAAGATAAATTTTAAAATATTAATTAATATATAAGGATTTGCATTATGTTGTGAAAAGTACTATGTGCCGTGCAAATTTAAATTGTATAAATCAATTTTACTTAAAGACCATTTAGTGTATTATGAACAAACTAAACTAACCATGGCTCAAAAAATCCTGAAATAAAAATGTCTTGTTCGTAGGGTGTTAGGTGTCCCATTTTTCCAAAGAAATTAGGAATGAACTCAGTTGAATAAACCAAATGACTGTAAGTAGCCTCACTTGCATGACACACTTAAGCCTTTGCGGTAGCCCGTGAAATATCATTTTGAAATGTAATTTGTTGGGAGAACGGGCCAGATTTGCTCTTTGATATATGCAGTACCATATGGTGGGAAAATATTTTATTTACACCTTGCTTTGTATACTAATTCTGCCAGTGCAATAAGCCAAAGTATTATGGTCGAGGCAACAATGAGATGCTTAAGCCTTTTCGGCAGCCCGTGAAATATCATGTTCAAATGTAATTTATAAGGAGAACGGGTCAGATTTGCTCTTCGATATATGCACTACCATATGGTGGAAAAATATTTTATTTACACCTTACTTTGCATACTAATTCTACCAGTGCAATAACCCTAAGTATTACGGTCAAAACAATGAAACGGTTAAGCCTTTTCGGTAGCCCGTGAAATATCATATTTGAATGTAATCTTTAGGGAGAACGGGCCAGATTTGCTCTTCGATATATGCACTACCATATGGTGGGAAAATGTTTTATTTACACCTTGCGTTGCATCCAAATTGTATTAGTGCAATGACCGTAAGTATTGCGGAACGAGAGTGAGAGGGAGGTTAGAGAGCGGTCGATTGACAAATCAGAAGTTACTGCGGAAAGTAAGGTAGGCCACACTCTTTATTACGGCTTAAAACTAAAAGGAGTACCACGAACAAGGAAAATAATAGTTAAAACAAGACGTCTACTGAGTGCTTCGAGGCCACTTTCCATTCGCCCATGCCTTCGGTGGGGCTTCTCTGGCACGCCGTGCCCTCTCTCGTTTCCTCTCTCTCTCTCGGCCTCCTTCTCCTCGGCTTCCTTCCTACGTGCTTCCTCGTGTGCGGCATCGCGCTGCTCTTGAAGCTGCCGCGTGAACTCCTCCTGCCGGTTGGCTTGATCAAGGAGCCTTTAGTCTTCAGGGTTGATCTCCGTATCAAACCACTGCTCAAATTCACATAGTGGCGGAGGTGACTGCACGAAACATAAATTAGCAAAGTTTCATTCACAAACATTACGTTACACGTATGATTGTTACCATGTGGCGATCCTTCAGGCTCTTCTCCGGTAGATCGAAGGTGTAGTTGCGGCACTTCTAATACCTCCTCTTCCAAGTTGGAATTTCCTAAGAGCGGACAAGCCTGCAAGGATCTCCGCACATACACATCGGTGCTACAGCTCCACGAGGTAGGAAGAGATCTTGGTATGCTAAATTACGCGGGCATGCACTTCCTTCTTCCTTTGCTTTCCCCTTTCCCCTTTCAATTGCACGCCTCGGCATTTTCGATTGGTCCTGTACTTATTTTTTTCTCCCGCCTTCCCTCCTCTCTTCTATTCTTTCTTCCTCTTTCGCTGCTGTCTTTGCGAGACCGCGAGCAAGAATGAATGTTATAAAGGCAGATATCACCAGGATATAGAGCGATCGCCCCATATTAGGACGATCGCCCCAATCAGAGGCGACCGCCCCTATGTAGGGCGATAGGTGCACCCAGCCGTTGTTGTGTTGTCACGTCGTGTGACAAAGTCAAAGCGATGACATCACAATTAATAAAACATACATGGATTTTCACAATTTGAAGTGATAAGGCACTCATGTTACTAACTCAGACGGTTATACAATATGGTGCTGAACGTAAAGGCATTACAAAAATACGTCTGTACAACTAGTCAATCACGACTACGCTTTCTGATCTGGCCCGTGGGGTACGTGAGTGGCGAGGGCAGGCGGACGTCCCTCCTAGGCCGGCCCTACGGCGCAGGGGTAGAGTGGTGTGGCGACGACCCGGGCGTGTCCTGGGGCGGTGCTCCCGAGAGCTGAGAGGGGGCGAGGTAGTCGGTCGACAGGTACTCCTCCAGGTCGAACTCGACGTCCGCAGGGTCGTCGAAACCACTCTGGGGTCCTGGTGGGGCGCGAGACGACGAGGGAGCCTCCTCAGCCCACTGTCCCCACTACTGCTGCGTGGGAGCGTAACGAGGAATCGACGGGGTAGGGTGAGAGGACGAAGGAGCCTCCTCAGCCCACTGTCCCCACTGCTACTGCGTGGGAGCGTAACGAGAGACCACCGGTGCAAGGCGAGGTGCTGGCCCGCGAGGACGTGGTGCGTTGCATCCGCTGATGTCTCTGCACCCCCCGCAGGTGGCAAGGCGAACCCACCGCCTCGCCCTATCGACGATCCGCTCGCAAGATGCCTCGATCTTAGCGGTGGTCAGCTGTATGCCCACCCGGACACGCGCCAGCATGGACGTAGCCTCCACATCCACCTCCACTACGAGATGTGTCTGCATGTAAAGCCGGATCGATATTAAGTAATTTACATGAAAAAGACGTACCCATGTAGCTTCGATTGTGACACTTACCGCGGAGCTGTCCCTCTGGGACATATGTGAAGGGTACATGTCTGTCACCGATGCCTGCCGTGCGGCATACGGTGCTGGTGTGTACCCCACCCTGAGGCGAGTCCGCAGGGCGAACCACTCTATGTATTCATCGTACATGTCATGGTCGTACGGCCGGGTCTCGGTGACCTTCTCGTCAAGTGCAACGCCCCATCAGATCGCCCATGGTCGCATACGGTGCGTGGAACTCGAGTGCCCACCGCAAAGACCCATCCAGCTCATCCTGCAATGCAAAAACAGGAAGTACATACAACATTCATTCTGCAGAAATGCGGAGTACTAGGATCAGGAGACGTACCTGTGAGAGCCACGTGAGACAATGTGACGAGGCAGCAAGGGAAAGGACTGCAACAAGCCAAACTACCGCAACACTCGGTGCGGCGAGTACTCCTCGACACACAGGTCGAAGACGAGAACCTTACGGGTGAGCCAGGCTCATCTCGCGTACAAAGCATGGAGACCTCGTAAGGTGCTCGGGCGTGGACGTCGTACGCGTTGTATGGCGTCCACCGCACGTCCTCATCGTGGAGGCTGTCGAACTCCCGAACGAACTTGAGGTAAGACCTCCTCACCTGTCGGTGCGCGTACGTCCGCTGCGAGGAAATAAGAAATGGCGGAGGTTATGGAAGTGCGTAAGTGCGAAAAAAGATACGAGGGACCATACCTGTCATCGGACCCAGTAGTGGCCCATGGTGGGCTAGTCCACCAGGTCGTCTCCGTACAGGTCCTGCGGGTATAGTGCGGTGTCAACAGCAAGCCTGCCGACGGAGAAGTGCTCCCAGGACCACAACTGGAGCAGTAGGATGCAACCCGACATCGTCGCGTCCTGGTCCGCCCGAGAGACGGCATCGCACAGCCCTCTGTACGTCGCCGCAAGCACAGCAGAGGCCCACGACCACTGCACAATCTGTTCACAATGAGGAAGTTAGACGTGTCATGTACGGAGGAGATTTCAATAGAGTGTCTTACCTCACCAATCAGGGTGTCGGCGATGTGCTGGACGTACTCAATCAGGTGCCGGTCCACAGTGTTCCCGTGGGAGGACGGGAACATCATCCAACCGAACAGCAACAGGAGGTATGCCTTCAGATGGCGGGCCACGTCCTCCTCCTCGGCGTGCGGGTGGAGCAGCTCTGCCTGCAGCATTTGGCACAAACATTATCTGCAACTTAGCGGTTCTATGTTAACTTGCAACAAAAGAGGTACTAACCGTGAACTGAAGCAGCCATGCCTTTGTCGGTCTGTGTCGCTCACCCTGCCTAAGGGGCTGGTAGGGTACTGCCCGGGGTGCCGCTGCACCTTGGTGAACCACGCGGACAACTCCGCGTGCCACGTGATGGAGGCGTCATGCGGCACAACTGCGGACATGTCCTACAGCGTCAGAGCCATCTCTCCGCAAGGGAGGTGGAACGTGTGCGTCTCCGGTCTCCACCGGTCCACGAGTACGGCCAGTAGGGACCGGTCGTACCCGAACCGTGGGACCTGCCTGCCCTTTAACGGGGTAGTGACCAGCTCTACCATCCTACAGAGAGGCAGCAAGCCAGCCGCTCGCAACCTGCATGTAGTGTACTGCGTCGTTAGAATAGCATTTACAGGTAAGTACATGTATATACAAGAGTGCGAGCGTTGGAAGCTTACCGTGGAACCCAGCGTGGGTCAATGCGAAGCAGCTCGTTGGGCACCCGAGGCCGGAGTGTCCCTAACTGTCGGTTCTCCTCCGCGGAGTACCTAGACCGGTGGGTCGCATCCACGGTCGCGTCTAGCAGCTCAGGGCAAGGTCGCGCCATCGTCGCCTGTTACAAAGCAAATACAACAAATTTGTCAGTAATTACATGTGTACACAAAATTAAATGCAAAATAACGAAATGTAGCATATTCAACAAACGCTACAACGGAAGTCCAGAAAGCTAAAAAAATCTCATGTTACAAACATACTAAAGATGAAGACATGTTCGATGAAGCACACAACATCGAAAATTATATTATCCTCATAGCAATTAACTGGTACATCAAAAATTACATTATCCCCATAACAATTAACTGGTACATCGAAAATTACATGATGAGAACAACAACTAACTGGTACATCGAAAATTACATGATGCGAACAACAACTAACTGGTACATCAAAAATTACATGATTAGAACAACATCGAAAATTACATTATCCGCGGTTGCGACGCGCTTCGGACTCGTCCATATCGTTCCGAATACGCCGTGTCCTTCGACGCCCGACCTTCAGCTTCAACATTCGGATGTTCGGTACCCATCGATGGTCCGGAGGGGGGCTGTTGTGAACGATCCATCCACTCGGTATCCGTACACCTCGTGATACCATGTGTTGAGAACACTTTGCTTGTAGTAGTAGGGGGAGATGTATGGACGACATGATTGATGCGTCTCGGCGGCTGTGGCAATGACGTGCGAGCACGGCAATTGCAGCATGCGTGGTTTCTGGCAGGAGCACTCGCAGTCAACTGCTCGGAGTATGCACAGATAGGAAGTCCTCTCCCGGTGGGCACCTCTACGACCTCGGTCACCGTAGTGCACGTGGTACCTCCGTTCCACGCCACTCTCTGGTGTCACCCGATGTGTCTGCATCTTTCTTGTTTTCTTGGACATGTACGTAGATACAACCGTTGAGTACGATAGTCGATTGTCCGACATACATGCTGCGGAGTTCTTGTATCGCTCAATGAAATATCTTTGTGTCCATAGTAAGACACATTCAACTATACCCACCAATGGAAGGCATCTGGTGTCTTTCATTACCCAGTTGTAAATCTCTGCCAGGTTCGTTGTCACGATTCCATAACGCGAGCCTCCCTCGTCATGCAGAAGGGACCATTTCTCGAAAGGCTCGTGTCGTATCCAGTCGGTGAAACTCTTTATGCTGGTCCCCGGCCTACGCCGAATGTTTGGGGCGTTTGTCGGGAGCGCGCACAAGGCTATGGGGTCCTCTCCTTGCTCGTGGTACACCATCGAGTTCCTTGATGAACTAGTGGTATCTCTTGGATTCATTGATTGCTTCTTCGTTAGTTCATCCAACGTCCTCCAAAGCGCGTCGAACTTCCTCCGTTGGTTCTGTTTGCACAGCCGCTTGAACATGTTCATAAGCTCCTTGTTCCTGAACTAACGGAAAAAATTGGCACCCATGTGCCTCATGCACCACCTGCTCTTTAGGTCTGGCCACTTTGCTGCTCCCACGACGACGGACCCTTGTTGCATATCCACGATTGCCCTTAGCAGCCCTGCATGTCGGTCATGGATAACACAAACATCGTGCTGTCCGAACAACCGCCGACTTCACTCTTTCAAGGAACCAGTACCAGCTCTCCGTGTTTTCTCCCTCCACGAAGGCCAATGCAACCGGTAGAACCTAGTTGTTGACGTCCACCGCGATCGCAGTTAGAATCTAGCCCTTGTACTTTCCCGTGAGGAATGTACCGCCCATGCAAATGACCGGGCGATAGTGTCGAAAAGCATTTATGCATGCACCAAGGGCGAAGAAGGCACGCTGCAAGACCCACTTACCCGCGCACACACACCCCGTAGGAAACTCCGCAACGTCGACGGATGTACCGGGGTTCCTACGTGCTATTGCCCTAAGCAAGTGGGGAATATTCTCGTAGGAAGCCTCGTACGTCCCGAACTGTATTTCCAGAGCTGTCCTTTTCGCTCTCCATGCATTTCCGTAGCTAATCTTGTACTGAAACCTCTCCTCTACGGCTGTGATAATAGATCGAGGCTGCAGGTGCGGATTGTCCATGATCTGACCATAAAACACATTTGCCACCCAAATGGACGACAGATTGCGGTGTCCCTGCTCCGCTTCTTCCAGCTCGCAGTTATGCTCCATCACTATGGAACATTTCCAATAGTCCTTCCACTTCCCCTTGTATGCATGCACCCGCCATAGGCACGAATCAACTACGCACTTCACGTCGTACTTCTTTTTGCTGGACTTCACTACCCTGAATTGCTGTCAGAGAGACATTGCCCAGTACTTCACCGCATCCATCACAGCCTCCTTGTCTTTATATATGGCCCCCTGCGTTACCTCGTTCTCACGATACTCACATGCATCAATGTTCCCTTCATTCATTGTTAGGTCTTCAAAAATTGTAATTGGTCCACGCACCAGGGATAGGCACCTCAGGAGCATTGCCCTCCTTGTCATAGTGTTCACCATCAGGGACTTCGTCATCCGCACGGTCCTCCTCTTCCATCAGGTGAACTATGTCCTCCACCTCCTCCCCCTCGTCGGCCACTCCTCATGCCTCCACCACTGTCTACTCTGCCCCTCCGATCCCTTCGCCACCTCCAATCTCGTGCTCCTCGCCACCTTCATCTTCGCATCCTTCTACATTTGACGTCCCCTCCCCCGTAATATCCACCCCGACATCACGAACTTGCGACACCAATGGAGCTACCGGGTAGCACTGTACCAACAACATGAGCGGCCAACTCTGCTCTACGACAAAACCAACATAACTCCTCTATGTTGATGTCTAGTTAATAGGAATCAACTCTCCGTAAAAACAGTCTTGTGCACGGCTTACTACTGCTCTGACCTGCAACCGAACAGTCTGGGCATCCAAATTGAATATTCGAGATATCCACTCCAACAAACCCCTGTATGTCCTATCGCTCGGTCTACATATGCCCCGTACGACTCTTGAAAATATGATAAATCCACCCCATCCGCCCCCTGTGCTATCTCCCCATCTCTATAAAATATTTGAAAATACAATTTCTCCGACATGCTGCAACGTCCGACGAAAATATATTACTCTAAAATACAATATACAAAACGTACATTGATCGTACTTCAAAATTCGACTATAAATAAGTAATTCGACTTGCCTACCATACTGCCTAATATTATATTTGTGCCACATTACATTAACCCTACCAAATTAAATTTGTAAATATCGCCTACTATTTCCACTGTATTCAATTTCTAGATACTGAATACTACATTAAATTTGTAACGTACTAAATACTACACAATCCTGAAAATTTTAAAAACTAAATACTACATTAAAGTTCTAAATATTAACTGCGACATTAAATTTCTAAACACTACACAATTCGAAAAATTCTAAACGCTACAATAAATTTCTAAATATTAAATGCTACATTAAATTTCTAAATACCACACGGTTCCTAAAAAAATTTCTAAACACTAGACAATCCTAAAATTTCTAAATACTACACAATCCTAAAAAAATTCCTAAATTTACCTCCACAAAAACGACGAATCGATTTTTTTCTTCCCCTCTTCTTCTTCTTCTTCATCTTCTCTTCTTCTTCTTCTTTCTCTTCTCTCGGCTACCTCTGCTCCCTCGCCGAACTGGGCAGGCTTAAAGCCCACCCGTCGCCCCAGCAGGGGGCGATCGCCCCTGCTTTGGGCGATAGGTGGGTGCGGACGTTAACGGCCGTTAAGTACGGCACAGATCGCCCGTATATAGGGCGATCTCCCCATATACAGGCGACCAGCGCCTACTTTACCAAATTCTAAACCCTAACGCCTACTTTTGAAAAAAAGATTAAAAAAATATTAACGAATTTTTTTTCCAATTTCTCATCTACTCCGATCCTCTCTCCTCTCTCTCTCTCAAAATAAATAAATTTATCTACAAGTTTTTTTACCTAGACTACAGTAAAACTATATGTTTTAACTTCTATTTTACAAAACTATATATTATAGAAGTTTTTATGTTATAAAATATAGGTTTTAAAATTGATCGTTCCTTATAATTGGTCTGACAGTGTGGGCCCATATGTCCTTTCACATGCCCTCATTTCTCGTTTCACTCATATGTGAGGCTACTATATGGGCCCACACTATCAGACCCGTTATAAGAAACGATCAATTCTATAATCTGTAGTTTTGTGATACAAGTTGTTTTAAAATCTATAGTTATGTGAAATAAAAACTAAAACCTGCATGTTGCAGTTTTTTAATAGTACGTAAAAAAATCTTTAGTTTTATGAAATTTACTTAAATTTAAAAATGTATAACACCTCGTAAATCACATGTTTTTTTAATTTAGACCATATATCTCATTTTTATTTACTTTGTCTCTATAAGTTAAGTTGGCTTGCAAATGCCCTTTTAGGTTCATGTTCGCACTATTTTATCGTGGTTTTAATTATCTTAGTCATTTTTTCAATGATTTTAGTGATATTACAACTTGTTTCAATTATTCAAGTGATTTCGGTATTTGCACTACACAATTTCAACATTGGTAATGATATGGTGTATTACGAGTACCGAAATCATCTGAATAGTTGAAATAAGTATTAACATCATTGAAGCAAGTATTGACACCACTGAAACAAGGGCCGAAGATAATGAAAACCATAAGAAATAGTGCTAACATACTGCTTAGGGGTTATTTGCACACCAACTTAATTTATAGGGTTAACATAAACCTTAATCAGATATGGAGGACAAATTGAAAACCTAGGTTACTTATAAGTGTTTATGGATTTAAAAAAAAAACACTCCAATCCTCTGTGGTCCTGGCCACATCCACCGGATCGGCAACCTAATATGCGGAGGCACCAGATTGCACGGCTTCTGAAACACTGCATAGGTGTGAGACCTCGACGTCGCCATCCCCGGGCGACTTAGGGTCTGTTTGTTTTTGCTTTTGATTCTAGATTCTGGCCCCAAAAGCAGAATAAAAAACAAACAATCCGATTTTAGGAATCAATTCACACAGTCCAACCCACCCATATACACTAGAATCCATAATCCACTTCATATTGAAGGACCATGTGGAGGTCCATCCATGTTTGTGATGAGTATTTGACTTTATCTGAGCAAGGTGTGCTCAAGTTTGAGTTTGATTTGGATTGTTTTTCGAGCTAGAGCAATTTGAGTTCTTGGTTGGAGACTACCGTCCGACCCCGAGTGGTCGGGTCGTCCGACCCGAGTGGTCGGGCTTTGGTCGTGTTGCAGACCGGTCGTCCGACCCGAGTGGTCGGTCGTCCGACCCGAGAGGTGCAGGCTTTGGCTGGTCGGAGACCGGTCATCCGACCTCGAGTGGTCGTCTTTGGTTGGTCGGAGACCGGTTGTCCGACCCAGAGGTGCAGGTCGTGGTGGTCGGAGACGATCGTCGACCCGAGTGGTCGTGTTTCTCCGGGTCGGAGACCAGTGGTCAGACCTTGGTTGGTCGGGATGGAGACCAGTGGTCAGACCATGTGTGGTCAGGGTTTTGCTGGCCAGTGAAGTGTATATCTTTCTGGTCTTTTGGTGGATTGATTTCTAGGGGGAGAATTTATTCGAAAATTTTATTTGGCTCCTATTCACCCCCCTCTAGTCGCCTTTTCGATCTTTCAATTGGTATCAGAGCCGGTTCTGCTCTTTCTAGATCTTGACCGGTCTCAAGAGCCATGGCGATGGACAAGTATTCCACCAAGCCTCCTATTTTCTCTGGAGTTGATTTTCCTTTTTGGAAATCTCGGATGGAGTCGTACATCATCGCCTGGGCTTCTCGATATGGCGAAGGTGAAGCTCCGTATGAGGTTCTGCCGATGAGAACGTCACGGTGGCAATATGGTCGACGTTGAGGCAAATGCTAAGGCAAGGAACATCCTCATACAGGGCCTTAGTCGCAGTGAGTACGATAGGATTTCTCACCTTCGTTCTGCTCATGAGATTTGGGTGACCCTTGATGCTTACCATGAGGGCACTACCCAAATCAAGACGGTTCGACAGGACCAATTCAAGCGTGAGTTCAACAAGTTTGAACAACACGCTGGTGAGAGTCTTGACGAGTGCTTTGGTCGGTTTACAAAGATTACGAGCAACCTCCGAGCGATCGGTTGCATATACCCTGACTCGGACAATGCTCGGCATTTCTTGACCGCACTCGACCTTCGGGTCTGGGAGATGAAGGTGACCACCATCAAGGACACCACCGACTTATCGACTTTGACTCTTGACGGGCTTTATTCCCGCCTCAAGACTCATGAGATCGACGTCGTCTCGCGGAAGACGAAGTCTCAGTCGATGGCTTTGGTCACCGATCCCATTGGATCCTCTCTTTCTGATTCTTCAGTTGGTTTCTCTCTCCGCCCTTTGTGAGCTAGCGATGACCAACTGGAAAAATTTCGAAAAATGAGCTTGCTCTTCTTGCTCGCAAATTTTCATATGCATACAAGAGAGTGAGAGAGAGAAGAGAGGTGGGATGATCACCTGTTTCGAGTGTGGTGGCCCCAACCACATTCGAGCAAACTGTCCCAAGCTGGAGAAGGGCAAAAACGAACAAGGCGGTTCGGGCAAGAACGACTACACCGACAAGAACCGCAACAAGAAGGCCCTAGCTCGTGAGCCGGCGAAGAAGAAGTACCGCAACTTTGCCAAGAACAAGAAGCTCTTTCACCGGGTCCTCGCCGCACTGGACGACATCGAGCTCTCTGACACGGAGAACTGGAGCGATGCAAGCGAGGACGATCCGCAAGAGAAGGTGAAGGGCAACGATGACTTCTCGGCATGTGCTTCATGGCGGCGCCATTGAAGTAAGCGACTCGAGTTTGTCTGTGACACGGATGAGGTACTCACCTACGACGAGTTAAATGTCGCTTACGTAAATTAGGCAAGTTTCATGCTAAGGCTAGGTCGAGGTGTTCGAGTTAGAGAAGGAAGTAGGTACCTTGACTCGGAGTTAGCTTCACTTAGATCTTCTCCTCCCGAGTCACCGATGACCGTGTTCTCTGTGATGTTTGTTCTTGTGGAGTTGGAGAACCTAAGGACCATACATGATAGTGTGCTTGCTTGAACTTGATGGTCTTAGGAGGAAGAATGCTAGCACTAGTTCTATTGATGATATTCTGTTGAGGCTAGTTTTCTTCATGCTCACTCTACTCCTTCTTGTGCTAATTGCCCTAAATTGCTTGTTTGAAATTGATGCCATGAGTTCACACCTTAAGAAGCTTTCGCTAGAAATGATGAACTTGAATTGCATGCTTCTAAGGACCCAAATACTCATGTGAGGGTCAGAGGCAACTAAAACTTGACAATGATACTTTGAATGTCAAGTGTGATCAACTTGCTAAGGACTTACTAGATAAGTCAAAAGCGGTTGCTCTTTGTGTGTTGGGGTTAAGGATGACTTGGATAAAATCCATGTCGAGCTTAGAAAGAAATTAGAAGACCAAGCCAATAGGATTAGAGATGCTTCTTGCGTTTCTTGTGAGTCCTCAAGATTGAGGCAGTAGTGCTAAGGGAACAAAAGCACGTCTTTGAGAGATCTTCTCTTCTCGTTCTTCTTCTTTCTCTCCTTCCCCTGTTCTTCTTGTGCTTCTCTCCGAGATTGCCGTATCTTATGAGCACTCTCGAGAAGTTTGTTGGAGGCAAGAAGAAGCTCAATCTTATTCTAGACCAATCCAAAATTAGCGATTCAATCAAGGTCTAGGATTTGATCCTTGGAGCACGTTCGGGCGCATCCTCCCACCATTGTGCGCGGCTCCAAGAGTGGTGAGATTGTGGTAGCTCCCGAGTGAGCACCACCGTGTTTAGGTCTCTTGGGGTTGTCCATAGGACTTTTGACCGTAAGGGTGTTACTCCTGCTGCTTCCGCCTCTAGCAAGGCGGTACACATGCACCTTCCGTAGAAGGATGGTCACCTAGTAGATTTACGCTTCAAGCACGCCAAGATCACTCGGCGTGAGCGTGTTGTCGCTCTTAGGGTATTCGTGGTCATCCCGGACTTTGAGTGCTCCTAAGGCACACACCGCTTCTAGACAGTTAGAGAGTCGCTTTGTTTTGGGCAACGTCCGTGACTTGGTTTTCATGCTAGTTCTTGAGTTTTAGTCCTCGAGCTGTTCGTAGTCGATCTTTCCGCCGTCCTCTTGATATTCCTCGTTTTTCCCATCGAGGTAGATATCAGCAGCGTGAGGTGTATTCTGGTAGGAGATCCAGGCAGCCTTACTGGGATGGTGCGGCTTTTGCACCACGGCGTGCCAACCCAGTTTTGACTCCTAGATTATCTACCAGAGTTGCTCCTGATCGTGTGAGAGTTGAGCGTCAGAGAGACACTCAAGTCCAGTCTTCTTCTGTGACTGGTACTCTGAGGCGTCGTGTGGCTCAGTATTGGGTCCCCAAGTCTTCATTCTATCTCAGTACTGAGTCATCTTTCCCTCTTGTGTAAATTCCTTTTGTCATGTCTATGCAATGATGCTTTTAAGTGCCTTTTGCCTTTTTGATGGCATGAGTCGCTTGAGGCTAGCTTGAGGATGTGATCACTGCCTAGTGGAGTGGATTTGGATCATCTTGTGGACTTATCCTTTCTTAGTTCGATTCTTAGTCCATGAGTTGTCCTGAGGCATCATCTTTGCCGTACATAAGTAGTGGACCTCGTTTTTCCTCAAGGTACCCACTCACGGCAAGAGTTGCGGTAAGTATGTTGGTCATGACGATCCTTACTAGTCTCATCTAGGATCGCTTTGTCGCTTTTCAATGTTGGCACTCGATGTGAATTCGAGTTGGTCTTTGCGGCTTGTCTCTAGAGGATTGGATCTTCTGCATGACCATCATGAGCATCATGCTAACTCGCATGTACTTTCAATTTTGTTTGCCTTGTGTTTCGCTCCACAAGTGTTGAGCTTCATGATAACAACATTGGGGACTTCCACTTCCATGGTGAGCTATCTCATACCCTCATGTCGGTTATACTTGCGATCATCATTTTCATGACATGTTGTGATTGCTCTTGCTCCCATGTGTATTATATGTACTTTGCTAGGTCTTGTTAGTTTTTGTCTGTCTTGTTTTGTGCCATAGCATGTTTTCCCCAACCATCTTTGTGCTTCATGTATTATATCCTAGATTCATGAGCTCTTTCCCAGCATGTGATTTTCTTGTTTTTTATCTTGTCCATGATAGTGTTCATTTGGTATGAGAATTTGTATTAACTATGGGCACGTGCTATATATCATTTACTTTATTTTGTCATGAGTAGTATCTAGGTTATATGACCCTGATTTTCTATTACATCCATGACTAGCCTTGTTTAGACTTTGTTTGTCAGACTTTGTGCTACATGTGAGTGCCTTTCATGAGATTAGGGTCATATGATCTAGCTGCCGCTGTATGACTTATATTGTTCATGATCATCTTTTACTGTCCTTCATGCTTATATGCTTCATACCTATTTTGCATGAGCTTGTGTTCTTCATTCATGGCATGTATTCATCATCATGCATAGAGTGTTGCCATAAGTAGCTTCTCATCTTTGTGTCCATGGTCACCATTTACTTTCATGCTGCCTGTGTCCTCATGACCTTTTGTTTGGTCTTCTTTTGACGGGCCTTTTCGCAGCATGTAAATATTGTTATTGAGACTATGGATAAATGGATCTTGATGTTGCTAATTGGTTTGTTTTATGCATGATCCTCTTTGGTTGTCTTTATTTATCTTGCTCATGTTATATCTAGTAGCATGTTGTTGTGCTTCATTATGGTATTTCTTCATTTACTTGCTCATTGCCATGTCTAGGCGATGTCTTGATCCATGTATTTCTAGGCTTGCACATGATCCTGCTAGCATTTTGTTGCCGTGATACACCTTGCTTAGCTTCTTATGCCAATATGACAAAGGCTATGATGCACCTTCTTTGTTGTTTATCATGTGGATATGTTTTCACCGTTGTCTATGGATATATGGATCTTGATGCTATCTTTAGCTTGGTTGTGAACATGATCTTACATTACCTTCGCATCATGTTCATGCTCTAGATGATCATTTGCCACACTTTTCATGTATCTTGTCCATTCGTGCCTAGAAAACTGGATCCGCTAACCCCGCCAAAGCATAGATTTGTTGGATGCATGTGTGTAGGCCTTCAGTGAGAGACCATCATCCTAGGAACATCTCTTCCTCTGCTTTTAGGATCCACTTGTGTCCTTTGCCACTACTTGTTCTACACTGCAGTAGAGTAAGTACCTCTGAAAATGTTGATGATAATGATGGATCTCTTAGGAGGTTGTGGTTCTTTTGTAGGTAGAGCTTGTGTCCTTTTGTCTAGAGTCTTTTGGTTGGACTTCTAGCATAATTAGGTTGCTTTTACCTTGAGCCGTCTTGCTCCTTAGAGACCATGTGGTTTTCGATCTTATCTCTTTTCCTCTAGCTTTCTACCTATCACTTGTGAGGAGAGAGTTTTAGAATGTGTTGGGGGATTTGAGCTTGGGTTTATGAGCTCATATAGCTTATCTTGAGGGGAGCTGGTTTGTATATTATGTACTATATATTCTCTTCCAGCTTTTCCTTTCTTCTTACAGGTGACTTTGGGCTTGTTTTCTTGAGTTGAGTTCACTCACTTAGACTTACGGCATGCCTCGCATGGACCTCTTATCTTGTGCTTTAGGTTGCTATCATGCGTGATTAGTGTTCTCTCTTCTCTCTAGGTTGAGTTCCCTCACGCCTTATAAGTCTAGTAGGTTTTGTGGCCTCCTGGGTAGACAGGTGCATGTGCACTCCTTAGTTGAGATCTAGAGTCGACTTCCTATGTCGATCTCTGGGAAGATAAGAGCGAGTCCGAGCCATAGTGAATCTCTTCTATCTTATCTATGCTCAATAGCCATCCAGTGTTGCGTTTCGACTTCTTCTCCTCATTCTGTTTTTCCGTTATTATTGAGTTCATTCGGGTTTTCTTTATGCCTAATCTTGATAATAACCCAACTTTAACAGATTTGAGCTTAAAATTGATTCAATTGTTGAGGGGAGTTTGGGAATCTGTTCATGCATTGCATTTAGACTGCATTTTCATTTTATGAGCTTTGTCTATTATGCATTTGACTCAATCTTCGTGAAATACATCATGCTATATCTTTCGAAGAAAATCACTAGCTTAGATATGTCCAAGTTCATTTATCAAGCTAAAGTTCATTAAAATCTGAAAAACTTAAAAGCTTTAAATGAAAACTTGATGAAACATGTTGCTTTTACTTACTAAGTTTCTTCTCTAAGAGCTTTTACCATAAATTGTGAAATTTTGGAATTCTCTAGAGTCCCTATAGCAACTTGGGTGAAATTTGCTTGATCCATATTTGAGTCCTTCAGAATTGCTTATATGTGCTAAACTGAAAATTAAAAAAATTGACTCTTTTGTGCAAAATTGATCTCAGCACTTTATATTCTCGAGACTGCCTCCCATTGCATTTGGGATGAACTTGGAATATATTGTGTATGACCAAGATCATTCTCTTAAGAGTAACTCTTGAGATGATCGAAAATGGCTTGAGTCAATCAACAAAAAAAAAATGCAAATATCAAACACATAAGTGGGTAAAGAATGCAAATAATGTCAAACATTTGCACCCCGCTATGTTTTTCGAAGTCTTAAAGAAAATTTGCATAAATTAAAAAAATGGGCTCAAGGACCTTATATGCACTTCAAATTTCCCAAAGTGTTGAGTAGGTTGAACTCTAGGTTTTCCATTTGATCCTGAGTGGTTTTGCTTCTAGTTTTGAAACTTTGCTAAGTTTTGCACTTGTCAAATCTTGCTAAAATGATACATTTTCAAAACTTCACGATGAGCAAAATTTGTTATTTGCACTTGGACATGTCTTAGTTTGGTTATAATCTGAGATTAATAAGCTTGGTGTCATATCTTGTCATTATGATCATTTGGATAATCTTCAAAGCTCCTTTAGGTTGCATTTCATGCATACATAAAAGAGGAGAAAATTCTATTTTGATGCCTATATTGCCAAAGGGGAGAAAATGTAGAAAAGGCATCATTTAAAATGTAGAAAAGGAGGAGATAGAAATGTGAAAGCATGTTGGTTCTTATGATTTTTGTAAATCTTTGCTATCTCTTATGGATCATAATCACATTTGACACTTATGATTGGTTTTTAGAGCTTTTGTTGAAAACTTGCTCTTTTCATGGTCTTGCTCTAAATTCTTTACGCCAACTTGGTCATAATTTTATATCTTTCTCTCTGGACCAAGTTTGGCTTTGCAATCAAATTGCTTTCTTCTTGTCTCATTCAAACTCAAATTTATGCCTTTTGTGTGGTTTGTCAATATACTCATCAAGGGGGAGATTGAAGGACCATGTGGAGGTCCATCCATGTTTGTGATGAGTATTTGACTTTATCTGAGCAAGGTGTGCTCAAGTTTGAGTTTGATTTGGATTGTTTTTCGAGCTAGAGCAATTTGAGTTCTTGGTTGGAGACCGTCGTCCGACCCCGAGTGGTCGGGTCGTCCGACCGAGTGGTCGGGGCTTTGGCTGTGTTGCGAGACACCGTCCGTCCCCGAGTGGTCGGGTCGTCCGACCGAGAGGTCAGGCTTTGGTGGTCGGAGACCGATCATCGACCACCGAGTGGTCGAGTCTTTGGTTGGTCGGAGACCGCTTGTCCGACCCAGAGGTCCAGCTGTGGTGGTCGGAGACCGATCGTCCGACCCCGAGTGGTCGGGTTTCTCGTTGGTCGGAGACCGGTGGTCGACCTGGTTGGTCGGGATGGAGACCGATGGTCGGACCATGTGTGGTCGGGGTTTTCTTGGCCGATGAAGTGTATATCTTCTGTTGAGATGGATATGTGTTGTTGGACATTGCTATGTGATGTGGTTTCCTTGTCTATGATGGTTGCGGGACTTTGGAGCTAGGTCATGGTGAGGCGAAGGGGATCGTGACTAGGCCGGAGAGCCGAGGTCCGGATGATCGGGTGTCGCCAAAGATGGTGAGGCCGTGGAGTAGCTGCAAGCCAAGAAGACAAAGGAATGGATGAGATGCTAACTTGAGCCGCTCGATCGAGGAGGACCGTTGGATCGCGGTCGGGAAGAGAGAGTAGCGGGTCAAGTTGGTATGCTTTGAACAAAGTGCAAAACCCGTTGTGTTGTTGGGTTTGGGTCACCCATGCATAGCTGTGTGAGTGGGTAAAATCTCACCCTTGATGGAGTGCTCTAGGGTTTAGAGGCTCATCCAAGGGTGGTAGGTGTTCCTAGCTGCTACTAGGCAGGAGAGGGGTGTCTCCTGGGACGTGGTGAGCGGTGAGGAAAGTCTACGTGAGTAGTTGAGAGTTGTTGAGAGTGATGTTGTAAGGATCAAATCCGGCTCTTGGATGTTGGCTTAGGATTGAAGCAAGATATCCAAGGGTGGGAATTGATCAGTCACTATAAATAGAGGGTAGGGCAGCCTTCCCTCTCTGAAGGTTCCGAGGTTTTTCTTCGCTCATTTGAGCTTTGCCCACTTTGTTGTGAGGCTTTGTAAACCTCCCTTCCGAAATGAAATGTTCTTCACTTATATTCTTGTTTCATTTCTCTTATGTATTTACATTACGCACTTAAATTACATTATCTAAATTCGCATTTACTTACTTGCAATTTTCTTTACGTAATTTGGATTTGCCTCATCTCCTTCTACATGCTTCGAGTCTTTGTTGAAATTCATGATTGATGAACTCTTCTCTAGATTCGGTGCTTTCAATCATCTAGGCAATCCTTGCGTTCTTGTTGCAAGTTTGTAAATCTGTGTTCTTGAAGTGCGTAAGCGTGTGACTTGCGTTCTTTAGTCTGATTGGCTTCGGTTCTTGTTGCCAAGGACGAAAGATTCTTTGGATGAATCTTCTATAGATCATATCCCAATCATCTAGGCAATCTACAACCTCTTCTATTCAGTTTGCAAGAAACCAATTTACGTGACTAGTTTTGATAGTGTTTCTATTTGTTTGAAGGGTTGTTTCTTCGTGTACTTACTTGCTGTGATTTGTGGAGAGTTATCCAAGGATATTCGACCATCAACTCCCACCGACAAGTTAGGGTGAAGTCTGTGTTTGTGACTCTATTTTTGGTGTTGCATTTGTTTAATCGAAAAGGACGGAACCTTGGTATCAATTCCTTCGATTGATGATTGAAATAGGTTCTGACATCCTTAGGGAGGTGCACACCAATTTTCACTGCTTTTGGATCACCGATCAAAAGTTACATCGATTTACTTTTTAAGATCGTGCTGATTTCACTATTCATCCGAACACTTGCTCACCCGAGTCTCGCTCATCCGACCTCTGTAGGTCGGGCGTCTTCGCTCATTGGTCGGGAGCACTATTCATCCGAACACCGCTCACCCGAAGTATCGCTTCATCCGACCTCTGTAGGTCGGGCGTCTTCGCTTCATCGGTCGGAACACTATTCACCCGAAATCGTTCATCCAGAACTCGTAGGTCGGGCGTCGTTCATCGGTCGGGAGTACTGTTCATCCGAACACTATTCACCCGAAAGTCTTGTTCATCCGACCTCCGTAGGTCGGGCGTCGCTTCATCGGTCGAGTATCTTGTTCTTCCAACACTATTCACCCGAGTCTTCGTTCATCCGACCTCTGCGATCGAGTCTTGTTTAACCGACCTCCGCATCGAGTATCTTATTCACCCGAACATCGTTCATCCGACCACTTCCGGTCGGGAGTCTGCTCATCCGACCACTTGGTCGGGAGTACTGCTCATCCGATCGATACTAACGACCGATTCAGCGATCTTGTTCATCCGACCAGAGCTACCCGACCAGTGCAGTTTTTACTGTTCACTCTATCTTAACTGGTCGGAGCCTCTGTTTTGAAATTGCCTGATCGATGGTTCAGTTCTCTCTTTCTGGTCTTTTGGTGGATTGATTTCTAGGGGGAGAATTTATTCGAAAATTTTATTTGGCTCCTATTCACCCCCCTCTAGTCGCCTTTTCGATCTTTCACATATGTGCTTTTGAATTCTAGCTTTTAGAGAATCAGCTTCTCTACAACCATAATCCAGAATTAGCTTTTAAGAATCCAAAGCAAAAATCTTGAGCATTTCGTATCTCTGCACGTAAATCGTAGTCCCGGGTAACATGTTTACTTGGATCGGTGTCACTTGGTGAAATATAACTCAGGAGCGGAGCAACTCAAAATTGTTGAGATGAGGAATTAGGACATTGGGCTGTTGGAATATTTGGTCACAATTATCTAAGAATAAAAAGAAGACATTTGGTAGCAGAGGAATAGGGCAATCTCGCACAATGGTTGCCTTTGGTTAAAGATGTTGGTTTCCACCAGCCAGACAATTGATACGCATGCAAGACATAAGCCTGAATGATTGACTGTCCAATTTGCAAGTTACAACTCATTACAGTGCATAATTTCTTTTGCGAGTAGAAGTGACTAGGGTGAGTTGTGCATTACGCCACGCCGTATGGTATGAGGTAACCAATAAACAGTAAGGTGACCGTTGGACATGTTTAGTTGGTAATCACAAAGATAAGAGAAATAGCAAGGTATGATGCACACAAAGTTGGTGTAGACGTCATACACGTAGACATACATTATATATCAGTAATTAACATTAATTAAACATGGACCGAGCGGTGGAACGACCTAATAAACATAAAAAATTAAAAAATGGTGTGCAAATTACAAGAAAAACATGGGCATGAAAGGCATGTATTTATAAAATTATTTTTTCATGCCTAAATGATTTACTGTAAATCTTAAATAACTGTCATGCAAGGAGCTTTCCTCTGAGCTTATTTAACTAACAGTAATCCTCGTGTACTTGCACTCTGAGTATCTCACAATGAATAGGAGCTGAAATTACAGAGTTTTTTTTAATACATAACTGACGAGGATTAAAATCTATGTACTTTGACACCTATTCATTTTGAATCAGCTTTGTATATAGTTATAATAGATTTGTATTTTGTGCACAACTTATTGTGTGATTATGTACTTACTTTTACCACAACAAAACCATCAGTTGAAAAGTAGTCTACACCTACTTTGGAAGAGTTTTAGGAGGAGACGAGTTATTAGAGGGCGAACCTTGTCAGTTGCTTATGGCATATTGATAGGCTATTGCTTGTGGTATATTGATAGGTTTGTTATTTTTCTTAGAGTTTAAGCCATACGTGGCCTAATAATATAAAGTTGACCATAAGATTAATCAACTATCTTTATTCAATAAATAGTCTTTTATTATGTTTCCGCAGTATGATTGTGATATTTCATCTCTGTTGCCACTATATGCACTAGCATGATTCTAGACTAGTACAGTATACACAGAAGGCCTGCATTTGCATATTCTGGTCCCAACATTGTCCCTAGGGTGCGTGTGGTTCGTCGCCAAGAGGACACCGCCACCTTACCCCTAGGGCGCTTGCGGTCAGCACACCGCCTCACCCCAGGGAGGTGGTAGGAAGGAATGGGAGCGAGGGAAGTAGGGGGCTAGCACCAGTAAATCGGTCGAGCTCGTGGCGAAGGTGTTGCGTACAACGATCCATGGCACACAGCTACCGATGGCGACGATAGCAGCGCGGAAGGCAGCAGGACAGCGATAGTAAGGATGCCAAGGAAGGTGGCGAGGATGACAGTTGACCAGAGTGGCGGTGGCGATGGTGTGGGAAAGGGGGAAGAGAGCATGAGAGGGGCTAGCTAGGGACAGTGTTGGTGAGGACGATGCGGGCGAAGGGGACATGCAGGCGTTGAGGAGGGCATTGCGACGACGATAGGGAAAATGGGAGTGGTTCTTTGTGGGCTCCGCAGAGGGCGATTTTGTGGAGATACAAGGGTCTAGGTTCAAGGATGCGTGGACAGCTGGATCATCTCCCACACGTAAGATCAACGGCTCTAGTTATGGGGATATGTATGCAATTACAGTAAACATGGAGGCTTTTTCGTAAAATGTGATGATATGGTATGACCCTAGGCACGTGTATGTCTTCCACTGTAAGGATGTTAATATACAAAAGACATACGCAGAAATGCAAATTTTGTAGGCTAAATAAGGAACTGTCGATGTTTTAGAGTAAGGAGCACCATCTTCCATCCTGATTCAATGCTGACCATCCGTTCACAATCTGACGGTGGTAGGAATTCAAGATTACGTTGCAAGGTTATAATGATTTCACCCGGTGCCAAATTCTTCCCCTCATCTCGCTCCCCCGTTCCCGAGTCCTGACGACTCGAGTCCAGCGCCGCCGAGCCCTTTCTTCGCCAGCGCCGGAGAAGAAGCGTCCAGAGCAGGCCTCCTTCCACGGAAGCTGCACCGCCTTGAAGGCTAAGGTACTCTTCTCTCCTCCCCTCTTCTGGGCAGGAGATCACCGAGGCTGCTTTCTTCTGTTGGTACGGAAGCCCTAACGTAGCTTGCTTGGATTGTTCTAGAGTGTTTCTTCTTTGCTTTGAACAATCAAATCCAAGTCCTTCTTTCTCTCCGAGAAATCCCGATCCGTCCAGGCATCCAGTTTGTTGCGGATTTGATTTGATTGCTCTTATAGCAGCTTGTTTCCCCCAAAATTTTGGGGGTTTAACTGGACCCTCACTTTTAATTGGTAATGCTTATTGCAGGTCAGACGACCTCTTGCTGCTGCTGGTAGAGGCCTGTTACAATTGCGGAAACAAAGGTTCTACCGAAGAAACTATAGTTCGAGCAACCTGATTATAGAAAATGTCTGAGTTTCTGGACCTTGAGGCCCAGGATGGTATAAGGATGACTTGGAATGTCATACCTGGTACGAAGCAGGATGCTGCTAACTGTGTTGTCCCTGTTTCTGCCATATATACTCCTCTCAAGCCAAATCCTGCAATTCCTGTTCTTCCTTATGGTCCCCTTCGCTGCCGCATTTGCCGTTCCATCCTCAACCCGTTCTCGATTGTCGACTTCGTTGCAAAGATCTGGGTCTGTCCATTCTGCTTTCAGCGCAACCACTTCCCCCAACACTACTACTCTATTTCGGAAAGCAACCTCCCTGCAGAGCTATTTCCTCAATATACTACCGTTGAGTACATGTCCACTGCCGAAACAGGTCCTGTATCGCCACCAGTCTTCCTCTTTGTTGTCGACACTTGCATGATTGAGGAGGAAATTGGCTATTTGAAGTCTGCTCTAGCGCAAGCAATTGAACTATTGCCAGACCAATCCCTTGTTGGATTCATTACTTTTGGGACATATGTGCAGGTTATAATCACCTTTCTCTCATTAATGCTTCACTGCTTAAATGTGCTGGTCAACAATTGATATGAATAAATTTTGATCTGTGTAGGTGCATGAGTTGGGTTTTGGCTTGTTGCCAAAGTCATATGTGTTCAAGGGGACAAAGGAGGTTACAAAGGATCAAATTCTTGAGCAAATGTGCTTCTTTGCAGGGATGACAAAACCCACAGCAGGTGTGATTGCCGGCTCAAGGGATGGTCTTTCAGTAGAGAGCATTGCTAGGTTCCTGTTGCCTGCTTCTGAGTGCGAGTTTGTGTTGAATTCAGTTAAGAACTCTGCTTACTCACATAGTAGCATGATAAATTATTCAGGGACTTGGACAAAACTTTAGGTCTTTTAATACACTAATTTTTATTTTCTCAATTGAAAATTATTGATGCTGTTTTCCTTTTTCTGTAGGTTATAGAGGAACTGCAAAAGGACCCATGGCCTGTTTCAGCTGATCAGCGTGCATCAAGATGTACTGGAGCTGCATTAAGTGTTGCAGCCAGTCTCTTAGGGGTTTGCGTCCCTGGATCAGGTGCTAGAATTATGGCATTTGTAGGTGGTCCATCTACAGAGGGACCTGGTTCTGTAAGTCAAAATTCTTTAGTGAATATCACATTCTTAAGCTTCATTCACTTTGTTGATCTACACTTACATTGTGAAACATGACCTTCTGTGGCCTTGCTTCCCATCCCACCCCTTTAGTTTTTTTCCCCTTTTCACAGTTAAATTGTTCTTATGAGTTAAGAGCCTTGTAATTGTCTTGTGATCATGCACCCACCAGTTACAAAATGAAAATATGTCCCTTCTCACAACAATAACTAGTCAAGCATTTTTTATTTATTTATTATGCTGTGGAACTACTTGTAACAGCCTTGCCCAATTTGGTTCATGTTCTGGCTAATAGTGGTGGGTTTAGTTCCACATGGCTAGTCTAGTTGCATTAGAGTAATGGAGTTGGATATAGATATCGGACAATCTTGGACAAACATCCATACGAACTGGGTTTGACCCTTTTAGTGGAAAACTGGAAACGAGGATGAAAGCCTTACCGCTGGTATGGGATGGACATACCTGGGGTGGTACATATTTAGAGTTCATGTTATGAAAAGTTTATGGGCTTGCTCATTTTCTCTATGTTTACCTGTTGTAGAAATAATTTTCTATTTATTTTCTGTAATGAAGCTAACTTTATACTAACTCCGAATTTCGAAGTAATTTTGAAAACGAAATCACCCTAATTGGATTTTTCTATTTAAATTATCTCATAACTAATTATGTTTTCTTTTCTGATAAAGTAAAATGTCATTTCATTTCTCTTTTCTTTGCGCTTGCATAACTCTCTGCCTACAATTGGGTGATACACTATCAGGGAATAACAATGTGCACATTTGTGGCCATGATACTCCAGTATGGATATTGATCATTGTTGAGAGTTAGCTTTTCCCAAATATCATGATTTTTCTTAGAAAACAGCATGAGACATTAATGTACTATAATGATATCTTTGCAATTTTCCAGATTATATCTAAGTCCTTATCAGAGCCAATTCGTTCACACAAAGACCTCGATAAAGGTTCCGCTCCTCTTTATAACAAAGCTGTTAAATTCTATGAGGAGATTTCAAAGCAGCTTGTGCATCAAGGCCATGTGCTTGATTTATTTGCATGTGCGCTTGACCAGGTTTGATTCTTTTTTCCCCTTAAATAAATTATTCATATCACCTTCTCTTGGTAAAGGATCAGGCATAAGCTTGTTGAATGAGAATATTGTCTTATTTTCTTGGTTTTGGTCACGGTCAATGTAGAGGACTTGAATAAGTGTTGCTGTCTAATCATTCATGGACTGTTGTCAGTTGTTACGCAAGTATGTTTGTCTCAATAACAGAAACTATCTGTTTAAGCATTTTGTTTCTTGAATGTCCCATGACTCTGTAAGATACTGCTATTGGTGCATCAGAATTCAGCAGGTATTTACATGATGTCATACTATGAACTTGATACTTTTTACTTACATGCAATTTAGTGAAGGAACTTTGGCACATTTTATCAGCTAATGAAATACAGAGAAATTTTGACAAATTCATCCATCATCTTTTGCAAATTGTCCCCCCGCCGGGGGGGATGGGGGCACGGAAAAGGAGAAACGTTAATGCATAAACTACTTCGACTCAATTCTTTAATCCTTCTGATGTCTATGCATGTTTGCGTTGTTTTGAATTAATAATTTCTTGTTTATATTCTCATTCTCAGGTTGGTGTTGCTGAGATGAAGGTTGCAGTGGAGAGAACCGGGGGAATAGTTGTGCTCACAGAAAGTTTTGGCCATTCTGTTTTTAAAGACTCACTTCGACGCATTTTTCAGTCAAGCGACAATGACCTTGGCTTATCGTTCAAGTAAAGATACTCTTCTGCCTGCTTTGTTCAGCAGGATTGCTACTTGCTAGCATGTTTATGTTTGGTTTGTTTTCTGTGCATTCGAAAATCAGGGATTTGCTTGAGTTACTTCTATTTTTACTGCAAACTCAAAAGTGAGACATTTTTTACTTCCTCCTCTTGAAACTTTTTTTTTTTTTGCAACATGCATGATGCATCATTGAAACTGCAGATAAGTTTACCGCTCCCCCACACAGATTAAGATTCAATATTGAACTCAAATGAACCCATTTTCTCACTTTGCATTAGTTACTATTTTCTTGAGGCAACAATGCTTGTGTGGTAACTCTTACTTTGTTCTAAAGTTCAATTCTTGGTTGAATCATCCTCATAGGTTCGTTATAGGTGAAAAGGTGGTTCAAGGGTGTAAAGAACCTTCATGGCACGAAATAACCTGTCCTAGTACATCCTATGTTTTTGAGTTTCATGATTCCTGTGTTTAAATTTTTTTTGCAGTGGTATATTTGAGATTAACTGCTCAAAGGATGTCAAAATTCAAGGCATTATTGGACCTTGTACTTCCCTGGAGAAGGTATGTACTTAGTTACATGTTAACATTTCAGAATGATTGTACTCTCTCTCTATATATATATAACACATGAATCTTTTTGCATGTTGCTTTTTGTGCAGAAAAGTCCTCTATGCTCAGATACAGTTGTAGGTCAGGGAAACACGAGTGCTTGGAAGATGTGTGGTCTAGACAGGAAAACGTCGCTCTGTTTAGTTTTTGATATTGCAAAAAAAGATGGTCCGGACGCAATTGGTCAATCAACAAGCAATCAATTCTACTTCCAATTCTTAACCTAGTATGGAATCTGCCTTTCCTCCCTTCATCGTTTTGCAAAACAGCTGATACTATTAGAGAAGGATATCCATCTTACTTGGAGGTGCCATGTGCAGTTATCAACATCATGAGGGCCAGATGAGGTTACGAGCTACTACACTTTCCAGGAGATGGGTTGCTGGTTCTGGCAGTGTGCAGGCAAGTTCTCTCTATTCACTACGATAGTCGATAATTATTTATGTTTTCCTCCTATTTGTAACCCTTTTCTTAGAACTAGTTGAGCTCATATATTAATTCCATTTTTACCTTCTCTGGATGCTACAGATAAAATTTCTTTCCTTGTCATAATTCATTCCCAGGCCTTAACAATTATGTTTAGTCCATTTCAGTGTGTCACCTTGTGTTTCCTGAAATTTTTTTTGGAAAAATAATGTAGTATTGTTGCTTATTGGATTATATGTGTTACAGGAGCTAATAGCTGGCTTTGATCAAGAGGCGGCTGCTGCAGTCATGGCACGCTTGGTCTCATTTAAGATGGAAGCTGAGGTACTTCCTAATACTCATCTTAAATTATTTTAACAGTTAATGAACGCATACCAGACCATTTTTCTGTTTGTGGAGATGGAATTCACCATCATATAAAAAATTAAAGGATGGAAATTTGGCCCTATTTATCTTTTCATTATGCATATATGTACTGTTGCTTCCTTTTCTGTTTGAGATGCTCACATCCTAGTTTAAAGTTCCTGCAGAAAAATGTTGGACGTCCAGTTTGGTTTATTTCATTCACTTCTCATGTTATCTCTCTGAATAACAGTTTACAATGTACCTTCGTTTCACTCTGAATAGCACTTTACAGTTCACGATGTCCCTTTGTTTCTCAGACATGTTACGAGTTTTCAACGTGCATTTGTTTCTCAAACATGTTATGATTAGTTTACTCTCTGAATAGCACTTTACAGTTCATCAAACGACATCATGTCCACTATTGAACTCTACCCGGCACCCCCTTTGTACTTATTATATAAAAACCTTTAGTGTTTCTGCTTTACTATGACACATTTATAGTACATTGGCATGCATTAATGATCTATGAAGGTTAATTTATAGGCTAAAACATTTGCAAGTTAGTTTAATCTTATCTTAATATATAAAACTATTGGTGACATTGGAGGCAGTATGCTAGTTGGAGAAAGAAAACAACGCTAGAAATTATCTCATTAATTGGGAATGAAAGAAAAGAATGTATTGCGTATATTAGATGGTGCACTACATGCCAACTGTAATGATTGTGATTTCTTCTTAAAAGTACCCTTACGATAAGAAACACATTGTCTAAGAAGGAGATGATATACATGGACTTTCAATAGGCATGCCATATATACACCTAAGTTGAAAACGAAATCATGTAACTATGTAAGACACAAACTCTAAAACATTAATTGTGAAGTAATAAAAACTGTGTAGAGAACAAACTCTAACCATAAAGGAAATAGTTCGGTGCTCAAGGGCTCCTCAATTAGTTTCATTAATAATAAACTGCTGCAGTTATTGTTGTTGCTTACGTTTTCTGACATATGTTGCGCCCTTGATTGATCCTATCACTTGATCTTGATTTTTCTTTCAGGCTGATTTTGACCCAATAAGATGGGTTGACCGAGCATTGATTAGTTTATGTTCGAAATTTGGAGACTATCAGAAGGAAACACCCTCATCTTTCAGTTTATCCCCACGTTTATCAATTTTCCCCCAATTCATGTTTAATTTGAGACGTTCTCAGTTTGTTCAGGTAAAAGCATTTTCCCTTGTTCATTTGAGTCATGCTGATGAACAGATCAAGTAGAAATTATATTTCTCTTTGCTCTAATTAATCTCCCATGCAGGTTTTCAATAATAGTCCAGATGAAACTGCATATTTCAGGATGATGTTAAACAGAGAGAATGTAGCAAATGCAGTTGTGATGATCCAGCCTTCGCTTATATCATATTCATTTCAATCAGGTCCAGAGCCTGTTCTGTTGGATGTAACTGCAATTGCTGCTGACAGGATCCTTTTGTTGGATTCTTATTTTACCATTGTCATATTCCATGGGATAACCATTGCACAGTGGCGAAAGGCTGGTTATCAGGATCAAGAAGGGCATGAGGTAATGTTTTGTCATCCAAACCGTTGATAACACTAAATACGGTTTGTCCACCTCCATGTAGCCTTTCTTGTAAGTTTATGAAGAACTTTTTATCTGGATTTGATCTAAATTCTAAAGGTTTGCCTTTGCATTGAGAGGACGAAAAAATCAATACTAAAGATTTTGCATTTGATGGCCTTGATGCATGAGGCTGCTAGACCAATCCAAAAAAATCATGTGACCTGCATTGTATATAGTATATGCTACAGTCATCTCCAACAGTTAATCTTGTATGATGTTCAGGTGTTTGCCCAGTTGTTGCAAGCTCCACATGAGGAGGCTGATACAGTAATTAAGGAGCGCTTTCCTGTTCCTCGTTTGGTTGTGTGTGATCAATATGGATCTCAGGTTATTTTCTTGCTTAAGCTTTCAATACACTCGGCATGTGAGCTCTGAGGAGAATGTATGATGTTACCTATTTGAGTAAATGCCGACAGTTGTCCTTCCTACTGAATAAGATTTGCAAATTCGTCCTACTTTCAATTTTGAACACCTTTGAAAAGAAAGTTTGCACTGGATGACCCAAATTTGAGCCGAGAATTGCAATTAAGCCTCAACAGTCTATTAGCATTTTCAGTGGATACTTGTTGCTAGGAGCAAAAACAATTAGCATTTTCATATAATTAACCTTTTACTTTATTTATGACATTGCAGGCTCGATTCTTACTGGCGAAGCTTAATCCATCCGTTACATATAACTCTGACAGTCCTCCAGCACCTGGAGGGGATGTTATATTCACAGATGATGTGAGCTTCCAGGTCTTCATGGATCATCTCCAGCGGTTGGCAGTTCAGTAGAACATGGTTGTGCAGCAATTTTGTACCAATGGTCTCTTCTGGTGTACAGCAAGGAACATTTTTTTTGTGTGTATCCTCTTCTACAGGTTGCCACATATTGTAGACTGACGTGCCATTGCTAGGTCTACATCTGTACATTGCCGTGGTTATAGGAGGTAAGGTTTCTGTCGTATAATCAAGACGAAACATTCGTACATTTTATGTAAATGGGGTATCGTACCCTCCTTGACTGGCCATCGCTAACACCAAAGAAGATTCCTGTCTTCCTAAACATATGCCAGTATGCCACCCGGGGTACCTTCTGGTCATTATGAAAACAACCCGAGTTTTGCTCCATTTGAAAACTGTAATTTTCTTGAATTGCTAAAACCTTTATTGCACATCTGGAGTTAATTTTCTTAGTTCCAAAAGCCGAATTTCCAAAAATTTGTGAAGGGATTATGTCCAAACCGAAAACATACAAAAAAAAAAAGCTTTGTTACGGCAAAACCTTTTCAAAACTCAACCTAAGCCGCTGCAGCGCGCGAGAACTCACGCGTACCTGCCGCGGCCTCACGAGAAAACGTCCGGTCTCCGCTGCCATATAGGCCGATCTGGGCGCGTCATCTTTTCCGCCGTGTCCTCTCCATTTCCCGTTTTGTTCCCCACCTTCTCCATTCAGTAGCTAGGAACGCCGCCGCACCGCGTCGTCTCCTCCAAGCCCGGCAGTGAGCCGTCGAGCTCCTCCACGCCGTTCCCGTCCATCCAGTGAGCCACTTCAAGAATCGATCGCGTCACCTTGTGTTCTGCCCATCCTTCTATATTTTCCGCACGATGATTCCTCCCGTACTCTCGCAGCCAAGCCAGGACGCCCCGTCTTCGTCATCTCGGGCGCGACAGCAGCACGCCAAGCCTCGTCGACAGCGCGCCACTGCAATCCGCCATATCCGCTGAGCCTCTCCACAAATCTTTCGCGTCACAATGCGTTCCTCGTACTTATGCTTCCTTCCCCTTAATCAGTTTCAGTCCATAGTCTTTGGGGGCGCCGAATCGAAGCTTCTTCTCCCCGGGTTCCGTCGTGCCGCTGCCGCACAACGCCACGCTCAGATTCTACTCCGGTGAGTCTTCTCCTCTTATCTTCGCGTCATATCGTATTCCTAGTTCCTGTGGACTTGTTAGGCTAGCCATGTTCCCTGGGATGAGCCGCAGTTGCGCCGCCGTACGGCCGTTCACGCGCTGCCGCAAGCCATCGTCTCTGGAGCTCCTCTGTGGCTCTGTGCACCATATCCAGCGGCGTCTGCACACCTAGAATCCCCATGCCACGTATATGCTCGTTACGTGCTCAGGTTTTCTATTCCACCGACGTTTAGCCATGGCCGCCATGCACAAGCACGGCATCGCAAACTGATCATTTTTTAAGCACCGCGAGTGATATTTTTTTTGCAAATCTATTTCTTTGCGAACTGAATTAAAAAATAGCTCTATCGTCAATCACAGAAGCGCCAGAATGTGACACAGCCACCTTCGGTGACTTGCTGCACTCCTAGGACACGATAGCTCCTTCCGCGGCACGGGAACGTCCGACGCTTTTATAATCAGGGACATGACTATTTTGTAATCCCATTTGCAATTTTTTTTTGCTATAGGCTAGAAAAATAATGATTTCCTGTCGTGCTCGCCGTCCGTCTGTCGCCACCCACCTCTGATTGTACCGCTGCTACCCATGGATTTTCCTTGAGCTCTTAAATCAATTTTTGTTGTCTCCCAATCTTCTCCGGCCTTCCTTTGCCCTCGCCTGAGTTCCACCATGGCCTCCGATGGCCGTTGCCTCAATAAGCCCCTTCTTTCTCTCTCCCCTTACGTGTCAATGGGCCTCGGCCCTTTTGATTGCTTTACAAAGTACATCCACTGTTGACCATCATTGCTGATCAAGGATCAGCCCTATCCACTATTGAGCATGAGCAAGGCAAGCCCTTATGATTGATCATATTGCTCCTAGTTTTCAAATGCAATTATTTTATTTCCAAATATTACTTGCGTGTTTATTCTTATTTATTAAATTATATGTTAAATATTGATGCTTAGCTATCCTATACAATTAATACTTTTTATTCCCTTCCTTGATTGTTGATATTACATCTACCTTGTCACCTAGGCTAATTATAATAATAATTTATGCTTGGTTAATCATTGTGAACAAAGGTTATGCTTAGTGGTTATTTTGAATATGACAAAAACATTAGTATTACAACCCACAGAACATTGTATGATACTTGGTGTAGTAGAATGGGTTACAAAATGGTGAAGACTTGGGTAAGTGGATGGTATGAGATTCGCGCAGGGATTGCATTAGAGTTAGGTTTGTTGATTGTCTCCACTAAGTCGATTAAAGATTGAATCATGTGTCGTATTTCTAAACTACCAATCGTGCAACCACAAGTATAGGGGGGATCTGACCAAGTAATTTGCTTAGTTTCGACATGATTCCCACACATAGTAGTAGGTTGAATTTCAATTGTTGAAAAAGGATGCGGATTTCCCTCACAACAGTGGGTCTTTCGTTGAAAGTGTAGCCTGCTAAATGGAGCATTCTAGGTGTACCTCAGAACGGTCATGTCCCATTGTTGAGGGGTTTCACTAGTGGGAAAAGTGTCAGGATTAGGCATTGTAAAGGCCTTATGATGACATTCTTAGTCGTTCTTGCCAACGGTAGCGTGAACGGCAACATGAGTTGGACATCTCTTGTGGGTAAAGTTGTGCAACCTCTGTAGAGTGTATAATCTATTCAAATAGCCATACCCTCGATTACGGCCATTGTGAACAAATCTTCACTTGGTTAGTTCCCATAAAATGATGAATAATGGTGGCCATGGTATAGTGTAGGTGGAGGGATTCCACTCTCCTGATAAACTTAGTTAAACTGGACACTTAGGTTTAAGTAAAAAAAGGCTAGGTTATAGTTTTGGAAAAATAACTATGGTATGTAACGAAACATTTGTGTTATGCCAAAATAACCTTAAGACATGTTCTTGTCAAGCCTTCCATATATCTACTTGCATTTGGTAGGACTTGTTGATTACTTTTGTATTCATGGTTGCTCATACATGTAGATTCAGATAATGGTAGTGAAGACCCGGAGTATCGATACTTATATGCATCCAACTTTGGTGATGAAGACGACGAGAATTAGGTCGTAGCCCTAGTCTATTGCATGTGGCAAATTATGGAGCCCCTTTTTGGTTTATTTTCCTTTCGTTGTTACTTCTGAACAAACTCATGTGGTTTATCGGTCAGTTATATAAAATCGGCTATAAGACCTAATTGTTATTGTTTGTGTAAGAGAAAATTCCTTATTTGCCATTGGAATTTACATGGATCCCTAAAATACCATTGCAAAACCGTTCTTCCTTTTATTGCCATCGAATCTCAACTTTCATCCAGTTTTTGTTGCTCCCGTCACTCTATCGTGAGTCAACCGTCATTTGCTCCCTTAACCTTGTTAGATTTTTTAGAAAATGGAAGTCCTACCTAGTCAAAGCCCTTCTACCTCTTTTCCTTTTTCTTTCCCCCCCCCTCTTCCTCTCCTCTGCTTCTTGTCTCTGTCGTTCCTGTCGCTCATTGCCAGCGAAGGGGCACATGGCCAACCAAGACCCACCGCACAACCAGCTTGCCCGCACCACCTCTATTGTGGCATAGTACACACGCCACGCGGCTCGAGCTCCTACTATACCATTTGAGCTGGGAATTAGTCACCTCTCCACAATGCTAGACGCGATCACAGCCCGCATCCTGGTGCGCAACAGGCAAGAGAGTACCTCATGGAGATGGGTATCAGCATGCTTCCACGGTACTACTCAGTCATCCTCAACATCTCCTCTTCTCTCCCTCTTTCTTCTCCACTATGGCATGACAGTGTGATCTTCCTCCTCGGTGAGCCTCATTTCCATTTTCCCAATTCCCGCACACTTTTGAAATACTCCATCATAGTCCAATCCCCAAAATTGAGTTCTTCCCTACCTTCCTCGCCTTTCTATAATTCCAGTGCTCCCCTCATTCCTTCTTCCTCAGTGCCAATGGGTCTCTACGTGCATTCCCGCACAGGAGGCTCCGTCACACATGCTAATCCGCAGCTCTAGGCCACATCCAACCGCGACAGTCATGTCACAAGGACCACCTCGACATCATGAACCTCATCGCGCCCATGCCCAAGCCTCTCCTCTCGCTAAATACCACCATTGGCAAACAGCCCACCACACCATGGGAGGCCACCGTCCCGGAGCTCCTTAGGTCATCTTCAGCCAAACTGAAACCACCGTTCACATCCTTGGACAAACACGTTGCTCATGCACGTTCTAATGTGGCTGAAGACTGCCAGATTTTGCACCAGCGAGATTTTCCCTTTTCCGGCCTCACTATCATTTTTCTCCTATTCCAGCCACGTTGGGCCTCCTTAGTGTCAGGATCCTCCACGTACTACTCTGTGTTTGGGAACATGTTATGCTCACCCGTTGCCATTATTCCGCCAACACAGTACTACACACATCGAAGAAGAATGCACAATAGTGGCTTGAGCAAGAAGATGGAATAGCAAGAGAATCAAGAAGGGCAATATAGTATTTTTGTGCACTACTTAACAACCAACTTACCGGAGTCTAGTGGGAGTGACAAATTAGGGATGAAAATTGAGATCGGATGGCAATGAAGGGAGGAACAATTTCCCGATGTCATATGAGAGATCCAACCAACTTCCAATGCGAATAATGAATTTTCTCTTTATGTAATATCAAGTACTCTTTTTATTTACACGTATATATGAATGTGATATTCATCGATATTGTGCTGTGTGAATTAGTCACTGATTTTGAAAATAGCTCATAATATAGAGGGTCTAGATGTAAATCTGGGCCCCTACACATTAGTTAGTGAATTATATTTTAACTCTTTATGTAACTATTGCAGTATTCCGTATAGACTGATGTAACGAGATCTTTTTAGGAATGCTTAACACTAATCCAAAGTACAGGAGCCTACATATTTTTACAGGACACAGAGCACGTTATGAACAATAACATGTTATTCTACACTAAACCTCAATGTGACCACCAGTTTAAGCATCCGTTCTTGAAGCTGACTCAGTCACCGTTGATGAAGGCCACCACCGTCTCCATCTCCTTCGTTGCCTTCTCATTGTCCAGCTTCTAGAGGGAGTACACATGTTACTCGCTGGGTGTCTCGTACAGTTGCGCCTCGTCGGCCTAGCCGTTCACCCTGAGCGCCTGGATGTACACATAGCCCCTCACGCTCAACATGTCTAGCCCAAGTCATCGGCACATGTGCGCACCCAAGCAACCGCCACTCCTCGTGCACCATGGCCACTGGGCTGATCACTAGGTCATCGACCCCCTACGGTCCCACACACACGAAGCTCCATGTTCAGTTCTACGACCGCCGCGCCACCAAGTCCCATGTCTGATGGCATCAGACTCTTCCCCCAGAACTACGAGTCAAGTGGCGCTATGTCCTAGATAATCGTGCAACCGTCGAAGCCTTCTCTGCCAGCGTGCATTATCATGTTGGGCCCGATGTTGCCTCTGTTAGATATAATCTTGACTAGTTAGTAAAGTGTCTAGGCAGGTTAGTTTTGTGATTGCATTGCATGGTTTGCATACATGTTTTCATGCCCAAAAGTGTGTAAATGTTGCGTTTTAATTAGTTTGTTGAGTCATGTAGCTGCATGTATAAGCAACCATGTGATCAGGCGTGACATCATACTCGAGTCGTGTTAGTTAGAGAGTCTTTTGTTAATTAGTTCATGCTTTTAGTTGTTGTGTTTAATGTGCATATTGCATGTTAGGAGTCAAGGCCACATTGTGGAGATGTGGCATGAGAATAGGTTATAGTTGTTAGTGGACATGCATGTAGGATAGTTAGTGGAATTAGTAAGTAGTTAGTACGAATTTCGTGTAAGTATCACACCTCGTATAAGTAGCATGCCTCTTGATTAAAATAAGTAAGTCATTTGGAGTGAGCCCATTTGCTTCCTCTCATTGTGTGTGTATGTGTTTCTCCGTGAGAGAGACCTAACAAGAGAAAGAGAAGAAATTAGTGAGTGATTTTCCAAAGTGAGAAGAAGAGTGAGGGATTGATTCCCAACATTTGGTATTAGAGCAAGGAGAGGCCGAAGATGCTGCTGCACAAAGATAGTTCGCCAAGCAGTGCTGCTACGAATGGCTACAAACAACGACAAAGTGGTGTTGAGGCTGTTGATGAGAGAAGGCATGACGTCCCTCTAGTACTCGATGCTATCCATGATGAACTATGCAGCATGGGCAGCAAGAAGGAAGATACTCACGTAAGCATAAGGTGTGTGGGATGTGATGGGTATCAAGGGCTCACACACGATCGTTGACTAGAGGAAGGAACAAATGGCCTTAGCGATCATATCTCAAGCGCTCAACAATGAGATGGTTGATGCAAGTTGCAGAGGACACCACCCTTTTGAAGTCTAGACAACGCTGCACTCCATGCATATGGGCCCTAGGCGCGTTAGGGAGGCAAAGATCCAAACGCTGCGCTAGGAGTTTGAAAGCCTCAGCATGACTGATGGGGAGTCTGAAAACAATTTCGTAGTGAAGATCAAGTTGCTTGTTGGTTAGATTTGAGGACTTGGAGAAAAGATGGAAGGGAAGTATGTTGTCAATAAGCTGATGCGATCCATGTCAGAGAAGTTCATCAACATTGCTTCATCAATGGAGCAATTTGGGAACATTAACAACATGAACTTGGAGAAGGCCATGGGTCCCTAAAGGCACACGAGGAGTGTGTCTAGGGATGGCAGATGCAGATGGAGAAGCATGTTCTCATGGCAAGGGGTTATGACTCGTTTTGAGGATGCGGGCGTGGCCATGGAGAAGAATGGCGTAGGGATAAAACCAAGGTGCATTTTTACAATTGTGAATACTTTGGGTATTACTCTTATGAGTGTCCAACCAAAGGAAAAGAGAAGAAAGCACTTCTTACTAAAGCTCAAAGTGATGAAAGACAAGTCTTCTGTGATGATGCGTCAAGATTAAGGGGGAAATTGTTAGATATAAACTTGACTAGTTAAGTGTCTAGGTAGGTCTGTTCTGTTTGCATTGCATGGTTTGCATATCTATTTTCATGTCCAAAAGTGTGTAAATGTTGCATGTTAATTAGTTTGTTTTGAGTCATGTAGTTGTATGTATAAGTAGCCGTGTGAGCAGGTGTGGCGTCATACTTAGATCTAGTTAGTTACTCGTCGAGAGAGTCTTCTGTTAATTTGTTCATTCTTTCAGCTACTGTGTTGAACGTGCATGTTGCATGTTGAGAGTCAAGGCCATGTTGTGGAGATGTGGTGGTAGAATAGATCATAGTTGTTAGTGGACATGTATATAGGATTGCTAGTGAAATTAGTCAAGTAGTTAGTACAAATCTTGTATAAGTAGCATCCCACTTGATTGAAATAAGTAAGACATTTAGAGTGAATCCATTTGCTTTCTCTTGTGTGTGTATGCACGAGAAACCCAACAAGAGAAAGAAAAGAAATAAGTGAGTGGTTTTCAAAGCGAGGAGGGAGTGATTCCCAGCAGCCTCCAGCGCTGTATCTGACCAAGAATAGTCGTGTCAGGTCAGCATGGCCCAACAACCAGGGCTCCAGCCTAGAACGTGCGCTCCTTAGCACCCACCGGAGCATCGCCCATGTGTCGTTGTAGTATGCTAGGATGTCGTGCTTAGGCGTGAGGTGGTAATCCACTAACACGGGGAGTACCCTAGCCTTTGACATGAGTGCATTGAGGTACCGCTGGTACCTCAGCGAGAAGGCCGAATCCATGACAAACCTGCCTCCATAGTAGAACACGACCAACGGCAGTGTGTCTGTTGGTTTTCTCCCTAGGAACAGCTGCATGCAAATAATAGGTAAAAAACACACGCAAGCAATCACAGAAGTTTTGGGACAATTTTCTCTTGTGTTATTCATCTCAACTTTTGAGGCTAATATTTATAGTACACATATAGACCTATCTATGAAATAATTAAAAAGGAATAAATCAATTGGATCCGATTATTAATTGCATCGTGATCTCTACTTACCTTTACAACATGGTACTTGCCTTACAAATAGCAAGCCTACAATGGAAAGTCTGGATTACTTTTCAATCTCTTCTTTTCTTCCATAACATCGCAAGAAACAATGAAAAGTCTTGATTACTTTCCAACAGTGTCACTGTGCTTTCCCATCATGCTGTCGGCGAGATTTGGTAGGTAAAGGCGGACGGCGAGGCTGGCAGTAGTGTTGATGGCTATCTCCTTGGAGGCCACGCTAGTGACGGGGTCTGGGGAGGCCGACATCGTGTCCGTGCCCATGAAGCTCTCAATTCGACCAATCTTGTAGAGGACTAGGAAGGGGAAGAAGTTGATGTCCCCATCATCGTATTAGCCTTAATCTTGTCATCCACGTTGTGTTCCATGTTAATTACTCCTTGCATATTTGTTCTAGTCATAAGAGTTGTCATGATCTATTACTTGCATGTTACATGTGTTTGCATGAAGCCAGAAGTGTGCATAGTTTGCACTAAGACTGGTTTCTAGTCGTGATGAGTTTAAGCCTTGATCCCAGGTCATGGGATGGCGCGAGTCTTATGGATCGTAGCAGGTTTGTAGGGAGGTGTTAGCAGCCACGTTCTACATGTAACTAACATCCTAATTCTGGTTTGATAAAAAGAGCAGAAGAAAACTGAAAAGCTGCAGCTCTAGCGCAGCACAAAAATACCAGTGTTCTTCTTTTATGTAGAACCGTGTTCATTGCTATCTAGGTGTTCGCGTGTGTTTGATCTTGTCCCTATCAATTGATACCAGAGTCGTGGTCATAGGAGGCAATGGATAGGCAGCTTCAGTGACAACTCATCATCTAGTAGGGTTTCGGCTCCAAAGCAGGATTGTGAGTCTTGGACAACTCAATGAGAATAGATTCAAAATCGTCGTCGAGGATGGAAGCTTGTGCAAATTTGACCGAGATCGCAAGCTTCTAGCGAAAGTGCGGCGGCCCATGAATAGGTTGTACATACTGAACATGAATTCACTGAGCCGGTGTGTCTACTGGCGAAGAGCATGAGCATGGCGTGGTGCTGGCATGCAAGGTATGGGCATTTGAATTTTCGTGCATTTAGAAACTTGTCTCATCTAAAGATGGTAGATGGTTTGCCACATATAGAGCATATGGAGCAACTTTGTGAAGGATGCATGGTTGGGAAACAGCACAAGAATTCTTTTCCTCAGAGGTCATTGTACTGTTGGAAGCAACTGCTCGAACTGGTGCATGGTGACTTGTGTGGGCCAATCACATCGGCGATGCCGATGGGTAACTGTTACTTCCTGCTGATAGTCGATGATTGCTCCCGGTACATGTGACTGGAGCTACTGAAGACCAAAGATCAAGCTTTTAGCGCATTCAAGAAAATCAAAGCAAGAGCCGAGCTGAAAACAAATATGAAAAATAAAGGCTTTCCGCTCGGGCCGTGGGGGTGAGTTCATCTCAACGGAGTTTAAGGAGTACTATGATGAGCTTGTCATGAAGAGATTTCTCACCACACCATTGTAGGATTAAGGATAACCGACTAGGGGGGGTGAATAGGAGGTTTTAAAAATTCTTTGGCTCTAATTCAATAATTAAGCAAATACAACACAATCATCAATTCTATAACAATTAAAGCCTAAATGAGCTAGCTTTTGCTAATTGCACCAACTACTTACGACTAGACAAGAGTAACAATCCTAGACAGATAATCGATAACTAAAATCACTCGAAATGTAAATTTCATAATTTTAAACACAAGAGAGCAAACCACAAGAAGATGGATATGATGCTTTTTTCGTGGTCTCGGAGACTTGCCGGTCTCCTCTAATCCACGTTGAGGAAGCTTGAACGAATCAAGCAGGCTCCTTGCACAATTAAGCCTCCTCGATCACTAGTGATCGCTCTTCCCCGCTCCAGGTAGGTGAGCTCCAACCTTTACACCGATACCGAGTCTCTTCACAATCTCCTTTGAAGAGATCACCGGTTCCACACCTTCAAGCCGTCTAGGAGGCGGCAACCTCCAAGAGAATAGAACTTTGGCACTTGCTTGAGGTTGATCAAGTGTCAAATGGCTCAACTTGAATGCTCACATTTGAATTTCTCTCAACAACTCACAAAATAAGAATTAAATGTTTTAGAGATGAAGAGAGAGTTACTAGGGCTCACAAATGTGCAATATATGATCAAGAGAGACTCCTTGCTGCAGGTGGGGGTGTATTTATAGCCCCCACCCATAAATCTAACCATTGGCACCTAACCCCTGAAAAATTCAGCAAAGTTGGCACTACCATCCATGTAGGGTCGGTAGTGCCGGCCTCAGGTCTAACGATCGACTGTAACATTTAATGCAGTAGTTACTAACCGTTGCTACAGTACCCCTGCACTACCGTCCATGTAGGATCGGTAGTGCCAACCTCAGGGACCAAAATTATGCATTTTGGATCCTCTCTGGAAAATAACTACCACCCCTAGTTGGGCGGTAATGTCGGCCGTGGGAAACTTCCCCAAAAATCATCCCTTAGTAAAATAACTACTGGCCTCTAGGGCCGATACTACCGCACTTGCGGTAGTACCGCTCCTAGTAGGGTGGTAGTGCCGGCCTAGGAAAATTACCCCAAAAAGGCACTCTCTGTAATATAACTAACAGCCTCTTAGGCCGGTACTACCGTTACCGCCCCTAGTTGGTCGGTAGTGCCGGCCATGCAGTTTTTTCAGAGCATTTTCGGAGTATTTTTTTTAATGAAACACATGATCAAAGTATGAGCATGAATTTGATCCATAAAACTTTATCATCATCAAGCTACTAACCAAAGGTCCCTCTTAATAGTACAATACCTATTCTAGCAACCCGATCTTTTCTCCAAACACCAAGATCGACGAAAACTATGAAAATGTCCTTAAGTCTTTATACCTTGGCATTGAGCTTGACGCTTGATTTCCTTTGTGCTTCATGATTCTAACTTTTGTGTGCAATTATGTAGGACCAATCTGTTTTCATACCCTTAAGAAAATTGTTAGTCCTTTACCACATGTTTGTCATTAATTACCAAAACTCAAGGCGAATTTTGGGGCCTAGATGCTTCAACCTTATTCACCTCAGCAAAATGGTGTGGTAGAGAGGCGTAATCAGACCGTCATGGTGATGGCCCGCAGTCTACTCAGAGCATGAACGTGCTGGCAATATTCTGGGGAGAGGCGGTCACGACGGTGGTGTATTTGTTGAACCGATCGCCAATGAAGAGCCTTGTTGGAAAGACTCCCTATGAAGTCTAGCATGGACACAAGCTGAGTGTGCGACACCTGCGCACGTTCGGGTGTGTTGTATACATCAAGACGACGCGTCCTCATGTGAAGAAACTGGATGGCCACAACACCCGTATGGTTTTCATTGGCTATGAACCAGGATGTAAGGCATACACATGCTATGATCCATAGACAAGAAATTTGCATGTCACTCGAGATGTAATTTTTGATGAGGACAAGTGCTGGGAATGGAATGATGGATTAGCACAAGAAAGCGCACCGGTGAGCAATGGAAATACATTCACTGTATACTGTAAAACCAAGAATGATGTAGGTGAAGAGCTAGACCGGAGAGCAGATGTGACACCCAGAGATGACCCATTGTTACCAAGCCCACAATCCGACAGCCCGCGCACCCCTCAGTCGCAGGTGTTTGCGGTGCTGAAGTTCTCATCGTCGAGAGAAACGGATACTATCTTGTCATCGGAGGTACCACATCGAGAACGTGATCTCAAGGACATATATGATGCCACTGAGCCGGTGGAGTTGGAATACTCGGGACTGTGTTTGCTTGGGAAGAACCCATAAGCTATGAGGCTGCAGCAAAAGAGAACTGTTGGAGATTGGCTATGTAGGAGGAGATGAAGTCTATTCTTTACAATGAGACATGGGAGCTCGTGAGCTTACCTGCTGGCCGCAAGCCCATTTGTTTGAAGTGGGTTTACAAGGTGAAAAAGGATTGTGAAGGAAACATTGTCAAGCACAAAGCTCGGTTAGTGGAAAAAGGATATGCTCAATGTCAGGTGGTGGATTTCGATGAGTTTTTTGCACCAGTGGCCAGATTAGTAACTGTGAATTGCTCATGGCCATAGTAGCCCATGGTGGCTGGGAAGTACATCATATGGATGTCAAATCAGTATTTCTTAATGGGGAACTCGCTAAGTAAGTTTATGTGCATCAACCTCTAGGATACATAAAGAATGGTAGTGAGCAGATGGTGTTGAGGCTCAAGAAAGCGTTGTATGGGCTTCGACAAGCACCTCGGGATTGGAATTTTAAACTGGATCAGCCACTTGTGTCATTTGGTTTTGAAAGAAGCCCCACTGAACATGCTGCGTATAGAAGAGCAAAAGGTGACACATTCCTTCTGGTTGGTGTGTACGTTGATGATTTGATTATTACTGGATCAAACATCGATGACATAACCAAGTTCAAGATGCAAATGAAGAAAGTATTCATATGAGTGATCTTGGATAGTTGAGTTATTATCTCGGGATTGAGGTAAAGCAAGCAATGGAGTCATCACTTTGTGTCAAGCTGGGTATGCTGCTAAGATCCTAGCACTGTCCGGGATGGCGGATTGTAACCCATGTCAGACTCCCATGTAAAATCGTCTGAAACTAAGCAAGAAGAGCGGCAGTTCTCCTGTGGACAAGACTGAGTATTGAAGCATTGTTGGGAGCTTGCGATACTTAGCGAATACAAGACTGGACATTGCTTATTCAGTAGGAATCATAAGTCGGTACATGGAAGCACCAACTACTGAACACATGCTAGCGATCAAGCACATACTGAGGTATGTAAGTGGCACAAGGATATGGTTGCTCTTATGAAAGATATGATGATCTGAAGCCAAAGCTTGTGGGGTACAGTGATAGTGATTTGGCAGGCGATATAGATGATCGGAAGAGTACCACAGGTGCAGCATTTTTCCTGGGTTCGAGCCTGATAACTTGGGCTTCACAGAAGCAAAAAATTGCAGCCCTTTCTTCTTGTAAAGCTGAGTATATTGCAGCAACGACGACCGCATGCCAAGGTGTTTGGCTTAGTCACTTACTAGCAGATTTGAAGAAGCAAGCACCAGAGAAGATCAACTTAATGGTGGACAACAAATCAGCAATTGCACTTTGCAAGAATCCTATTCACCATGACAGAAACAAGCACATAGACACAAGGTATCAACTTATTCTTGAGTATGTCGAGAGTGGCAAGATTGACGTGTGTAAGTTCAAGCTCCATTAGTTTTGGTGATTGGTTTAATATTAATGTTTAATCATTGTTTAATGACAAATCTAATCATTATGAGACTAACATGTTCTATTGAGCCTTATTCTTATTAGTCTCATATTTGGATAGAAAATGGAAAACCTAAGGTATGCACTTGTATTCAATTCAATTATCTATATGCATACTTAGAATTCAAGTTAAAGTATGAACTCTTCCGTTGCTTTAGTCCAAATATGTGCATTATGTTCTTAATTCATATATTACATGAATGCACACATCTAGGGGGATTTTATAATTTAACTTGTTGTTTCAAAAGTATTGATCCATGTCTTATTGCTAAATAACATATAAAGGATCAAGACTTTGAAACAATCATTTGATTATATGAAACTTGTGTAGTTACATATATATATACTCATATCAATTTAAATGAAATTTAAATTGAATTCGATTGTCTTTCAATCAATAAAAGGACATTTCATCATGTGTTGATGGTGTTCCTTGTTGATTAAAGACAAGCGAAAAGTTCTTGAGTATAATGAAGCATTAGTTGCATCAAAGTACTCAAGATAACAATTAATCATTCAACTTAATTGGGGTTGTGCTCAATCGATCTTAGAGGCATCCATTATGTGTTAATGGAGTGCGGTGATGATGAGACAACCGTGTTTGTTGGACTAACATCTTCCATGAGTTGTGAAGTAGGTTGAGTCCAAGAAAATGAAGAATCGGGAAGAAGAAGAAGTCATCATGTGTTGATGAGCTTCAAGAGGTGATCCCGAAGTAAAGAGAAAAGCTAGAAGGTTCATCATGTGTTGATGACCAAGAAGAAGATGTGATCCTTGTTGCTCTAGTTCAAATATTGCTTCAAATATTATTTCATCAAAAATTGACATGTCCACCTCTTGCAATAATTCGATTGATATGCCTTGTTGCTCTAGTTCAAATATTCCTTCTACTTCCTCTATGTCTTGTGAGACTAATCTTGTAGAGGAAAATAAAGAGCTCAAGGAACAAGTCACTCAATTGATATGCCTTGTTGCTCTAGTTCAAATATTGCTTCAAATATTATTTCATCAAAAATTGACATGTCCACCTCTTGCAATAATTCAATTGATATGCCTTGTTGCTCTAGTTCAAATATTGCTTCTACTTCCTCTATGTCTTGTGAGACTAATCTTGTAGAGGAAAATAAATAGCTAAAGGAACAAGTCACTCAATTGATATGCCTTGTTGCTCTAGTTCAAATATTGCTTCAAATATTATTTCATCAAAAAATTGACATGTCCACCTCTTGCAATAATTCAATTGATATGCCTTGTTGCTCTAGTTCAAATATTGCTTTTACTTCCTCTATGTCTTGTGAGACTAATCTTGTAGAGGAAAATAAAGAGCTCAAGGAACAAGTCACTCAATTGAGAAGTGACTTAGAGAAGTGCTACAAAGGAAAGGTCATCCTCGACAACATTCTAAGCAATCAACGAAAATTGGTTGACAAGAGAGGGATCGGCTACATCTCCAAGAGGGAGAAGAAAATGAAGGGCCACTATGCCTCCGTGCGCCCTCATCAAGTGGAAGTCAAGTCCACACCACTATTGGAGAGGCAAACCGGCAAGGAGCACAACAAGGTCAAGAGAGGTCCAAATAGCGTGACGTGCTTCAATTGCCGAGAAAGGGGACATTTCGGTAAGGATTGCCCCTTAGGTAATACTCCTAAGCCTATTATTGTCAATGATCATTACTTGCTTAAGAAGGACAAAAATGGTAATGTGTTTGCCAAGTTTGTCGATTCTCCTAAGTATTTGCAAAATTATGATATTCAATTGCTTGGGAGAAATAAATCTAGAAATGTGTTTGCTCAAAATGCTAGATTTCCTAAGACCAGGAAAAATCATGTTGATCATATGCTTAGGAAAAATAACAATAGCAAACCATTTGCTAGATCCTCTAAGCGTTCTCATTACAATGATCATCATATGCTTAGAAATAATCAAACAAGAAATGGGTTTGTGAATTTTACTAGACCTCCTAAGCCTTTTCATTACAATGCCAATAATTCGCTTAGGAGGAATAATAATCTCAAACTCATTGCTAGTCGTGTTAGTTCACTCAATACTATAAATGTTAGGGTCATTTGGGTTCCTAAATCTATTGTGACTAACATTCTTGGACCCAATAAAAATTGGGTACCAAAAAACGCCTAAAAGAATTGTAGGTGCTTGGAGATGCATTGGAAGCTTTGGCTTGATCAAGAGAATGATTCCATCATGTGCAAAAAGCAGTCAAGCTTGAAGACATTCACTTCAATCATGAACCAATGCCATCTCGGGTAACAAGTATTTAAATTGATTCTTATAGCTTCTAGCCTTGTGTAGGTTAAGATACGTTATTAATGAAAATCAATTTAAATTGCTTGCTTATGATTCTTGCTCATGCTTGTTAATTGTATTGATTGAAATCTTGAGCAAGTTTAGGGTAGTGGCACATTAAGGGGGAGTGCTAAATCATAGTTATGTATATTACATCCCTATGTGTGGCCATATTTATATAAGTGCAAATATATGTACGTTCAAAATCAAGCCTTTAGCCAAAACTTAAAAATTTGTGTATCTATTAGTAATCTTTTGAAAAACTAGTTTAAAAATATATACAAATGCTTTCAAAGGATTTTCCAATAGTTTTGGCTTCACAAAAATCTATTTTACAAAGAAAATGAGTTTCATGCCCAAAATCAAGTTTCTAGTATCTTGTTTTGGATTTAAACTTATAATTTTCATAGAATTAAATGTAAAATGATTTTGAAAATAATTCCCAAACGAAAAACCTAGTGTTGGTCATTCTTAACAAATTTCGTGTTCAAAAGATTTTCAAAAGACCAACCAATCAAAAGTTATTTGATTTTAAAACTCGCCTAAAAACTATACTTGACCTAAAATGGTCATACTATTGCACTTTGTGAGTTTCTTCATTTAGACTAGATCTTGTGAAGTATCTTAGTTCAAAATGATATTTAATATTCATACACAATATTCAAATCTCTATATCTTATCTTATTCTTCATTTGAATCTTCTGTTGAAATATTTGGCTTTGTTTTACAAATAGCTCTATGTTTCATCTCCTGAATCCTATAGGAGCTTATTTTAGTCAAGTTTTGTGCTTTTATCTCAAAATGGTATCTTTATTGTTATTGCTCTGATACCTTCAATCTTCTCTAAATCTTTGAGAATTCTTTTTCAAAAATTAAAATCAGATTAAGGGGTATTGATTTCTTTCATGTGGTATCATATAATTCCTTGCTTTATGGATTTTTACAAATGGTATCCACATCTACCTCTTATGCATTTTTTTATAAGCTTTCATGGTATTTCAAACTCATATTGATGAGTTCCCCATTTGAAGCTTAATTGTAAGTTCAATCTCTCAAGAACTCTCTGTGTGAGATCCTTTGTATGATTGAAATGTTTAAAGGGGATAAGCTCATGTTGAGTTTACATTAAATAAAAAAAATTCATTTTTCAAAATGATTTATTGGACATTGCTTATCTTACAAGTATTTCTTCAAGCAATGCCTACCTCATGCTAAATGATCTTTACAAGTGGTATCTCTTTACATAAGTATCACTTAAAGAAATATTTACATGTGGTAAAATTGAAAAATAAGCATTACAAGTAGTACAAGTTTCTTGTTCTTTTCAAAATGGTACTACAAGTGATGCTTCTTCAAAAATCCTTATTTTAAGTGATTCCATTAAATTTTTTTAATTGGTATCAAGCTTTCTTTTGATAAATTCCTCGGTTAAGCCATATTAGGCAAATTATGGACTCTTCAAGTGAGTCATGATGTATTAATAAAAAAAACCTAATAAAATGAGGAGTTTTATTTGAATGTGTTTCAAATAATCCTTTTTGAGCTTTAACTCTAAATATGGTCTATTTCTAAAAGTGGTTTACTATTTTAGGTCATATTTCAAAAAGTTTGCAAAAGCTTTGGTTTTCATTGCTTAAAACCAAAAAATTCCTTGCAATGGTCATATAATTTTATTTCAAACCTTTTATTACCTATTTTCGATTGCTTCTCTTACAAAGCTCTGTACTTTTTTTTCAATTGGCACATATTCTTCCAAGTGATGCTTAGCTCTCGATGTTTTCAAGTGGTATAACCTCCTTTTTTATTGTTTTTCTATTTTTGGTGTTTAATGCCAAAAGGGGGAGAATTATTGTGAGCTTAATTCCCTCATTTGGATCCTTGAGTTTAAATTCCTATTAAGGGGGAGAAATTGATGTGTGCCTATTTGAAATTTGTTTTCCTTGGTGAAATTTAACAAATGATATAAGAGCTTGGACCTATTGATCATTTTATAAGTGGTTAAGTGGTATAAGAGCTCTTTTTGATTTGGGTAAGTGGTATAAGAGCTTAATGGTTAAATTTCCTCTTGTATGTTTTAATTGTTCTACTTGTCAAAAAGAGGGAGTTTCATTTTAATACCAAAAAGGGGAGATGCAAAATTAAAAATTTTATTGTGTTATTCGATATTTGATCTTCAAAATCCCTTCATGCATTGTTTTTCATCCAAATGTGGAATTAATATAGAATTTATCATCAATCACCAAAAAGGGGGAGATTGTAAGTTCAAGCTCCATTAGTTTTGGTGATTGGTTTAATATTAATGTTTAATCATTGTTTAATGACAAATCTAATCATTATGAGACTAACATGTTCTATTGAGCCTTATTCTTATTAATCTCATATTTGGATAGAAAATGGAAAACCTAAGGTATGCACTTGTATTCAATTCAATTATCTATATGCATACTTAGAATTCAAGTTAAAGTATGAACTCTTCCGTTGCTTTAGTCCAGATATGTGCATTATGTTCCTAATTCATATATTACATGACTGCACACATCTAGGGAGAGTTTATAATTTAACTTGTTGTTTCAAAAGTATTGATCCATGTCTTATTGCTAAATAACATATAAAGGATCAAGACTTTGAAACAATCATTTGAGTATATGAAACTTGTGTAGTTATATATATATACTCATATCAATTTAAATAAAATTTAAATTGAATTCGATTGTCTTTCAATCAATAAAAGGACATTTCATCATGTGTTGATGGTGTTCCTTGTTGATTAAAGACAAGCGAAAAGTTCTTGAGTATAATGAAGCATTAGTTGCATTAAAGTACTCAAGACAATAATTAATCATTCAACTTAATTGGGGTTGTGCTCAATCGATCTTAGAGGCATCCATTATGTGTTAATGGAGTGCGGTGATGATGAGACAACCGTGTTTGTTGGACTAACATCTTCCATGAGTTGTGAAGTAGGTTGAGTCCAAGAAAATGAAGAATCGGGAAGAAGAAGAAGTCATCATGTGTTGATGAGCTTCAAGAGGTGATCCCGAGGTAAAGAGAAGAGCTAGAAGGTTCATCATGTGTTGATGACCAAGAAGAAGAAGATGTGATCCTGGAGAGAAGATGATTGGAAATCATAAAAGCTCCAAATGGATCGCTAGAGGCAAAGGTATAACTAGTTAGGGCTAAGGATGTGTTCCTAGTCTTTTATCGGTCTCGGTGTTTGGTTGGTAGACCGGGTTGCTAGTTAGGTTGCCGTACTATTAAGAGGGGTTGAGTCTTTTAGCTTGAGCTTCATCATGTGTTGATGAACTCAATCCGATTCACTCTAGCTCACTCTCTTGTTTGTTGTTTGCATGAAGCTAACCATTTGGCATGTGTTGCAAATGAGTGAAGCTTGTGCATTGGATTTTGTATGAGCTAAGTATTTGCATGTGTTGCAAATAAGGGTGCTCATACTTGCATCTTAATTGAATCTTATTTGGTTTGGTTTTTGCATGAAGCTATGGATTTGCAAGTGTTGCAAAATGGGAAATAGCTTACGCAATATTGTTTATGTGGTTATTGCTTGGAGCTAAGTTTTGCATGTATTGCAAAAGGAGAGAGCTCAAGCAATTTGGTTTAAAGTGGTTGCATAGAGCTAGAGATTTGCATGTGTTGCAAATCGAGCTCATGCACTTGAATTTGTTGTGGTTGTTTGCATGGTGCTAGAGATTTGCATGTGTTGCAAATAGAGAGCTCATGCTTTGATGTTTTAGCTTGTGATTGGGTCATGTGTTGATCATCACAAGGCTAAGCTTGGTTTAGTTGCAAAATGTATCTTTGCAAAGTGTTGACTTGTTATTTGCAAATGTGTTTTGCAAATAAGCTGGAAGTTATAAGGTTCGATCCTAGAGCATGTGTTGGCATTTGCAAATGTGTTTTGCAAAGTGTCGGGATCATGTGTTGATCCTTACATGGCTAAGAGGATTGATCTTATAGGTTCGTGGTTTATTTGCGAATGTGTTTTGCAAATAAGTTGGAGTTGTTATTTGCAAATGTGTTTTGCAAATGAACTTGAGATTATGGGTTTCGATCCTAGAGCATGTGAATAGGATTTGCAATTGTGTTTTGCAAATTGACTTGATCATGTGTTGATCATCACATGGCTAAGAGGATTGATCTCATAAGTTCTTGGTTTATTGGCAAATGTATTTTGCAAATAAGTTGTGCTTAATGAGATTCTTTGGAGTATGTGATTAACATGTGCAAATGTGTTTTGCATAATGTTGTGATCATGTGTTGATCCTCTCATAGCTCAAAGAATAAATCTTAATGGTTTGGAGAAAAGTTTTTGTGAAAAACCGTGTTTTCTCCTTATGGTCGGTCGTACCGCCCATGTTAGCCCGGTAGCACCGGAGGTCCGGTGCTACCACCCCTCTGGCCGGTGTGGAAATTCCAGAGAGGGAATGTTTTTGGGCGGTTTGGAGTCCGGTGCTACCGCCCATGGTAGGCCCGCTCCTTTGACCGGATGAACCCCCGATGTAAAATTTCCAGAGAGAGGTGTTTTTGAGTTCGGCTCGGGTCCAGTGCTACCGGAGTGAAGGTCGGTGCTACCGCCCGAGCGGTAGCACCGCGTAGTTGGCCGGTGCTACCGGTTTTCCTGCAACGGCTAGTTTTGTAGCCATTGACGAGGAGGCTGGGCGGTAGCACCGGGAATTCTGGCTTTGTCCAGAATTTTCCCCCCAACGGCTAGTTTTGGCTTGGAGGCTATAAAAGGAGGCCTTGGGGGACAAGGGCAACAGGTTGACTGTGTGCTAGAGTATTTGGGTGTTTGTAGTTGTGTGCATGTGTTGCTCTCTTCCATTTGCTTCTTGAGCTAGTGTGAGCCTCTAATTGTATGTGTTGCAATTAGGAGAGGATTGAGAGCCTCTTGTGCATGTGTTGCACTTGAGGAGGATCCTAGTGCATGTGTTGCACGTAGGAGGTCACCGGAGTGCATGTGTTGCACTAGGTGAAGTTCAAGCGGAAGGGCTTGACTTGTTACGCTTGGAGGTTGCCGTCTCCTAGACGGCGTAGAGCGTCGTGCGCGGTGAGCTTCTCAACGGAGGTTGTGAGAAGTCCCGACGAAGTTTGTGAAGGTTGGAGCTCGCCTACCCGGGAGGAAAAAGGAGCTACCACTAGTGAATTCGAGGTGGGTGCTCAATTCGTGGAGCCGGTCCAATTCGTTTGGGCTAACCTCAACGTGGACTAGGGGAGACCGGCAAGTCTCCGAACACCACGGTAAAAAATATTGTATCTCTTGTGCTTGCATTGTTTTCATTATTTATATTCAAGCAATTTATATTCATAGAATTAAATTGATTGATTGCTTGTCTTTAGAATTGCAATTATTGTTAAAGACATAATTAGTTAGTGCACATAGTGAGCCTAGTTGATTTAGGCTTTAATTGTCAAAACCTTAGTTTATCGCTTCCGCATTAATATTTGTTAAGGTTTCGGTATTAAGATATTTAGGGGTGAATTGCTTTGTAGAAATTAGCGAGAGATTTTTAAAAGCCGCCTATTCACCCCCCTCTAGTCGGCATCCTCGACCTTACAATGTGGAGCACATCAACACTGAAAGTCAGCTTGCTGATATACTGACCAAAGCTTTTGGCCGCATCAAGTTCATTGAGATAAGGGAGAAGCTAGGCATCAAGAAGGTGAAGTCAAAACGACAAGATTAGGGGGTGATTTATTAGCCTTAATCTTGTCATTCATGTTGTGTTCCATGTTAATTAGTACTTGCATATTTGTTATAGTCATAAGAGTTGTCATGATCTAGTACTTACATATTTGTTCTAGTCATAAAAGTTGTCATGATCTAGTACTTGCATGTTACATAGGGGTGAAAACGGGTAAGATACAGGTGAATATTGCTCTTCCCGTATGATAACTCATATTTTTTCCTGAATTTGGAACCGGATATGGGCTAGCTGGATACGGATACGGATCTGGGTTATTCGGGATACGGAAACGGGACGGATATGTGATGGATTCGAGTCAGAAACGGGTAAAGATATACGGATAATGCATGTATATATAGAGTAATATATGTTGAATTAAAACCATACGAATATATGACCATAGTAACAAGTTATATATTAATCAAACTCAATAGGCATTGTAGAAAGAATATGCTACTTGAAGATCAATAGAACCAACTAATTGTTAATATAAATGGACTGCCATGGGAAAAATATGATGAAAATGGGCTAGGATTTGCTGGTATCCGAATAGAAAAAAAATCCGAATATCCGATACTAATATCCGAATAGAAAATATCTGGATATCCGAATAGAAAAAAAAATCCAGATATCCAGATCCCGTCCCATATTTACCAGATATTAAATCTAGATATCCAGATCCTGTCCCATATTTACCAGATATTGAATGCTTCGGATCCGATCCCGAATCCGGATTCAAGTATCCAGATCCGGTCCCGAATAGTCAAATCTAATCCCGGATCGAGCGGGAGATATTCAACCTATTTTCAGCCCTAATATTACATGTGTTTGCACTAAGCCAGAAGTGTGCATAGTTCACGCTAAGGCTGGTTTCTAGTAATGATGAGTTTAGGCCTTGATTCCAGGTCGTGGGATGGCGTGAGTCTTATGGATTGTAGCAAGTTTGTAGGGAAGTGTTAGCATCCTGATTATAGTTTAATAAAAAGAGAAGAGAACTGAAAAGTTGCAGCTTGAGCGCAGCACAAAAATACCAGTGATGTTCTTGCTGTCTGGAGAATCGTGTTCATTGCTATGTAGGTGTTCGTGTATGTTTGATATTGGCCCTGTCACATCGCCGGCGCCAACGGAGGTTGGGCTCGGAGGAGCGCTCGGGGGCCGGGGCGAGCAGCGCCCCCGCCATTTTGAGCAGGAGCAGCAGCGCTAACGCGATGCTCACAGCCATGAGCAAAGCTTAACTAGTGCAGTAACCTTTCTTGTCAAACGAAGGATCGATCGAGCTAACCTTTTATGCCGAGAGCATCAGCAATTCAGCATCCCATCTTTCGCATTCCGTGTCGCTCTCTTTCACTAGCACGTCGTGGTTTGGACAAGATAGCCAGGAGCAGAGGTGGGCGTCCTGCCGTGCCGGGCTGGCTCGGCACGGGCCCATCGTGCTTCGGGCCGGAACCGTGCCGGGTCGCGCCGGCCCGTCGTGCCCGCCATATCGGGCAGTGCGGCCGGCTCGCCTTGCGAGCCAAGCACGCTCATTTACGCCGTGCCTACGCCGTGCGTGCGGCCGAGTCGATCCATTTACACTATTGCGGCGAGAGAAATGACCTAAATTTGCTTGTAGTAGCGTGCGTACGCGATGCTACGGTGCAGCGAATGTATAGCCACCTTGATTAAATAAATATGTAAATCTACAATCGAGCAACACGCATGGACAGAGATCCTTGGCGGTCACAGTGACTGCCAAGTTTGCAGTTGATGGGTATCGAACCGTCGGATCAAGCGAATTGACGGTCTGGATTAATAAAACGGTCTTACTACAATAAATTGGTACAGTATTGTTGCTACAGTAAATTGCTGCTGTTTTGCTACAGCAAATTGCTGCATTTTTGCTACAGTAAATTTCTGCGCTTTTGCTACAGTAGCTTGCTCCAGTTTTGCTGCAGTGATTGCCAATTAATTATATCGTTATTAGCGAACACGCATTCGTTCTCTTGTGTATCTCTGGAGAAATTAGCAAAGTAAGTAAATAAATGACAAGAAGAAATGTACACGCAAAGCAATGACTAAATGAAAGCATACGAAAGAAACATCCTGTGTAGATATCGGTATTGGTAGCAATGGACACAAATATTAGAGGAAAAGAAGTAAATTTTATTAAATCTTGAACATGTACAAAGTTACTGCCTCGTTAAAAACCTTACACCCCGGTGTGGGTACCCAGTAAGGAAAAGAGTCTGATAACTACATTTATATACATAGACTACCCGAGGCTGAGATTGTCAAAGTCCGCTACCGCGTCCGTGATCTTCTGATCCTCTGGCTGATGTTGTGTCCTCTGATCTGCACGCTCCCAGTCTTTGAGGCATGTAATTGCCTCAACCATCTCAGGTGTGAGAGACGACCTCCTTGGCTCAAGTATCCTCCCCACCGAACTGAAAGTGGATTCCGACGAGACAGTGGACACCGGAACCGTAAGTACATCCCGTACGAAATGGGATAGCACGGGGTAAATACGTTGGTTATTCTTCCACCACAAAAGCAAGTTAAGTTGATTTTCCTCGTCCATGTCAAGCTCGGACTCCATGAAAGGCGTGTCGAAGTAGTGGTTGATCTCTACCCGTGGATTCCATTGTGGTCTACTCTGCGTTTCGGAAGATGAACCAGACGATTTGCCTTTCAGCTTCTTCCACATGTTTGAAGCCATCGAACTGCCTCGTGCTTGTTGCGTTGTTGAGGTAGATCTTCGTGCTTCACTTCTGGTGCCAAACTTCTCGTAGTATTTGTCGAAAACTCTGAAAAACTCGTTATAAACATGAGTATAGGTCTCGGAGAAATCAAGATCGAATGTCTCACCTATTCCCGCGTAGGCGCCCTGCAAGTCAGAAAATTTTCTCCGAGGATCCAAAATGACAGCAAAACAGTACAAATGTGGAATAGCTTGAAAATATTTTAAAATTTTTTGCTCCATTGGTTCTATAATGGAACGTAAAACATAATTATCTCTATTTTCTTTAAAAGCATTAGCAACAAGCCAAAGCCACTCGATAACTAAGCAAGAAGTTGGGTAATAAACACCGGATGATTTTTTAGTTGCGTCGTAAATTTTTTTAAAAAAATTACGAAAATGACTAGCAATTATCCAATCCGCGTCAGTAACCAATACCTCACCATTATTGCAGTTAACGAAGACAGTGATAATGTGTTCGTAGCCTTCGCACCGTTGCAGCATAGTATAAGTTGAGTTCCATCTAACCTTCATATCTAGGTTGAATCTTCTTGGTATCATATTATTGACCTTGCAGTACTCTGAGAACTGGGCAAACTTCACAGTGAATTAGTAATAAAATCGATAGCATTACGTATGCCCTCCAAAGTAGGTTTCATTACATGCATACTGCCTGTACAATGAGATTAATAATATGGCATACACATCTCTGGTGGAGTACAAAACCTCCAATATAAGACTCCAGGAGCGGTGAGAGATGCTCTATAGCCGTTGTGTTAGCTGATGCATTGTCAAGAGTAATGGAAACAATTCTACTTTCTATTTTAAATTCATTAACAACCTCAAGTATACGGATAGCGATAGCATGTCCGATTAATGTGACTCGAGATTGGCCTAAACCCTATAACTCTTTTATTTAGTACGTACTCGTCATCTAGATAGTGCGCAACAATACTAATATATGCTGCTCTTTGGTGAGAGGAAGTCCATATATCAGATGTTAGTGCGAATGAAAAACTAAGCGTCATAAAGGTCTATTTTAACATTTCTAGTTTAGTGGTAAACATTTTACCAACATCACGTGTAGTTGTTCTTCTACTAACATGTTGGTATTGCGGGCAAAAACCACGTTGCACAATTCTCTCAAAATTAGAGCTCTCACCCGTTCTAAGCGGAAGATCCTCTGTAACTATGTAACGTGCAATTTCTTCTCTAGCTACGTCGGCGTTGTATACCCATGTGCTTACCGAACCGTCGGTGTTGAAGTTGAGCTGTGTGCACTGCGCGCTCTCGCCGCCTCCGTCCGTGATATCTTCCTCAAGCAATTCTCCGTGTGTCTCTTTAGATGACTGTACCACCACATGCACGCGAGATAGTTTAGATTGATGTATTTGCAAACAAAGATACACTACCTCATGTCCGTCAACGCTTTGGACGGTTCGTCCATATGTTGCCGCACCACGTCGCGCATCGCGGGCTATGGGCGCCCGTCTTTGGCTGCATGGATATGTCGGGCTGCGTGTTCGGTGTGGATACCGACGCCCGTCCCGCATGCACCGAGGTAGCGGCATCCGAGCTCGGTGCATCCGGAGTGTATGAGGCATCCTCGATGCCGTGGGTGCCGTCCAGATGACGGTCACCTATGCCGTAGTCTCCCATGTTGGGGGAGAGTTGGCGTGGATCGATCTCTTGATCCTGACGAGGGGGACTAGGAGAGCGCGGGCGTGCTCTCCTGCTTTTGCTTTTGCGAAACATTTTATTTCACAACGAGAGAGCAAAAAAATGCAAGAAAATAGAATGAGATCATGAGAATATCTTTGGCGCTGAGCAAAAATGGGCAAGAGAGAGCGCAAGAGAGTTGAGAGTTGTGCAGAGAAAATGCAAGCCATCCCCTGTATTTATGGTGTGTCCAACGAAATAACCGTTGTTCTGCTGTCGCGTGATTCCCTCGAGTGTGAGTGTGTCCGTTCAAAATTGCTTTGGAGAGAGCGGGATGGAAATTGCGCACTCGCTCATTACGAAAATTGAAAAGCGGGACGAATATGACAGGGCGGGATGGGATCGATCAATCACATCGCTGTCTCTCTCGCGTTCAAAACTTCAAATACATCAGGCGCGTGATTTTCTTCCTGTGATTTCCTCGAGTGTGAGCATACATTCAAACTGCGGTTGCATGCATACACACACAGAGCATCGAATCATTTTGTTTTGCTTTTTGAGTGACACCGCTCAATCACATTCACATCACTCTTTCACCCACGGTCAAAAAACAGCTCTCCCCGCTTTTCTCTCCCACCTCTCTCTCCCTCTTTTCTCTCTCCACGCCCTCTCTCCCTTTTCTCTCTCCATGCGACGCGCCCCACGCCTCTCTCTCTCTCTCCGCTTTCTCTCTCGGCTCGCGTCCGTCGCGCCGTCCGCTCCCGCTCGGCGTCGGCGCCTCGCCCGCTCCCTGCACGGCCGCACTCTCTCTCTCCCTCCAACGCGCCTCGCTCTCCCTCGGCCTCCCACGCGCGCCATCGCTCCTCTCCCCTCCGGCCTCCCGCGCGCCTTCCCTCTCCCTCCGGTCTCCCGCGCCGCGCCTCTCCTCCCTCCGGCCTCCCAGCCGCCCTCCCTCTCCTCCGGCCTCCCGCGCTCCGCCGCCGCTCCTCTCCTCCTCTCCTCTCTCTCCTCTCCCTCTCCCTCCCCTTGGCGCGGCGCGTGGCGCGAAGCGAGGCGTGCATGCGGCCGGCGTGCTCTCGCCTCGAGCCGAGCCAGCACGAGCACAGCCCAAACGGACGTGCCGGGCCGTGCCACCCGTCGTGCTTAGATTTTGGGCCCGACACGGCCTGATGTACAGTAACGGGCCGACACGGTACGGCCCGCTAACGTGTCGGGCCAGGCTTTGATCGTGCCGTGCCGTGCGTGCTCCGGACCGGCCCAACGAGGCACGGCCCATGTGCCCAGGACTAGCCAGGAGCCCAGGACCCCCGGTCGCACGCATTACTTCTGTCAAGCTCAGTTGCTGCTCGAGACGAAACGAAAATTTCACACATCGACTCCAATAAAGTTTGTGTACTCTACTTTTCTCGGTGCCGCCGGTGAATCGGCTCGTGCTACAGCCACAGGTGACGTGTGTTCATTGGAGAGTCCCACGTACCGGCCGGACCGCGACTTGTGCTTTCTAATTTTCGCAGATTCAGTAGGACACATATATACATCGATGCTGCCAAGACTTTTGGCGGAGCTCGAGACAGTGTGTTGCCTTGGATGGCAAGGTCACAACCTAACGAGTTACGGCAGCCTGGGTCCATGCTGAATTGCAGATTTTCCTTCCTTGACGGAGGATCCTCGCACTGGCAGAAAAATTGCCTCCCTGTGTATCCTCTTCGAAACAAGATGCAAATGATAATAAAAAAATTCAAAACAATTGATAACGTTAACATAAAATTAATCTATATGCCACAAAATTTTAAATCTAAATTCGATATACACGTGGAGAAACAAAAAAGGCAACTCGCGCTGAAAATTAAATCCGACTATAAAAGAAAAAGAAAAAACTACTATTCACTTAAATTTGTCTTTTTTTTCTCTCCTAATGTACGTCATGTTTTCAATTGAATTTTTGCATGATGCTTAATTGTACCATGGTTTATCTAACTACTTTTTTTCAGAATTTTTCATTACTATTTGTATCGTGTTTCAAAGAGGATGTACAGGATACACCAACAGTAAGAATACGATGGATGCATTCTCGTATCGAGTCAGCTAAGTGCAGAGCCTTAATGAAACCCAGAAGCGTATATAGAACCTTGAGCTCTTCTAACCCTTATCTTTTTTTTTTTCAAATCTAGCACCTCCGTAGACGCGTTTGTAGATTCGACCTCTTTCTCACCGCGGAAGGTACTCCCATGCCTCGGAAGCGCGGGAGCTAGCGAGCCACGGCATCGGGCCAGCGAGCGCAGGACTAACCGCTTCGCTTCTGCGTCTGGGCAGCGTGGGAGTAGCGTCGGTGCCGCAGTTGACAAGCACGGGAGATGCCTTGCCGCAGTCTTGGGGACTTGGACGACCTTCCATGGTAGATGAGCGCGAAAGATAATACATGTCACATTCCGACGCTTCCACGGTCGAGGATGGGGCCAAATCTGCTAATGCGTTAGTGGGGGGCTAAATTTGAGCAAAAAAAATGAGGTAGAAGAGGTTAGAAAAGGGATGATTTCGCATATCTAGGCATTCACATCAACGTGCTGCATCAATAATAGCGATATTTATTTCTTGTTGGTACAATCTTGATAGGTTTCTACCATCTTTGCGAGGTACCGTAAGTACCACTAAATTACTCTTAAACTTTTATACCTCTCAGTATTTTCACCTTTTTAACTTTTTAGTATCTTTTGGTATTAGTTCAATGTATATTTTGATACCTTTTAAGGATGTTAAAAAGTCTCGTATAGTGAAGTCTGAATGTTAACACAATTTCCGACAGAACACTTAATTTGGTATTACTATAGCTTCTGTGATATGGATTTGTACCATCTACTACTATTCACGATCACGATGCCATAACATTAATTCTCATATACCCATCTCGACGATTCGACCATCATACCAAATTTATATACAAAGCACCCTCAAAATGTTTGTACCGAACACACACAAAATTAGAGCAGACAGCATAACCATTGTAATTTCCGGAACAATGCGTTCAGCTGCTATGAACTAACCAGGACAGTACACTAAAAAAATCTAGGACTTAAATTGGAGAAGCCATCTGCTTATTTGGACGCGAGTGCGACAAGCGATATGTTGGCGCCAGGAAGATTTTCTGGACGATTTGATTTGTCACAAGTGACAATTGACAAGCAAAGGTGACAAAAGACGCGGACGTTGAGGCCAGCTGCTTCTGCGGCGCAGCCCAGACGACAAAAAGCAACGAAAAGGCCTACACCGCTACCGTTGTCGCCGGCAGAAAGGACGAGGTTAATCGGCGTGCAAGACTTCCTGGGCTGGTAGGCCGACAGCGGCGTGCGCATAGCATTCTGCCGAGCCGCCGAGGCGGCATCACCACAGCGCGGACGAAAGGCCCTGACGGCCGGTGAGGGGGAGGGCTAGGTGAGGCAGACCGAGCAGCGGCCGAAGAAATTTCGCTCGGCACGGGCTTTTTTGGAGTGCTTCCTGCACGATGCAAGAATTCTAAGAAACGGCGGGCGCGGTTGCTTGGCCGCCTCCCGCGCCTGTCCGTGCTTGTCTGCGCAGTGTAAGGTTGTAAGCCCAGGCAGTTCCGTTCGGCGGGGCCCAGTTGCAACTTGCGAGTGTTCGACCGAATAGAGATAGTAGAGTCCTTGCGACAAAGGCAAAATATTTTTTTTCGAAAAGACGTCAGAGGCAAAAAATTTAGGTTTGTAGTTCTAGGCATCCAAGTATCATCAATCTACTCCACGGATACCTTCATCGTGTCGCAGTTGCACTCGTATTGGCGTATGACGCTGCGCCGTATCAGGTTTTTTGCACTTGCATTCAGTAAGTTTGTTCAACAATTGTCTGAAAATTCTGAAAAATGTATCTGAAATTCAGCATGGAGCCAGGCTGCCGTAACTGTTACCGACTCATGCGAGTAGCAAGGACATATACAATAATATGATATCAGGAGTCTATATATTTTGCCATGTAACATTTTTTGTTGACATGGAGCAAAGAGAATAAGGAGAGAGAGTATAGATATCTTTTCGTGAAGAAACAAATATATAAAAACATAAAACACCATTACAAGAGTTATTGTCTATAATAAACAATTTTCTATGCTATAATCAAAAATTGTAAAATCTCATATAAACAACTTTAAGATGTTATCTATTTTAAAAGCTATCTATAGTTTTGTCTTTATATGACATGACAACAGTTGTAGGTACTATTGTACACATGGTAACTGGCATACAGTAGTTGTCGTGCTGGCATTTCTCTCACCAACTCATTTCAACCTCCTCAGCAATCCCCATCACCCTAAATCATATAACCACTTCATTACCTGCCTCTCGTGACAAAGAAAGCACAAACAAACCACTACTTTCGTGCCATTTTTACTGATCGATCAGTGAAGCCCACAAGAAAACTAGTAGCTCCAACTAACTTGAGAAAAAAAGCTGAAAGCAACAACAATTCCGACCAGGCATTCCAGAACGATCACAGGTGGATCCTACATTTCCCACCTAGCTGCACTTGATGAACAAGACGACGGCGTCCATCTCCTTCGCCGCCTTGTTGTCCCCGCCGGATTTCTGGAGGAAGTGGACAAGCCTCCACGTGTCGAGCCACGCCAAGGTCACCAGAGCTCGCCGGCAGCCGAGCGTTTCCCACTCCGCCGTTATCGCCAGCGGGTTGATGAACGTGGTCGGTCCCGTACCTCCAGGCGCGCATGAAGCCACACGATCTCTCCACCCTCTGCAAGAACTTGGGGTCCGTTCCCTCCGACGGCACGAGGTCCTTGCCACGGAAGTACGGGTGCAGAGCACCATCCCTTAGATCCGCGCGCCGTCGGGCAGCCCGCTCTTGCCGGCCCTCATTTTCACGTTGTCAGAGATAATCTCGATTCCTTCAATATCCATCTATTAGAAGTCCTTATCTCCAGCTGCTCAGATTCAATTGGCTATATATTGCCACTCCATATACTCGTAAACATTGAACCAAAATATTGATTCTCCTGTGTTTTTCCGTAAGGATTTTTCACGCAAAAATCTTATCTCATATGCTTTTTCATCTAACCTAATAAATGGTATCAAAGCATGTCCACCTAGATTTCCTAATTACAGTCACCGCCCCTCTGCACCGTCTTCCTCGGCCAGCCCGACGCCTCGGATTCCGCACGGGTAGTCGTCCTCCGCAGCTTCGGTCGTCCGCGGCTGGTCGCCTGCCTCGGCCATCTTTGGTTGACAACCTCGCCGTCCTTCGGCCCGGCCATTCCCCGTCAGCCTCGACATCTCCTGGTCGGCGCTCACCTCCGCGCCGTCCGCAGGCCGCCATCCTCGCCGGTTTCCGCCTTGCTGACGCAGCTTCCCGTCGCTCCTGGGCTCCGGCCGCCTCCGCTCAGGTCGGCCGGCCTCCGCCTCGCCCTCGCGTCTGCCCGACATGCTACCTCTCGAGTTCCGATTGTCTCCTTCGGCCGCTGCATCGGTCGAAGGCGTCGCACGCTGCCCATCGCCTCACCAACCACCGGCTGCTTCGGCCGATTCTGCCTCTAGTCGCCGGTGCGCACTCCTCGTCAGCACGCGACATCCGCGCCGCTCGTCCGCCCGAGAGAGTTCACCCGGGAAGAACACGCCCGATTGCCCAAGAGAAGTCAGCCTCGATCGGACTTGAAAGTTGAAATTGATCTCGTAACCAGATTTCTGGTGGATTGACTCCGGCTCCAGCTTCTCGTTTGGTGGCTCAGCTTCTGGTTCTCCGAGTACACAGCTCCAATTTTTGGCTTCATTGGGCTCCGGCTCCAGAAGTCCAAATTGGCTTCTTGAGCTTCGGCTCCAAGGGTTTCACTCCGTCTTCTCCGGCTTCAGCTCCTGAATTTTTTCATCCAGATTTTGCTATGTGCACCCGCAGGAAGTTTTTTTTTTCATAATCCACCGTATATATTTTGATCTGCATTTTTTCTCCACCATGTCATCTACTAAATATAACATTGAGAAGTTCAATGGCAAGATCAGTTTTTTTATAAGACAGGTTCAAATAAAAGCCGTTCTCACTCAAGTGGACATCCGAAAAGAAAAGCAAGCTAAACTGATAATAATGATAGATGAGCAATGGGAGGAACTTGATCAGAAAGAACTCTCCACCATACAACTCAATTTATCTATAGTCGTTCTGTGTGAAGTTATTAATGAGACTACCGCTGCAAAATTGTTTCAACAATTGGAAGCTTTGTACATGAAGAAAAGTCTCGGTGACAAATTACGCCTCAAAGAACATCTGCACACAATTCGCATGGCGGAAGGTACCTTTATTCAATCTCATCTTAATGAGTTCAACTCACTCATCATTAATATTGAGAAATTAAAGGTGAAAATTGATGATAAAGATAAGGCTATTTTGTTGGTCGTCTCTTTGCCTACTATCTTTAAACATTTCAAAAAAAATTATGCTTTATGACAATCATGATACCCTTAGTTTTGAGAATGTTAAATCAAATTTATTGTCTCAGGAGAAATTTGATATTGATTCTCGTTATGAAGTTAAGGCTGAGGGGTTAATTGTTAGAGGTAGATCTCAACATAAAAGCAATTTTCATATATCAAAGTCTAGATCTAAATCAAGAGGCCATAAATCTAGTAATTTTTGTCGTTATTGCAAGACACCTGGTCATGATATTTCTCATTGTTTCAAGTTAAAAGGTAAGACAGATAGAGACAAAAAGACATAATCTGAAAAACCTGCTGAGGCTAGTCTTGTTGAAAATGAATCTGATGGTGAGGCTCTAATTATCACTTCCTATTTGAAAAATCAAACTGCATAGATTATTGATTCAACTTGCACTTTTTATATCTATCCATGTAAAAAGTGGTTCTCTACTTATGATTCTATTGGTAGTGGTGAGGTTATGATTGTTGATGAATCTTCACTTGAAATTATCGGTATCGGTTCTATTCAAATTAAAACTCATGATGGCATTGTTAGGACCCTTTCAAATGTTCGCCATGTTCCTAGAATGAAAAGAAATCTTATTTCTTTAGGCATCATAGAATCTTTGGATTTTGTATACCGGTGAAAATTGTGTTCTTAAGATTTCAAAAGGCAACCTTGTTGTTATGAAAGCCAACAGAATCAATAGTCTTTATTACTTGCAAGGATCTATAGTTACAGGTCTGTAGTTGTTTATACTATTGCATCAAATCCTCACATCACCAAGTTTTGGCATATACGCTTGGGTCATATGAGTGAGAAAGGTATGCATCTTCTATACAAGAAAGGACTTTTAACTGACATTGACAAACTTGATTTTTGTGAGTATTGTGTTTTTGGCAAACAAAAGAGGTTCAATTTTACTGTTTCAACTCATCATACTAAAGGAATTTTTGATTATGTCCATTCTGATCTTTGAGGTCGTTCTAGATTTCATTCTGTTGGAGGGTATGAGTACATGATAACCTTCATTGATGATTTTTCTCGCAAAGTTTGGATTTAATTTATTTCCTGAAACATAAGCATGAAGCTTTTTCAGTATTCAAGAAGTGAAAAGTTTTGGTTGAAAATCAAACTGTCAAAAAAAAATCAAGAAACTTAGAACTGACAATTGATTGGAATTTTGTAGTGGTGAGTTTGATAAATTTTGTGCTAATCATGGTATTGCAAGACATTTAACTGTTCCAGGTAAACCTCAGCAGAATGGTGTGGCAGAGCGTATGAATCGTACTCTTCTGAAAATATCCCTTTGCATGCTTTCAAATGCAAGTTTATGGGATAAGCGTGCGTTGTGGGCCGAGACTGTTCCTATAGCTTGTTATTTGATTAATCGCTCTCTAAATTCTGCTATTAATTTTCAGCTTTCAGTACAGGTTTGGTCAGGTAAACCAGTTGATTATTCCAATTTGAGATTTTTTTATTATCCTGCATATGCTCATGTTAATGATGGAAAATTAGAGCCTAGAGCAAGAAAATGAATATTTGTTGAGTATGGTTCTGGTGTCAAAGGATATCATTTATAGTGTTTTGATTCTTGTAAATTATGTTTTGATTCTTGTAAATTAATCATTAGTCATGATGTTACTTTTCATGAAAATGCTTTACTCTCATCAGGTAGTGATAATGATGGTTGTTCATCTACAAGTGAATCTGAAATTTATAAAAGCTACTGCAAAAATTGCAAAATTCGAGGTAGTTTTACCTACCATTGATAATGATTCTTCTACTTGTTCAACTTTACAACCAATTTTAGTATCTCCTTGCACTAATGATCATTGTATTGCTCGAGATAGACCAAGGAGGAATACCCAATTGCCTGCCAGATATCGTGACACTAATAATATGGCATGTTATGCTCTTCTTGCTGCACAAAATATTTGTTATACTTTTGAACATTCTTCTTATTTTGAAGCTATCTCATGTGAAAATTCTTCTAAGTAGTGATAGCTATCAATGAAGAAATTGAGAGCCTTCATAAAAATCGTACGTGGGATTTGATTGAGCTTCCAAAAGATAATTATAGATCTTTAAAGTATAAATGGTTATATAAGAAGAAGGATGGTATTTCTAAAGATGAACCTGCAAGATGGTGAACTAGTTGACCTAGAGGGGGGGTGAATAGGCAACTTTTGCAAATTTTAACTTCTTAGAGACAACTTACTATTCTCTTCATGTGAATAACTCAGTTCAAAATATATGACAGAAATAAAGACAAATAATGAAAACAGCGAAAGCAATAAAGTGAAATAAAGCACAAATGAGACAGAGATTTATCCCGTGGTTCAGGGCCTCACTCCTACTCCATGTTGAAGCACTTCTTCTGAAGTATTGCTTCTCCAAAGCTAGTCGCAGTAGCTCTGGCGATCACTCAGGTAACTCTTTCACTACTCCAGTGAGGTGAGCTCCAAACCTTTCACAATCATAGTGGCCTTCCACAATCACCTTTGGACAGGTCACACTTTTCACTTCCTCCAAGCTGTCTAGGATCACTAAGATCCAAGATTAATAAACTTTGCACAAGTTCTGTCTCTTGGTTCACTCGCAAATCATACAGCTAGACTTCAGCTTAGAACTAAAACACTTAGAGATGTTGAGGATTTTTGAGTTTGAAAGTGAAGCACAGACTCTTTTTGAGAATGAGAGCTATATTCAATGCTAAAAGGTCAAGGAATTCATTCTATATATTGGTAGATGGCTCAGGAAATGCTTATATAGCCATTTGGAATGAATATAGCCGTTACACCTATCACTGTAGCCGTTGGACATGTTAGAATATCAAAAAGTCTAAAATACACGTTTACAATGGATTGAACAACAGACCTTAGCGATACTGATCATGTGTATGACAGACCAATTTAAGACATTTACGACGGACCAAAAAATTTGGTCCGTTGTACATGGGATTTTCAGAGAGTTTGGTCCTGCAAAGGAATGAGTGAGTTACATGTATGTCGGACCAAATTATTTGGTCTGTCATACATGGGAATTTCTAAGATCAGTAGCCAAGGACCTTTTTCAACAAAAATAAGTTTATCCAAGCGATTTGCTTTAGTAACAGACTAAAATTTCAAACAAGAAGATTTGGTCCGTCAATAAAGGAAATCCTTCAATTTAAGAATGAGTATTAGTCTATGGATTTAATAACTAGGACTCCAAGGATTGGTCCGGCAAAAGGCTTATAATCTGAATGAGTGCCGGACTGACAATATTTGGTCCGCTTTAGATGGAAATCAGAGAAGATTTTGGTCTGTCAAGAGAGAATGACTTTTTATGTATGCCGGACCAAAAAATTTGGTCCGTCATACACAGACAAACACTTGGTCGCAAGATGTCTTCAAGGAATTTTCACCATAGACTAAAGTATGTGAAAATAAGAAGTTTGGTCCGATAAGTAGATACCTTGATAGGAATTTTGACAAGGAGGATTTTCAACGCTGGACTAAAGGAGCTTTTGACACAGAAAGGATTTTGGCTAAGTATGCAACAGACTTAAGAAATGGATAGATGAAATTTAGTCCGTCGCATATTCAGACTATTGAAATGAAGGAGAATTTTGATTCAAAGAGCAATGACTAAGAGTCTTTTAATCCAATCAATCTAATTTTGTCTTTGCCTTATGAACCAATCCACTAGCTTGTGCAAAGCCCCCTTTAGACAGCCAAACTGAAAATAATCCTAGCTACTTGACTTGAATCATCTCCCAAGTCATAAACTAGTAACAGAACACCTTAATCTTGTTAGTCCAACTTGCTTCATCATTGATTTCAGCACATGTTCTTCAAAACTTAAGCATTATTAACTTAGTCATCAATACCAAAACTATGATAAAATAGGATAATGAAATTTGAGAGGGCCTAGATGCTATCAGATGGAAAGGCCATTTAGTAGTAAAAGGTTTTGACCAAAGAGAAGGTATTGATTTTAATGAAGTTTTTTCTCTTGTTATATGCCACTCATTCATTCATTCAGATTATGCTTGCTTTTGTTGCTTTATTTGATTTAGAATTAGATAAACTTGATGTTAAAACTGCTTTCTTATATGGAGATTTAGAAGAAGAGATTTTTATAACAATTCTGAGGGTTTTGCTACTTCTGGAAAAGAGCATTTAGTTTGTCATTTGAAAAAGTCTCTCTATGGTCTTAAAGAAGCTCCTAGGCAATGGTATAAAAGGTTTGATTCCTTTATGATTGCACCAAAATATTTTCGTACCAATTATGATAACTGTGTTTACTTTAAATAGTTTTCAAATTGATCTTTTGTTTATTTGTTGCTCTATGTTGATGATATACTTATTGCTTCTCATGACAAGTCACTGATTATACAGTTGAAGGCTCAACTTAGTCATGAATTTGAGATGAAAGATCTTGGTCCAGCTAAGAAAATTCTTAAAATGGAAATTCAGCGTGATCGTAAAGCTGGTACATTATTTCTCTCTTAGAAAAGCTACATTGAGAATATTCTTGATAAATTTAATCTCAGTGATTGCAAACATATTTCTACACCTTTTGCCTCATGCTTAAATTATCTTCAAGTCAGTGTCCTATTAATGAAGAAGATAAAGACTATATGTCTCATGTTCCTTACTCTAATGCAGTTGAAAATCTCATGTATGCTATGATTTGTACCAGACCAGATTTGGCTCATGCAGTTAGGCCCCCTTCATTTCTGCTTTGGATTATGCAGACTATGGATTATAGCCAACTGGTCTAGAGAAGTAGTTGCTTGAAGAATCTACTACCAGGAGAATCTGGTTGTTCGGCAGTCCATCTGAGAATCCGAGAATTTGATGCGCTGAGGAGCTTGGTGGACAGAGGAGCCGGCGGGCGGAGGGGCTACGAGCGCCGGAGCTCGGGCGGAGGAGCTCGGCGGGCACCGGAGCTTGGGCAGAGGAGCTCGGTGGACGAAGGAGTCGACGGGCAGAGGGGCTACGAGCGAAGGAGCTCATGGTGGAGGAGCCATGAGCGAGGAGCCGTGGCCGAGGGGCGACAAAGCTTCGGCGCGTGTGACGGAGGAGCTCGGCGAGGCGCGAACGAAGGCGTCAGCCGTGAACCGGTGGCACCGGAGGGGCTGAGGTCCAGTGGAGGCACGGGCGGCGACTGGGGGTTGCGCGGAGGGGCGGAGTGGGTGGCGGGACGACCGCTTGCGGCAGCACAAGGCGGAGGGGATGAAGCGCGGGGGAAGAATCGGAATCATCACCCGACCGCTTCTAATTTTTATGTGTAAAGGGTGATTCTGATTCTTGGAGAAGTTGTCTAGAATCCTATTGTTCGACGTACAATCCGATTTTATTTTAAGCAGAAGCTGTATTTAAGTTGAAATGAAGGGGGCCTTAGTGTGGTTAGCAGATTTATGCATAGTCCTAGCAAAAGCATTGGAATGCTGTTAAGTGGATTTTCGTTATTTGAGAGGAACATCTAATTTTGGCTTGATTTTTTATAAGAATAAAGTGAAGACTAATAATGTTGTTGGGTTTGTTAGTTCTGATTATGGTGGTGATCTTGATAAAAGGTCAATTTCTGGATATATCTTCTCTTTATGTGGTTCTATAGTCAGTTGAAAAGCATCTTTACAGCATATTGCAACTCTTTCTACTACTGAAGCTGAGTATGTTGCTGCTACTGAAAGTGTTAAAGAAGCTATTTGGTTGTGAGGTCTGGTTTCTTAATTTGGTATTTCACATGATATAATTTCTGTTAATTGTGATAACCAGAGTGTTATTTGTTTGACCAAGAATGATATGTATCATACCAAGACAAGCACATTGATATGAAGTACCACTTTATTCGTGATACTGTTACTGAAGGACAAGTTGTTATGGGAAAGACACGTACTGATGACAATTCTACTAACGTGCTCACAAAGGCACTTTCAAATATCAAGTTCAAGCATTGCTTGGATTGGTTGGTATTCATGGTGCTTGAATACCCTTCAGGGTTTTTCGGAGATAATTTTTATTATGGATTTTGAGGCAAAGGGGTTTATTTGAGATAATCTCGAATTCCTCAAATATCCATATTTTAGGAGTCCTTATCTCCAACTACTCAGATTCAATTGGCTATATATTACCACCCTATGTACTTATAACATTGAACCGAAATAGTGATTTTATCTCCCGTAGTTTTTTACGCTTTTTTTGTACAGGTTTTCCAACGTAAAAATCTCTTGTCTAGTGTGCTCTTTGCATCTAACCTGACATACGTTGTGCGCGATGTCGCCGCTGGCGCTGTTGCCCACGACGAAGAGGCGTCCGGCGTCGCCGTGCTCGGCCAGCCACGGCCCAGTTGAGCGTGGCCCACGCGTCGTCTTAGGCGTCGGAGAGCGGGTGTTCGGGCGCGAGGCGGTAGTCAACGGACCCGGCGACGACGCCAGCCGCAGCCACGAGGGCGTTCAGGTACCACCGGAAGTGCGTGGCAGAGAAGGTCGAGTGGACGGCGAATGTGCCACCGTGGAAGTAGACGAGGACGGGCAGCTTCTTGGACCTGGGGACGTCCTTCGGCACTTAGAGCCGCGCGGCGAGGCCGGCGTCGGCGTCGATGACGACGTCCTTGCAGGTAACCCCCATGGCGGCGTCTGTGCCGGCGTTGACCTTCGACGTACCCATGACACTGTGGACGCGGCCGCTCTTGTAGCGGATGAGGAACGGCGAGAAGTCTAAGTCGACCTCGGTGTCCGGATTCATGGCCGGAATGGGCAAGGCGATCGAGTTGCCAAGAAAAGGGTAAGTGAAGGAGCAGTTGGAGCGCAGGACATTCGTAGTAAAATCATGCTACAGATCCAGTGGCCATCAGGACCTGTCGTGAACCAAATTAATTATTTCATCTGCTTTGGAATCCAGATGGAAACAAACTTCACCCAATCAGTCGTCACATGATCACAATATCACATTTGGAGATAGCCACAAGCTCATGGACAGGAGAGCAAACATTTCAGTCTGCTACCAAGGTGGGGGTCAGGGTGATGTCCACAAGAATGAAGTTTTCTTGTGACTCGTGACTCGTGAGGTGCCTTCCATGGTGGCAGTGACATCTTCGATGACGTTTACAGTTTACAACTTGTTCTATATGTACTTCTACAGTTCTACTCCGTCAGTCATACACTCATATGCCGTTGTGACTTGTGAGTAGTCAACGGGACCTCTATGGTGGCAGTAAAGTCTAAGAGTGCGACATCCACAACAGTAGGCACTTTGATTAAGTGCAGCAACCCCGGTTAAAAGCTGTATGAATAGCCCGCAAATACGTGCCATGACCATCCGATTAAAAGATACCTTTAGTTCAGAAGAAGTCGTGATTCATCACGACCTATACAACCTAGCTACAACAAGTCCATAATTTAGGAGTAAACAGGATCTGGAATGCAAGCAGAGACAGAACAGCTCTTGGATGATCCATAAATAATAGAGCAAATTCTATATTTGCCATTGAAAGTTAGCCGCTTTTCCGTATGCCAGTTTTCATGTGTGCCACTCCAATTTAATTTTCATCCTTTCTATGCCATGCCACTCTCGTTAGCTCCGTTAGGCCTAGCTACAGTTAAACCCCGACAATGTGTTAGATTTTTATCCAAACGACCATGTTGTCCCTAGGATCCGCATGTCATCTTGAGTTCAATGAAAAAGAAAAGAAAAAAAAATCAACTTTCTTGCGTTTGGTTCAGCTTCACAAGGGAAGACGGTAGCACCAACGAGAGCTAGGGAGGATGGCAACGGGTGATGGGGAGGAGGCCGACAGGAGCTAGGTGGAGGGCTGCAATGGAGATAGCAGCGGACCATGGAGAGGAGGCTGACGGGTGCAGGGGTGGAGGGTCGTGGCAGTAGCAACAAGAACTGAGGATGTCGGCAGCGGGCCATGGGTAGGAGCGTACGTAACAATGGCAAGAGCTGGGGAGGCACGGGGAGGAGGGTGACAACGTCGGCAGGTGCAAGGGTGGAGAGTCACTGCAGCAGCGACGGAGCTGGTGTGACAACCAGCTTCTTCCCCACCTACAAGCTTCAGATCTGGTGCTTCTCCCCTACCTTTGAGAATCTCTCCCACTAAGAGCTCGGGGTAGCTTGGAGAGGTTGAAGAAGAGAAGAAGAGGACGAAGAAGGGCGAATAAACTAACAGTTTGTTGACGGGAGATAGACGATAATGACATAGAAGGGACGGAAGTTACATTCCAGTGGCATAGAAGGAAACTCATATTTTTAAGTGGCATGTAAAAAAACCGGCCAAATTATAATACCAAATAAAGGATTTGCTCTGAGTAATACTACCACATCGACAGTGCGCGCAACTTTGGACGAACAAGGCTGAAAGTCTACGCAGCACTAGTGAAATACAATACCACAGGTGCAGGCCTAGCAGCGCTATAGTACAAACGTGTAGCGACCGCACCCGCACGATCTGTCCGGTTACACGTTATTTCTGCCGCGGACGCCGCGCGGAGGAATTGAAGGGGCCGGAACACACTTAATTCAAGAATTGGCCGGCACGGGGCAAAGCAAGACGGCTATTCCACGCGCCAATACCACTCTACTACAGTGGAGTGGAGTGGAGTAGTAACTGCCGCGCGCGAGCTGGTACCACTGCCTTTACTACTTCGTGCAAGTGGTAGATCGAGCGCGAGCGAACGGTCCCCTGCTACTTACATAACTTTCCGTTCCAAGTTTCATGGGGGAACCCAACCAAGGTATACATTCTTCATTCTCCGGCCGCAGTTTCCCCCCAACCAAGGTATTCATTCATCATTCTCCGGGCGCAGTGAACAAATGAAGTCACCTGTCACTGCGGTTACAAAGAAGTCTACTCGAAGAAGAAAGAAAAAAAAGGTGACAGTAACACCTCTCTGGACACTCACTATACGCTGTGTATGGTTATTACTTACCAGTTACCACGCTGCCGATCAGAGACAGAGCTAGCTAGCTGCGGTTAATGAACGCGGCAAGCGTGGCCATATGCATGGCCGCCTTCGGCGACTCGAGGTTGTTGAGGAAGTAGCAGTGCCCCTCGCCGGCCGTCACGTACAGCTGCGCCTGCCCGCCCCACCCGCTGCCCCGGAGAGCGTCCACGTACGCTCGCTGCCAAGGGCCGAGCCGGTCGAGGTCTGACACCGTCATCAGCACGCGCGCGCTCCCGAACCGCCGCCACGCCGACGCGGGAAGCGCCATCGGGTTCACGTACGGGTGGTCCATCCCGTACCGCCCCGCGCAGATGAACCACCACGCCCTCTGCGCCGCCGGGTCGACGTACCTCCCGAGGAAGTACGGGTCGAGCAAGGCCACGCCCTTGATCCTCGCGCCGCCGTGCAGGCCCTGCTTGCCGACGCGCATCGCGAGGTTGTGCGCGATGTTGCCGCCGGCGCTGTCCCCGGCGACGAACACGCGGGACACGTCCCCGTGCTTGGAGAGCCAGGTGTCCGGGCCGCTCCGCGTGTTCGCGAGCACCCACTTGAGCGCCGTCCAGGAGTCGTCGTAGGCAGCGGGGAGCGGGTGCTCCGGCGCGAGGTGGTAGTTAACCGACACCGCAATGGCGCCGGCCTTGGCCGCGAGCACGTTGAGGTAGTTGTGGTACACGGGATCGAAGGCCGACTCGACGACGAACGCGCCTCCATGGAAATAGATGAGCACCGGGAGCTTGCCACCGCCACCGCCAATGCCACGGTGGCTCGGCCGGTATAGACGGACCACGAGACCGGTGCTCTGGTCAACGATGACGTCCTTGGAGGCGACGCCGGTGCGCGCGTCCATGGACGGCTGGACCACGGTCGTGCCCATGAGCCGCTGCACGCGGCCGCTCTTGTACTGGATGAGGAATGGCGTGAAGTCGAACTTGACCTCCATGTTCGGGTCGCGCGCCCGGCTGCGCAGTGCCGAGGCCTCCTCCGCGCTCTTCGCCTCTACTTCTGCTCCGAAAGACGAGCAGAGCGCGACTAGCAGCACGGCGAACAACACTGTCCCCCAAGCCATGACGAGAGCACGCGCGGCACAGTGGCAGAAGGTGACCTGCACTGCGCTGTAGTGAGAGGTACGCGCGTTGCGAATGTTGCCCGGTGCTGCCGCCTGCGCGACCCCTTATATGCACCGATGCGGTCGACACCATGGGCAGCTGCGCACTATTTCCTCTCGGCACGGCACGCATGGGATGCATGGTGGTGCGTTCCCTCCTCTTAACCGCTTCCACGGGAAGCGACCGATGGCGTGCGTGGCATGGCCGATGTGTCCCTCTCGCACTCGCGAAACGGCTCGGTTCGGTCAATGCGCGGTGTTGCCGTTCCAGTAGTGGGGCGGCACTCGCCATTAGTGATCCGTAACCATCCGGCTCCTAGTGCATAAGTGCGCGGAGCTATCCTCCTGTCGCGAAGCCAGGTACTAACCGGTGCGTAGTTAAAGTCTCATGTTATTATACAACGGCCGTGGAGTTACTCCATAAACTGATAAACATAGCGTCACGCGAGAGATAGCATTTGTGCCAGTGTTGGTAGAAGAATTTGGAGCATTTTTGTGCTTTTGTGTGGTGTCTCGTGTGGGTTGGCCTCTGCGAATGCCGCCGGGTTCTAGATCCAGCATGTCATTTAAGAGCCTTTGGTGCCCGTGGCTACGGACGGGCCACTTTCTATCTGTAGTTTGTATCCTCTCGTCGTGCGAGCGTCTGCTGCCTTGCAGGAGATGCCGGCCGTATTTAGAGCCTAGCACCTTATTGCGCCATCAATGGCCAGGGTTTTACTACGACTACCTGCACAGTGTCCCCTCCCCTGCCTTATCATTTATTTATACTAACCGAAAGCGATCGAGGCATGACATTGTTCCATTGCCGGCTTAACCAGCACCGGTACAGTGAAAATGTGCATGTGTGTACTGATGTACGTGCACTCGCTCTCCCTTTAGGTTCTCCCTGGCTGAGAAGGCAAATTTGCAGAATCGATGGTACTATTGCCGTACCGGTGCATCTGATATAAGCGCGTGATGTGTGTCATGTGTCCGGTATAAATTCTGTCGATCTCAGGCAGTTTCGAATGGTGATGCGTGACCACGGCCTTAACGGCATCCAAAGCCGTGGTGTGTATGATTCGGATCAGAGGATGTGATGTACCGAACTTTCTGTTCTCGTGCTGAGGGGATGGGAATGGATCTGCTTGAGATAGATGCCAACAAACTTGAACGAGAGGTGTTTCAATGCTTTTTTTTACAGTTGCACAAATATTAAAGCATGAATGAAGATAGATAGAGATTACTTACCCCTTCACTTGCTTCAAGATTTGTGCAACTTATATTAGAAGGAAAAGTATTGAAGCACTGCTCAACTTGAACGCCTTTCGTCGAAACTGAACCCTCAACTGATCTAAGTGCCTGTTACTCGTAATAAGGAGTACTACTTTCCTATGTGAGAGGATGTAGAGATTACAATACATAGTTTCTCTTTTTTTAATCTCAAAGCACGTTTCATGGTAGAGATTATGGGAGCACTCACCTCTATAAGCACAGTCGCTTTTGCGCAGTCAAGTAAACATTAAACTATTGATGAAGGAACGATCCCAACAGGTCTTATTCACCTCCAAGGCTCCAAGGCCCAAACAATAATTCAAGGTCCTGAAGCCTCCTTGAAGAACAATCTCCTCCAAGCAGCCATAGCCCCTAGGCCCATGGCAGATTCCAGAGTCAAAATTTCTTCCTAAACAATCCTTGGCAAACAAACGAATTCGGCCTAGTACTATCCAAAAAATGGGCCCAATAACATGTTGAATGAAAAGTCACTACAGCCCATTTGGGTATCTTCTCACACACGATACAGGGTTTAAAGGAGTTTATCCCTATGCAGCGGGATGATGGTCCCACCTCTCGCCACACTAATTGCTCCACAGAACACCCATGTAGACGTATCACCAGCCTCCTTCTCTAAACCGCTCGCTTGCTTCACCAACCGCTCCCACGACAATCTCCTTCCCCTGTGCGGCTACACTACAACTACCCACCACTCTTCTCTCTCCACTCTGTGTCTCTAATCTGCGCTATCCTCCCCCTCCGTCTCCTGCACCAGAGTCTTGCCATATTTGCTAGCAAGACCCTCGTTGAGTCACGCTGGGGCAGTTCGCTGCCCCGGCTACACCACACACAACAACAATACGCAGAAGGGCCATTGTTGTGATTGTCGTTGAGGGCCGCCATCACCTTGGCAAGAACATGGAGATTGATGCCTAAGACTAGAGGTGGGTGTCATGCCGTGCCGTCCCGGCCGGCACAGTCAAGGTTTGAAATCTCGTTTTTGGATGATATCTCGGAGGTGGCCGAAATCAAAAAATCTCATCGAGATCTCGGAATTCCGGACAAATCCCGGACGAAATACCAAAAAAAATTCAAATCCGGTTTTTTGTGCACCGAGAAAACCAAAATTTCGGCTGGAATTCCCGAAATCTTTTGCCGAAATTTCGGTGAATTTGCACCGAGTGAAAAATAGCTCAAACGACGTCTAAAAATTTTGAATTTTTTTGAAGGTTCCTGACACATTAGTGATGATCCCATAAAAATTTTAGATGATTATCAAGTCTGAGAAATTTTTAAAAATTCGAACATTGCTACTGTCATGATAAAACATTAACCGACAAATTTGAACCGAATGAAAATAGAACAAACCACGTTATAAAATTTTGAATTTTTTTTGCATGGTTATGATGTATCACGAATTTTTCTTTAAAATTTTCAGACGATTATCAAGCTTTATGAATTTTAAAAATTCGGATAGTGCTATTGTCCTGATAAAAGCCTTAATAGCAAATTTCAACCAAATGAAAATAGTTCAAACCATGTTAGAAAATTCTGAAAATTTTTGTGGATGGTTCTGATGTATCATTAATATTTGAATAAAATTTTCATATGATTATCAAGCATCAATAATTTTAAACTTTTTTGACCGTGATACGTCCTGATAAAAGCCTAATGATCAAGATTCAAGACATAGATTTGCTTTAGTAATAAAAAAAGGTTTAGAATTTTTGAAAATTTTACAGAATGGTGATAAGGAAATTATTAAGATCTCATAAAAAATTTAAATCATGAACACACTACAGTGAATTTATAAAATTCTTACAAAGGCATTGTACCATTTATGTTCTTTCTGTTTTTTATTTTTGAAATATAACAAATAAAGTTCAATGCTTATATAGATTTGATTGAGCAAACAAAAAAAGTTGAATTTTTTTAAAAAATTTATAAAATGGTACTGAAGAAATACTTAAGCTCTCATAAAAATTTTGGATCATCATCACACTCGAGAAAATTTATAAAATTCTGATAAGGTTACTGTCCCAATTTTGTTCATTCTATTTTTGATTTTTTAAAGATAACAAATGAAGATCAATTATTTTCAAAAAAATTATGTATTATCCTACACTACTAAAGATAGTACCATAAAATTTTTAGATCATGATCAAGCTAGTTAAAATTTATAAAAATTTGATGGTGTTTCTGCTAAAATTTTAAAACGTCTAAAAAAGTCAGTTTTTCAATAAATTTTCATGGAAGATGACTTTATTAAGGTTTATTGGACCAAATCCGGTCAAATCTGGCCATAAAAAGTCAAAAACTAGTCAAAAAAACCCCCGAGATTTGGCAAAATCTCTTCGAAATTTCTAAGATATTGTAGCAGTTTATTTTTTTATGTATTTTTTACCCCGCAGGGGATTTTGGATCCCATCGCCAGCTGGAATCTGAAATGTTAGCTGAGATTTATGAGATTTCGGAGGTTTTTTTAACCTTGGGCACAAGCACAGCGGGCTGCGTGCCTAAACCATGCCGTACCGTGCTGGCTCAGCTTGCCTTCGACGAGCCCAAGCATAGCCCATTTGCGATTCGTGCCAACTTCGTACAGTGCAGGCCCAGGCCCGACCTATTTGCACTATTGCGATGAGAGGAAAGGAGCTGGAGACACATGTGGCTAAGGCAGAGGACACAAATATTGGGGGAAAAGAAGTAAATTTATTCATTCTTAAACAGTTACAGAGTTACTACCTCATTATGAACATGAGTATATGCCTCATAAAAAACTTTGTAGTGCTTATATGAGTACACGATGTTTCTTGGTACAAAGACTTGTACACGTGAGATGTGTGCAAACGTGCAATGGGACTAAGCAAGTGGTCAATGATTTTCATTTGCCTGTCGATCTCTTTCTCGCCATTTGCCCGTTGCTCCCTCTCTTTGTGTCTCAGTATCGTCACGTCGCTTCCTTGGGTCAAGGGAAAAGCCATTTTTCCATTGCTCTCTCAATCTTTCAATCGTCACGTCGCTTTTGTTGTCTCTCTCAATTCAATCTCTCAACTCTCTGTCTCTTCCGTCTCTCAATTTCTCTCACTCTCAATCTCTGTCACATTCCAAAACTGCGACTACGGGATATTACCATGAGCGCCGAGAATGCATAAATCCACCATGGGCAATTCCTTGGCCGCATGCGAACAGAAATTGAGTTCGTCACCAGGAATCCGACTCTGCCCCTTTTCTCTTTTCTTCATTTCTTTCCTTTTCTTTTCTTCTTTTCTTTCCCTTTTTCCTTTTTCTTTCCATTCTTTGTTTCTTTCTTTTCCTTCCCTTTTTCTTCATTCCCTCTTTTCTTTCCTTCATTCCCTTTCTTTTCCATCTTTCTTCAGCGATTGCCTTGCCTTACTTCTTCTTTCTTCCTCTCCTTCCTCTTCCTTCCCCCTTCTTCTTCCCAACCTAGCCAGCCTCCTACTCCGCCTCACCCCACCATCTCCCCTTCCGCCCTGGCTCCCCCTCCACCTCGTCGTCTCCACGTCCGCCTCCGCCTCCCTAGCCTTGGCTTCCCTCTTCGCCTCGTCGCCTTCTCGTCCGTCTCCCCTCCTTCCCTGCCCTGGTCGCCTCCCCCTCCGCCCTGGACTCCCCCTCTACCTTGAGCCGCCTCCTCATCCTCCCCCTCCACCTCTTAGCCTCCCCCTTTGCCTCCAGCAACCTCCTCCATGGGGTGAGCGGTGAGCTCGTGCTGATGCTGGCGCCTCTTTGGCCCTAGCCTCTGACCACCTTCCTCGGCTCCATCTCGCCCTCACCCTCGCCCCTTCCAATTCCTCCTCTCCCCCTCCATCTCAATGGCATGGGCGAGCGAGTGTGGCGGCGAGCTCATCACGGTTGAGCGTTGGTGGCGCGCCAGACGTCGGTGGCCCGAGAGATGTTGCGGCAGTAAACAGGTACGCCACGTCGCGTCGGTGACTAGGTACACCACTCCGCGTTCTGCCCATCTCCCTTGCCATGTTCTGCCGCGCGCGTGCTTGGCCACGGTAGCCACCTATCGCCGCGCACTGCAACAAGCCGCCGCAGGCCAAAACAGGTAGTGCTTTCTTCGGGCCTCTTGACCTTATTACATGCCATGTCGGACCGAGCCCGGCCCATCGATGTGTGCCATGTTGTGTCGCCCGTCGTGCCTAGCCGCGAGGTCTAGCCAGACCCTATCAATCATACCGTGCCAATCCGGCCTAAACGAAACAGTGACATGTCGTGCCGTGCATGCCATGCTATAGATCGGCCAAAAAAAACTCGGCCTAGTGCCCACCTCTACCTAAGATAGGTCCAACCGGGCCTCGATGGCCGCGGGTTGGATCCGATCAGTTGTGATGCAGCTACAGCTCAGCGACAGGGAGAATTCTCCTTCCATGATCCTGCGGCCTAATCCCCTCACTCTTGTTCTCTTGTGACCAACCTCACCAAAGTCAACGGCCCTGCCTCCCTCTCTCCTTGGATGTTTTACCTTTTGTCTCTCGCCGTGAAATCAGCCGAGCGAGCAAGAATGGTGGCAGGTACAACCTAGGGGACGAACTCAGGCGGTGACATTGGGTGATTGGGTGTGCTGGTTTGCTGGACAGTGGCCTCAGGCAAGTAAGTAACGCTAGCCTCGACAAGAGAGCTGTAGGCCCGTCGAGCGTGCAGCGTGCTTGATGGCCAGCTCGAAGGCTGCCCCATTGACCCTTCTTTCTCAGTGTACACCCCAGGCCTTCTATTCACAATATCCCTCAGGTTTTGAAAATCCATTTCCTTTTTAGTGGTGGTGCTGTGATTTAAAAAGTAAATAGCTATTGTTGATATTCCTTAGTACAGCTGTCGCTGAAAGTTTTTGAACCATGGAAATAACTTATCTATTAAAGCCGAAGGAATTGGAGGCCAGCCAGTCATTCCACGTGTTGCAATTTTTTTTGCGAAAAGACCCTCTACAAATTCCCAAATTATATTTAGGTCCTTCAACGGTTATTTTTCAAAAGAGGCCCATGGTTCGGCATATTCGTGGATGGTTCCTCAACCAGTTATTTTTGTAAAAACAAAAAATACATCCAGGTCCTTCTATCGGTGATTTTGCAAAAAAAGGTCCCCATAGTTCTATGTATTCGCGAACAGGCCCTCCAATGGTTGTTTTTGCAAAAAAAACCCCGTGGAAAAGCAAATTCACTGTCGGCTCTAGGCAGCCCATTTTTTACAAATCCCCAAGAAAACGGAAATTACGTTAAGATCCTCTCATCGTGTTTTTTTTTTCTAAAAGAACCAACGAACCAGATTTCGCACCGAGCGACGTAGCGCGAGATCTTACCTAGTCTTCTACGATTTTGGAATCATGGGAAGGTTGCGCCTTATTTTTCTTGATGCAGTTGCAGCATGGTTGATCGAACCTTCATTCTTCCTACTTGTGGTATGGAAATATTAGTCTAGATACCTAGGACGGATTGCTCGATGCATTTTATGGAATTATGAAAAGGGTCCTGAGAGAGAGTAAGTTTCTTTGGGTATAGGCAGCTACTTTTTCCCGAGAGGATGCTCCTTTTTAATTACTTACATGTACAATTTGTGACTGCCGAATGCGATGAACCGTGATTCTTAGCTTCACTTTGTTCTGTTTATCTATTTTACAGCTTTGAAGAGTGTCTAGTAGGGAACAGGAGAGGGAGGGATAGAGCCATAGAGGAGACAACCAATGCACTACTGGGATTTAAAAAGCAACTAAAGAAGGGGTAGATAAGCTATCGGTGATTTTTTTAAGAAACACATGTACGTTTGCTTTATGTTAACTTGAAATAAATTTTTGCAGTAGAGGATCTTTTTGGCAACTTGTGCAGATCAACAGTTATGGTTGATGCAATATTCGTATTTGTGGACTTTGGTCAGAGCATTCTCGGGCTTGGTAACTCTACGTGTTTAAGAATCATGGCTGTAAGTACTGTTTCCATATACTTTCTCCATTTGTGCAGTACCGGATGGTGTTGGGGAAGGCCTTGATCCTAAGATTGATATTGAAGCCATGAGTACTTTGTCCATTACTAGCACCTCATGTTATTAATAGACCGAAAATTTCAGTTAGGCCTTCTCAGGGTCTGACTTCATAGGTTTGTTGGATTGGTAGATATGCCATGGAATTGCTAAGATTATATACATCAAAGTTGCAATTCAGTTCTGAAGATAGCCCGCCGAGGTGATCAATAATGACATGTGCTGAATACAACCTCGTGATATGGTGCATTGATAATTCTGCAGTTCAGTCCAAATGGTCTGATTGTATAATTGTTTTGCTGTTTTTAGCATTATTTAATTGTGTTCAATATGTATTACTAATTATAAGGGGCGGATCTAGGGGTGCCTTAAAAATTTGAGAAACACTATAAGATCATCTCTTTAATAGGCTAAACTTATTGGTTGAATTGGTTTCGATTTCGATGATTTGGGATTTTTCAGAACTTAGAACTATTTGTATTATATTTTTAGCAAATTTCAAATATGTGTTAGATTTATGATGTTATGAAATCATCGTACAAAACTATAGAGTTGTACGTGTGAAGTGCACCCCTATAGAAATTTTTCTAGTTCTGCTACCGCTGATTATCCCTCTTCCTCTTCTAAATCCTTGAGTCATTCGATATGCTAGATTCTTGTAAAACTTTTGATACTATTCATATGAATGCATTAGTAGCATTGCCGGGATTTTGAAAAATTGTACAAGTTTGATCATGACTCGAACTTTTTATGGTTGCTTAGGCATACTCTAAGGACTCTTATCAAAAAGTTTCAAAAATTTCGAATACTATTTGATAGCTCAATTAAATCAGAAAAAAAATTACCTCAACCGGTGAAAAGACCTAAACATAATTACACATTTTTTAGGAGCTTTCATGGAGAGAGAGGACACGTGGGTGTGCTCTCTGGACCGGTAACACTACGGAGTATAATAAAGTTAGTATAACTCAAAGAAACATGATAAAAAATATTATATATTCTCCATTGACATCACCACCAAAACCCTATTTCTTCTTGTGCGTCTTGTCATTGCCGAAGTCTCACCGGCTGGATGTCGACATTCGCCACATAAGGGCATGTACAATAAGGTCATGTCAGCTGGTTCTTAGCATGTACACATCAGCTTTGGTCTATGTGAAGGAGTGAGAAAAGGGGAAAGAGAAGAGAGCTGGCTCTTATTTAGTAGTCAGCTTTGCACGGAAGCATAGCTAGATCATTTATGTACAAGAGAGAAAAGATAATTATTGCACAACATCTAGAGACAACATTTAGAGACAGTTATTGTACAAGCTGGTTTTTAACTTACTATTAACTAGTAGTTGGCTTTGCTATTGTAATTACCCTAATTTTTATCACATCAAAAAAACTGTCGCGGCACAATGATCATGGCGTGGCGGCCACATCAAAGTACCAACACTTGATTGAATTGTTTGATTTATTTTCTCTTTTCCGTTTTAGAATGGTCATGGCCGCCACATGGCTTCGTATCATTCTAGATGTCGTATGTACTTTATTTGTACTTACGTTAGATAAGAAATAACTGTTAAATTATTTTAACGTAATATAGTCCATGTAAATTACAGAATGGTTCTTATAATAAAAGGTCTAAGTGTGATGGTTGCTAGACTAAAAGATTAAGAATTATGGGGTTTAAAATCCCTCTCCTCTCCCTTCCGAATATTTAATTGTGTATTAATTAGTGTTATTAAGCGTAATGCTACAGGAGAGTGCATGGCAATGCAATGGCAATTAGTTTCCATGCATATATTAAAGTGCTGAATTAAAGTGTCAGTTTCATTGTTTAAGTATTTGGAAACTGACTTATTTACTGCATGAAAACTGACTTATTTAGTGCTTGAAACTGATGCAATAAACGATGAAGTTTCATGAAACTAAATGTGTATTAAATAATGCAATAAACGATGGAGTTTCATGAAACTAAATGTGCAGTAAAGTTTCGTGCATATAACTCTAATGCTTGGCTATATAAAGGATGCTCCTCCTGTACATCAAGGGTATGTGTGAAGGAACAAAAGAAAAGTATAGTACACATATAAAAGAAATCTCGGTTCTTTAATCATCAAAAGAACTATATTAGTAGAAGGAAGAGAGGAGAGAAAAACTCGATATGCAAGGTGTTGCTAACACGTCGTAAGGTGGGTTTGTGCTTTCGCACATATAAAGGATGATTTGTGCTTTTGCACATATAAAAGTTACTATTCGGTTGAATCAAATTATGCTAAATGATCTTATAGCTTCCGCATTTCTGCTTACATTTGGTATCAGAGCATGGTTTTAGTACTTTTGATTCACCATTATAATTGTTCTTTTGTTGTATGGTGTAAGCGCATAAGTGAAATTGCATTTGTTTATAGTTTTTCCTTATGCAATTGCGTGATTCATTATAGTAATGTTATTTAGAGCAGTAAAATGTTATTTCTTTTCCAGTATTGTTATTTGGATAATTCGCAAGAAATATGTTTGCATCTGTCTGTAATGTTTAAAGATGGATTTTTCTTTTGTTCATAAGATCACAGTTTATTCTTATGAGTATAATTAAAAGTGATATGCCAATTAAATATTTATATTATTGAAAGCATGTTTGTCACCAAAGTGGCCTTGCTTAAAAAGGATCATAGATATTTAGTTGAGCATTTCAACTGTTCATATTCTATTTGATGCTTTTAATTGGAAAAATATAATGGATAATTGAGTTCGCGAATTGTAACGTTAGGAGGTCACCCAAAGGTGGACCATTGCTTACAATTGGAGACATGAAAGAAGTTAATCAACATGTTTGGTCAATTTGTTAGTTTATCCAAAGATAGCATGCACATTGGCTTAAGTATAGTTGATTATCTACTAAATGTGTTTGTTTTAGCATCATTATTAATTCCAGCCGTGTGTCTAAATTTCATCCAAAGATGTCTTTAGATGCACACTTAAAGTTTGTTATTGCATGAATCTATTTTGTTTACTCAAAGTATTAATATGTGAACATATTAAATTTTGCAGCATCCATTAATTTAACGAGTCAGGGTTTTGGGCTTGTCAAGTTTAATGGGCTGAACTATGTTGACTGGTCCGAACAGATCCGATTTCAACTGGGTGTAATGGACTTAGATCTAGCATTAGTTCTTGATGAAAAGCCTGCAGCCATTACAGATGAAAGTACTGATGAGGATCGTTCCCTTTATGAAGCCTGGGAATGGTCTAACAGGCTAAGCTTGAACTTGATGCATTTGACGATTGCTGAAAATGTCAAGCCATCATTGCCTAAAACTGATAATGCAAAGGATTTCATGGCGAAGCTAAAAGAACATTCTCAGTCAGACATTACAGACAAGTCTGTGGTTGGGAGTCTTATGAGTGATCTAACGACCAAGAAATTTGATTGGTCTATTCCCGTGCATGATCATGTGATTAGCATGGCAAATATTGCCGCAAAGTTAACATCCATGGGAATGGACGTAAGTAAATCATTTCTGGTCTAATTCATCATGAACTCCCTACCTCCTGAATTTGGCTCGTTCCAGGTGCATTATAACACCATAAAAGAAAAATGGAACCTTCAAGAATGCAAAGCCCAATTGGTTCAGAAAGAAGGGAGATTAAAGAAAATAAAGGAACACTCTGTTCATCTCACAATGCACAGAGGTGCAAGTAGCAGCAAGAAAAAGCCAGGGAAGAAGGGTAAGGACAAGGCTCCACATCAAGTTAGTGATGGTCAAATCCATAAAAAGCTAAGATGCCACTTCTGCAAGAAGGTTGGTCATTTCAAGAAGGATTGCCCTAAGAGAAAGAAATGGTTCGAACAAAAAGGTATACATTATGTTTCTGTATGCTTTGAATCAAATCTTGTTGAAGTTCCTAGCCATACCTGGTGGTTAGATTCTGGTGCTACTACTCATGTTTCACATGTTACACAGGGGTACCTTTCAATCCAACCCATAAGCGGATCTGAAAAGTTTTTGTACATGGGGAACGGAATGAAGACACGAATTGAAGGGATCGGGACTTATAGAATAATCCTTGATACCGGTCTACACTTAGATCTGAAAGAGTGTCTTTTTGTTCCTGAATGTACTAAAAATTCAGTATCTATGGGGAAGTTGGATATAACAAGTTTTAAGTTTATGGTTGAGACGGTATATTTTCATTATATAAGAATAAGTACTATTATGATTCTGGTACTTTAATTGATGGTTTATACCGCTTTAATCTTAATGCTAATTTTTCTGAATCCCTGTTTCATGTTGAACATATTATTGGTAACAAACATAGTGCACATAATAAGTGTTCTGCTTTCTTGTGGTATAAAAGACTGGGTCACATATCCAAAGAAAGAGTTTTGAGGTTAGTGAAAAGTGATATTTTACCTTAGTTGGATTTTGTTGACTAGAATGTGTGTGTGGATTGCATCAAGGGCAAGCAAACCTCACACATATCAAAGCACCCAGCTATAAGAAGTGGTGAACTGTTACAGTTAATACACACTGATATTTGTAGTCCATTTGATGTTTCTTCCTGGGATAGTGAAAAATATTTTATCACCTTTATTGATGACTTATCACGTTATTGTTACTTATACTTGCTGCATGAAAAGTCTCAAGCTGCGAGCATAATGAGGTGGAAAGGCCGCTCGATAGGAAAGTCAAGGTGGTGAGGTCGGATAGAGGTGGTGAATATTTTGGAAAGTTTGATGAAAGTGGACAATGTCCAGGTCCATTTGCAAAGTTTCTTGAAAGCCGAGCCATTTGTGCACAATATACAATGCCTGGAATACCTCAATAAAATAGGGTGACTGAAAGGCGGAATCGAACTCTTATGGAAATGGTTAGAAACATGTTAAGTTACAGTGATGTGCCCTTATCTTTGTAGATGCACACATTAAGGACTGCTGTGTACTTACTGAATAGGGTTCCTAGAAAGTCAGTTCCTAAGACTCCTTATGAACTGTGGACAGGAAGGAAACCTAGTTTGAGGCACCTGCATGTTTGGGGCTGCTCAGCAGAAGTACGAATATACAATCAACATGAAAAGAAGCTCGATGAAAAGACCATTAGTGGTTACTTCATTGGCTATCCTAAAAAATCAAAAGGATACAGATTTTACTGTCCTAACCATAGTACAAGAATAGTTGAGTCTGAAAATGCTTGGTTCATTGAGAATGGTGAAATTAGTGGGAGTGGTGATCGACGAAATGTGGATATCAAAGAAATTCAGTCCAACACTACTCCTAGCATTGTTGTATCACCGTTACACAACACTGCAGAAAATACAACTATTGAACTAGCTACTAATGTGCAAGTCACAACTGAAAAGGAAATTCCACATGAAAGTATATTGCGAAGGTCTGTACGGAATAAAAGACCAGCTATTTCAGATGATTATGTGGTTTATTCACTTGAACATGAATGTGACTTGAGTATCGAAAATGACCTAGTCTCATTTAAGCAAGCCATAGAATGTGATAATTCTGAAAAGTGGTTTGATGCCATGAAAGAAGAGTTGAGATCAATGGATGACAATAAAGTCTGGGAACTAGTCGAGTTGCCGCAAAGTTCAAAACAAGTCGGGTGTAAATGGGGCTTTAAGACCAAACGCGACTCAAAAGGCAACATTGAAAGATATAAAGCATTGACTACAAGGAGACCTTCTCTCCAGTTTCAAAGAAGGACCTTTTGATAATTATTTTGGCTCTGGTGGCACATTATGATTTGGAGCTTCACCAGATGGATGTGAAAACCGCTTTTCTGAATGGTGATTTGGATGAAGAAGTGTATATGAACCAACCTGAAGGATTCATGGTTACAGAAAAAGAAAATTTGGTGTGTAAATTAAAGAGTCAATATATGGGCTGAAACAAGCTTCCCGACAATGGTATATAAAGTTCAATGATACCATTTTGAAGTATGGTTTTGTAGAGAATACCGCTGATCGGTGTATCTACATGAAGGTCAGTGGGAGCAAGTTTATTATTTTAGTCCTATATGTTGACGACATTCTGCTTGCTACTAATGATAAATCTTTGTTGCATGATGTAAAGAAATTTCTCTCCAATAATTTTGAAATGAAGGATATGGGTGAGGCATCCTATGTGATTGGAATAGAAATATTCCGTGATAGAAATTATGGATTATTGGGACTGTCTCAAAAAGGTTACATTAACAAAATATTGGAGAGATTTAGAATGGAAAATTGCTCTGCGGGAATTGTTCCAATTCAGAAAGGGGACAAATTTAGTGAAATGCAATGTCCAAAAAAATGATTTGGAACGGAAGGAAATGGAATCTATTCCATACACATCAGTTGTTGGGAGCTTAATGTATGCTTCAACATGCACTCGATCAGATATCAGCTTTGCTGTTAGAATGCTTGGTTGGTATCAAAGTAATCCTGGAAATGGATCATTGGAAAGCTGTGAAGAAGGTTCTTCGGCATTTACAAGGCACCAAGGATCATATGCTCACATACAAGAGATCGAGCCATCTTGAGATGATTGGCTACTTAGATTCAGATTATGCCAGATGTGTAGACTCAAGGAAGTCTACATTCGGCTATTTGTTCCTTTTAGCTGGAGGAGCAATTTCATGGAAGAGTGGAAAGCAATCTGTCATTGCTACTTCCACTATGGAGGTTGAATTTGTGGCATGCTTTGAGGCCACTATTCAATCACTGTGGCTGCGGAATTTTTTGTCTGGTCTTCATATTGTTGATAATATTGAAAAGCCCTTAAGGATTTATTGTGACAATTCCGCTGCAGTCTTCTTCTCTAAAAATGACAAGTACTTGAAAGGAACAAAACATATGGATTTGAAGTACTTAACGGTAAAAGAAGAAGTGCAAAAGCGAAAGGTATCAATCGAGCATATTGGTACAGATCTGATGATAGCAGATCCGCTAACTAAGGGACTGTCGTCCAAGACTTTTAGTGGCCATGTTGAGAGGATGAGCATTACAGATAAATCCCTGTTGGCATGATAAGTATATATATATACATGACTTTGAGTTGCTCGTGTTCTTTATGAACTTATGAATTCAATAAAAGTATTGTTTTGCTGGTTATCCATATTATCCCGTATACAATTATAGTAGTGATGGATAACAATGAAAGTTTCCCATTAAAGTTAGTTTGGATTATGTCGATTGTGATACATGGAAGGAATCTTGTCACTGTATGACTTGTGACCACCATGATTCTATCGTCACAATTCAATTTAGCGATGACTTGATAGATTCGATGAAAGGTGTACACCTAAAAGTTTTCGAATCGTCAAGTTTTTACAAGGGCCAAGTGGGAGATTGTTAAATTATTTTAACGTAATATGGCCCATGTAAATTACAGAATGGTTCTTATAATAAAAGGTCTAAGTGTGATGGTTGCTAGACTAAAAGATTAAGAATTATAGGGTTTAAAATCCCTCTCCTCTCCCTTCCGAATATTTAATTGTGTATTAATTAGTGTTATTAAGCATAATGCTACAGGAGGGTGCATGGCAATGCAATGGCAATTAGTTTCCATGCATATATTAAAGTGCTGAATTAAAGTGTCAATTTTATTGTTTAAGTATTTGGAAACTGACTTATTTACTGCATGAAAACTGACGTATTTAGTGCTTGAAACTGATGCAATAAACGATGGAGTTTCATGAAACTAAATGTGTATTAAATAATGCAATAAACGATGGAGTTTCATGAAACTAAATGTGCAGTAAAGTTTCGTGCATGTAACTCTAATGCTTGGCTATATAAAGGATGCTCCTCCTGTACATCAAGGGCATGTGTGAAGGAACAAAAGAAAAGTATAGTACACATATAAAAGAAATCTCGATTCTTTAATCATCAAAAAAACTATATTAGTAGAAGGAAGAGAGGAGAGAAAAACTCGATATGCAAGGTGTTGCTAACACGTCGCAAGGTGGGTTTGTGCTTTTGCACATATAAAAGTTACTATTCGGTTAAATCAAATTATGCTAAACGATCTTATCGCTTCCGCATTTCTACTTACAATAACATCCATTACTAAACGTGGACATCAGTCTCCGTCTGTCCAATTTGATTTCTTTACGAGTTTGTACATATATGTTTTGTTTGATACTTTTTGTAAGATAAAATTGATGTTATGTGCAGTATAAGATCACATCTGTTTATATGTATTATCCTATTCTGAAAGTCCGCTGCAATGCACGCAGGTTACCCTGGGAATCCATTCTGGCGAGGAGCATAAGGTTATCGCCATCGGTGCACTCGCCTGACGTGTCCCATGCAGTCAAGCTGTTCAATCGCCAGTCTTACGAGAGACGCTTCTACCACCTTCAATATATACGCCGCCACGCTGACGCTGCGTCAGTCGCTCGCTCTATTGCCAATTGCCATACCGGTACCCTGATAACCGCCGTGCACCACCCGAGCTACTATCGCCGTATCGTGCAAATGGACCCTGACTCCGAGATCACGTTCGAGTTCGTGCCGGTGATCCGACATTAATTAATTAAAAGAGCGGCCGCGTGGAACGACGCCTCCTCCCCGTGAACCGTGTCCCGCCCTCCGTCGACGCCGACACCGGCGTCGCATCCAAGGACGTCACCATGGACACGGCCACCGAAAATGTGGGCGCGCCTCTACCTCCCCGACCTCTCCGTGTGCCCCGCCGACAGCGCGGATACTAAGCTTCCCATCGTGCTCTACCTCCACGGCGGTGGCCTGGTCGTCGGCTCGGCCGAGGACGCGCCCGAACTCGGCTTCCTCAACAGCCTCTGCGCTCGGGCACGCGTCCTCGCCTTGTCCGTCGACGTACCGCCTCGCGCCCGGTCCCCGGCCGCTTGCTGCGATGACGCGTGGTCCGCGCTGCAGTGGGCCGCGGCTGCGCGAGCCGACGCGTGGCTCCGGGACCACGGTGACCGGCCGGGAGCGGATGTTCGTGGTCGGGCTCATCGCCAACGGCAACGTCGCCCACAACGTCACGCTCTGCGCCGGCTCGGAGGAGCTCCCCGGCGGCGCCCAGGTCAACGGGATGGGGCACCCCTACTTCCTGTTGGGCAAGGAGGACGGCGAGGTGAAGCACGCGTGGGTGAGGGCCTAAGCTGGAGGAGATGTGGGCGTTCGCGTGTGGAGGCCGGACGACCAGCGGGTCAACCCGGTGGCCGACGGCGCGCCGAGCGTGCGGCGGCTGGGTGCAACTGTGTCCTGTTCTGCCTCGCGGACGACGAGCTGGAGGTCCGAGGCAAGGCATTCTACGACGGGTTGCTGGGGAGCGGGTGGGCGAAGGAAGACGCCGGGCAGCTGGACTCCGTCGGCGAGGGGCACGAGTTCTTCCTCCGGGAGCCCGGGAGCGACAAGGCGTTGGTTCTGATGGACCGGTTAGTCGCGCTCATCGGCGGGAACCAGTAGAACAACCGTACGCAAGAGCCGGTTTGACTGCTTTTGCTAGAGTCAGAATTTGTTTTCATTCGGCTTTAATATTTATGTAACTTTTCATTCAAAAAAGATACAACTATACCTATTGGCTACCGAAAGAGGATCAGCTCAGTGGTAGGAGCGACGTTGATCGACCCACTGGCCTGGGTTCCTTAGTGTGTGTAGCGTGCACACGCGTGTGTAGGGTATGCGTGTGTTATGTACCTATCTTTCTACCCAGATAAAAAAAAAGTTCCCGCTGCCCTCTACTGCTAATCCTCTTCCTTGATCTCCCTAGTGACCAGCATGTGGGATTTGTAGGTGTGATTGAAGATCCTTGCATGGTGCGCCTCTAGCCAAAGCGACCTCAGTGTCGAGATAATGATTGAACAGTTCTAAAAAAGAGATAATGATCGAATTGAAACCCTTGACTTTGCTAGCTTGCAACCTCTTTCTGAATTGAGAGCCACCAATTTTCAGATGTCCTAACTCAACAGAAGGGGTCAGACAGACTTCGCTGGGTAGTTTTGTGGGAAGCCATCACTTTTCTAGCCCCTCAAAAACCTTTTCCTGTAAATATGATATTCTTTTGAATAAATTTGTAAAACTAGCCCTCTCTTTGACCATAGAAGATGTGGCCGGTGACAAGTGCCACCTGTCGTGCTGTTGTTCCATGGTGAGGTTCCTGCTGAGCTCCCCTTTCTCGGGAAGAAATGTGCTGATATCCATTAAGTATTCACTTTAATTAATTAATCACTTAATTAATGACTTGTTTAATTAAATCGCTTAATTAATGCCTACCGAGGTAGCATTACTCAACATGTTGCTCCTGCTAATCTACTGCAGCGTGATACCTCTCCTGTAGAGGTCCTGCTGCGCAGCAACTCTTGTCGTGGTACGGAAGCAAGATAGTGACACGTGCCTTCTGTCGGCACTTCTGTGGTCAGAGAGGGAGCTATTTTTTCAATTGCGTTCGGAAGGGAGCTAGAATTGCAAAAAAGGTTGTGAGAGGGCTAAAAAAGCGTCGGCTCTTGTTTTGACATGACACAATGATGACGTACTTCGTATTTTAAAGAGTAAATTTTGCAAAACTATGTTTTTCTCATATAAAATATCAAAAAAATTACAAATTTTAGCATCTATTTTACAAAACTACAGATTTTAGGAGATCTTATATCACAAAACTACAGTTTTTAGCCTTGACCATTTTTATCGAGGTTGAGCATGTTGGGCCCGCATGGCAACCTCACATGGGTGACTGTACCGTTCAATCGATGCCACGTCAGCTATCAAACACGCTTGGTTGTCCCATGCTACCCTTGTGACATGTCGCTGCCGGCTATCAATGCTAAAACATGTAGTGTGTTGTGATACAAGATCTCCTTAAATATGTAGTTTTATAAAATAGATGCTAAACATGTAGTTTTCTGATAGTTTATAAAAACATGTAATTTTATGAATTTTGCTATTTTTGAAAAGAATTTTTGGCATTTCGAATTATTGACTAAAAAAGAAGGATTTGATAGATATGACCCGAGTGTTTCTCTTGCTAAAAGCCATCCAATTTCATGACCATATGATCATGTCGAAATAAAGAAAGGAGAAAACTCTACTTGTGTTGGAAATTTCTCTACTAATATAAAAAAAGAGTTTGTTCGTTGTCCTCCCCTCCCCTCATATGCGCAAGATGCTCGTTCGTCCATCCCAGCACAATCCCTGGAAAATCAACTCCCAAAACATCGAGAAAACCAAGGAAAAGTGCAGACACATGAGCCATCATGTACCACCATGTTAACCCTAACAATGCACGAATCCCATGAAGCCTGTGCATGGTATTGTTCTCCCCTCTCCTAAACCACTTTCTTGTGTAAACCACTGATCCACTTAATCAAAACTCCAGTGAAAGAGACAGAACTATCCCAAACATAAATATAGTGGCTTACACGACACCGTCGGAGCTGAGGAAAAACCGCAATGTTGGCACGGTCGGGAACAGCAAATCCAAAGCGATGAGCTCGAGCATGCTAGATCCGGCAACAGCGACATCCAAGGTAGTGGATCTGACGGCATCAACCTCATGGACAGCTGATCTGGTTGCACTGACCTTGGACACACCGGATCCAACAGTGGCGACCTTAGGGACGCTTGTTCCGACAGTGCTGACCTCAGGAATGCCGAATCCGTAGCGGTGGGCTCTATCACGCTCGGATCTAGTGGACTCTTGCTGCTCAAATACCATCTCCTTCCCCACACCCCAGCCATTGCACACCGTCCCCTTTCCTATGCCATAGTCACCGCAAGTTGCCGCCATTCCCTACGCTACAATCACCGCACAGAAGGGGGATTCGACTTCGGAGACACGTCGGAGCGACGGTTATGTGTGAAGGGGATTTGACCGTAGTGACATGTGGAAATGGGGAAGTGGATGGCTATGACGTGTAGAGATGGGGAAGTGGATGGCGGCGCCATGGATTTGGTGAGCGACGGTGTTGTGGGTGGCGGTGAATGTAGGCCAATATTTGGAGTGGCACAAGGATTTGGAGGTATGGTGGCGAGATGCGGAGGACGAGTGTCTCAAGGCCTTGCGGACGCTAGTGGTAGGGAAGGAGGAGGGATAAGTATGTTAAGGAACCTCGCTATCGAATAGTCCGGGGTTCCCGAACAGATCTGAATTGGAGAACAGAAAGAGAGAGACACGTGTTTAGGGAGAGCAACAATGAATTCTTTTATTGCTAATGATTGCTTGTACATAGGGGACCCTTCCTCCTTTTACTGGCTACCTAGGGTTTAGGCTAAGGACCAAGATAGGCCTTCAATGGGCCATCGGGTTTCCCAACACTCCCCCTTGGGCCCTTTGCCTCGAGATGCATATGCCTCATTAAAACTCCAGAAAAACCCAGTGAGAAAAATACTTGGAGAAAGAGTACATAGCATACGCTACTATGTTGCACGAATTGCCTCGTTAAAACCTTATGCAAGAAAACTTCATAAAAACTTGCTAAGGAAAAAGAGTACAATTCTCCCAACTTCAATTGCTAATCTTGAGATTCATGTTGGGTATTCATAATTCATGCTCGAGATTCATGTGGGAGTATGTGAAATATCTCCCCGAAATCCGCACTTCTCTAAGTCTCATCATCCCAATTCCTTTCACGCACCTTTCAAAGGTAGATCTTTGGGAGTGATTTAGTGAATAAATCTGCAAGATTTTCACATGACTTAGTATGCAATATCTTGATCTCGTTCATCTTATGCAATTCGTGAGCATAGAAGAACTTGGGGTTGATATGCTTCGTGAGATTGCTCTTCACATAACCCATCTGTGCTTGGGCAACACAAGCTGCATTATCTTCATAAATGATTGTGGGAGTTTGCTCAATGTTCAAACCACATGACTTCTGGATGTGGTGAACCATTCTTCGGAGCCATGCACATTCACGAGATGCTTCATACAAAGCAATGATTTCCGAGTGGTTTGTCGACGTCGAGACAAGAGTCTGCTTAGATGACTTCCAAGAAATTGCTGTTCCTCCACATAGGAAAATATAGCCGGTTTGGGACTTGCCAGTATGCGGGTTTGATAAATACCCAGCATCGGCGTAGCCAACCAAATTCAATTCATTGTTTCTTCTGAAAAACAGACCGAGGTCTTTGCTTCCTTAGAGGTAGCGGAAGATATCCTTGATCCTTTCCAATGCCTTTTGGTGGGTTACTCAGATCAGATCGAGCTAGCAAATTCACAGCGAACGCAATGTCCGGTCTAGTGCTATTTGCAAGGTACATGAGCGCTCCAATTGCACTCAGATATGGGAATTCTGCTCCCATGAGTTCCTCCCCCTCTTCTCTAGGTCTGTATGGGTCTTGGTCTGCTTGGAGTTACATTCCGACCATTGGAGTCTTTGCATGATATGCTTTTTCAAATCCAAACCTTTCCAACACTTTCTGCGTGTAGGTTGATTGATGTACCAAGATTCCTCCTTGGACATGTTCAAGCTGCAAGCCTAAGCAAAATTTGGTTTTACCCAAATCCTTCATTTCAAACTCAGACTTCAAGTATGAGCATGCCTCTTCAATTTCTTCATCCGTCCCAATGATGTTCAAGTCATCTACATAGACGGAGATTATACAGAATCCATTCGGGGATCGTTGTTTAAACACACATGGACAATCTTCGCTGTTTGTGTAGCCTTTCTTGCAGAGAAAGTCACTCAAGCGATTGTACCACATTCTTCTGGATCGCTTGACCCATACAAGTGATTTCTCCAATTTCACATTTGTGCAGTTTCTATTTGTCTCCGTCTTGGTTCGGGATAGGAATTCCTTAGGTACTTTCATGTATATCTCCAGATCCAAGTTTCCATACAAATATCTTTGTGACAACATCCATTAGCTTCATTCTCAACTTCAAGTTGATGCCATTGAGATCAAATATCTAAAGGTAATTCCTCCCATGACCGGAGAATAGGTTTCTTCATAATCAACTCCAAGGCGTTGAGTGAAACCTTGAGCTACGAGCCTTGCCTTGTACCTTACAACCGCTATTTTCATTTCTCTTCGAACAAAGACCCATTTGTGACCTACGGGTTTATATGGGAGGTGTGCGGCATACGGCCCAAACACCTCTCTCTTGTTCGGAGAGACTAACTCTGCAGATGATTGCCTTTTTCCATTCTTCCCAATCTAGCCTTTTCTTGCACTCTGCGAGAGATGCGGGCTCGGGATCATGATCAATGATCGAGGCAATCTTCTTTGCAAAGTATGCATCAACGTTGGTCATTGCTCTATTCGTGGATTCTCCTGTTATTACAAAGTTTATGGCCATTTTTCATGGGGTGCTTCATGCATACGCTTGCTCTTCATTGCTTTTCCCTATCGCAGAGCAAGTTCCTTTAGCTTTCATCGCCTATGTGTGCACACATTATTTCCGCGACTTCCTTGATGGAAGATTCAAGTGCGAATTGCCTTTCTGTTGGCTTCTTTCCAGGTGCAGTCTCAACTGGATCCCCTTCTTTCCTTGGGGCATTTTCGTGATTGGTTGTGGTAAGTGATTGGTTGTGGTAAGTCCTCTCGCCAGATTTTCTCAGGGCGTCTCCGGGTACTTTGGGTTTGAGGAGCACGGTTTCTGCTCTTTTTCTTTGAGGCCTCTGAGCAGGTTGAGGATACCTTCTATTTTCTTTGGTATTTCCACCCTCTCGGTGCATTCCTTGCGGGTACATGCGACTTAACCACGCCCTTCGGATCACAAAAATGATCGAGCGATCCATTTGCTAAATTCGCAAATCAATTATCTTCTCGGACTTCTTGATTTGCTTCATTAGTTCGGGGTCATGTGCGGGATCGGTGGAATGCCATATGATTTTCCGTATTTTTCATCCAAAGGTTGATTTCCTCCCTAATGACGGAAACGATCCTCATCAAAGATGCAATCGTGAATCGGTGTATGCAAGTCTCGATCATGGGTTCCAAATACCTGATTATGGATGCACTCTCATAACCAACGTATATCCCAGACTTGCGGAGAGGGCCCATTGCAGTCCGCTGAGGGGGTGGTATAGGTACATTACCATACACCAAATTTTCTAAGATGGGAGATCTTCGGGATAATCCCGTGCACAAGCTGCATAGGGGAATGGATGTTGTAGGCCGACGGTCTGAAATTGATAAGAGCTGCTGCGTGCAGGACTGCGTGTCCCCAACAAGTGTTGGGCAAGTTACAACTCTGCAAAAGCGGTCTGGCAATGAACTTAATCCTCTTTATTAGTGCTTCTGCTAGTCCATTCTGCGTTTGGACGTGCGGTGCGGAGTGCTCAACTGCTATCCCCTGTTCTTTGTGCAATAATCATCAAATGCCTTTGAAGTAAATTCTCGGCATTGTCCATTCTAATGGACTTCGCGATGATCGGGAAAGCATTCTTAATTCTTATGATCTGCGAGATCACTTTGCAAAAGCATGGTTTCTTGTTGACAATAAGCATACATGCGACCATTTCGAGGAAGCATCAATGAGCACCATAAAGTATCGAAACGACCACGACAAGGGCTGAATCGGACGCAAATATCCCCACGGATGTGTTCGGGAATGCGAGAATTTCACTTTGCACTTTCATGACAGAGGGTCTAGTTATTAATTTCCGGTGGCACATGCAGGCACACAAAATCTTCATGATTCGAGAAATTTTTAACGTTAATGCCATGACCTTGTGAGTTGTTCACTATATTTCTCATCATTCTAAGACCAGGATGACCTAATCTACCATGCCATAAAGAAAATAACTCGAGCTTCTAAAAGCAGTCTTCAAGGAAGTATACACTTGGTGCATGAATATTCGTGTAGTACAACCCAGATTCATATGAGGGACATTTTTCTAATACCATTTTCCACATACTGCGTGCTTCACAATGCACAAGTATTCTTTGCCATTTTCTTCATTGGTTTCTACGTGAAAACCATTGGCGCGGATGTCTTTGAAACTTAAGAGATGCGTGTTGATTCGAGGGTACAAAAGGGCTTCTTCAATTACCAAAGTTGTACCCATAGGCAATATAATTGTGGCTCTTCACGAGCCGATTACATATGAGTCGCTTCTGCGATCGTAGTAATCTTTCCGTTCTTCGTGATCGATCGAAATATTTAGACTCTCTTAAGATGGTATTTGTTTTGCCACTATCAACAATGCATATCTCTTCCATTTGGGCGCTACGATTTCTAGATAAGAGAAATATAATTTTAATCGATAGAGGCAAAACAATCCAAATATTGCTTGCAAATTTGAAGAATACTGGAATAAAGAATAAATTGCGTATTTATTCATGAAAGAAGTATGCTCTTCTAGAGCTTACAATTCATTATTCAAAAGAAAAAAAACTAACAACCATAATCAAAAAAATGCATTAAATGAATCAGAAAATATGCATTAATTTCTGCTTCTATGTCATCGATAGAAGTTTTCTCTTCATTTGCCATAATAATGGCTGCAGCATCGATGTCCAGGCTATTCTGTGAGGATGAGGCAAGTGGGGTATCTACATCCATGACATCATCATCACCGATGTTGGCGAAGTGTGCTTCTGCGAGGCGTTTTCTTTTGCCTTTCTCTTAGCACGATATCGTTGATCACTTCTTTGGATTCCGACATATCTTGACCAATGTCCCCAAGTGCCACACTTGAAGCACGTTTGGTTCTGCTTCCCATACGGCTTGGCGTGCGACTTTCTTTGTCATCCCTCTTTACAGGGGCTTTGGACTTTCCTTTGGCACGAGGCCTCTCTTTCCACCACTTGCCCTTCTTTCTATGAGTGGGCTTTCTCACCTTGTAGCTATTGGCATTGACTTACGTGCTAGTGCCTCGTCTAGGTGGTCTGCGAGACATAGTTCTTGCGTAGAACATCGTCTTGCGATTCATAACTTGCATTACATCAATCGGTTCGCTATACTCCTTGTATGCGTCCCGACGATAGTGCGTGCACTCTGGATAGCATTTGGGTGGAAGGTAGAGAGTTTTCTCAATCTTCTCTTCATCGGTGATCTTCTTGCCACATAGAGAGATTGGTACAAATTACGTGCAAAGCGAATTGTACTCGACCATCGCTCGAAGTCGCAAACCTCAGCGTGCCCAATCTTGCTGTGCTTGGGGCAAGATGGTGTACTTGAGCTTTTCGAACCGCTTCGAAGTGCGGTCAAAGCTCAAGTGCACTCTCCTCACCATATATTCATTCTTTAGAGTGGTGAGAGGTGGTGCTGAGAAAATGCAGGCTTGATCGTTCTGCTCAGCGGTAGGTTTTGCGTCCTGCGAGGACCCTAGATCAATCGCGGCGCGGAGCTTCTTGCCCCCAAGAACGATCTTTACGTCCGATGCCCAAGTGAGATAGTTCTGACCATGCGGGGCCAGTTCTTCAAACTCACGATTCACAATGCCAGACATCTGCATGATATCAAAATTCTGGTTTAGATTACTGCGTGTAATCTGATAGAAAAATGGTTGTAAAAACATAAAGTGCAGAACAATTAAATTGCTATGCATTGTATTATATAAAATAAAGCAAAGGATTCAAAATTCATAAAGAATATCCATAAAACAGAAAAATAAAGCTAGAAAAATTAAAAACAGAGCCAAATAAATCTTCTGGATTTTCTGGCAATTTTTTAAAAAATTTCTGCAATTTTTCTCTTTTTCTTTCCCTTTTCTTTCTTTTCTTTTTCTTTTCTTTTTCTTTTCTTCTTTTTTCATTTTCTTTGGCTAATTCTGCCATTGGGCCTTGCCCCTTCCTGGTCGGCCCGCGTGGCGATGAGGCCTTCGGCTGCTTGGCAGAAGAAAAGAAAAAATCTTGCTGCTTTTAGAGACCATTGCTAGGTTTCCCCCTTGCGCTGTTTTCTCCAGCGCCTCGCGCCGTCCACCGCCTGCGCCTTGCGCCTCCTGCTGGCCCGCCTCCGCCCCGCGTGGCTTCCTCTTCCTTTTCCCTACGCGCTCCGCCTCTCCTTCCCCATGCGCGCCGCCTTGCCTTCACGCGGTACATCTTTCGGGCCCAGCGGCGGCGCACAGACGCTAAGCGGCGGTGGCGGTACTTTCGGCGATGGGCGGCGGCAATGCGCTGCGTCTTGCGTGTGGCCAGCGCAGCGCGTGAGCCGCTCGAGCTAAGCGACGGCGAAGTCGGCTGCGTCGGCGCGAGCCGCTTCGGGCATGGGTCTGCGGCTCGGCCGACACTTCCGAGCGCGGGCGAACACTGGCGGCGGTCTCCGAGGCCGAGTCGGCGGGCGGCGTGTGAGAGGCTGCCGCCGTCTGGCGGTCGGGAGGCGAGGCGGCGCCGCGCTCGTCTTGAGCGAGGCGGCGGCGCTTACGAGGCCGGGGCTAGGCGGCGGCGTCGTCGGGCGGGCGGCCGGGGCGGCGGCGGCGCGGACTACGTGCTGCCGGTCAGCGGCGGAGCAACCACGCGGCCGAGGCGGCGAACAGCTGCGGAGCAAAGCGGCCAAGGCCGTGCGCTTCTTGCGCGGGGCGAGGCGACGACGAGCCGATATCTGCGTAGCTTCATGCCACGTGATAAACAGTACGAGATACAAAAGATAGATGCATGCATAGAATCAACAAACGTTTAGATTCGATCGCCGATTCTCACCTCTTCTCACCTTTTCAAAACTGATCTCCGGTAGAGCTTCGTGCTGATAACGTGTTAATGAACCTCGCTATCGAATAGTCCGGGGTTCCCGAACAGATCTGAATTGGAGAACAGAAAGAGAGAGACACGTGTTTAGGGAGAGCAACAGCGGAATTCTTTTATTGCTAATGATTGCTTGTACATAGGGGGACCCCCTCCTCCTTTTATAGCGCTCACCTAGGGTTTAAGCTAAGAGATCAGCATAGACCTTCAATGGGCCATCAGGTTTCCCAACAAAGTACTGGGATTGGAGGAAAAGCAATATCGGCTCAAGGAAATCACTTGGGCAGCTAGGGTTAAATCCTGATATGGGTTGTGGCATTTTTGCACGAAGCACCTTGATCTTTACAATTATTTCTTGTAAGCCCTTAATTAATTGCATTAAAATCTTGTGTTCAGGCTACCCGAAAGTCCAATTTGACCATGGAAAGATCGCACTTACTATTTGACAGGAGGATGATGAAGTCGTGGTGAGAACGGTGTGGCCTGGTGGTTGGTGACGCGATGGCCGTGGTGGTCGACGAAATTGAGCTCTTCGTATTTTATTTGAGAATTGCTAAGGTTAAGCTCAATGACGGCCGATCTAGGGATTTCACCGTGTGGCTTGAAACTTTTCAACTCAGTCACTGGATGCTTCATTATTTTTAGATATGGCCTTCCAACACTGGTATTTTCCATTCCGATCCTTGGTTTTGTTTTAATGTGCCAGTCACTGCATCTGACTATCTGCCCATGGTGTCGCCGCCAGATTCAACATTCTGCGCCACCCTCTCACTAGATGCGCCAGTGACGTCACCTCCATGGTCGGCATGCTACCATCCATCGCTAGCCTTTGCCCCGTTGCCACTTCTCATCCACTATCGGAACCGCTCCACTGCTCGTTGGTGGAGAAGAGAGATGGACAATGGCGGAGAGAGAGAGAGATGATATTTTTTTATGGGTCATGGTGTTTCTATGGATCTATCATAACGTGTATGCATTCGGATACAATCTTGCGTCCTATATATCTTATGTATTTACTAGGATGTTTTATTTGTATTCATGTTGGATGAGAAACGTCAACTACTAAATATGTGCTTTGCTTGATATGTGTGTATGAAAATTTTAATGTTCATTATACAATTTAAATCATGTTAAATGATATGCCTACCCTTTTTTAGGAACCCATTGCAATGAACGAGTACCTTCATAGTTATGGAGTTTAATCACACCAGGTGTTAATTCTTGTTTGACTTAGTTTTTTTTTTACTGAGCCCGGCCGGATCAGATGCAAGGGAGTCTTTCACATGAGCTCCCTAACATATTTGCTGCATTAACACGAAACATCTAACAATGCTTTCTGGATCAAACTTCGGATTGAAGTAAAGTTCGACGAAAAAAAAATAGAGGAAAATTCAGGCTTATGAGAAGGCTTTTCTACGACTCTAATCCCTCTCCCAAGTAACCAACCTCACAGCCACAGCCCGCAGGTGTAAATAAGCCCCGAAGCCGAACCAATAAAATTAGAGCAAATTGATCACAATTTAGAACTCTTCTAAGCTTAATCTAATACATCTCCCTGAGTAGCAGTACTACTTCCCAGTTCGCAATCGGCAATCCCATCACTCGACGAAACCCAAAGTGCAACGCATCCCTTCCATCTCCCTAACCCCAGTCCCCAACCACCCTTGCCCAGATCTCCACCACGCGATCGATGGCCGCCGCACCCACCGCGCCTCCGGCCGCCGCGGCCGACGACGAGATCGTGTATGAGTCGATGCCCTGCATCCGCATCTACAAGAACCGCGTGGAGCGCTACTTCGGCTCCGAATTCGTCGCCGCCTCCACCGACGCCGCCACGGGCGTCGCCTCCCGCGACCGCACCATCTCCCCCGACGTCTCTGCGCGCCTCTATCTCCCCTGCCACGAGGCCGGGGCGGCCCCGGAGGCCAAGCTCCCCGTCCTCGTGTACTACCACGGCGGCGGGTTCTGCCTCGGCTCCGCCTTCAACCCCACCTTCCACGCCTACTTCAACAGCTTCGCCGCGCTCGCTAACGCCCTCGTCGTCTCCGTTGAGTACCGCCTCGCGCCCGAGCACCCCGTCCCCGCCGCCTACGCCGACTCGTGGGGGGCGCTCTCCTGGGTCGTGTCCCACATCGCGGGCGGCGCCGGCGACGACCCGTGGATCACCGACCACGCCGACTTCTCCCGCCTCTACCTCGGCGGCGAGAGCGCCGGCGCCAACATCGCGCACCACATGGCGATGCGCGTCGGCGCGGAGGGGCTGCCACACGGTGCCCAGATCCGCGGCCTCGTCATGATCCACCCCTACTTCCTGGGTACTAACAAAGAGGCCTCCGACGAACTGGACCCGGCGGCGCGGGAGAGCCTCGGGAGCCTGTGGCGCGTCATGTGCCCGACGACCACGGGCGAGGACGACCCGCTCATCAACCCGCTCGTGGACGGCGCGCCGGGGCTGGAGGCCTTGGCGTGCGGGCGCGTGCTCGTGTGCGTCGGTGAGGGCGACGTGCTCCGCGACCGCGGCCGCGCCTACTACGACCGGCTCAGGGCCAGCGGGTGGAGCGGCGAGGCGGAGATATGGCAGGCGCCGAACAAGGGGCACACGTTCCACCTCCTCGAACCGTGCTGCGACGAGGCCGTCGCGCAGGACAAGGTCATCAGCGACTTCCTCAACCGTTGAACCGACGGCGCGGTGACATCGTCGGAAAAGGAGTGAAATTTAGCTTCAGAATACACTCGGAATAACTGCAGCTCGCTGATGAATGCTGCTTCTTCACACTACATTTCGGATTCAGATTTGTGTTTGTGTTCGTTGCCATTGACCATTGGGTATGGGGTGTATGGATGAAAGGTGTGCTACCGTTGTTTAAGGCGTGGGTGTTGTGTCAGATGAAATTGTACTTGTCGGACACAGGAATTCTTTTCCTTCTGTCTGTGTAACATTGATTTGATCCGTAGAACTATACTTCAGGGTTCAGACTTCAGAGTTCGCAAGTATTCTCTGGTTTTAGTGGCTGCACAAGTTTCTGAATATCGCTTGTCAGTTTGGGTACTAGCGTTGGGCTCGGTCAGCAAATACTGCCTTAGCGGCTTGCTACAAGAATTGCAATCAGCTCATTCATTTGCATTTTGTCAACTTAGCTAGTTCACATGGAGATATACCCTGTCAATATCTTTGCTTAGCTGTTAGCTGTCGCCATTAGATAATCTCTTTTGGTTCCCATGTTACACCATGTTATGCTCGGTTCACAGGGTACTAAATAATGAAGGCCGCAGGTCAATGGTTCAGTATATTCTCTCAGTCCCACCGATGCTATAGGCGTTGCAAGGGTGTGCTTGGATTGCCTGGATGGACTTGGGCCAGGCTCTGGGATGCAGAATTTTTTTTTTTTGTAATGTCTGTTTGGTTGCCTATATGTAAAAAGCAGCTGGACTCGTGAGATGTAAGTTTTCCTTTAGAGTCAGGCTCGTTGGATACGCAGAAAATGAGCTTCCCTCTGGAGCCAAGTCCAACTAGTTGCGTGATATTAGTGTATACTAGTTCAGTGCACGTGCATTACTACGGAAAACAAAATTGATAACGAAACATAAAGGTCAAGCAATAAAAGAAAATGACCGTGTATTGCTACGAATAAAAAATATCATGTTATCTAATACATTGAGTTGGCTTATATCAAGTCCTCGACTCAGTTGAAGTAACCAGCTGAACTCTGCCCAACCCACATCGAGACTCCACTGTACTTGATCTACACACCTCCTTGACTCCATCACCATGCCCGACTATGCTTCGCTCTGTGGCAGCCCTTGTCAGGCCTATCCCGCTATTCCTAGCCGGGAATCATAAAAAAAACCTAGGAATTATGAAAAAAACCATGTTTGATGATAACGTTTTACTATATATATCACCTTCTTTTCAAAATCAGGTGGTAGACAGATCGGGGAACCGTAGAGGTGTAAGAAAGGGAACCTTGCCGAGAACGAGGAGCTGCAGCTGCGCATCGATTGGTTGGTGCCGCTCCATAGCCGCCTTTCATGTGGGTACGACCATCGGTAGTTGCGCTTGCGCGCGTGGAACCACGAAATCCGACCGAATTGCTCCACGCGTGGAGAGAGTCGAAAACTTCGCAAACTCAGCTTGAAAATTTTTCAAATTAGAAAATTTCAGCTTGAAAATTTTTCAAATAGAAAATTCTCAAATTAGAAAGTTTCAAGTTGAAAATTTTCAAATAAAAAGTTTTGATTAAAAAACTTTCAGTTTGAAAAATTTCGGTTTAAAAACTTTCAAAAGCGGTTAAAAATAGAGAAGGATGAATGGGATAACGCTGAGTAAGGAAAAAATGATAAAAAGAACGAAGTGTTGTTACTTATCATAACGAGTGGACATCATAACTGCACAATCAAATTAGCTATTCCCGAACATTTTTCCATTGCACTAACGCCTTTTCTTCTTTTCCAGAAATCATTCCATAGCGTTATTAACACTTGGCCAAGAGCCTTACAAAAATCAGCAATATTAACATCACCACTGTTACGACTTGCATGGCTAAACGAATCATGCACCGTCGAAATCATTAGGTGCACGACGTCTGCCTGAACCTGAGCCACCAGTTTCGGGGTGGCGAGGATCGTCAAGCTCGAGCCGGAGTCCAGTATCGCGCCACCCTTCCTCTCGACGTTCCACACTTCGCCGGGGATGTCGAGGGCCTCGCCGGCGATGGAGATGGCCTCCACCATCCGGGTGTAGAATGGGCTCGTCCGTGATCGAGAAGCGGCGACGTCTGACGGCGGCGACGCAGCGGGCGGAGCCGAGGCCGTGTCTCAGGCTCGGGCGAAGGTGAGGTAGCTGGTAGCATTGCGCGGGGCGAGGTGATCAACCAGGTAGTAGGAGAAGCGGCCGCCGAAGCGCGCGGCGGTGCGGGACACGAAGGAGATGTTGTTGCCGAGGTTGAGCACGCCATCCGAGGCCTGGTTCAGTGCCTGTGCGTTGCTACGGAAATTAAAATTAGTAACAAACATAAAAGTCAAGCAATAAAAGAAATTTTTTGCTACATTTAAAATGATCATTACATTAGCATCCATTTGTACCCGTGCGTTTCAACGGAATATGAAAAAGAAGATGATACATATAATGAAACGTTACCATCAAACGTGATTCTAAAATAATAATAGATGGAACACGCACACGCTCACGCGTTGGAAGAAGGAACACATGTTCTTTGTTGTGCGCTACTGCCTAGCACATTTTTTGTTCTTTTGTTATTCTCTCGCTAATAAACAGCTAAGGGCATGTACAATGGTATATGAAGAGGAACGCGATATGCTACACTAGCACAAAAAAAAATCTACCGCGTAACCAGAAAGCTACTCGCAAGAAGGGGATCACATATAAGATTACCACTAGACGCGCAGTTGCGGAATCCTTCGCGCGTCGATGTAGTGGATCGTCCTCGCCGCAGTCGTTGCGTCGATGGAGCGGATCGTCCTCGTCTCGCCGTGGATCGTCCTCCCACGCCGCAGTTGCAGCAGCGTCACCGCAGTAGTCCACACATCCAGGGATGGAACGCCGTGCGTCGGTGTGCAAGCACCTGGTCGCTCGGCAGGGGCAACGAGAAGAGGAGGCTAGGGTTTCGAGTGAATCACTTCTAAACCGTGGGAAAGCACACTCTGCGCCCACCCTCCTCCCCTCCTTATATAGCCACGAGATGAAACCCTAAACCAAGGCCCATCAGCGTGCTAAACCCACGATGTCCATTAATTATGGATCCAATCCAAATTAATGCGTCCCAGCCCATTAAGTGTGTGACCCTGCAGGTTCACATATGTTTGGATATGGATTCGAAAAACTCCTTTTCAATCCAATAGTTGGTAGCGGCTCCTTGCAAAGTATGCTAACTCCCAAACATACTATGATCAAATCGGACATAACCTATCAAAAGTACTCATGTAATAATCCCTTTGCCAAGTATATGAAGATTGAACTCAAGGCGAGAAGTATGTCATCCTTTGATGATTCAATCCATCTCTCGTATCCGTGATATGTTAATAAGTTGTGATTAACTCCTCAATCACGGCATGGTCATGCACTTCCTTAATCATATCACACGAGTGGCCTTGTCATATATCTCCGTTTCATTGGAGTGGCAAATTCCATCTTGACTGCTCACTTCCCTCTGCACGTTTTATAATAAATATGAAAGCTACCTTTATAACTATCCGGTTAGGAAGTAGTGATTAATAGCCCCAAGGAAAATTATTACACATGTAGGAAATATGACAATCTCAGGTCTAAGGATCATACATCTACTAGGTATGAGATACACTGATGACACATAAGAATGAAACATTCTCGCAGTGTCCAATTGCGGGTCTATCTAACCCATGTTCTTCAACATGCGTACACAATGTATAGATGATATCTCTATATCCCATGATCTATGAAGCATGATCATCGATCACTACATGTGCTGATCTATTCATCGTTGTCCTATACGATGATATCCGATCGAGATATTTATCGAATTATATCAATAAGTAAAGAGCTTCATAAGCAAGTCACATACTTGTTGATCAATACAATGATATACATTCATTGGACCAATAATCATATTATTATTCATAAACATAGTCATGTTACAATCATCTAAATGATTGCCTCAAGGGCATAGCACTAACAATCTCCCACTTGCACTTGAGTCAATCAATTAAGTATCTAATACCAATAGACCTCGTGTGTGCCTCATGATTAGGCAGTGGCAGTGGCTTTGTCAACGGATCGGCCACATTGGCTTCCGTATGTACTTTGCATATTCTCACGTCACCTCTATCCACAATCTCGCGAATAAGGTGAAAGCGCCGGAGTATGTATTTAGACTTCTGATGTGATCTAGGCTCTTTTGCTTGTGCAATGGCACCACTATTATCACAATAGATGTCCATTGGACTAGAGGCACTAGCAACCACACCAAGCTCTGTGATAAACTTCTTAATCCACATAGCTTCTTTTGCGGCCTCCGAAGCCGCAATGTACTCCGCTTCTGTCGTAGAGTCGGCCACCGTGTTTTGCTTGGAACTCTTCCACTTCTCGCTCCTCTATTAAGTGTAAACACAAACCCAGATTGCGATCGAAAATCATCTTTGTCAGTTTGGAAGCTTGCATCGGTGTAACCCTTTGCAACCAGATCTTCCTCACCTCCAAAAATAAGGAACATACCCTTAGTTCTTCTCAAGTACTTCAGGATATTTTTTACGGCTATCCAATGACCATCACCAAGATCCGCTTGGTATCTGTTTGTGACACTTAGAGCATATGAGACATCTGGGCGTGTACAGATCATGGCATACATAATAGACCCAATAGCAGAAGCATATGGAATCTTGCTCATCCTGTCTCGCTCATCAGATGTCGAAGGACACTGATTCTTGCAGAGACTAATGCCATGTGACATTGGCATGAAACCTCTCTTGGATTCATGCATATTGAATCTTTTCAATATCTTGTCAATGTACGTTTCCTGACTTAATCCAATTAACCTTTTTGATCTATCTCTATAGATTTTTATGCCTAAGATATAGCATACTTCTCCTAGGTCCTTCATTGAGAAACTCCTTTTCAATGAAGTCTTAACATCTTCAAGCATAGGAATATCATTCCCGATCAATAATATGTCATCCACATACAAAATCAGAAATACAAGTGCGCTCCCACTAGCCTTCTTGTAAACACAAGGCTCTTCTTCATTTTTGATAAAGTCAAACCCTTTGACTACTTCATCAAAACGAATATTCCAACTCCGAGATGCTTGCTTTAACCCATAAATGGATCTTTGAAGCTTGCATACCCTTTTAGCATATTTAGGATCAACAAAATCTTCAGGTTGTATCATGTATACATCCTCAGAAAGATTCCCATTAAGGAAGGTTGTTTTGACATCCATCTGCCATATTTCATAATCAAAATATGCAGCAATAGCTAAAATGATCCGGACAGACTTGAGCATGGCTACCGGTGAGAAGGTTTCATCATAGTCAACTCCTTGAACTTGTTTGAAACCCTTTGCCACCAACCGTGCCTTATAGATCTGAACATTTCCATCTACGTCTATCTTCTTCTTGAAAATCCATTTGCATTCAATGGTTTTTTCACCATCAGGAGAATCGATCAAGTTCCAAACTTGATTGTCATGCATGGATTGAATTTCGGATCTCATGGCTTCAAGCCATTTTTCGGAGTTTAGTCCATCATTGCTTCTTCATAAGTCGTGGGCTCATCATTGTCCAACAATAATATATCATTTCCATATCTTATAGGTACATGACGTAGCCTCCCCGACCTACGTGGGGCTGGAGTCTCTTCCACAGGTTGTACAACACTTTGTACATCTTGTGAAGGTTCAGTGGTAGCTTGAACATATTCATGTGATTCTCGAACTTCATCAAAATACACATCACTCCTACTGAATTCTTTTGAAAGAAACTCTTTCTCCAAAAAGACACAATTTCGAGCAACAAAAACTTTTTTCTCGTTTCTTTTGTAAAAGTAATATCCTTTTGTTTCTTTAGGATACCCCACAAAAAAGCATTTTTCTGATTTAGGTGCGAGTTTATCTGATTGTAAACGTTTTACATAAGCCTCACATCCCCATATCTTGAGAAATGACAACATGGGACTTCTCCCAGTCCATATCTCATATGGCGTCTTCTCAACGGATTTTGATGGGACCCTATTCAAAGTGAACGCAGCTGTCTCTAGAGCGAAACCCCAGAAGGATAATGGTAGATCTGTTTGGCTCATCATTGACCGAACCATATCTAATAAAGTTCGGTTTCGTCGTTCGGACACGCCATTCCATTGAGGCGTTCTTGACGGAGTAAGTTGCGGAACGATTCCACATTGCTTTAGATGATCACCAAACTCTTGGCTCAAGTATTCGCCACCACGATCTGATCGTAAGTGTTTTATTGATTTGTCAAGTTGATTTTGTACTTCATTTTGAAACTCTTTGAACCTTTCAAAAGTTTCAGATTTATGCCTCATTAAATAGATATATCCATATCTACTAAAGTCATCGGTAAAAGTTACAAAGTACTCATTGGTCCACATACATCTGTATGTACTAGGGCCAATAACTCACTCGTTCTCTCACTAAAACCTGTGAAAGGGGCTTTTGTCATCTTGCCAAGTAAACAAGATTCACATGTTTCAAATGATTCAAAATCAAATGAGGTTAGAAGTCCA